>JAKOGI010000059.1:837500-1482764 GCA_029747015.1 Carnegiea gigantea | reverse complement strand
ATTGGTATTCTTATAAGCATGAACTATTATCGAAAGTATACTTGCGCATCCAGGTTAGTCCTATTTCTTCCTACAGTGATATCAGAGCCTAAATTGATCGGATTAGTCCCGTTTAATGTATTTAAAGATCTGAATACTAAGCATGCTTGTTTTGAGACTACGCATATATGATTAATTGCCTAATTTTCCTAATTATGCAAATTTATAGCTTCTGTGTCTGCTTGCCCAGAATCAACAACAAATTGAGTTTTCAATAGATCAAATTCATGAATGTTTATGCCTTATGAAATCTGTGAACCTAGCTGAACGAGAAGCATGCTTAGATCCCAGAACATGACTACATAATCAGTTGTTTTAATTTATGTAATTATGCAACCAAAAGCATGTTTCTGTGTCCTTAATATCGTGTATTGGCTAAAGATTAGTTTTTTAGTCTTGCTCACTGACTATGTGTTAATCCGTTCTGCCGAGATTGATTCTTGCAAATATGCTATAAACAATTACAGTAGGATTCTTTAACGCATGATTCTTTTGTACGATTATATGCTAATCAAAGTCATGCTCAAATTAATCAAGATCTATCCATATCTAGATTAATATGCGAAAAACATGTTAGCTGGTTAATCATCGTCAATATACAATTAAAACAGCATGAGCCTTTTTATTACTACGTGTAATTAGTTAACAAAAGGCAAATTCGTTCTTGTCTGATATCCAAGACCCTAACCCTAATCTCGCTCTGCCCGAAATTCTACGAAACCCTAACTCCTAAACACCCGCACCTATGTGGTTGCAATTGTGGCAGCTGTAGCCTTGACGAGGCCGCTGTGGCCTTCGGTCAAAACCATCACATAACCCAAATAAAAATAAAAAAAGGGGCGGTGAAAAAGGGAAATAAGTGAGCCGAACCATACCCATCAGAACCGCTGTGAAGGGGTGGCGTGTGTGAGTCACGCGCCGCCAACGAAGGAGATTTTGGCTCTCTTTCTTCCTTTAACCACACCCTTGATCGCCGATCTGCCCAAATCCGGCAAAGAAACCGCAAAATTCACCAGATTGGCGGCGTGTGTGAGTCACGCGCCACGACGTGAGAGGCGCATCCGGTGCACAGTTGGTGTTTTCTAGCTTGGTTGAAGCCGATCTAAACGCTGGTGGGTTATTTGTGGGCTTTCGGCGGCGAGTGGGGGTTCTTTCCTCATCTGGGTTTTCGGGAACTGGAATGGTGGCTGTAGCTGCCGTGGTGGTGGCGTGAGAAAGGAGCTCAGTGCACCATTTCTCCGGCCATGGCACCGGAAAACCGAGGGGTTTGCTTTTAGGGTCGAGAGGAGAAGAGAGTCAGGGAGGAGAGCTTGGGGAAGCAGACCAAGGAGAGAGAGAGGGCTCGGGAAGCAGACCGAGGAGAGAGAGAGAGGGCTCAGGTGGCAGAGAGGAGAGAGAGAGCTCGGTCTTAGGCCCTTAAAACCCCCTCCTTATTTGGGCTGAACCATCAAATAAAAGGAAAATGGGAGGCCCGGTTTAGTGGGCCGGTTTTTTGGCCTAAATTTTGTTTTTGGACCGTTTTTCTTTTTGGGCCGGTTTGCTTCTTGCCACATTTCAATAATATGGGTCAGACTATTTTTGACTATTTTGGGCCGAATTATTTTTCAGCCATTATTGTTTAATTATTATTATTAGTCATATCATGATTTTAATTGAATTATAATGATATTCAAGTTGATAAACTTTCATGCAGTTAATTCATTTGTTGAATTAAGGTTTCGAATTAGTTTTAATCCTGAATACATGATTTCATTATAAAAACATTAGCATGCTTAATGTCATATATAAATTCATTTTGTTTATGCATCAACTTGACATTTTCTTGACCGAGTAACTTGTTATTGTTCTATTGGGTTGACGTTATATGAATTTGTTTCATATATAAAATTAGTGTGCATGACATAAATTTGTTTTACTCGAACTCAATAAATATCTATGTGATATGAAGATCCATTTGGTCAGTAAATGAATATGTTTCATAAGTTATATTATATAAATATATTTTATATAATATCCCGTCACATGAATATGTTTCATGATTTAATAATGAGCAATTATAAATCAGTTAGTTGCTCTATCATCGTTGTAGTTAACAAAAATGATTCATTAAGTTTTACATGAATAAGTTTCATGCTATTTTTTTGGATATATAGGATATTTGATTATTTTATAAATCTGTTTCATGAAATTTAAATTTGCAATATTATATGAGTACGTTTTATATAATTTGCGAACCTTACTATGAATTCGTTTCATCCAAACTTTAATGTTATATGGATCTGTTCTATATACAATTAATTGCAATTAATATTTGGATATATTTCATGTTACAAATTATGTTGCATTCGATTACATGGATATGTTTCATGTCAATCACCAATTAGTAGTATTGTATAAATATGTTTTATATATATGAACTACATGAGTTGTAGTAAATTTGCTAATTGTTTTAACACTTTTTCCTCACCCAAATTAATGAATGTGGATTCATTTCATGTTACCTGCTAATTGTGTAATATAGCGGTATTTTATGAATTGGTTTTATGAAATTTAAATTCGTAATATTATAAATGTGTTTTATAATTTGCGAGTAACATTTGAATAAGTTTCATGTTATATATAATTATATAAATGTGTTTTATATAATGCTATTTGGGCATTTTATGAAATTCTTTTGTAACATGTTATTATTCAAATATATTTCGCAATATAGATTCATTTTATTATATAAATGTGTTTTATATAATAATTTGAATTTTATGTTTGGTATGTCATTGATAGAGTTCTAAATGACATATTAATAGTTATAAATAATGAGATAATTTTATATAAATTTGGTTTACATTAAGTTGGATATCTTTGTGATATATCTTAAATGTTAATTTGTTTAACCATAATGTTCTCCATAAATTTTATTTTATGAAAAATTGTGATAAATAAGTTATAAAAACTTCTAATTCATGCTTGTATGAGATGATTATGAGCTTAGCGAAATTTTCGATCATACGATATAGGTATGGAGTTTTTGATAATTTATTTATTTAAAAATATACCTAATGTCCACTTTACAGAATATATACCTTTAGATATGACAATTAAAATAAGGTTGGTAATTTGTTTACCAATAAAAGAACTTGATAGCGCTGACTGTAATACATAATATCAGAAGATTCAGTTTCTTCTGAATGAACGTGAAACGCTAGAACACTCATTAGGTTCTAGGTCTTATAGGATGGCAAAGATGGTACTGCTAGTGAATAGTATCCAGAAAACTTAAAAGCATACCAAAAGTGATTCGAGAATGAATTGATCAACATACTATACTTTGTAATACCGCATGAATGACAGTCTAGTGAGGGATTGAAAGTTACCCCACTGTTAAGTATGCGTGGATTAGCTTAGCATCAGGTTCGTCCAACCTATTCTCTCATAAAGTTCTAGACCTAACATTCGTATTGTAAAAGGGAAAAAGGCCAAGGGAAACAAAGAGGGGCATATAGCATATGTGAGTGCTATGACTGTGGAAATTAGGGATCTTATACTTGGGATTGTCCTGAGTCGATTAAGTTACCTTCTTTTATAGCCTGGATAATATGTGCGCTCTCAAACATTTGTTGCTAACTGTGACCCTTAGTGGATTACAGATACGGAAGGAACTAAGCACATAGTTCGGGAATGAGTTGATTTTTGTGAACTTTCACCACTACACGATGGGTTCACAAATTGTCGTTTTAGATAACGGCGATAAAAAAGATGTTCTTGAATTAAGGACTAATCATTCGAGGCTCCTTGAAGGGACTACGTTGTCTCTTCTCGATGCTCTCTATGCACCTCGGATGCAATGTTTCCGTCCCTGAGGTTAGTTTTCTTTAATTTTCGTCTAGATATCTTAGACATCATATGGCATGGTGATTTGTTTGGTCATGTCACATTGAAAGGTATTTTCAATGGATGAAAAAGAACATCTTCCATCCTTGTCTCATTTTCGACTCTGTTTTAGGCATGCTTGACTTGACCATGAGGGTCAAGATAGAGTTAATAAACTAGTTAGAGATGGTCTTTTAAGATCACCTCACTGGGCTTAAGTTGCATGATGTGAGTTATGTCTGGTTAGTAAAGCAATAGGAAATCTTTTTGTAAGGTTTTGAGGACATCGAATTCCTTAGCGTTCATTCACTCTAGACATGTGCGGTTCATGAATGTGAAAATATATCATGGAGCTATATATTCATGATAAAGGTATGTGTATCGACCATCTCACCGCTGTTAGATACTTGATGTGTTTGTATACTTTATAGCAGTAATAGGACTCAATAGGGATGAAATATTAAAACTCTTCGAACCAATCGAGATCATGAATATTTTCTTCATAAAACGAATTCCCGCGATGACAGTTTTCTTAAGGATGAGTTTCTTAGCATTTGGTGAAATTTAAAGGACCTCAATTTGTATGCGTTACAATAAGACTTTCAACCACCTCTTGGTGAGGAAGAGGATTTGAATTCTCACTGAGTCACCCAGGATGGTACACCTTTCTTATTTGGTAGGAATGGTGATGGTTTGTCTGTTAAGAAGAATGAGATTCGTCCTCAATCTCCAAATGTTAAGAAGAGTCATTCCTGAACATGTAGTTAGTCCTCACTTTGAGGATCTCACCTCTAATGGATAGTGGGAGTAATCTTCTCTCCCTACTCAGGGTTCCATACCTCTTAGAGAAAAAGGGAGGAACACCTGATCCCTTACCTCTTAGAGAAAGGGGGAGGGATTTCTCATCTAGGCAGACAAGTAATGAAGGTCCCAAGATTCCAAGGACTGAGCGTAGAAGAATTCCTCGACGATATTTTCAAATGTTGAGGAAATATTCCTATACACTCCCGTAGGAGTTGAGGGATCTGCCTCTTATCCAGAGGCGGTTGGTTCACCAAATTATAAAGAGTGATTGCGTGCCGTAAGGGATGAGATGGACTCACTGACAGGGTTTGAGAACTCGTTCAAACTCCACCCTGATGTAAGTCTTCAAGATAAAACATTGGGTGGATAGTTCAATTGATAAGTTTAGGCTCGGATACTCCTAGCTCTGGTTGCCCATTCGGACTTTGAGTTGATCGAAATGGACGTAAAGGTTGCTTTTCTCAATAGTGATCTTGAGAAAGAGATTTATATGGACTAACCCATTGATTTTGTATTAAAGGAACAAGAAGACAATGTGTGTCATCTTAAAAGGTCCACATGCGATCTCAAGCAATCTTCCAGTTCTTAGTACTCTAGATTCTATAAAGCCATTTTGGCTTATGTGTGGTTTCAAAAGACCATTGTGTATGTCGAAAGATCAACATGGGGAATTATGTTCCTCACGTTGATGACATACTGTTTACTAGGAACAACTTGGAGCTGATTAAAGCCACTAAAAGGTAGTCATTCCATGTCTTTGAGACAAAGGATACGGGTGAAACCAGGTATGTCCTGAGAGTAGAAATAATCCAAAGTTCCCCTAAGAAGCATGCATCAAAATGTCTTGGAACGATTTTGGGTTTATAATTCCTAACTCGTAGATACTCCAGTTGAGAAGGGTCCAACCTTGAGTCTTGCTCAATGTTCTAAAATAGATGATAAAATAGAGATAATGAACAAATGTCCCTAACTTTAGCTTAGTGTCATAGTAAACTTAATGTAAGCTATGTTATGTACATGGCCTGACATTGCTTTGCGGTCAGTTTGATAAGTCGTTATCAGAGTAACCCAAAACTTCCTGATTGACAAGTCATCAGGAGAATCAAGCGCTACCTTCGTGGTATTAATAACTCAACCTTTTTTCTATCAAGGAGCAGGCCTCAAGATTAGAGGATGCTCAAATATTGATTGGGGTGGTGACTCAGATAAGTCTAAGTCAACCTCAGGACATGCCTTTACCCTGACTAGGAGAGTCATATCATGGTGCAGTAAGCAACAAAGCTGCACAACAATGTCAGCTATGGAGGTAGATTGTGTATCTTGTACCATAGAGACAAAAAGCATTGCCATTGGGTATATATATAGACTAACAAGGTGATTATGTTCCCTTAACTAAACCCATTCCTAATGATACATTCAAAGCTCATTGGTTGAGTCTTGGAATTCATAAGGTTTGGTATTTAGACTTGTTCTATTTCATGATAGACATGTTTCTTTTGTAAATGGGAAAAATGCTCATAACTTATTGTTGCACATTAGGCATATTGAAATGTCACAGGCTTCTGATTGGCCTAGTCACACAGGCAATCACCCTAAAAGTTTGAGTAGCGGAGAGGATAAGACTAAATCATATTGGCACTAGGTGTGCAATATTGATTACTCACACTGGAAGTGTATGAGTAGAATGAATATAGTCGCCTTAGTGAGACTAAGATGAGACTCGAGAGAGTTGAGTATGAAATAATTTTTTATATTGAAGCCTTAAAAACCGAATCTTGAGTGTCAAGATTAACATTCAGTATGTTGATCTAGTAGCTCAAGTTAGATTTTTGGATGAAAATCTAGACTCACGATTCACATGGCATAAAGAGTTACGTACCCAACTGAGTGGGAGCTATGCTATGACACACATTTCATACAGAGTGTGCTTATAAGATGACCTATATATAATGTGACAATTGACTTCCCTATCTCTTGTCACTATGTGACCCTATGAACAATGACCCTTTGATTTAAAGCTATGATATGAATTCGAAGTTTGATGATACTACTTTAATGTGATTCTCAAGAACCACAATATATACGGTTCAGCGAGAACACGTTAAGAAATCAGTTAAGCTAAGATGAAATTGCATGAGTGTTTAAGGAAAAATTGATCCACCATCACCATATCAGCCCGGGCGATTATGTTGAGAACAAAATCATATGATATATCAGGCATAAGGGATTAGAGATGCCACTTGTGATGTCTTGGGATGGCTTTGGGGTATTGTATTTCGTGAAAGTGTTACGTTAGTTGGATGATAACTTAATATAACACCACTTGTTATTTTTGATCGCACGTCCTATTCCTGGTATGAAGCGTAAGGAGTTGTGATACATGGAGAATACGTGTTTTACGGCCTAAGTAGCCGAGTGGGAGCTATTAATCGGGGCTAATAGACTTAGGCCCAACGGCCACTTAAGTCGCCTAGGGCGACAACCCTAGCTACAGCCAAAGCTATATAAAGGGGTTTAATGGGGTTGGCCTCAATAGACGCAATGAAGTGAATATTATATCTCTCACATTCTCCTATTTCTCTCTCACGGCTGAACTACCATCTATCGAGTTCTCGGTTTAGGACGTGAAAACCTAAAGCGACTCTAGCAGCTGCTTAGTATCCTTATTGACGTGGATTGGTATTCTTATAAGCATGGACTATTATCGACAGTATACTTCCGCATTCAGGTTAGTTCTATTTCTTCCTACAAGTGCCAAAAAAAAAGGAGGAAGAAAACAAAGATTAAAATCCAGCAAATCCAACTTTAAGCAAGAACTTTGTTTTTGTGTTTTTTTAAATCAAAAAAGGGAACAAGAACATCCGTAACCTAATTAATTACAAGCAGTCTATATAAGAAACTACTAGATGTCAGAAACTAGCGACACAATTTTTTTTGGGTCTTTTTTTCAGTTTTTTTGGCTTTTTTTTTGGGTTTTTTGGGGGGTTTTTTTTGTGTTTTTTGGTGCAAAGGCTTGCATAGATTGGTGCTTCTAGCTAATGAATGATCTACTAGTCTCAAAAATCAGATGATGAAGAGATCTTCCAACTCCCTATGCAATAGCAGCAAGATAGCTATATAATTTTCACTGTCTACTTCCTCAGGCTAATATATCTTCATATTCATCGACTAGTCCAAGATCAGCCAGAGCCAATCAAAGCTTCTTCTTCTCACCATACCTAAATGCCTATACTTAAACAACATCATCTTTTTTGATGTTGCTCTCTCTTTTCCCCTTATTCCACTCAGTTTGCAACGCGTAACTACTTGGATTCCTCCCGATCTCCTTGGTTTCTTTTTCGGCTTTGCCCATCTTGCGAGGGTCATCTCCCTATCCTTGACCCGCATTGTTTCTTGGATGACCTTAACCTTGATCTTCCCAGTTCCCTCATTCAACACCTTCCATTCATCGTGCTCAAGGAA
Source organism: Carnegiea gigantea (assembly GCA_029747015.1). Lineage (NCBI taxonomy): Eukaryota > Viridiplantae > Streptophyta > Magnoliopsida > Caryophyllales > Cactaceae > Carnegiea > Carnegiea gigantea. The sequence continues at coordinate 1,474,592 of JAKOGI010000059.1, read as the reverse complement.
CTCATCTTCACTTGTGCTTAATTGCCCTTTTGGGATTAAGGATCGCACTTGTTGGTTGTCTACGTCTAACTTGAAGACTAGTTTTTGGAGCGAGGATGAGCTGGGGCTTACTCTTTTTGTCATTGACATCAACCCCTTATGTCCTCATTTTTTTCTCGGATCCCAGGAGGAAGAACCACAGGGCGTGTTGTATTGGCCTTGCATTTCTTTTCTTTCCTTGGTCATGACTTCCTGTTTGTATTTGGCTTGTTCTTTGATGAACTAGCTCCCGTAGTATTAGTCGTAGTAGTTGTTGATGCAGACAGTGATGGAGACCTTACTCTTATTCATCTAGGTTTGGATTATTGGTCATCATGTTTAGATGATTAGGAACATGATCATGGTGATTATGAGTGGTGTGACATATTTGCACTCTGTAAACCCTAACAACTTCAACCTTGGTTTGCATGGTGAAGTTGCCGCCACCGCTACCGCCACCCCCACTCCCACCGCCATCTGCATTTATTGTTGTGACTCCGTTAATGGAGATATCAACCTCAAATATATTCACACTTCCTCCTAGCATCTTCTTCATCTTTTTTCTTCAACAAAGGAAGTTGATTAGGGTTTTGAAAAAAGATGGAATTAATTGAAGCAAAAATAGGAGGGTAATTGTAATTAAGCATATGTAAGTGAGAGGAGATCTATGATGGGTGTTTATTTATTAATTTATATTAGAGGATTAATTGAAGAAACTCACGACCTTAGTTTGCATGGATGAATTATAGCTTAGGGAAAAAAAAAGGTTGCCTAGTCCTATTATTACATGGAATCACCAATCTTGATTATGCCCGTTGATGTAATAAAAATAGAGTTCATATTATTTCAGCTAGCTAGCTACGGAGATTGTATGGTACAGGAAATTCGAGTCCACTTTTCAAATAAAATATAAGTTATAAATTTCACATATATTATTAATTTGTTAGGTTTTGTTCTTTCTTTTTACTTTTTATTTAAAATAATGAGGGCCATACAATAAATTATGCAAGCATTGCCATGTAATATGGATTGTAATCTTAATTTTTCCGTTTTCCTTGCTTTGTGCGATCAAATTCTGGCTATTCGAATGTTATCTAAGCATTAAAACTATTATGTATGTATAATCTAGTAATTGTAGTAACAGTGTACTCTTAGGCGTGTTCCGTAACAATGTCTAAAGTAACATTGAGCGTATTGACCAAGTGGAGACACTAATCAGTTAATTTTTAGAGTGGATAAGCTAGTATTTGGACTAGTGTTTCAAATTGGGTATCTCATCTTAAGTTGCATTTCTAAAAGTTTTGGTATTCGAAAGTAGCGCTTCGTATTTTTTTGATCAAAAATACCCTTTGAAAGTTTATGTTTGGAATTTTTTATACGCTTTTATGTGAACTTGCATTAATAATCTAACCCAACAATTAAGTTTACTTTACAAATTTTCTTCAACCATTTGTTTAACTATTTACCAATAGTTAAATTAAAATAAATATCCACTATCTAAACAATTAACCGTTACCGAAACAGCTATACCTAAACACTGTCTAAAGAACTACCTAACCATTTGGCTAATGTATCTTCATGTTCATCAACTCGTCTAAGATCGACCAGAGCCAATCCAAGCTTCTTCTTCTCGCCATACCTAAACGCTGTTAGGGAAGTTTTAATATTTATAAACTCTAAGTGCGAGATGCACCACTGAGTACTCGGAGTGTTGTCCATAGGGAGTTGTGTTTCAAGTACCAAGGTTAACTCAAGCGCATCAATCTGGGCAATATGGAGGGTGAAGAAAAGAGGAACTAAGAAACTAAACAAAACGGACTTGGAATCTGAGACGAACCGACCAATTAAGTTGAGTCTTCACATTCCCAAATTATGCTAGTATCTAGAGATGATCGGTTGTATCATTAAAGACCACCCGAGCCCTCTCTCAAGGGTCATGAACTAATCTAATTGTTCTGACCTCTTATTTTTATGAGATTAACTCAATTAACCTATAAGATTGATATCCCTTAATCTAACTAGCGACTAAGACTATTTTCATGTCCGAATTCTAACTATTCTCTCTACCCACACTAGACACAACCTCACTTCTTAGCATAAGTTAAATGACCCAAAACACAGATGAAAGCTCTTTCAAACATTTCATCGAACACTTAACGGGCATGAAAGAAAATTCTAAATTTTTGCATCAAGAGGCTAATCACAATTGACGGGTCATAAACTAGTCTAATTGTTCTGACCTCTTATTTTTATGGGATTAACTCAATTAAACTACAAGATTGACATCCCTTAATCTAACTAGCGACCGAGACTATTTTCATGTCCGAATCCTAACTATTCTCTCTACCCACACTAGACACAACCTCACTCCTTAGCATAAGTTAAATGACCTAAAACACAGATGAAAGCTCTTTCAAGCATTTTATCGAACACTTGAAGGCCATGAAAGAAAACTCTAAATTTATGCATAAATAAGGTCTGTAAAGGCCTAAACAAGATCAATTAGCCATCAAGAGGCTAATCACCATCCAAATCAATACAAACTAACAATTAAGTACTGCAAACACAATTAAACCTAATTACAACTAAACACATAAACATGAACACAAACATGAACTAGCAAGGAAATTAAAGCAATAACAAAATCTAACAAAATAATAAGCATGAATTAACAACAAAAACTAAAAATCAAACATAATCAAAACAAGATCAAAACATACAAAAATAGAAAGAGAAAGAGAAAAGGAAACTTATGTTGATTGAATGAACTTTGGGAATCCGCAAGTTTGAATCCAAACAACCAAAACAAATTCTAATCTTCCTAATCTAGTTCCCCCAAATGGGGTTTTTATTGGCTAAACCTAAACTAAACACTCCCAAAAAGTCGCCGAAGGAAAGCCGGGGAGGTCCCCCTACAAAACGCCCGAAGGGGCTTTAAATAGAAAATCGGGCGAGCAAGCGAGCAAGCGGGGGCGGCGCATGGCCGTGCGCACGGCCACCCTGTGCCAACCTTTTGGCATGGTGGCATGGCCTTGCCACCTGCTGCATGGCCGTGCGCTCTACTATTTGTTCCGGTTCTGCTTCCCTTGGTGCTCGGGGTTTCGTTAGACTTCTATTCTTCCTTGAATTCATTCCCAAAATTTTTTTTTTCCTATCAAAATATGAGGATTTCTCCTGAAAGTAAGACAAAATACATAATAAGTATAATATGAATCAAAAGAAGTGAATTTGACCATTCCTCATCTAAATTTGACATGAAAACCATAAGAAAAATGGACCAAATGGGGGCTAAAATGAGATCAAATATAGGTGCAACAAACGCCCATACTTGAACAACATCATCTTTTTTGATGTTGTTCTCTCTTTTCACCTTATTCCACTTACTTTGTAATGCATAGCTGCTTGGATTCCTCTTGATCTCCCTGGGTTTCTTTTTCAGCTTTTCCCATCTTGCGAGGGTCCTCTTCATATCCTTGACCTCCATTGTTTCTTGGATGACCTTAACGTTGATCTTCCCTGTTCCTTCATTCAATACCCTCCATTCATCGTGCTCAAGGAAGTCATCGTCACTTGTACTCAATTGTCCTTTTGGGATTAAAAATCGTGCTTGCTGGTTGTCTATGTCTGACTTGAAGACTAGTTTTTGGAGTATGAGCTCAGGCTTACTCTTTTTGTCATCAACATCAATCCCTAATTCCCTCATCTTTTGTCGGATCCTCTGAGGAAGAATCATAGGGCGTGTTGTATTGGCCTTGCATATCTTTTCTTTCCTTGGCTGCGACCTTCTGTTTGTATTCAGCTTGTTTTTTGATGAATTGGCTCCCGTAATGTTAGTAGCAGTGGCTGTTGATGCAGATGGTGATAGAGACCTTTCTCTTTTTCGTCTAGGTTCCGAATTATTGTTCACCATTTTTGGACGATTTGGAACATGATCTTTGTGATTGTAAGTGGTGTGAGATATTTGCACCCTAGAAACCCTAACAATGGTGAAGTTGCCGCCACTGCCGCACCACCACCTCCATCTGCATTTCTTGTTGTGACTCCATTAATGGAGATATCAACCCCAAAGATTCTCATGCCTCCTCCTTGCATCATCTTCTTCTTTGTTGAAAACAAAGGAAGTTGATTAGGGTTTTGAAAAAGGACAGAATTAATTGAGGCAAAAATAGTAGAAGTAATTACAATTAAGCATATGAGCAGATCTATGATTGGTGTTTATTTATTTATTATCTTGGAGGATTAATCGAAGAACCTAACAAGATATGAGCTGGGCAACTTGTTTCTTGATTACTTGAAGGAGGTTGAATTATAAATCGGGAAAAAGGCTCCTAATCATATTATTACATGGAATCATTAAATCTTAATTATACCCGTTGATGTAATAAAAATAGAGTCCATGTTATTTGAGCTAGCTAACTGCGCGAATTGTACGGTCGAGGAAATTCGAGCCCACTTTTAAAATTAAATAAGTAATAAATTTCATAATATTGATTTTCGATGTTTTGTTCTTTTTTTTGCTTTCTTTTAATAATGAGGGCCGCACAATAAATTTATGCAAAGTGCTAATGTCTAATATGGAGTACTATTCTAATCTTAACTTTTTCAATTTTTCTTGTTTTGTTTGATGAAATTCCGACTATTCTAATGTTATTTGAGCATTAAAAGTGTTATGTATGTATGGCCTAGTAATTGTAGCAATAGTGTACTCTTAGGTTGTGTTCCACAATAACATTTGGAGTAATATTTAGCGTTTTGACTAAGTGAAAGCACTAATCAGTCAATTTTCAAAGTTGACGATGCAATATTTGGACTAATGTTTCAAATTGCTTGAAGCTTTCATGTTGCATTTATAAAATCTTTTGGTATTCGAAAGTAGCGCTTCATATTTTTTGGTCAAAAATACCCTTTGAAAAGTTTATGTTTGGAACTATTTATATGCTTTTATGTGAACTTGCATTAATCATCTCACCCAATAACTAAGTTTACCTTTCATATTTTCTTCAACCATTTGTTTAAGTATCTATTCACTAATAGTTAAACTAAAATAAATTGCACTACCTAAACAATTAACCTATTCACTACCTAAACACTATCTCAATAGCTAATTTCGGCAAATAGGACCTTTAATTAATCACAATTAGAAGCTTCTTAGGAAGGATTGTCAAATAATCTGACTAGATATGATCAGTTTGGTATCTAGTGTGCTTATTTTATTCTCACGGTTTAGAATAGTTTTCCTTATTCAATTGTTTTCACGGTTTATACTAGTAATTCTCTACTAAATTGCTAAATATTATGGATATTTTGTTATTATATACATTCGTTAATTAACAACTTACTGACTAAAAGTCAAAAACATATCATACCGACTTTACCTGTTTTTGTTTTCATTTTTCTTTAATTTATACCCATTTATGTGTTTATTTTTCTTTAGTTATATATTTCTAATTTAAAAATTTTCCACTATATATTACTCTGCATTAATCAAAACTGAGCAATTATGGACAGCTATAATTGTCAAAGCTCACCCAACACAAAAAAAAAAAAAAAAAAAAAAGAAGAAGAAGAAGAAAGAAACAAACGAAGGGAGAGGAGAGCGTGTCAACTGCATATAACGTATACATTGGAAACTGGATTCAGAAAGTTTGTTGACCCTGAAGTATAAACGTTTACAAAATTAATATGAATGGAGATGCGGGGCATCTCGCATGCTGGGCAAGCGCTCTACCATCTGAACTGCACGCCGGGCATCTGGGGTCTCTCTAGTTAAGCTATTAAGACCTAATATTGTCCGCTATCAATGACAGTGAATTCTGCGGAATATTAATCTGAATTTCATATTTTTCTTTGGATGCAAATTAGGGGTATGAGGGTCTTTGCTTTTTTTTTTTTCTTTTACTTTTTGTAGTTTAGATGGAATATTAATTACTACTAGTTTATTTATATCTTAAATCCATATAAGTTAAATACAAACAGGCCATATAGCGGTAACATTCATCAAATTTGTGTATTTAAGCAATGAACAACTAATGTCTAATGTGACTATATTCAACAAAGTAAATTGGCAGAACTAGAGATAGCAAGAACATGCTTATATCATACTCTTAAATGTATATGCTCTCATAAGCCACGTCAACGCCACATATTAAAAATTGTATCAATATGACAAATACACGCTGAAAAAATATGTGTACATAATAAGTGAGAGTACACACTCATGGGTATATGATATGCATTAAATAATTGGCTGAGTGAAGTCACCAAACCAATTCAAAGCATATTCCTAAAATTCGATAGCTTATTGATCCTCTTGAGATATAGTGGTGAAAATGAACTCCAAACCGATGGACTACCCAATGTTCAAAATAATGGAAGATAAAACAAAACCGTTGCAAAATAAAGCAAGTGAATTGCCAACCAAAATTTTCTCCGATATACACAAATAAATTACATTATATAGTTGAATATTTTGAGAGATAAAAATCGAGCTTTGTAATTCTTGGCAATGGCTATTTAGCGAACATGATTTAATTAAAGAAACATCAGTAATTTTTGTCTATGTGTATTTGTCATATAAGAAAGTTTAAATATTTGTGTGCCTATATGAGTTGTGAAAATATGTATTTCTAAAAGAGTATGACAGAAATTGACAAAAATATGTTTGGCAGAGAAAACCATCAATTACAAAACTAGACATGTTGTTGCAAGAAAAACTATGCTTTAAACAGGCCACATAATTAATTTCTTGCATGAAAACGTCTCACATAAAGCATTGCATGAGAAAGACTTTTTTATGGTGACGGTTAAAACAACAATTGATATACCTAATAGTTAATTTAGGTTTAAGGATAACTACTATAAAAGTCACTACTAGATGAACTACTAGTCACCCTACATAAAAAAGTTCACTATAAAACATATTATACATTAGTTACTATGAAATCCCAAAATAGTCACTTTTGAAGGAGTTTGTCTTATAGTCACCCTTATATGAAACAATCTCCTCCAAGAATTTATTTTTTTCTAAAAGGCTACGAAAGCATGTTTGGATAACTATTTTAGCTTTCATTTTAGTGAATTAAAGTAAAATATTCTTTTTTAAATTTCTAGATGCTTAATGTTTCCTTTCCATAGAGTAGTGAGGCGGCATACAGTTGCTGATTTATAAATATAAGATCTAATGAAATCAGTCAATCATACCCTTGTAAATCTTGTGTCTTGTGACTATCTTTTTCTTCTTCACATGCATAGCCTTCCATCTCTTTCATGAAATCTTCAACATGAGCCTTGCATCCAAACCTCCTTCCCTACCACATTCAATTGGTTTCGAACTCCATCTCTCTCCATCCACACCTGGAATTCGTACATAGCTTCGAGAATTAGAAATTGAAATCACAAGAAAAGGGAAAGATGGGAACCCTATAAACTCTGTTACTAGGCCCTATTCTTTTCAATTTATTTTTGCTTAGTTCAATTTGATATGCTTTTGTGGAATTATACTGGATTGAACCTATTTATGTTGAATTCTAAACTTATATGTTGCGTAATTGAATTCAATTGAACTATGGAAAGAATGGAACCTAAATTTACATATTCAGATACCTTTCTACATAGTATATACAAAGATATATCTTATTATACTGTGAAGCCATCCCACAAAGGCGAATACAAGCGCATGGGTTAACATGATTAAGCACATCTTCATAGGTTTGCCCTTTGACCTGTTGAGATCCACCATGTATCCTTAAAATAGGGGTCAATAGGCTAAACCTACTTAACCGAAAACAAAATGTCAAAATGCGCCAAACAAGGAGTGTTGCCACGATTCTTATGTGTTACCACCATGTCATATCCACGTGGCTCACACGGCTAGTGACCTCTTGTAGATAATTACTGCTTAATTGGGTCTTAAACCAAGTTTATATATATTGAAACAAAATTATTAACTCTTTTGTACTACTATATACAAAGTTTAGTGGATTTTAGTATATAAACTAAGATGTAACGACATTTTGGGTGGAAATTTAAAGATTACAAGGCAAACATAAATAAGGTTAATATAGTCTAAATGCATGAATCCACCAAGTGCAAAACATTACATTGATAAAATACAGACAATTACAGAACTTAAAGCAAGCTTTCATGGGTTTATGACCTTAACAACATATCACATCTAAAAGATTGATAACTAATAAAACAAAAAAAAAAGATGGCACACAATTAAATGGCCATTACTAAAAAAAGTCCAAATGACGATGGAATCAATGACGGAAAAGGGCAGATCAGCGATGGATTTTTGAATTCAGCGACGGAATTCGTGACGGAAAAGGGGTGTCGGATTTTCACTCGTCATAGAGTTACTGGCAACGGAATTTTGAAATTCCGTCACCATTAGCGACGGAACCAACGACGACCACTGCGATAAACCATTTTTTGGGGGATGAAAAGGGGGTAGTGGGCGACGGATTAAAAAACCGTTGCCATTAGCAACGGAATTAGCGACGGCAATTCCGTCGCTAATGGCGACGGACTTTAATTTCGTCACGAACTTTTGCTGTTAAAAAAAGAAAATCTCCTATTCCATCGCCATTTCGTCACTATATTTGCAATTGTTTAAAAATAAAAATGCTTGTTTTTTTTATCATATTCCTTAATACATATATTTAATTCCCTGCAACAAATTTACAAAGAGTATTCAGTCCATAAATATCCAATGGCCTCGAGTATGACTTCACTCGCAGTGTTCTCAACAATTTCCACGCCACAAGTCCCAAACAATTTTCAATCAGACGTTCTCAATAAAGCAACACTTAAAACCAATCGTTTTCAATTCACAAACAAGAAATTCTCAAATAAAGGGTACGTATCACAAATCACAAATTTCAAATAAGCCACAAATAGCTAGTTAATCAAAGTTAGATAAACTTAAAGACGAGGGTGAAGCAAGCACTAAGAGGAGAGGAATGAAGCAACTAGCCATGGTTGAAGGAGAAGCAAGTAAGCACCAAAAAGAAGAAGGAGAAGCAGGGAGAAGCAAGCAGCAAGCCATGTACTTCAAATAGAACCAATGAGGAGAACCACCAACTGGGGAAAACCGCAACATCCTCAATCACCAAGGTGAGGATCGTCACCTTGTTGATCCTCATCCTCATCCTCATTATTGTGTGGCCGCAGACGAACAGATGGTTGAGATCTTGAGCTAGAAGCTTGTTGTAATTTGAAAAAAATGCTTGCAATAGCTGATCGATACTCATCATTTGCTGGCTCAGTTGCTGGTTGCTTTGGGTGAACAGTTGATTGGATTCCTCCAGTTGCTTACATTTCTCCATAAGCAATCGGTAACTTTCAGCTTATGAAGTTAGCTCACCTCCCAAGTTGGTTACTACACCTCTTAAATCATTCAGCTCTTGTTGGGATGACATATGACATGTACCCGCTGACAATCATATATGTGAAGTACCCAACATTAGTATATCAATTAAATAAATTTATTGTATAGCAATGGTCAATGAAACTTTAATATTGAAACTGTACCTACTTGCTAAGTGAGATTGAAGTGACAGGAATCCCTAATGTTGATAGCCTCATCGCTAATGCCATAAATACGGTCTTCCTTATTCTTGTACGCCTTCATCCACAATTCATTTGGATTTGGAAATGCTTGGGATGGATTTTGAGAATTGCCATCCTAGGCCTCTTGGGTGTTGATCGCGTTCTGAAAATCGCATTCAAAGGATTTCTACAATTTCACAACATTTGCAAAAAAAAACATATATATTAGTTAATGAAATTAAAGTATATGAGTCCAGTTAGAACTACTAATAAAGATTGATAATTGAGAATAGCTTACATATGTTGTTTGTGATTTCTTGTCAACTTAAGGGGCATCTTCTTTGCCATGAAGTTTGTGAGTGCATCTGAATAATTCAACAATTGTGGGATCCATCCCAAGTTCTTCCATCTACGTGCCAAAGAAAATTATATAAAACGTCCGCCAAACCACATTCAAAGTGGCATAGAGTACTAAAATAAAGAAAAACATAGCAAAGTTCGTCACCAAAAGCCTCCTATGCTCATGCATAGGGATCAAGCCACAGGTGTGCGGAGATGGTGCACCACTTTCTAGAGTACCCAGTCAGTTCTTTTGGGCTATTTGATGTAATTTCTTGTAATCTTCATTTACATAGTATTATTAAAGTCCCTCCCATTGAGCATCACCGATCCAAACAGACTTCTGATTGTGCTTTCTTGCTCTGCCAAGGAAGGCTCTCAGGCGTGCATTCCTTTGTTTTCAAAATCTTTTCTTATATAGTTCTCATTGACCGGATCCCAAGTAAACCACTTCTGCAATAACGGACACAACAAATACATTAAATAATACAATAGTAATTTATCATTGTCACACAAAGTGTTAATATGTAACCAGCCATTGTTGCTTCTAGCTGAACTGGGGTCTAAGGTACCTGGGGGAAAGATGGATCAATGTCCATGGCAGTGGGATCTACGACAGAGCTCCTATGCCCTCGTCCTCTACCTCGAGTAGAGGACTTACCCCGGCAGGAACTGAAATCCATACCTGAAATAGTTAACAACAAATGCAAGTACAAATATATAACAATTACACATATCAATCGTTTACTTAGACATCATAATAGTTAGGGGACATATACTTTGAAAATTCATTCATACAACAAAAGTCAAGTCACAAGAAATAGTTTTTCAAGTAAGTTCTCAAATACATAACAATGCATAAGTACTCATTCATCTGCATCATCATCATCATCATCAACATCATCGTCATCATTTTTATATAAATGTAGATTTTTCTCTTCTTCATCTGTTTCATTACCATCATCTCACTCAGCCTCTTCATCACCCTCATCATCCTCTTCTTTATCTACGTCCTCATTAACCTGAATAAATGAAAACCCCATTTCATCATTAACCTCTTCCAACGGTTCATTTTCATCGACTAATGATGTAGGGATAACATCATTTATAGGTTTGATGTGTGTCGGCATGTCTGTTTGTTGATAAGCAGTAGGTAGAGTGTATTACTTATCCACTCTCACCCTTGGTTTGGTTGGGGTGACAACAAGCCAATTGGCCATATCCCTTGAGCGATCCGCATGTGATATAAAGTATACTTATAACGCCGTGTTTGGGAAGATGAATGGGTCGTACTTTCGGTACCTCCTTGTGCAATGCACCTCAAGAAGTTTGCTTAGTTTATGAGATCGTATCCCACGATTCAATATAGGATCAAACCACTCACAACTGAAAAGTACACATCTTTAAGTGGTCCGCTCACATACTCAATTTGGACAATATCCTTCAGTACGTCATAATAATCATTTTCAATATCGCCTTTTCCCATACCACATACACTAACACTAAAATTATATATTTTCTTCCCGACACTATAAACTTCTGTGTGGAATTCGAATTCATTCACTCCATATGCTGTCCACGTTGACACAGACCGATTTGGCTTCACAGCCAATTGTGTCAAGTACTGATGTTTGTGGTTATCGAACATTTGAATGTTATGCACCTAAGGTTACATAATATGTGGCTTTAGTTAATACAATGAACCAAACTGTTGTGGTAAAATTATCAAGGAGTAAGTTCAATTATTTACATTTTGACTAAACCAATTTACAAAATGAGTTTCAATGATAGTGTCAACATTAACATCGTTGACATTGGGACAGACAGCTCTAACTTGCTCTATGAAAATTCTGCCAAATTTTACGAAGGTGGTTAACAAACTACTGTTATGAATAATTAACTGAAAAGAAACTTAAGGCAGCACTCACCTAATATAAGGTTTCACTTCATCACAATTTAATAATACGTGAAGATGGGCAGCAACATATTCAGCATCTGTGAGATACCTTGGTCTTTCCCTCCCAGTTGGTGTCCCGTGCAGTTTAAACATAGATAGAGTTGGGAAATGATTATTATGCTCTTCGCTATCCTCATTTCTCCAACATCTAGTGCGCATGGAGGGCACGTGATAGTCGAAGTAATAGGAGGCGAAGAATGTCCTCTCAGCTTCGAGGTAAGCTTCTATGATTGAACCTTCTTGACACGCTTGTTGTTTAATCTTTTTCTTCAATCAGCCAAAGTACCTAAAAAATTTACAATTCCCACCACATCTAATTGAATGCATGCATAAGAATTGAGATGAGGTTTCGTCAAATACATCCCACATACCTCTCAAATGGATACATCCATTGATATTGTACAGGACCATCAAACTGAGCCTCCTCAGCCAAATGCACTGGCAAGTGCTCCATTATATTGAAGAAGCCTGGAGGAAAAATCATCTCCAACTTACAGAGAGTGATGGCAATATTTTGATGCATCTCCTTAAGCATATCATCTCACAGTGTTGTTGCACATAAGTTCTTAAAGAACTGACTTATCTTAATGAGAAGTTTCAACATATTATCTGGAAGCGCACTAAATCCAATGGGTAAAAGAGTCTCCATGAACACATAACAATCATGACTTTTTATATTGTTAAACTTTGCATCATTAGGATCGACGATATTTCTCAAATTGGTGCAATACTCATCAGGCATTTGAAGCTCCTTTATCCATTCACACAACTCTCTTTATTTATCTACAAGAAGAACGAGTTTCGCTCTTGGTTTAACCGACTTGCTACTAGGGCCTTACTGTAAATCTAATTCTTCTCTATCCCATGTACTTGTAACATCCATTCTTGATTTGCCATTGTCCTTGGTTTTTCCCTGGACATCCATAACAATGTCAATGATATTTTCAGAGAAGTTCTTCTCTATGTACATTATATCCAAATTATGGTGGAGCAATTGGTGTTGCCAATAAAGCAATTTCCAGAATATGCTCTTCTTCATCCAGTTGTGCTCATTTTTCTGAAATTCAGTTATAACAAAGTCACCGTTTGTAGCTACCATTGGATAATCTTCTACCTCGACATAAAGTTCTTCCCCAAATATGTGGCGAGAAAGACCCCCTATAACAATTCTGTCTTTTTGAAATGATGTTCTATTTCCTCTAAACGCATGATTCCTTGGCAGAAAACATCGCTGACAATCAAACCATGAGAATTTACCTCCATTTTTCAATCTCAGAGCCTTCTGTTGTTTCATATATACAGGACATGCCAATTTTCTATTAGTACTCCACTCAGATAACATTCTATATGCAGGGAAATCATTGATGGTTCACATAAGGGCAACCTTCATATGAAATATCTACCCTGTAGAAATGTCATGTTTCAATCCTAACATCCCACAACTCTTTCAACTCATCAATAAGAGGTTGTAAATATACATTTATTTTGTTCTTGGGATTTTTAGGGTCGGAGATTACACAAGTGAGGAACATAAATGGTGTGGTCATACATATTTTAAGGTGAAGATTATAAGATGTAACTACCACCGGCCAAATGGAGTAAGATATTGAAGACAAAGTATAAGGATTCAATCCATCAACACATAAGCCAAGCCTCACATTCTGAGGCTCTGCAACAAAATCAGGATGCTTGTTATTGAAATATTTCCATGTTGCCCCATCTGATGGATGACATAAAACACCGTCCTCATGCCGATGTTCATAATGCCGTCTTATGTGCTCTGCAGGACTTCTTGATGCATACAACCTCTGAAGTCGAGGTTTTAACGGCAAGTAATGCACCTTTAAGTATGGCAATGGATTTTGATTTCTTTGTTGTGACCTTTGCCTCTTCCATCTTGAATGGCCACAAAACTTGCATGCATCCAAGTTTGTGTCCTCCTTATAAAATAACATGCAACCTTTCCGGCAATAATCAATGTGAACCACATCATTACTAAGATCTTTAACAACCTTCTTCGTTTGCCCATAGTTGTTTAGCACGCGATTGTTAGGTGGACACATCTCTTTCATTAGTTGAACAACTTCATTGAAACAGTTCTACGACATATTGTAATCAAATTTGATACTCAACAGTCTCACAGCAGCTGAGAGCTCACTGTTGGAGGAACAACCATCGTATAAGGGTTGTTGAGCAGTTTGAACCATATTATAAAATGGTTCTCGACAAGTGCTTGATTCCTCCTCCCTTACATTTTGGTTTGCCATTAGAGCATTACCAATCATGTTATCCATTCGATCTACGAAGGATTCATTGTATTCATTATTAATATGACTTGAACCTCCAACGTCAGGAATTTTACTATTTGAATACCCAAAATCAGATTGCTCAGGCTCTACTTTCCCATGACTTATCCAAAACCAATATCCTTTCACAAAACCCTCATACATAAGGTGCATCTTGACCTCATCGGGTGTTAAGTACACCCTATTTCTGCATTTAGCACAAGGACATCTATACTTTCTCCCATTTAGAAACTCTGTCTGCCTACGTGCAAATTCATCGAATTCATTAACTCCATTTAGAAATTCTTGTGTATAACCACTTCAATCAGGTAATAATCTATTATACATCCACCTGCGATGTTGAGGACCATTCATATTCAGTTCAAATAACAATAACCATATAAGTTATTAGATAAGCATTAATTTTAGTTTAAATAATAATAATTACATAAATTACTCAATTATATATTACATATGTTTGCTTATAAATTTCTACAAATGTCTTTATATTCTTTTGAATTTTACAAAATTAATAGTTCATTCAAACTTGAGTGTAAATGACCACCAACATATGAAATTTCAACTTAAAATTACCAAACGTAAGACTAGATTATACTCGATAGAATCTTCAAACAAATTAGAGCTACAACTTCATAGAAACATCACATTCCAATAAAACCATAAAATTAAATATTTTATTCCACCAACATATCAAATTTCAACTTCACAGTACCAAACCTAAATCCTAAATTGCGTTGAGCAAAATCTTCACACAAATTAGAGCAATAACCTCACACAAATACCTCATTTCATCAACATTATCAACTAAAGCATTTCATTCTACTAACATATTAAATTTTAACTTCACATTGTCAAATCTAAACCCTAAATTGTATTGAGCAGAATCTTCAAACAAATTAGAGCAATAACCTTACATGAATACCACGTTTCAACAACATTATCAACCAAACCATTTCATTCCACCAAGATATCAAATTTTACCTTCAAATTACTAAACATAAATCCTAAATCGTATTTAGTAAAATCTTGTCACAAATTCAAGTAATAACCTCTCAAAAATACCACATTTTAATATAAATATGTATTAATTATGAAATTATAACAATGTAATATAAAAATTTTTAGAAATTACAAGCAGTTTAATTGCGAAAAATACCTCGAATTACTCCAAAAAACCGATGGTGAGGGGACGGTAGCGGTGGCCGGCGACGGGGGGCGGCAGACGGCGACGGCGGTTAGGGATGGTTGCTGGTGGCCGGTTAGCGACATGGGTGGTTGGTGAGAGGGGGTTCGCGATTCGCTCTCGGCTCCCTCTCTCTCTCTCTCTCTCTCTCACATCGCAATGCTCAAATAATTCCAGAACAGATCTGGATTCATTTAAACTGGGGGGCGATGGAATTTCCGTCCCTGATTCCGTTGCCTCCCCCTATTTTTTTTAAAAATTCGGCGATGTTTTCTATTTTGTCGCCAAATTGAAATTAAATTAAATTAATTTCAATGTGACGATGGATATTCCGTCGCCAAAATTGAAGACTGGCAACGGATACATATTTCTATCATCAGTTCTGTCGCTGAATCTGACATTTTCCCAATACAAATTTTTCTTCGTCATTTCCGTCGCTAGGTATGTCATTATATTATTCCATCACTGAATTCCGTCGTCATTTCGTGCTTTTTTAGTAGTGGGCAATGTAGTAGCCATTAATTTACTTTAACTTAGGCTTCAACTTGAGCAGCCACCTTGCCAATATTAGAACTAGAGAAAAGTGATCCAAGGCTATTAAGAAAGCTCTCAATCCCCTTGTGTATCTTGAGTTTTGATGTTATCTTTTTCTCCTTCAAGTCTCGCTCCATTTCTGCTATAAAATCCACATTCCTGTCTTGATAGGCCCTTGTATTCGAACCTCCTTCCCACCATATTCAATAGGTTTCAAACCCCCTCCCTCTCAGTCCACACCTATGTTTTTACACACAATTATAATCAATAAGCAAATCGAGAATAACAATATAGGAAATGTTAAAGTATATGCCATTTTATCTCTGTTATTTAGATGGGTAATCTAATACCTTAATACCTTATTATATTGAGATACCATTCCGCAAAGTGGAATGCGAGCATAGGTATTAACCTGATTGAGCATAGCTTTAAGGGTTTTGCCTCCCACATTCTCAAAGTATATATCAATGCCATTAGGAAAGTACCTATAATTAGACACCAAGTTTATTGACAAAATTTCCTCAATTAGGCACGAATCCAAGATTAAATGATTAAGCTTAGATCCTCACAAACCAAAGTGGGGCGAAATGAAAAGATAGTACTCCAATTACTTGCCAAGTGCAGCATCAAGATCTGGTTCCTTTTTATAGCTGAATGAATCATCAAATCCAAATTCTTCTTTCAGTAACTTCACCTTTGTACCAAATATAAATAAAACTGATATCCAAATTCTCATTTTGAACTCGTGTTCAAAGTACATGACTCTCAAACTAGCATACCTTGTCATCAGATCCATAACTGCCAATGACGCGACAACCTTTGAGTTTAGCTAGTTGGCCAATAGTGATTCCGACACCACCACCAGCAGCAGAGATGAAACATTTTCTCTTAGTTTAGGGTTCCCTAGGACTTCAATCCCAACCCATGCTGCAAAGCTTGGTATTCCTATGACAAACATTCCGACAAAATTAACCCGTAGGTGTCATGCTGTATGGCAATTTGAACGACTATCCAAAATTTAAATTCGAATAGAGCTTTTGTGACAAACATAATTTTTTCTGAGTTAGACAATGCGCGTAATTGAACTTTGATGGATTTTATAGGACTCTAGTTTGAACATTATGGTACACCAAATAAATAGTTAATAGAATTGTCCAGACCTAATTTTTAAATTGGGCAGAGTTGGTTTATCTTATTATCTAGCTAGGATCAACTATTAAGTTAAATCATATTTGAGCAGCATTTGGCTTCCACTGATAAAGATAGATCAATATTTTAAGCATGTTGACTCCAGTCATTGTGACATTTTATAATTGTTATCTACAATTTGGTTCAAATATGGGATCTTGTCATATTAAGCTAATTAAGAGGTAAGTTCATTTTCATTATTAGTCAAGTAATTACGGTTTCAACTGAAGAAAAAATATTTTATTCTTTTTTTAGAATTAAAATATCCTATTTTGTATTTTTTTAAGCATAAAGGGCGTCACAACTCACAAACATATTATGCCAGTTAGGCACGTTATTCGTTTTATATTGTTACACATTATGCTTTTTATATAGTGAATTTTTAGACTTACAATTTGGGCACGAACCAATTATGCCATATTTGGTAACAACATATCTTCACTCTTTAGTATCCACAAATTCTCGTATATTATAAAACTTTTTAAAAAGTATAATAAAATCTTGTATTTACAGTAAGAATGGGGAATAATTTGACTTGGACAATGAACATTACATCCTTATCTTGGAAACTAGCTCTACAATCTACAATAATCTTCAAAACTATTTTGGTAGAGGAATGAGACACTCGGTAACGAAGGTTTCCATCAACTAATAATGTACTCATAATTTATTAGGACTATGCTATATGTAATATATGTATTTGTTCCTTCTCTTTATTATTTCTTCTATTTAATGTTCATTTTTTAGTGCTTAGGCATGTATAACAAGTTAAAGCCCCTTAGGTTTCTCATGCAAATTGTATATAATACTTTAATTGGCAATGAACACAAGTCGGCAGAGGAGGCACACAACTGTTTGAGTTACCCACAAACTTCTCTTCCACTTTTTCATGCTCAGTCTCTTCATGGTATCAGAGCACAGGCTCTGAACGCCTAGAGACACTTTAGCCATGTCAGCCGAACAATCTAAACCAATTACTCTTGAACGACCCAAACCATGGTTTGTGATCGACTCCCAGTCACCATATTACCCACATCCATCTGAAGGTTCCGGAATGTCAATCACAGCTGTTGAGTTTGATGGGAAGAACTATGATCTGTGGGAGAAGACAGTGATGACAGCGTTGAGGGCAAAGAACAAACTCAAGTTTATCGAAGGGACATTAACATGATCCGACAAAGGGAGATGCTATGGAACTGCAAGAATGAGAGATCGTAAATTCGATGGTTTCATCTAGGCTTTTGAACGCAATTGATCCAAAATTACGTTCGAGTGTAGCCTATATAGATTCAACCCATGCGAAGTAGAGTTCCTTGAAGAAGAGATGTAGTGTTGCTAATGTTCCTAAAATTCACAAGTTGAAGGCTGGTATAGCCGATTGCAAACAAGAAGCACTTGATGTTGTAGAATTCTACTCCAAGCTGTCAAATCTATGAAGCAAACTAGAAAATTATGTGAAGATGCCTCGCCACACTTGTATTAGATGCACATGTGGGGCTGGCAGCAAGGTGATTAAAATGATTGAAGAAAAAAAGGCACATCAATTTTTAAGGGGTTAAATGATGAACCCTAGTCCTAGATAAGGAGCCAAATAGTCACCTTTGAACTGCTTCCTTCACTGGACAGAATATTTAACATGATTTTACATGAAGAAAATCATACAAACGTAATGCGTGATTGAGATGATTGTTGAGAAACGATGGCTGCCTTCGCAGTATTAAACATAGAGAAGCCACAGAACACCATGGTTGAAAGAGGTAGCTGCAGACATCGTGGTAGATACGCACATGATGAAGGCACTTACTATGAGATTATTGGATATCTAATGAGCTGGGGGACCCAAAGCTGAGGATGGTTTTGTAGTCGTGGTAGGCGAGGTGGACGTACTGGTGGCAGGGAGGGCTGAGGAGCAGGCCGTAAAATTGCCTATGTGTACCATAAACAGAGTTGTAGATGCATCTCTAAGCAGAATAAGTGATGAGAAAGGTTAGGCAACGCTGCCTGGGTTTACTACTGAGCAAGTGCAGAGGTTACTCAGCCTCATTAAGACATCTAAACTGGGTTACGAGAAGCTTTGAGGTAATGAAAAAATTGGATCCTAGATCCTGGGGCTTCTCGTCACGTGACGGGAAATCTAAAGGCCCTCACAACATTGGAGAATGTTGATGTTATTCTCACAGAGTTACCGGATTGATTGTTGAGATTAGCCAAATTATAAGGAACAATTAATCTAGTCTCAAAAATTACTTTGAGC
This sequence comes from Carnegiea gigantea, assembly GCA_029747015.1. Taxonomy (NCBI): domain Eukaryota; kingdom Viridiplantae; phylum Streptophyta; class Magnoliopsida; order Caryophyllales; family Cactaceae; genus Carnegiea; species Carnegiea gigantea. Next base: position 1,455,261 of record JAKOGI010000059.1, on the reverse strand, counting down.
AAAGTTCTTTATGTCCCAAATTTTCATTTCAATATTATATATGTTGCTTAGTTGATTACAGAATTAAAATGCACTGTGGTGTTCACTAACGAACTTTGTATGATATAGGACCGTACATTGAGGAACCTAAATGGAGTGGGTGAATTAAGAGGAAGGGTCTACTGCTTCAATCAGATGGCAATAGAGAAGGTATAAGTTCATGCAGTAGACTCTCGTAACTTGTTGCATAATCATCTTGGGCACCAATCCAATGCTATTTGACTCCCTAAAAATTTAGGTGCTAGTGATCATTGCAATACTGAGTAGAATCCTTATGATGTGTGTTTTCGTGCAAAACAAACTCGTAGTACATTTAACGTTAGTGATAGTAAGGCAAATGATTCGTTTGAAATAATTCATTGTGACATTTGGGGTTCCTATCAAATTCTCTCATTTTGTGGTGCATATTATTTTTTAACCATTGTCGATGATGCCAGTAGAGCAGTTTGGGTTTATTTGATGAGAGAAAAATGGAAAGTTGCTAGTCTTGTGCAAAATTTTGTAGCAATGGTAAAAAATCAATTTGGAAAGAATGTCAAGATACTGCGGAGTGAGAATGGACTTGAATTCAAATCTAGCCAGTGCTTAGTTTTTATTCTGCAAAGGGAATGATTCATCGGACCAGTTGTGTAAATACACCTCAACAAAATGGAAGGATCGAGAGAGAACATGGTCATATTTTGAATGTAGTTAGAGCACTACGTTTTCAAGCTATCCTTTCTTTGCAGTTTTAGGGTGAATGTGCACTAACCGCAAGATACCTAATTGACATAACCCCAAGTAAGTTCTAACAGGCCAAACTCTCTATGAGTGCTTTTTGGAGTCAAACCTAGCTATGATCAGTTAAGGGTGTTCGGTTGCCTTTGCTATGCTCATGTATGGTCCAAACTGAAATACAAGTTTGCACCTCGCCGTCACAAGGGTATATTTGTTGGATATCCTTATATGAAGAAAGGATGGAAGATTTATGACTTGGAGACCAATGAGATCTTTGTGAATAGGGATATGGTATTTCATGAACAAATTTTCCCTTTTCCACACCTCAAACAGCTAATCATCATGATCAAATTAATGAATGGAGTGCTTTGTAAAGGGAGAAGGTAATCTTGGATAATGAGGAGAGTCCATTTGCGATTAATCCCTTAGGTTTGGGTTAGCAGCACAATTGTCCAGGATCGGGAATTGGCACTGAGCCCAATTTGGCCTAATCTAGGCCTTTTGTGGATGGCGATGACATAAGTCAACTCCATTCTACAGCACTTGATGTGTTTATGGGCCAAATTGGGCTTGAGCCCACAGCTATACTTGTGATCAGAGCCGAAGCAAAGGGGAGTATTACTAGGCCATAGTGCTGATCCAGTAAGTAGGTCTGATTCAGAGCCAAGGTGCAGGTCCACGCATGGTCGACGTAGCCCATCGCATTTGGAAGACTACGTACATTATAGTGCTCATACTCACGACCCCCTTTATAAACAATAATTCACTCTAATAGGGCTCCTCAGGTGTGCTGCATCCCTTAGTTAATTACATCATATGCAATAATTTCTCTAATGCTCATAAGGCTTTCTTAGCTACTACCATGAAGATTGTTGAACCCAAATATTATCATGAGGCTACAAAGGATTCTCGATGGCAATAGGCCATGGCAGAAGAAGTTCATGCTTTGGAAGATAATCGCACCTAGACTATCATAGACCTTCCACCAGGCAAGGAGCCCATAATTTGCAAATGGTTCTATAAAGTCAAGTACAAGTCTGATGGTACCATAGAAAGATACAAGGCTAGACTTATTGTCTGTGGTGATCACCAGTTAGACGGGTTTAATTTCATTGAAACGTTTGCGCCAGTGGCAAAAATGACTAGCATAAGGACTTTTTTATCTGTGGCTGTTGCTAAATGTTGGGAGCAGCACCAGATGAATGTCAATAATACCTTTCTGCATGGCGATCTTGATGAAGAAGTATATATGCATCAACCACCTGGTTTCTCCACTATTTCACCCAAAAAGGTGTGCAAGTTATATAAATCTTTGTATGGTCTGCGTCAAGCTCCCCATCAATGGTTTGCCAAATTGTCTTCCAAGTTAAGTGAGCATGGGTTCACCAAGTCTTACGCTGATTATTCTTTGTTCACTTATCATAAGGGAGAATTATTCTTGGCTCTGTTAGTATATGTGGATGATATTATCCTTGATGGTAATAATGCTCTAGCTTGCCATGATTTCAAAGCTTACTTGCATTCCTGTTTTCGCATCAAAGATCTTGGACCACTTAAATATTTTCTGGGCATTGAGGTGGCATGAGGACCACGTGGGTTGTTTTTGTGTCACCTGAAATATGCACTTGAAATTGTGGATGAATGTGGCTTGTTAGGTGGTTGACCCATTGATTTTCCCGTGGAGGAAAACCATAAGCTTGTTTTAGCTACGGGATAGGGCCTTACTAATCCTAGCAGTTATTGATGCCTGGTGGGGCATCTTATCTATCTTGCTCTCACTCAACCAGAGTTATGCTATGCTATCCACATCTTGCCTGAGTCCATGCAGAACCCTAGGGAAGAGCATATGCATGCAACATGTTGTGTTTTGCACTATCTAAAAGCCACTCCTAAGAAATGTATTCTTTTGAGAGCAGATAGTGATCTTCAGGTCACTAACTACTGTGATGCCGACTAGGGAGCATGTCCTCTCACCGAATGGTCTCTCACTGGTTATCTGATTACCCTTGGTGGGTGTTGACATCTCCTCTCCTAGCATACTAAAAAGCAAACCACTGTGTCTATATCTTCAGCTGAAAGTGAGTACTGTTCTATCGTAGCGACTACTAGTGAATTAGTTTGGCTAAAATCCCTTTTGGTGTCCTCGAGGGTGTTTTTCTGACTACACCTATGCATTTATATTGTGACAGTCATGCTACTTTTCACATCACCAAGGATCCTGTTTTTCATAAGCAAATGAAGCACATCGAAATTGATTGCTATTTTGTCCATGAAAAACTCGAGTATGCTGATTTTGTTGTGTCTTACCTTCCCTCGCAACATCAACCTACCGAAATTTTCACTAAAGCCCTCGGGAAGCAACAATTTGTGTATCTTCGCGGCAACCTGGGCATGGTTAATCCTTATAATCCATCTTGAGAGGGAGTATTAGGACTTTATTATATATAATATATGTATTTATTTCTTCTCTTTATTATTTCTTCTATTTAATGTTTATTCTTTAGTACTTAGGCATGTACAGCAAGTTAAAGCCCCTTGGATTTCTCATGTAACTTGTATGTAGTTTCATTAGCAATGAACACAAGCAGACAGAGAGGCACACGACTGTTTGGGTTGACCACAAACTTCTCTTCCTCTCTTTCATGCTCAGTCTTTTCATAATTGTAATGAGTTATAGAGGTAGCTTGTCACTTTAGTGCGCTTTAAATATTGGGTTGTCCATTATTTCACTTAACGTACGCACATAAGAATTCTCTTGATACTTCAATAAATGATGCTCAAGATAAGCTAGATTCCTAAATGAGAATGCATACATATGTTTAGGTAATAAAACGTTGCATTCCTCATACACAGAAATACAACACCACATCCTCTTTAAACACAACTCCACATGCACATCATTTCCTTAACAAAATAGAGGGAGGACACATCTACAGCCCTTAAGAAAACTCTCAGTGACTCTTGCTGTTTGTCCATTAGGGTACTTCTCTACATTCCCCGTCACCATCTTAACTTTGCTGGAAAATACTGCATAATTATGGACGGACACAAATTGACCATGAGAAACCAAAAAATAAAAGAAAATTACAAGGAAAATTTAAAAGAAAAAAAAAATCACCTTGTCAATGAGAGAAAGGTAATACGGTTTGACCTTCTCCACGTCAATCCTGACCTTGCTCTTGCTGTAGAGATCATACTTGTTAAAGATTTGCAACCACTTTAGGTTTTCTCTATCCTCCTCGTTCATCAAGTGCTTGTACGCTCCTGCTCTGTGCAATGCTGTTAAGGACCGATCGTACCCAACAAACAAATTGCATTAAAATTAAGAGTTTGATATAGAATTATTAGCTTCTTCTTTAGTTTGTTTGTGTGAGTGAAAGTATTGGTTGGCTTATAATTACCATAGAAGGAATGGTATCTTATGATGAAAAGACCGGCGGAAGGTAGAGTCGTATTGTTCTTCTTTGCAACAATGTACATATAGTCGTCGTGCCCCCATGACATCAACACAGTGCCAAGGCCACATCCTTCGGAGTATATGCCGTATTTTGTGTTGTATGCTGGGTTGTTGTAGTCTGGATTCAAAGTGAAATACTACAGGGGATATAGAGACTAAGATTAATTTCACAATTTAATTGGATAATTAGCAATGTAATGAAAAGAAGTAAACAAAGTATTTTAGCTGTTTGTTATTGTTACCTTGTGGTGAACGATTGACTCGTCGAATGCACAACCGACAGGGTAAATGTCACCTACAACTGCCCATTGTGGAAGCCCTCCAAAACTTGGAAGTAGTAATACCTTCCCAAGATCTAGCATATTTCACAAAAAAGTAATAGGTTGTTTACTACATACGTTGTAGTTACTTTATATCTACTTAGAAATCTTAACCTATTGGCTTGCAATTATAATCGGGAAAAAATAAAAGATTGAGGGAAAATCAAACCTAATGTCTTCGTAATCAAAATGGGGGGAAGAAAAAAAAATCTATAAGAGAATATATTGCAGTATATACCATGAATGAGGCCAGTCAAATGAAGCCAATCTTCATTAGGGTAGTCCTTTCTTATGGCCTCGGCAGTTTGTAAAAGATGTTCAATTTGAGGCTCATCCAAATCAGGATCACTCTCATCTACAACTTCATTTAGGAGCTCACAACATTCCCAAATACTCATTTCTACCCTGTTAAGCTTTCCATACTCTTCCCTCATCTTTCTCACCTGCCAATTAATTAACCTTTAATTAGAGAAAAAAAAAGAGATTTTATCACTAATATAAAAAATGGGGAATTTTATTTTGACGACGTACAAAGTCAACGCATTGGTAAACATGATTAATACGATAAAAGTTCTCCACACCAGGCTGCCTCTCACCATTGGCCTCATAATCTCTGTTTAAAAAATTAATCAATGATGAATTAGATAACTAATATTTATTGGGAAATTAATCAAAAAATTAAAACGAAAAAAGAAAAATGGGGGTCCCTCTAAATGACAACATTGCCCTTGCAAATGCTTTAATTCTTAATTGGACCAGATTAAACTTCAAGGCCCCACAGCCGTCTCTCCTTGGGCTTGCACCTCTCGGTGCAGCCCGCAGACAATTGTGGTTCTTCACTAGGAAATTTTATTTATCTTTTTTGAAGACTAATACAGAAAAAATTGGACGAAGTTAAGAGAGAGAATAACCTAAAGGTACGGCCAAAAGCATTGACTTGCGGTGCCACAAAAGAGTCAGGCTGAGGCACCACAAATCCAGCATCCAACGCCAACTCCCTCACCTCCTCCTCTTCGTCTTTTTCCCCGGCTGTCACCTCATGTTCCTCGGCCTCAAATGCCAACTTTTTCTCGGGTGCCTCAATCCCTGTTTTATATAAACAAAAATAAAATTTAATTTAAGTAGTTTGACACTTGTTTCTCTTAAATAAAATCTCGAGTTTAAATCTTATGAATGAAGAAAATATATAATGGGAGAGCTATACCCCTTGGTGGGCCAATAGTATATCGACTCAGTGAAATAGAGGATCCAAGATTCAAAAAAAAAAAAAACAAATCCATTTTTTGAGATCAATTTTTTTTAAAAAAAATAGCAAATTTTCCCTTGATCAGACTAGTTACCTAGTTAGGTCTCCTTCTTGGGGGAAAAGCCCCATATAATCACCGGTTATTTCCCCCACTCACAAATTCAGTATCTTATAAAAAATAACTGTAAACTACAATTGCTTTTTTTTTTTTTTTTGGATTAAAGTAAACTACAATTTCTACATGCACAATAAGGAGTTTGTATTGGATAAGACAATCTTACATTAAAAATATTGAACATAATGTTTTTTTAACTGGGTCATGCCACTTTTTAAGCTATAAGAATAAGAAATCCCATAACCTTAGAAAATGGATCGCGTAGTTTGAGTCCAGTTCAAGTTAATTTTAAATTAGGTCGATTCAAATTGATAACATTTTGGCGATTATGTTTGGTCTAATTGATTTATGGGCCAGTTGATGTTTTGTTCTACAATATTTGTCTTGCACAGAAAAATCAGTAGAAAAACCTTTGATTTGGGATTTAGACCAGGTCAGATTACTAAGGTTTTGGGTTCAAATTGGATCAATCTATTTCAATTTGTGTTTTGATGTGTTAGGTCCAAGGTAGTAATGTTTGAACCCAAAACCTCTTGCTTAAAAATTATCGATCATAAGAAAAATGAATCTACAGGCCATGCGACAGAGAAACCTACACTGAAAGTTGTTGCTATTGTTGTATAAAAAGAACGTATTTAAACACTCTAAGACTTCACGAAAATAATCCATGAAGTTGTAAAAATTAGCATGGTATATAAACTAAAGTTATTAACAAATGAATCATACAAAAATTATTTAAAAAAAAAGGGGAGGGAAAGGTGAATATACCAAATGCGGGCTGCTCAATGATGACAGTCATCTTGGGCCAAAAATGCCTCCAAAAAACACGAATGGAAAACAGAGGAGGGGTCTGAGGTTGTAAATTGGAGGCAGAGTTGCTTCTACTTCTAGGGTTTAACAAAAACAGAGGGGCCTATTTATAATTGGTCGAAAAGTCCTTCCCTGCCATTTACTTGTCCTTCGAGCCCTTCCCTGAAAATCTCTCTCTGTCTGTGCCTCTCTCTCTCTCTCTGACTCTCTCTTTCTCTATGGTGAATGATCTGTCTTCTCTCTCTCCATGATGAATGATCTGTCTTCTTCTCTTCCCCTTCTTCCTTTCACACATTTTTTATCTGTTGCAAAATAAAATTCGAATTTAAAACGCTTCTCACTTAGCTTTTCAGTTTTCTTTTATTTATATTTAATTTGATGCAGTGAATTTGTTTGGTTTTAGACGTGTACAATATGCATGTTGGATCATGTTTGCTTTTTTGCTTGGGGACGTTGCTTGCTAGTTGGCATGGAGAGAAGAAGAAAGATATTTAGATCCTCTGTTGCAACATTGTTTGATTCTATTCTGGATAACGATTTTTCTTTTTTTTTTTTGGGTCTTTAAATGTCCTTATTTCGACGGATGAGGCTTATAAATAGAGATGGCAATGGGGCAGGTTGAACCATATCTGCATCCATATCCATTCTAAAAAATTATGCACCTATTCGTACCTATACTCATCAGGTATTAAAAAATAAACATCATATCCATTCCCATCGGATTTTGCGAATTTACGAATTTTATTCGGGTTCACATAGAGAATGCAAAATTAATACTCATATTTTTTTACAAGGGTAAGGGGGCCCAACCCATTGACCCCTATCTCAGGGGTACCCAGTGAACCTGAACGGGTCAGAAAAAAAAGAATGTCAAAGCACATACTAAAGCCCAGGCCCACAAACCTCCCACATATAATTGCACAAAGTGTCACGGGTTGATAATTTACTCAAACTTGGACCCGTGCGGCCTAACAAACTTTGCTTGGGATTCTTGCTTTGTTTACTAGTAAGCCTTAAGGATGCTTAACTTAGCCTTTAAGGAGCTAAGTAAGCACACTCACACTCCAAGAAAGCTTTAGAGAGAGAAAGTAGAGAGAGAAGGAGTTTGGGAGAATGCTTTTGTATTGCACTTGAATGCTTTCAATGGCTTGGTTACAAATGAGCCCCATTAGGGGTTTATATACACATCCACTTCCTCAATGGATGGTGGAGATCTATTTGATCCTACGGCTAATATTACACTTCCAGAATATTCTATACAAATATCCTAGACACTACACATATGTAGAATAGTGTGGAACATTCTAGAGTATAGTCTAGAATATTCTAGTATAGCCTAGAAGGTTCTAGAATCCTCCACAAGGTCCTAGATATTCTAGAAGCTTCTAGAATAGTCTAGAAGTATCTAGAGTTCTCCAGAAGGTTCTAGAAGACTCTAGAGTGTCCAGAAGGTTCTAGAACACTCTAGAACATTCTAGCGCGTTCCAGAAGGTTTGAGGCTACTCTGGATGATTCCGGAACATTCTAGAACTCTTCGGAAATGCGGCCCGTGACATCCTCCCCCACCCAATCCGGCAACGTCCTCGTTGCCTTTGGGTCTTCGTATGCTTGGCCCTTTTGTTGCCTTGTCTCCACGAGGTATCCCTTCCTCTTGGTCAGGTTGATGTGTCGTAGCTATCTGCGTGGCACATCGATCCTTCGCTAGCTTGCGCCCCATCCTTGTTCGGGCACATTTTCTTCTCTGTGTCAGCTTCTCAAGTGATGTTTTGGGTATGACATTTGGAGGTCCCTCATCACTTTTGAGGGAGGATAAGTGGCCTACCTCCTTACTTTCCGTGAAGTGAAGGGCGGTTAGCACCTTTTCCTTTTCGGCTTCCCGTCTCATGGGTATTGCATGTGCTTGCCCATTGCTCGTTATGAACAAGGTGCTAGCATGGGGAATTATGACGGCTTCCACCTTATTGAGGAAGTCCATTCCAAGATAGAATTTCCGATCATCAAGGGGAGCGACGGTTATGTCGACCTCACCTGTCCATGGTCCGATTTGGATGTTTGTACTTCGAGCAACTCCATGGATTGGAAGGCTCTCGGCATTGACTCCCTTCACATAGCCCTTCTCCTTTTTGTAAGGTAGGCTAATCTCATCGGCGAGTTCTTTCGCCATGTACACCTTATCCGCTCCCGTATCCACCGTTGCTTGGAGCTCCTTACCTCCAACTTTGGTGTCTACATACATGCGACTACCGGCTTGCTTCCCCACCTTGGGTTGGATGGCACTTAGGAGCGATATTGAGGCAATACTTGTTTCCTCTTCACGCCTCTCCTCCTTTATCACAAGCGCAGCTAGTTTCCCACGCTTCGGGCACTCGAAAACCCGATGAGGCCCATTACACAAGAAGCATGAGTATTTCCTCGGCGTCTCATCCTTCTTGTCTCGTCCCTTGTCTTTGAAGGTTGTTGGCTTGTCCCGCCTGGGAGACTTGTCCCGGTCTCCGTCATTGTCGCTATCATCGTGGTTCTTCTTGCCTCGCCCCTTGGAGAAGTCCTTCTTGTACTCGTTGAGTGATTCGGCAGCAGCAACCGCGGAGGCGAGGTCTTGCACACCACGCCTCTCTAACTCGGTCTTGGCCCAACCACTCAGGCCGTCTAGGAAGGCGAATAAGGCGTCTTCCTCTCCCATGTTTGGGATCTCCAAGAGAAGCTCCTGGAATTCCCTTACATACTCACGAAGGTGGCCCTCCTTGTGTTGGAGGCGCCTCAACTTGGCCCTTGCTTCCCTCACCGCGTCCTTTGGATAGAATTGCCCTTTGAGTTCCCTCTTGAATCCATGCCAAGTGGTGATGGGAGTGGACCCTCGGTTGACATCGTCGCACCTTCGACGCCACCAAACAAGAGCAATGTCTTTAAGAGAGAAGGAAGCCAGGTTTACCTTTTGTGCTTCATCGGTGACGCCTACTGCTCCAAAGTAGGCCTCGAACTTCCAAAAGAAGTTGTCAATCTCCCTCGCGTTCCTGGCCCCGTTGTAGGTTGGGGTTTGGAGCGCATTCACCTTTGGTGTGGTGGACACTTGACCTGATCCACCATTGCCTGCATTGGCCACCGCGGCCATGCATACTTTGAGTTGGGTTTCCAAGGCCTCAACCCTTGCCTTGTACGCCTCAATCTCGGATTTGCAAGCCACCACCTCGGCTTTGCAAGCTTGGAGCTCTCCATCCCGAAGAGCTCGGACCTCCTCATCGACATTGCTTGCTAAGGATTTCACCGCCTCTTGCACCTCTGCACGGAACTCCTCTAAGTCCCCCGTGGACTCGAACTCCTCGATGCGCTTCTCCATGTCATCCACCCTACCCGTGAGGTCCGACATGGAGTGGTTAATCTCCGCAAGCTTGTCATCTACAAGGATCGACAAGTCCTTGTTCTTATCCTTGCCCTTCTTTCCTCCTTGTTGAAGATTGCCAGCATCAGTAACACTTGAAGCCATGGATCTCCCAAACCGAGGCTCTGATACCAACTGTCACGGGTTGATAATTTACTCAAATTTGGACCCGTGCAGCCTAGCAAACTTTGCTTGGGATTCTTGCTTTGTTTACTAGTAAGCCTTAAGGATGCTTAACTTAGCCTTTAAGGAGCTAAGTAAGCATACTCACACTCCAAGAAAGCTTTAGAGAGAGAAAGTAGAGAGAGAAGGAGTTTGGGAGAATGCTTTTGTATTGCACTTGAATGCTTTCAATGGCTTGGTTACAAATGAGCCCCATTAGGGGTTTATATATACATCCACTTCCTCAATGGATGGTGGAGATCTATTTGATCCTACGGCTAATATTACACTTCCAGAATATTCTATACAAATATCTTAGACACTACACATATGTAGAATAATGTGGAACATTCTAGAGTATAGTCTAGAATATTCTAATATAGCCTAGAAGGTTCTAGAATCCTCCACAAGGTCCTAGATATTTTAGAAACTTCTAGAATAGTCTAGAAGTATCTAGAGTTCTCCAGAAGGTTCTAGAAGACTCTAGAGTGTCCAGAAGGTTCTAGAACACTCTAGAACATTCTAGCGCGTTCGAGAAGGTTCGAGACTACTCTGGATGATTCCGAAACATTCTAGAACTCTTCGGAAATGCGGCCCGTGACAAAAGGCAGAATTGTGCTCCCAAGGTTCGAACCCGGTGAGGGGAGGACTTGTGAAGTGTTGACCACCCGGCCAACTCCTCTTCGACAAAATTAATACACATATGCAATACATATCTAAGTATAATATATATTGGTGTCATTATAAAATTGCAAAGTCGTGATATTTTGGAAATATATTATTTAAAAATGTGAAATCAAATACATTATTGATTAATTTTTTGTTAGAAGAATTTGGATTGAACTTAAACTGAGAAAAAGTTAAACTAAAATAATTTTTTTATCTTATTACAAAAACGGGTACAAGTCAGGTGCAGGTATAGGATTGGTGAGGGCTACACACGTATCAGTACCCATACTCGTACTCGTTTTTTAATACCTACCCCATACTCACTCAAAACCCATTTTTATCCCGCATTTGAGTTTAAAAAGGGATGTATTTTGCATATTTTAAATGGATACGAATTTTATTACCACCCCTACTTATAGAGTTTAAAAGTAGGTATTCAATGTACATAATTTTGATATCGAGAAACATTATTAATCATGCTTTTACCTGTTATGATCTTAAAGAGTATTTATTTTATTTTTACTATTAATTTATTAATATCGTAAATTTATGGATCATAACTAAATACTATATGCTTAATGTTACTTTTTTATAGTACCACAATCAGTAATGTATATTATATATTATATGTTTGGAAGTGCATCGTCCTAGTTGTTATGCATATATTTTTTTATATGTATTTGTCATATAAACAGTGTTTAATATATCAAAGTTATGTAGCTTGTGAGATTATACATTCCTGTGAGTACTATATAGGCTTTGATCACGATCAACATTTGACGAATGTGTTACCATGTTATGCCATTTTAAGCCTTAGGCCCTGTTTTTTTCGTTGGTAAATCTCATTTTACCAACCTCAACTATCTTCAACCCACTTCAACCCGCTTCGCCAATTTCAATAAAAAAATCTCAATTTCAATCCATTTCAACCCACTTCAACTAATTTAAACCCACTTCTCATTATTTTAACCACCTTCTACCCATCATATTAAAAAATTCAACCCGCTTCAATCCATTTCAATAAAAAAAATATTTACTTCAACTTAATTCAATCTACTTTTACCAATCTCAACTAATTTTATCTATTTATCAACTCATATTTTCTAATAGAAAGAACAGGTCCTTGAATATCTTGTTTATATAATTATGAAGTCATATATATTTTTATTCACGGATCTAATTATGTTATAATTACTTATCATCGATTTTTTTTGGGCACTACCGCATTATTATGTATCACTTGAATTAATTGACGACACTAGGTTTTCTGGCCACAAATAATCTAGATTCAGCTGAGACTGAGTAAATTTCCCCACGAAAGCATGAGGCTAATAAGGCGGACAACTAGGGTAAGAAACAGCTGAGAGTTCATGACAAAGCAATGAATCAGCGGATGAGAATGCACAAATAGTATTCCGACACAGACGATGATAGGCACTGCCAGCTGGGACCCACGTGACGTGGTTCCAGTCAGGTAACAGATCACCAATCATCCAGCGCCGCTTTTTTCTCCATCTATGGCATCTGCAAGCTGCTGCTCCGCTCATGTTAGAGTAAGAACAATGGTGAGTCAATTGTTTGGGTTGTCGGTAGAGGCTTATCACTATCACATTAACCGTCTCTCTAACTTTTTATCTCACAAGTCTCATCCTCTTCAATGATTGGTTCAATACTTTGGCTCATCAAATAAAATAATACCCATGAACCTACACCTCAATACACAACTATTTTTTTAAAATTCAAAAAAAAATAAAATAACAATAAAACTTTAAAAAACAAAAAAAATAAAAAAGGGGAAGGGGGACGGCTTGCGGTAGGGAGCCGCCCTGCAAGCCGGCCGGCCAAAGCCGGCCGGTGCATGGCCGCGAGCTTCCCCTTGCCTCACCCCCCCCCATTTTCTTGCTCGCAGGGGCACCAGTGCATTTGCTCTTATAGATCCGTATTTACAAATTTCTTGACGTAATATGGGTTAGACCATATAAATTTGATTTGTTTAAAAGATGTCATACAAAAAGAGTGTGAATTAAAAGCAAAAATGAAAGTACTATTTATGATCACTCAAATCTACAAAATCAAATCTATCTAATAATTTCGCCATCTCTAAGCACCTCTAATTATCTTAGTAGTAGTAAATATGTTCTTTTCAACTTATTATAGTTATTTATCATCAGCATTCAATAATTTTTAATACAATTTAACACAATTTAATACTGCTAAGTACTTATTGAAAATATGTAGTTATATTTTATTTTACCATTCAGCATGTTTCCATATATTTAGACATGTTTCAGAATAGTTAAGTATGTTTCAACAACAAACACCAATAAATATTTTTTATAAGTCGAAAACAACATATTTATAGGCACTCATTGGAGAAAAATGTTCAGGAGAAAGTCGTTATTTGTGCAAAATCTAGGAACTTACGTCCTCAAGTGGCAAGTGGTTGGTGCCACTTGCCTTATGTCACTACTCACTAAGATCATTTTGCTCAATTTTAATTTGTGTCCCGCATTGCACTGACGTATACTACGGAGTATGAACATTTGCAACCTTATGTTGAGTGAGACTAGATTTCATCATCATCATCTTGCATATTTTCATTTCAGTCAAGATTTCAATATGTTATCTGCTCAAGTACATCACCATTAAAGTTGGGAATTGAAAGTCAAACATAAACTATTTGGTCAATCTATGCTAGACTTAGAATTGTTTCACTAAAGATTTGTCCTATGGCATTGAATCTGGTGTTCACCTATGGACAAAATAATGGGTTTCTTATTTGTATATGCCATCGATTTTGGTTTTCATTCAAGAATGTTGGATAATAAAAAACTAATCTTAGAACAGAATAAATTGTCGGAATTAACTCACACAGTCTAAATGTCATTGGAAGGCGTCTACTAGAGTTGTCCCCCAATATCACGCCTTACACCCGAATCCCACTCGATGGTAGGGAGGTCGTGAGAGAGAATGAGAGGATATTTAGAGGTCTCTGTGTTTGATGTGTTATTAATCGACCCCCTAGATCTCTTTATACAGGTTGGGATCAAATAGGAATGGGGTTCCCACCTCTTAGCGACTTAAGTTGTCATTAGCCTTAATAATATTAGGGCCTGTCAACAATTTCCACTCGGCCATGTTGGTCGCAATCACATGTTCCCCAAGAATTACAACTCTTCACGTTTCATACCAGGAATAAAACGTGTGACCAGAAAGTAACCAACAGCTCTATATTTAGTCGCCTTTAACTAACATAATACTTTTACAAAATACGATACCTCAAATTATTCTAAACATAGTGGCATTTCTAATCTCCTTATGCCATATGATATATCATATGATAATATACCCAATATAATCGTCCAAGCTGAAATGATGAAGATGAATAAATTTTTCCTTAAATACTCATGATATTACATCTCAGCTTAACTACTTTCCTAATGTGTTCTCCTTGAACCGTATACATGGCGGCCCTTAAGAAACATATTAAAGTAGCAACATCAAGTTTCAACTTCATATCATGGCTTTAAGTCGAAGAATCATCGTTCATAGAATCACACAGTGATAAGAGAAAGGAAAGTCAAGTGTCACTCTATGTATGAGTCATCTTTTAAATACAAACAATATGAAATGTGTGTTATGATATAACTTTCACTTAACTGGGGTCATCACTCTATATGTCATGCGAATTGCCAGTTTAGATTTGCACCAAAAAATCTAACCTGAGTCACTAGATCAACATACTATAAGTTAATCTTGACACTCACGATTTGGATTTTAAGACTTCAAAATGAAATCATATTTCATATTCGACTCCCTCGAGTCTCAGATTAGACTTACTAAGGTGACTATATACATTTTATTCATAAACTTCTAGTATGAGTAATCAATGTTGCACACCTAGTGCCAACATGATTTAATCTCATCATGTTCGCTGCTCAAATGTTAGGACGATTGCCTATATAACTAGGCCAATCAGAAACATATGACATTTTTATATGCTTAACAAATAACAATAAAGCTCATTACAAGAGAAATGTATATGTCATATAATAAGATTCATCCAAAAACTAAACCCTACGAAGTCCTAAACTCAATGCATGAGCTTTGAAAGCTTCTCTAGGAATCGATTTAATTAATGGATCGATAATCATCTTGTTAGTGGATGTATACTTGATGGCAACTTCCTTTGTCTTTCACGAAGTGATCATGCCGCTTGATGAGCTTGGTATTCCGATAGAACTTTGGATCCCCAGCGAATTGGATGACAACTGTGTTGTCGCATAACATCTCAATAAAATCATTAACTCTAGGAGTGAGACTAAGATCCTAAAGGAAACTCCTAAGCCACATGGCCTCCTACGTGGCTAGGCTACATATGACATATTTTGCCTCCATAGTGCACATAGTTATGCAGTCCTGCTTCATACTGTATCATGATATGGCTCCCCCACTCAAGGTAACGACATAACCTGAGGCTGACGTAGACTCATCTGGTTCACCACCTCAATCAGCATATGAGTATCCTCTCAACTTTAAGTCCCCACCTTGATAGCAAAGGACCAAGTTAGCTATATCACAAAGATAGCACATGATTCTCTTGATGGCTTACCAATGAGCAAGTTCTTAGTTACTTTGGTAACACCTTATCAAATTAACCGCAAAATAAATGTTAGACCGTATGCATAACATGGCATACATTAAGTTTGCTATAGTATTAGCGTAAGGGACATTGTTCATTGCTTCCTTTTTATCATTTGTTTTAGGGCATTTTAAGACTCAAGGTTAGACTCTTCCTAATTGGAGTGTCTACAACATTGGTATAATGTATCCGAAATCGTTCTAAGACCTATTTAATGCATGCTTCCTAGCACATACCTAAGAGTTTCTTTAGGATGATTTCTGATTATTTCCACACCCAAGACATACCTAGCTTCGCCCATGTCCTTCGTCTCAAAGATAGAGGACAGCCACTTGTTAGTAGCTTCAATTATCTCCAAGTTGTTCTTGGCAAGCATTATGTCATCATCGTACAAGGTAAAAAACACAATCTCCCTGGTTATTCTTTTGATATACACACAATGGTCCTCTAAAACCATAGATAAGCCCAACAAAGTTATGTTTTGATGGAATCTAAAGTACCAAGATATGAAAAATTACTTAAAGATATATATAGACCTTTTAAGATGACACACCTTGTGCTCTAGTCCCCTTGATAAAAAATCAATAGGTTGGTTCATATATATAGATCTTTTCCTCAAGGTTATCATTGAGGAAAGTTATCTTTATGTCTATTTGAAACAACGCTAGGTCCAAAAGGGCAATAAGGTTAGGAGTAGGTGAATAGAGGCAAATCTTACCACATGAGAAAATGTCTCTTTGTAGGCTATGCCCTCAATTTGGGTAAAGCCTTTTGCCACCAGACGAATCTTGAACATGTCAATCGAACAATCTGCCTGATGTTTTACCGTGAAAATCCACTTATTTCTGATAGACTTATGTCGAGGTCGAAGATTAATGAGTTCTCAAACCTTATTTCTTATCATTGAGTCTATCTCATCCCTCATGACATCTTTTCACTCTTTATAATTTGGTGAATCAACCGCCTCTCTATGAGAGGTAGGCTTCTTAACTCCCAAGGGAGTGTATAAGTATATTTTTCCTTTGATTTGGAAATATCATCAAAGAATTCTTCCACATCATTGTTTTGGATCTTAGGACCTTCATTATTTGTCTTCCTAGGTAAGGAATCCCTCCTACTTTCTCTTAGAGGTGTGAGACCTTGAGTATATGGAAAATCACTCCCATTATCCCTTGGAGGTGTAAGATCCTGAATATGTGAACTAACTATATGTTCAAGAATAGGAAATTAAGGATAAACCTCATTCTCAGGTTGATTCTTATCAGGAATTGGAGATTAAGGACAAGCCTATTCTCCTGAGCAGACAAATCTCCCCTATTCCTTTGGGATATGAGAGGCGTATCATCTTTGGTGATTTGATTAGAATTCAAACATTCCCCCTTACTAAGATATGGTAAAATTCTTCCTGTAACTCATACAGTTCAACGTCCCTTTTTTTTTATTTCACCAACAGTTGAGAACTCATCCTCAAGAAAGTTGACATTACGAGAATCCATTTCTATCATGCACACCACCATTAGGGTGCCTGTCGTATATCACATATCCTTTGGAATGTGCAAGATATCTTATGAACACTATCTCGGTAGCTCCTGGACCAAGTTTCCAATGTTTGTAGGTTGGATAATGCATATAGCGAGCCGAACCTTGTAAGCATAAGTGGTCCAAGGATGGCTTTTTACTAAACCATAACTCACATGGTGTAGCAGATATACTCTTACTTGGTACAAAATTAAGGATATAAGTTGTCTTAAGTAGCGCATAATGTGAAAACTGATTGGGAGGTTAACATATGCCATAATTGACATAACATGTCAAGCAATGTTGGCTCCTTCATTCTATAACACCATTCTATTACGGGGTGCATGGAATCGTTAGTTGTATTCGTATACCTTTCTCTCCATAAAACTCTTTGAACATATTAGAGAGATATTCACAACCTTGATAGGTACAAAGAGTTTTAATTGTCATTCGAATTGAGTCTCTACTTCTATTACACAGCATTTGAACACATCAAGTGCCTCATATGGTGAAATAACAGGTAGACATGCCTATGTAATGAATAGTCATCTATAAGAGTAATGAAATAAATAGCCCCATGACGTGCTTTCACATTCATAGGTCTGTTGGTGTCTGAGTGGATTAATTTTAAGGGACTTGATACTCTCGAAGCCTTGCCAAAAGCCTTTATGGCTGCGTTGCTAGCAAGATATTGCTCACATTTAGGCAACTTTACCCTAGTGAGTCGATCTAAAAGAGCTTCTTTAGCTGGCCTACTCATTCTGTGTTAACCCACATGGCTAAGCCTAGCATGCCACTAAATAGATTCAAAAACAAAGTCAAAATATTAAACAAAAGCAAAAGATATATTATTGTAAGAATCATTCAAATTCAAAACAATGAAATATCCTTTTCAATGTTCCTACTCCAAGTGCATAGAGACTGTCATAAAGAGGCAGCCTATTTCCTTCACAGAGTTTGAGCTGGTATGTTCCTACTTCAAGGATATCTTTCTCGCTGTCATTCCCCAGTACGATAGTCCATGGACCCACCAGGTAGCAATGAAACTCCACGAATCCAACTTTATCCTTAACTATACGCTTGGTTGCCCCTGTGCGTGCAATCCATTGAAGAAGAGATAGTTAGCAACAAATGCATGGGAACAAATGTATAATTAAGGAGTTTTAACGGAAAGAAGTACCTAGTCAGCCTCAGGACAATCTCGAGCAAAGTGCCCATTTTTTTCACAGTTATAGCACTTTGCATGTGCTATATTCTTCTCTCTAGTGCCCTTAGCCTCATGCTTCCGAGCAAAACCACGTTAGAGCAAGAGTTTTGAGGAAGGTGAGGACCCCTCTTATGCTTCTTGCCATGATAAGACCTTTTGCCCTTAGTCCCATTCCCTTTGGCAACAAATGCCACATTGTTAGGGGCGTATGTTTTCATGTAATCTTCCCCCATTTCAAGATGCTTTGAAATTGCTTCAAAGGTTTGAATATTCCTATTATGTGCCATAATGATTTTAAAGCTCCTCCAATGTTGATTTTCATTGGGGATGGTCTTAATCACATTTTGTACCTATTCCTCCTCAAAGGCATCTCGCCTAGTAGCCTTAAGGTCTCGAACCACGCCACTCATGATTCGAATATGTTCGGAGATACTACGACTAGAGGCAATAGTATATTATATTCACTTTAGCTGTAAGCTATGCAATCTTGTAGTGGATGTTTGTGTGAACCTGATCCTAGACTGGGCCCACGAGTCCTTAGCAGTGGAATAATGTTCAAATTCTTTTATGAGATCATCATGCTTGCAAGACAACAGAGTGTAGCATACAGAACGATCTCTTTTGAACTAGACTTGGCATGCCTTTAGGTTTTCCTTATACTACTCACTCACAGTAACTTCTTTGCCCAATTCATCTTTGTCTAGCGGGATAGGCATAGAAGTCCTCCCGAGATTTAGCATTTCACCCTCATTCGGGGTGAATTGAACTTTCAAATGTCAAAGATCATAATTTGTGTCATGCAGTTTTTCATTAAAAGGGAAACTACCTATCAAATTCTTGCTGCCATACTTGAAAGTATATATCAAAAATTAGGTATATCATTTAAGAATAAAATTGTCCAGAAAACTCCATCATTCACATCATATATTCGAAAATTTCATTAAGCTCATAATCATCAAATACGGATATGAATTAAAGGTTTCTTTAATTTAATTATTGTATAATTCCATAGAATCTTTTGTTAAACTAATTAACATATAAACTAGTGATTATCATAAAGATATTCACCTTTGGACATGTGAAACATATTTACACAAGCTTATATTATATATAAAACTGACTTATATAATGTGACATATAATAAACTTCTATTTATTAATATAACACAAAGTTATATATTCATGTAGAACTTAACTATATGAAACTCGTCATAAAACATATTCAAAATTAAAATGAATTTATAAGGACATGTTACAGGAGTAGATAAGCACATAAAATTCATTATAATTACGATCATGAAATACATTCACGTAATTGAGAAAACAGAATATATAAAACATGTTTATATAAACAAAAATATGGAAAAATTCATGATAAGATACTTAACAGAAGTAGCATGAAAAAGATGTTTAAACGGACCATCTTACACTAGAATATTAGCAATCTCAAACATCAACCCAAATAAAGGCCCATTAAAGAAAACAAGACCCTCCTCCTTACAAGTGGGTAACACTCTTTATCACTCACTCTCATGGCCCAAAATCCGCCCCACAAAGAACCGAACCCTCCTCCTTATAAGAAAGTAACATGCACTAACCCTAGCTATCACTCTCTAACCCTAACCTCTCACTATAGTCTTTGCCCTCTCTACTTCATTGATATGAAATCCCTCTCTCTTCTCTCAACCACCAATGCCATAGCCTGAAGAATTTAGCACCTAGCTACTCTTCTCTCTTAGTTTCGATGTCACCACAAACACCCCTGTCCATAACCTCCTTCCAATGGTGGTTCTTCGTAGCCATTGAACCTCGACCAACCCAATGCTATAAGAACCGCGCTCACACCACCGCAAAGGCGCTCATAGCCTTTGATTGATACGAAATCAGCAAGTTCTAGGATTAGCATCGTTTAGATTAGCTGAAGTCCAGGCTGGTGATGTGACCCACTCGACCAAGGTACCACTAAGGAGGTGGCAGCTGTGGGTTTCACATGTTTTTAGAGAAACAATTTTCATCTTTTCCCTATTGGTGTCGCGCATGTCATTGCTTGGTGCGATACATGGAGGAAGAAAGATGTAAGACCACCTTTGTCGGCGATGGGTGATAGTCATGTGCCGCATTCCTGTGCCTACTAATGGGTACGCGTTCGATCTAGGTCACATATCTACCTCCTTTTTTTCTTTTTTTTTTAATTATTAGTGGTTTGGGTTGTGATGATGGCATAGGCCACCAAGCAATACCAGACCACCACTGCAGCTACAAAGGTACGGGTGGGGGTGTTGGTGAGGGCAAAGGGCTGAGTCTAGTCCAGGCAGGGTTAGGGTGTGTTCTTGTCATCTCTGGTTTAGGCAGAGAGTCAATCTAGGGTTAGGGTTCTGGTTCTTGGGGTTTAACCACCAAGTGGGGTAAGGGCCGATATCAAGATCAATTTGTAGGGATTTAGAATTTATTTAACCCAATCGTGCTTTCAATGTTCAATAAGGTGTAGTCGCAAAATAAAAAAGCAAACTAACCAAAATTAGGGTCTATTTATACGATTATTATTCAGGGCATGCTAAGTCCATAAAATAGAAACATTCCTCAATTAAATTAATTAAAGACTCAATCTTTTAGTCGATTATGAGGAGGCAGACATCATGATCACATAAGCATGCTTTAGAATAATAAAGTTGCACAATCAAAATAATTGCGCAATTAATCGCATAGACAAATTACGAAAATCAAGCATGCTTAGAATAAGTCAGATATGGCAAATTATGAACAAATCAATTAGGGCTAATCCAAACAACTTAGACTTTGATACCACTGTTGGATAAAAAAGGAATAAACTTGATATGGAATAGGTTGCTGGAACAGCCCACATAGTATGAATGTCATCGGATGGTGACTACTAGAGTCGCTCTGAATGTCACACCCTAAATCCGAATCCCATTAGATGGTAGGGAGGCTGTGAGAGAAAAAGAGAGGAGATTTAGAGGTCTCTGTGTTTGATTTGTTATTAATTAAGCCCCTGTACCTCTTTATATAGGTTGTAGTCAATTAGGATTTTCACCTCTTAGCGGTTTAAGCGGTCGCCAACCCTAATAATATTAGGGTTGACCAACAAAGAAATACATGAAGCGGCAATGATAAAACAACATAGGTTAAATTTTCAATTTAGAAGTCTAACTAAGTGAAAATATATTCATTTGGACTCTGATTCATAGCCTACTTGAAAGCAAGCAAAATTCATCAAACTTTGATGGAAATGACATATATAGTGCAAATTTTCATAAGTGTATGTAATTAGGAAGAAAACGCTATCTTATGATGTAGTCGAGAAAAGGGTTGTAGCTAGACAGGCATAGTTGAGAAGATATTTTCACTTGGGTATGCGAAACTGTTTCAACTTATAAGGCAGAGAGTTGAGAGATTACGTTAGAACCCCAATATCCAGAGAGTAGATCATCGTTCGTTCAGTGTAGTTGCTCCTGCCTTGGATAAACTCTAGCAAAAGAACTCAAGTTCAGGGGGCTTTGATCAATACTTGAATAAGCACACAAGTAAGAAGCAGACAAGGCGAGCTTGAATAGGTATTGACAGAGGAGAGGGGAGGTAGAGTTCTGTTAGGAGAAGCAAGGATGGGGAAGCCATGTGTGGGGTGGAGGATGGCTGGCATGTATCAAAGCTGATAAATGTTATGGAATAATGTAATGGCCTAACTCCATGTAAAGTTCTTGCAAACATACTAGCACTGGAGTGCATTGCCATCCGTTACAATCACTGATTGTGTGCCAATGCTTTCCAATTTACACCCCCAATTTTTTTGCTAGATTTACATCCAAAAAGTTGTGTGTAGTCCCTGAGTCAACCACCATGTAGATAGGCTTCTTTCCAAACTGTACTATCACTCTCATAGCTTCATAACCCTGAATTCCATTCAAAGCATGTAAAGATATATAGGGCTCAGCTTCCGACATTTCAAAATCTACAGCTTCTTCTTCTTCTTCCTGATGTTCATCCTAATCCCCTCCAAGGATTTCCACCAGAAACAACTGAGTTTTCTTACTCTAACACTCGTGTCCCCTCTCACAAGGTTTATCACAAAAATAGCATAGCCCTTTAGCACTTTTCTCAATCTTTTTAGCTGCTGTCGCTAGTTGATTTAAAGTTCTGAGTGCAAGGCTTGTTAACACTAGTTGATGACCCAGCTGATGAACGTGAAACAGGTATGGTCTTAGCACTGTTGACTGAGTTTGAAAATAAGGACTGATGATGATTGGCTCTATAAGCTGGAATTAGATGTGGTTTTGAGTTCACTGATTTCCTCGGGAACTTCAAGCATCTACAGCATCTTCCTGTAATCTTGCATAAGACATAGCTAAGAGTGGAAGGTTTAAGGGCTTTCACAAAGCGTTTAAGGTGAGATTTCAACCCCCCAATGAAACTGTTAATAAAAAATTCATTCGAGAGAATACGAGTTTTCTGGATCATCATAGATTTCAATTCTTCAAATCTATCCAGATGATCATCTATGGATCCCAATTGCTGCGGCTTATTAAAATCGTCTACAATCTTACCCCCCAATTCCTCTCTAAATCGATCACATACATATAGAATGAATTCATCCCATTCCACGTGCTTCTGTACTGTAATGTAACTAGCAAACCACACCTCAGCTTTGCCAGTTAAATGTATTGAAGCCAAATCAACCTTCTGGAAATCAGGTACTTTGCAAAGGGCAAAGTACTGGGCGCACTTTTTTGTCCAAATTCTACGGTTCATCCCCTTGAAAATAGGAAACTTAATTTTGGGCAAAAACTCAAAAGAATGTTTGTCCCCAGCCACCTCAGAGTTATTGATTTAAGTCTCACCTATCACATTGGAATCCTTATCTTTCTCAAAGATTGTCATAATCTTCTCAAACATCTATTGTTACCTCACCCATAATTCTACAATCTTCTCATTTTATGCTTCTAATTGCTGTTCTAATAGAGCCCTAAGCTGAGCCTCTATATTTGTGGGTCAAGATTTTGTTTTGCTTCTGGTATTAGCCAGTGTAAACACACCAAAATTAGAGAAATAAGCTTTGATACCAATGTTACAATTAAACAAAAGAATGCTCAAATATGGCGAAGGAGATTCTCCAGCTTAATTGCATAGAAAAAATGGACATTCAATATTCAAATAATATAGAGAGAGGGGGGGGGGGAAGGAATGTATAATCTTTCATTACTTTCCCCTAATTTAGTACAAATGATATTTGTACTGTTACATTGGTAATAAAGCTTTTGTGCCAAAGTAACCAACTCTCTCACTACAAGAAAAAGACCAAATAAAGATGGAATCAGCGACGGAGTTTTAACATCAGTGACGGAATACGGTTGTCGGATTTTCGCTCGTCGCTGGGTACCCGACGACGGAATTTTGAAATTCCGTCGTCATTGGCGACGGATTCAGCGATAGAAATTGCGACATACTTTTTTTGGCGGGGGAAATTGGCGGGGCAGGGGGTGGCGACGGAATAACCATCCGTCGCCATCAGAGACGGAATTAGCGACGAAATTTCCGTCGCTGATGGCGACGGATGGTTCATTCTGTCGTCACCGTTGCCCAAAAAATTTTTTTTCTTCTGAATCCATCGCCATTCCGTCGCTAGGTTTCTCTTTTTTTTAAAAAATAAAATTGCTTGTTTTTTATCATATCCGTACATACATTTCAATCCCTGCAAGAAATTTACAAGATCTTTGCACTCAATCAACATCCAATGGCTTCGAATATGATTTTATTCGAAACGTTCTTAACAATTTCAAGTCACACAAAGGTGAAATATCACATCTAACACAACACTTCCAACCAAGAGTTTTCAATTCACAAACCACAAGTTCTAAACAAATTCTCTACATATCACAAACCACAAGTTCCAAATAAAGTCTCTACATATCACAAACCACAAATCCAAACAAACGAGAAGTTGCCAGTAATTGAGAATGAAGTTATATATATGTTTGCAGAAGAGGGAGAAGCAAGCGCCAAATGGGAGGGGAGTGAAATAAGCACCAGGGGGAGGGGAGTGAAATAAGCCAAAAGGGGAGGGGAAGCAAGCAGCAAGAGATGTACTTCGTAAACAACCAAGTAAAAGAGTCACCAGCTGAAGGGAAACTACAACCAACTCAATCACCAAGGTGAAGATTATCCTCATCCTCTTTCTCTTCCTCTTCCTCTGCCTCACCATCTTCCTCATTATGTTGCGATTGATGAGTAAATGGTGGCTGAGTTCCTAAGCCAGATGCTTGTTGCATTTGAAAGAAAGCTTGGAGGCACTGATCGATGCTCATCATTTGTGGGCTCAGTTGTTGGATGCTTTGGGTGAACAATTTGTTGGATTCCTTCAGTTGCTTACATTTCTCCATAAGCAACCGGTAGCTTTCAGCTTTTGAAGTTAGCTCACCCCCCAAGTTGGTCACTACACCCCCTTAAGTTATTAAGCTCTTGTTGCAATGGCGTAGAACTGGTACCTGCTGACAGGCATTTCAGTGAAGTATGCATTAGTTTTGCAATTAAGTAAATTCAATATATAACCATGGTCGTTGAAACTTTAATAT
The DNA here is from genome assembly GCA_029747015.1 of Carnegiea gigantea. NCBI lineage: Eukaryota > Viridiplantae > Streptophyta > Magnoliopsida > Caryophyllales > Cactaceae > Carnegiea > Carnegiea gigantea. The sequence continues at coordinate 1,430,400 of JAKOGI010000059.1, read as the reverse complement.
GAAAACTGTACCGGATCTTCGAGTGGGGCTGAAGTAACCGGATTCCCTCATGTTGACAGCCTCGTCACCAATGCCATAAATACGACCCCACAACTCATTTGGGTTTGAAAATGGCTGGTTTGGATCTTGAAAAGTGCCATCCCCGGTCCCTTGAGAGTTGATAACATTTTAAAAATCACGTTCAAAGGATTCCTATAATATCACAACATGTGCACGAAATCATGCATGCTACAATTACTTAAAATAAAGTTCACAGGTTAATGTTAAACTACTAATGAATATTGAGAATAGCTAATTCCTTACATATGTTTGTTGTGATTTCTAGTCAACCCAAGCGGCATCTTCTTTGCCATGGAGTTTGTAAGTACGACTGAATAATTCAACAATGGTGGGCTCCGTACCAAGTTGTTCCCTCTATGTACGCGCCAGAAATAATGATGTCAAGCACAGCACAAAATACAATCTTAAACTTAAACAAATACATAGCAAATATTAACTCATTTACCAGACGCCGCCTATGTTCATGCATAGGGATCGAGCCAAAGGTGTGGAGAGATGGGCCACCACTTTCTGGAGTTCCCAGTCGGTTCTGCTGGGCTGTTTCATGCAATTTCTTGTAATGTTCATTCGCCCAGTGCTGTTGGAGTCCTTCCCATTGAGCATCACCGAGCCAAACAGGCATCTTGTTATGCTTCCTTACTTTGCTAAAGAAGTCTCTCAAGCGTGCATTGCCTCGATTTTCAAAATTCCTTCTTATACGGTCCTCATGGACTGGATCCTAAGTAAACCACTTCTGTAATTATGAAAACAAAAAACATATCAAATAATATAGTAGTACTTTATCACGTTCACAGAAACTGTTAATACGAAGTCACTGTAGTTACCTTGAACTCTCCAAACCACAAATCTCGTACTGGTTTGGGCACTTTGCTCCAAGTAGGCCAAGCTCCATCAAATTTGCTTTGAAATATGAGTGAAATCCTACTAACAGCACCATCATTAGGGAGAAACCTAATTGAACATAACACATTAAATTGATTACTTGTTATGTAAAATTCATGTAGTACTTCATAAGATATAACAAATGAAGTCTTACCCATTACCATCTGCCTCAATCCAAGTCTTAGCTCGAGTGCTCCCATGACTGGATTGTGCTTCACTTTCACCACTTGTAATGTTCTCTTGGGACTGGTTTGTGTTAGGGTGAGCGAGTTGGGGAGTAGGCTGCACAGTGTGAACAACATGGGGGTTTGGAGGAATGTTGTAGGCAAAATTAGCCGTACATGGTGCTTTGGTTGGGAATATATGAGGTCTGATGATGGAAAGCTCCAAATGAGAAGGCAGTGGTCCTGAAATACCTAGTATGTAAGCAGCCATTGTGGCTTGCGGCTGAACTGGTATATGAGGCACCTGGGGGGAAGATGGATCAATGTCCATTACGGTCGGATCTACGGCAGAGCTCCTACGCCCTGGTCCTCTACCTCGAGAGGAGGACTTACCTCGACGAGAACTTGAATCCATACCTGAATAGGTGACAACAAAGCCAAGTACAAATATATAATGATTACAGATGTAAACTGTTTTCCTCATGCATCATAATAGGTATATAGGTTACACATATTTTGCAAAGTTCATTCATATAATATAAGTAAAGTCACAGCCAATTGTTTGACATGCAAAGTACTCAAACATATAAAAATTCATAACGACTCAATCATCTGCATCCTCATCATCATTAATGTCATCGTCGTCATCATCATACAAATGCAAATTTTCTTCAGCTTCATCTGTTTCATTACTGTCATCCCACTCCCCCTCTTCATCATCCTCATCATTCTCTACCTCATCTATCTCGTTATTACCCTGAATGAATGAAAATCCTATTTCATCATTAACCTCTTCCGGTGGTGTACTTTCATCCACTAATGATGCAGGGATGGCGTCATTCATAGGTTCGACGATAGTCATCATGTCCGTTTGTTGGTACGCAGTAGGTAGAGTGTACTGCTGATCCACTCTCACCCTTGGTTTGGTTGGTATGACAACAAGCCAATTGGCCGTATCCCTTGAGCGATCTGTATGTGGCATGAAGTATACTTGTGATGCGGTGTTTGCAAAGATAAATGGGTCGTACTTTCGGTATCTTCTTGTACGGTGGACCTCAATAAGGTTGCCTACTTTATGATATCGTGTCCCACGATTCAATGTGGGGTCGAACCACTCACAACTGAAGAGCACATATTGTTTAAGTGGTTCGCCTACGTACTCAATTTGGATAATATCCTTCAGTACACCATAATAATCAATCTCAATATCGCCTTCCCCGGTGCCATGAACGTCAACACCACAATTATATGTTCTCTTTCCGACGCTTCGAGCTTCTGTGTGAAATTTGAATCCATTTACTCTATTTGCCATTCACGTCGACACATACCGCTTTGGCTTCACAGCAATTGGCTCAAGTAGCAATGTTTGTCGGTCTCGAATAGTTGAATATAATGCACCTAAGGTGACATAACACGTGGTTTTAATTAATACAATGCACCTAATTAACTGTTATGTTAAAATTATGAATAAATGAGTTATAATACTTACAATCTCACTAAACCAATCTGCAAAATGAGTTTCGATGATGGTGTCGACATCTGCGTCGCTGACATTGGGACGTGCAGTTCTAACTTATTCTGTGAAAATTCTATCATATTTTATGAAGCCTATTAATATACTTGCGCTCTGAATGATAAACTCAATTGGAAGTGAAAATACCACTCACCCTATATAAGGTTTAACTTCATCACAATTTAACAGCACGTGAAGATGGGCAGCAATATATTCGGCATCTGTGAGATACTTTGATCTTTCCCTACCAATAGCGGTCCCTTGCGGTGCAAACACGGACAGAGTTGGAAAATGATTAATATGTTCATCGTCATCTTCATTTCTCCTGCACCTAGTACACATGGAGGGCACATTAGAGCCGAAGTAATAGGAGGCGAAGAATGTCCTCTCTGCTTCTAGGTATGCTTCGGTGATTGAACCTTCAGGACACGCTTGTTGCTTTATCTTTTTCTTTAATCGGCCAAAGAACCTACCAAATTCACAATTGCATTGACTTCTAAGCGATTCCACATATAAGAATTGAGATAAGGTTTCATCGATTATAGTATAATTTACCTCTCAAATGGATACATCCATCGGTATTGTACTAGACCACCTAGTTGAGCCTCTTCTGCCAAATGCACTGGCAGGTGCTCCATGACATTGAAAAAGCCAGGAGGGAAAATGGTCTCCAACTTACACAAAGTGATGACAATGTTGCGATGCAGTTCCTCAAGCATATCCTCTCACAATGTTGTTGAGCATAAGTTCTTGAAGAACTAGCTTATCTCAATAAGAGGTTTCAACACATCATCTGGGAGCGCACTAAATGCAATTGGTAAAAGAGTCTCCATGAAGACATGACAATCAAGACTTTTCATATTGTTGAACTTAGCCTCATTAGGGTCCACGATATTCCTTAAATTAGAGCAATATCCATCAGGCATTTAAAGCTCCTTCACCCATTCACACAGCTCTCTTCGTTTATCCACAGTAAGTACGAACTTCGTTTTTGGTTTAACCGGCTTACCACTTGGGCCTGAATGTAAACGTAATTCTGGTCCATCACATATTTCTGCAACATCCATTCTTGATTTGGCATTGTCCTTTGTTTTCCCATGAACATCCATAATAGTGTTGATAATGTTCTCGAAGAAGTTCTTTTCAATGTGCAAGGCGGAGCAGTTGGTGTTGCCAATAAGGCAACTCCCAGAATATGCTCTTCTTCATCTAGTTGTGCTCATTTTCCTTAAATTCTGGTATAACAAAATCACCATTTGTACTCACCATTGGGTAATCTTCCACCTCGGCATAAAGTTCTTTCCCAAATAGTCAGTGAGGAGGACCTCCTGTAATAGTTCTACCTTTCCTAAATGCTGTTCTATTTCTTCTGAACACATGATTCCTTGGTAAAAAACACCGATGACAGTCAAACCATGAGAATTTATCTCCATTTCTCAATCTCAAAGCCTTTTGCTATTTCATACATACGGGACATGCCAATTGGCCATTAGTACTCCACCTAGATAACATCCCTTATGCGGAAAAATCATTCATGGTCCACATAAGTGCAGCCTTCATCTGAAATATATACCCCGTAGAAATGTCATAAGTCTCAACTCTAACATCCCATAACTCTTTCAACTCATCAACAAGAGATTGTAAATATACATCTATCTTGTTCTTGAGATTTTTGGGCCCGGGGATTACACAAGTCAAGAATATAAATGGTGTGGTCCTACACACTTTAGGGGGGAGGTTATAAGGTGTAACGACTACTGGCCAAATAGAGTATGATCTTGAAAACAATGTGTAAGGATTAAATCCATCAGCACAAAAGCCAAGCCTCACATTCCGAGGCTCTGCAGCAAATTCAGGATACTTAGTATCGAAATGTTTCCATGCTGCCCCATCTGATGGATGACATAAAACACCGTCCTCACGTTGATGTTCATAATGCCATCTCATGTGCTCTGCACTACTTCTTAATGCGTACAACCTCTGTAGTCGAGGTTTTAATAGCAAGTAATGCATCTTTGAGTATGGCAATGGATTCTGATTCCTTTGTTATGACCTTTGCCTCTTCCATCATGAATGCCCACAAAACTTGCACGTATCCAGGTTTGCGTCCTCCTTATAAAATAGCATGCAACCTTTCCAGTAACAATTAATTTAGACCACATCATTGTCGGGATCTTTAACAACCTTCTTCGTTTGCCCATAGTTGTTTGGCACGCGGTTGTTAGGGGGACACATCTCTTTCAATAATTGAACGGCTTCATTGAAACTATTTTGAGGCATATTATAATCAGATTTAATACTCAACAGTCTCACCGCCGCAGATAGCTCACTGTGGGTGGAGCAACCATCATATAAGGGTTGTTGAGCAGCTTGAACCATATTATAAAATGGTTCTCGGCAAGTGCTTGACCCCTATACCCTAACATTTTGATTTGCTATTATAGCATCATCAACCATGTCCTCTATCCGATCTATGTAGGATTCAAAATAGTCATTATTAACATGACTTGAACCTCTAACTTCGGGAATTTTACTATTTGAATACCCAGAATCATATTCCTGAGGTTCTATTTCCCCATGACTTATCCCAAACCAATACCCTTGCACAAAACCCTTATACATAAGGTGCATCTTGACCTCATCAGATGTCAAGTACACCCTATTTCTGCATTTCGCACAAGGATATCTATACTTTCCCCAATTCAGAAACTCTGTCTGTGTACGTGCAAATTGATCGAATTGGTTTACTCCATTTAGAAATTCTTGCGTATAACCACTACGATCAGGCAGTAATCTATTATACATCCACCTACGATGTGGAGGACCATTCATATTCTGCTCAAATAACAATAACCACATAAGGTATTTGCGAAGAATTAGTTTTAATTAAAATTATAATAATTACATAAATTACGCAATTATATATTATATATGTTTACTTTAAAATTTCCACATGCACCAAAAAAAAAACTTAAACATTTCGATAAATATACTTATATTCTCACGAATATCACAAAACTAATAATTCATACATATCTAGTTCACCACTTTATTCCATCAACATATCAAATTTGAACTTAAAATTACCAAATCTATGTGTACATTGCATTGAGCGAAATCTTTAAATAAATATGAGCTACAACTTCATACAAACTCACATTTGAACAAAATTATAACCTAAAGCATCTCAATCCACCAACATATCAACTTTCAAGTTCACATCACCAAACCTAATTCCTAAATTGCATTTAGTTAATCTCCAACCAAATTAGATCAATAACCTTACACGAACACCACATTTCAACAACATTATCAATTAAAACATTTCATTCCACCAATATATGAAATTTTAACTTTAAACTACCAAACCTCAACCCTAAATCGTATTTACCAAATTCTTGTAACGAATTAGAGTAATAACCTCACACAAATAGCACATTTCAACAACATTATCAGTTAAACCATTTCATTCCACCAACATATCAAACTTTAACTTCAAACTAACAAACCTAAACCCTAAATCGCATTTACCCCAATCTTGAACCAAATTAAAGCAATAACCTCACACAAACACCACATTTCAACATAAATATGAACTAACTATGCAATTCTAACAATATAATACCAAAATTTATAGAAATTACAATTAGTTTAGTTGAAAAAAATACCTCAAAGTGCTCCCAAAAACCGGCGATGGAAGGGGCGGTCGGCGGCAGCAGGCGGCGGCCAGCGGCTGGGTCCCAGCGACAGACGGCGGCGGGGGGGCGAGGGACGGCCGGTGGTGGCTTAGCGGGGCGGCGGACGGCGTCGAGCTGGGTTGGCGATTCCGTTCGGCCTCTCGCTCTCTCTCTCTCTCTCTTCGAATGGCAGCAAATGAAACCAGAAAAATTCTGGTTTCATTTAACTAGGCTGGTGACGGAATTTCCGTCACCATCTCGATTTTTTTAAAAAAAATCGAATTTTTTTCTTAGGCGACGGAAATTCCGTCGCCCATTTTTTCGAAAAGAAATTTAGATTCTGGCAACAGAACAACTGTCAATTATGGTGACGGAAATTTTAATCTGTCACCATATCTGTCGCACAATCTGACTTTTTTCTAAAATGGTTTTTCAGTCGCCATTTCCGTCGTCAAATCTGTCGTCAATTTTTTCCGTCGCTGAATTCCGTCGTCCATTTGAACTTTTTTAGTAGTGTCTATTTCCCTCAATACGGTTGTAACAACATGCTAGTTCGACCAGTTAGTTAGGTCATTGCATTATTCCATAACAATAAGCGTTACAGTGACTCACTCTCTGTCTATAGAGGCTACATGCTGGGGACCCTTTCCCGCTCGTGTGTTTGTCTAACAAGGTTTCGTGAAACAGAGTGACATAAATTTGTCTGCTGGTGAGGAGCCTCATGCTTCTTTGAAAGGGGAAGATTGTTTGAATCTGTAATAACCCGACCCCAACACATATTTATTTATTTAAATCATATTTAATTATTTATTTAATCATGTTTATTTATTTAATCACTCATGGTTATTTGTTTAACCAAGTCATGTTTATTAATTCAATTGCACTCAATTTATATATATATATATATTTACCGAATTACTTTATGTCATTTAAATTTTTCACTTTCATTTATCGTATTTAATCATCCCGATTGGGGGATATTTTATTTGGGCCCTATTTTACAATTCAAGTTTCATTGATTGTTAATTCAAGTTTTGTTGATTAATTAAATATCGGGTGAGTCGATAATAGGCTTCGATAATTATGGTTTAAGAAATTATTATTATTATCATTATTATTATTATTATTGTTATTACTGTTATTATTATTATTGTTATTATTATTTTTATAACATTACAAACATTTAATTTTGAGTTACGCAAAAACGTTACCGTTACGAAACGTTTTATTTCCGAATCCAACTTTTTTTGGGCCCAATTTGAAGCCCAACAAGTTTGCTTATTAACCTAACTAATTACCATGATCACGCTTAACCATGGTTAGTTAATTAGTCATTTTCTAGTTAAAATCCCAGCCAAGAGTTAGATTAGTCAAAACAAACACAAATCAACCCAAAAACTCCATTTTCTCTCTCCTCTCTTTCTCCCCCATGGCAGCAGCTCCAGGCACTGTTCTAGCTGATTTCTGGCCACTTTTCTAGTTAGCTCCGGCGATCTTCGACCCCTCCTGACATCCTAATACCTCAAGCTACCATCTTGCATCATCAAAACTACTAAACCTCATCTCCATCTCTACTTATTTTCAATCAAAGTGGGTAACTTTGAAACTTAATCTTATTGGTTTTGATTTTTATTTTAGTTTTGATTCTTCTTTTGATGTTTGTGATCATTGATCATGATATTTTGATAAGAAATAAGAGTTATTTTGGTGTTGATCATGGTTAAGTTGAGCTTGATTCATGCTAGGGTTTAGGGATGATCATGTTCGTGCAAGCTTAAGTTCAAACCAAGTTTATAGATTGATATGTATTTGATTTTGTAATCTTTAGTTATATTGATGATTATTTTGGTGATTTGGAATGATTGCAAGTGAGGATTTGTGTGAAAAGAGAGGGAAAAATCAAAATAGTGAGGCTGAAAATTTCAGCAAAATAGGATAGAATTCACAATTAAATGGTAATGATTGGCCCATTGAAAAATTACGATTTTTGGTGAGTATATATTTCAGTATGTTAGCTTTCAAATGCCTCTTGAATCACCTTAATCCGAGATCTGTGGAAAAAGTTATGGTCATTTTACCAAAACTGCATAAAATGGACTAAAAACTGACACACTTGTATTTTAGCCCCATTTTGGGAATCCTATTGTGGGAATCATATTTTGTATTGTAAATAAAAGTTTTTTGGAACTTCTTAATCTTTTCATATTGGGATTTTAAGTCTCCATTTGAGGTCTAGAATGAAACGTATGAATTTTTGAAATGAACTGACCTGCTTTGGTGTAAATTAGGCCGTTGTTGCAATTTCTATGCAGCGTATACTGGGAGAAAAATTTTGAAAATTATACTATAGATTTTTCATATTATTTTCAAATTTCTTATAAGATCTCATGAATTTTGGTTAAATATTTTAAGTTTGGTGATTTTTAGAAGTATTTTGAGTAATTGTTTAAAGAGGAATAATAGGAAGCACTTTGAGTAATTGTGTAAAGAGCAATAATAAAGATTGTGTGAGATTGATAATGCATTCATTTTGTGTATTTGGGCCAAGCAAGACTATTTAAGGGGGGAAATGAATATTCATGGACTTTCATGGAGCTTTTAGCTTGATTAATGAGAAAAGAAGAAGACAAGTATACAATTTGGGAGCTTGTTTATAAGTTTTAAATTATTTATGGATTTTACAAAGAAAATACTAAGCTTAGTGAGCTTAATAGCTTCTTTTGAGTTCAATGATTCATTTGGGGTGAAATTCTATATCTAATGGATTTATAAATGAAATATGAGAAGTGGGGAGAGTTATGACTCAGAAACCATATTTATCAGACCAACTTATTACTGTTTATGCTATTTTGAATTAAGATATATCTCTCTTGGCCTCAAACCTCTATTACTTACTCAATTCAGAATGTATCAAGTGTATTTATCAAGCCAATCTAGTGTACTCGCTGTTATCTTGAACCAAGCTATACATCAGTGAGCCTTAAATCCGTATCAGCAACCTATCTCAGAAAAGGCCACAACCACTCCCTCATTTGTCACCATCAAGGCCTTTTTCTTTGCAATCTCATTTATCTTACTGTTGTCTGTTTTACTTTCATTTACTTTATATCAAATTTAATTACTTTCACCAATTCAGTTTTGAAGTTATATTGAAATACTCATGTTATGTATACCATTTAACTACTCAATTTCTATTACACATACTTTTACTTACTCAATTATGTGAGTAAAGATCATTTACCAACTACATATACTTACAATGACATTTATAAAACAAAGTCGAGGCCCAGCTATCGTTCCCCGTTATGCATAAGTGTTATCAAGTCAGAACATATTTTTCAAGTTAAATGATATTTATGAAACAGCTGACTTTTATCAAGTCATATGATATTTTTAAAAACTCAAGGTATGTCCCTTACCTGTATCTTTAGAAAGTAGGACATGTTTATCAAGTTATAACTCTAAATGAGTTCATCAATGAATCAGTTTATACAGTAATTTTCCATTTAATTTATGACCCCGTCAGTTATCATCTATAGGGCGTCAGCCCATCATGTACCCGCACTGCTTCAGGCCAACTCTTAATCGGATTGGCAGGTGTACACCTATGTATAGATCATATTATTGCAAGGGTTTACATCCAGATAATAATAAGCAATTCAGTTTCATATTACTTTCATTTTCATTGTTATTGCAAATTAAATGAATTACAAAAGCAGGTATCCATCAATAGTTTTTCTATGCTCATTTTACTATACAAGAATGTTTGTACTGAGTTTTTGCTCATATTTTCAAATTGTTTTCATGTTTTTCATTTTAGTTGATGAAGTATCACATGTTTCTCCTTTTAGCAAGCCCTTTTAGAATTCATTAGATGCTCAGAGTAGATTCAATATAGCATGAATGTTGGGATCGACTTCAGAGTCAAGTTGGGTCTATATTCAACATACTTGTATAGTGTAGAGTGCGAATTAGCACATGGTATGATTAAGTCAATGGTATTGAAGTTGAACTATTATGGACTTTGGTCTTGAAGTGTTTCAGTTTAATAGATTTTGTGATTGTGAACATAAGTTGCAAGATTAAATGGTTTCAGTGAGTCTTGTCCTTATCAGGACGGCAATAGCGTCTTCTATTATTAAGTCTTCTGCTACAGTTTTTCATAAATCATGTCATTAGCATTTTGAGGGTGTTACAGATTTGGCATCAGAGCTAAGTTTTTAAGGGCCACTATAAGTTATCAAGTATTTATGAGTTAACTATCAAGGTGTGTATGAGTTATGTTGGACCAGTTAAGTGAGCTATTGACTATAAGTTCATATATATGGGCATATATGGAGGAACCATTTCCATTTGGGTGACTCAATCATTTGGTAATATCCTGAGATTCAAGCATTAGCAAAGTAGAGTGTGGAACCATTTGGATCACCTGTTAGTGAGGCATGCTCTCATTTATCTGGGAGTTGTATTGTATGTTTCATTTCTCTCATTTGTTTAAATTTTTGCAATCGTGCATTTCGGGTGTGTGACCCGTTGAGTTATGAACTTCAACGTATGGCCGTTGAGCTATTGAAGTGTTTTCCTCCATTTCAGGTATCTATTGTAAGGCTTTAAGCCTGAGTTTTAGCTAATTTTTAGGCGGAACTCTATTCGTTTTACTCCAGAATTTGAAAGTTTCATTGCGATGAATTAATATTCCTGACCTTAAGTATAGTGATGATTGAAGCTGATGTGGGGATGCCATTTGCAACTTCTTAAGGGATTAATACAATGTCAAGTTAGATGTAAACTTCCAGATGAGGAACTGCCTTGTGGGGCAATATCTTTAAGGTGAATCAGTATGAGATAAACACTGCAATTAGTGCTTATGTATGGCAATAACAATTTGTAGCCTATGGTGTGCTACTTGGCATTATATGTGTGGTACAAGTAAGATTAAGCTGTCATGTATAGGAATTCTCTGGTCTTGACACTAAGACCTTACCTCATCATTACTCCCATTATTTCTTATCATGGACTTATTTCTGCCCTAGTTACCTCGAATTGTTTAGAGGTATCATTTCTTTGCCACTAATACTCTCTTGATTTGTAATGGAGTGTTTATGGAAATTCTCATATGTGGTATGTGGGGAGTTCTTCAAATACATCAGAGCAACCATTCTTATAGGCGATTCAAACCCTGACAATCATAACCGTTTAATTCTCTGTTTTCATAATTGAGCCTATGATGACCACCGGTATGCATTACTGTGTGATTTGCAGTTCCTCCTAAGCATATTTGATCCATTCTACTTACAGTTCAGCCACCACTATGTTCTTACCTACTTTAACTCCTTGCCTGTATTTGGGCACTATTTATTTATTGCTTGCAAAGCCTCTAGTTGTTTCAGACCCAATCATTGAGTGCCTTTCAGCGATTAAATGTATCCATATTGTTCGTGTTTCTATAGCACTGCAACGTCGTGTTGGCATACTACTCTATAGCCGTGACTGCATGTCATTACTTAAGTTATTTTGGCAATCCTTTCTTTACTAGTATAGCGCATCTTATGAATGATAAACAATGATTTGTGCTATTTCCATCTGCCAGCAGTTTTGAAGTTTATATGCTTGCCCAAGACTTCATTTACTGGAAAATGTATTATTAATGGATGCCATCATGCTCAGTCATAATGCTGACTCCTTTATCTTGACGTATTGTCCTTTCAAACACCAGATGAATAAAATTTTTCTTCTGATAGTTTTAACCCTTATCTCTGTCATTTTACTCACACACGGATACCGTATGACTTTTCAAAAGCCGCTTTGGTAACCTGTTGCATTTCTTTACCTTCATTACTTAATACTCCCTCTCAACTTCATAACATCAGATCATTTACTTTACTCTCATGACCATCATGAATAAACTGCTTGTCTTGTATATACAGGTTATTTCTATGCCTTGCCTCTTTCATTACAATTCTTCGTCCTTTCATTCATTCCACTGACATGTCGGTCCTCTCTAGCCAATAAAGAAATATCTTCGCAAGAATTCATGTTGTGGTTATATCTCTTTACATTTTAGATTAACCCCCCATCATTTCAATTTACTGAGACTAGTAGACAGTTGAATGTTTATCTTGTATACACATGCCTCTAGTAGTATTGCTGGAACCATATTCACTGGATATTCAATCCAGTTTGATTAGCAGATTTGGTATCATTATAGGGGTGAACTGACTGTGTACTTACAGGACTAAGATGATTGGTAAGGATCCTAAGGTTAGCTTGAGAGATGAGGATTGGCTAAACGTGCATTTCTACGGGCCGAGGGAAGAAAAGCCCTATTTATCCCCCCAATTACATTGTGCAAGTGAGTGAATTATCATGTCAGTAATGCATTGAATATTAGTGATATGTCAATCACACTCGATATATCCATATCTATATTTACAGTTGGTGGATTTAGAGATATTTCATCTGAGGACTTTCAGAACTGTTTTCCCCCAAGAAACATTGATTTTTAGATCAACCTAGTTCAACATGCTCAATTCATTTTCAAAACCTCTATCATATGACCCCTAACAGAGTCTAAAGAATTAAAGATTTAGTGGATGAATTATAAGGGATTTGTTTGACCAAGTGTGTCCCCGTGGGAAACCTCAGGTTTATATAAAGAAGAAAGATAGAATCTTATGATTGTGTACTGTGTACAGAAAGTTGCATAAGATCATTATCAAAAACAAATTCCCTACACCTTGAACAAATGATTTATAGGATTAACTACCAACAACGGAAGTCTTTTCTAGGAATGATTTGAGGTCCGGATATCACACCTAAATCATGCAACCACAGTTTATCTTTTGCAAGAATACCCATTCATAGTAATTCTTGTTTACTTGTCTCATCTTCAAAACTTAATACTATCCAATATTGTTTAATCTCCCTTGCATTTCAACCCGATGTTTCTTATTAGCGTGATCTTCTATGTCTTTGCAAATCTATTGTTAAATGTGTAATACATTTTTTGTTCAACCTTATATGGGTGTCAACATTCCTATGCTCTTGATCTTCACCATCTCTATTTCATGATCTTGAGTTGTAGATCATTTTGTTGAAAGTTGATCCCCCCATCTACCATACATCTCATTTATTCATAATAATACGCTCGTATAACTTGTTCTGAATTTATGATGTAATTCAACTTTCATTGGTGTGGGTGATTACGATGGTCATAATCTCCTTATTCTCTTTAGTTTGGACTTCAACTCCCACACGTATATCCCACGTTCTGAGAAATAAACTTTTGCATTCTCTATTTAATCTTATTGTTGTACTCGAATTGACTTCATATGAGTAAAGACATGCTTTTAATGTAGCTTGTTCAATCTATTTATCTATCCAATAGCACTTTGCTCGTCCAATCTATTTATGTATCCATTATACTTTGCTTGTCCAATTTATCTGTCTATCTATTGCACTTTGCTTATCCAATCTATCTATCTATTTATTGCATCATTACTATCCCATCTATCTATTGCACTTATCTTATTGCTTGTGGCTATAAAGTCACCTAATTGAAGCTCAGTTGCTTATCATCTTGTTTTCAATTCATCAGTTAAACCCCAGTATAACCATGCCATCTTTCTCCTTGGTTGATTATTTATTGGACCCTTTATGATTCATATTTATAAACCATAATTCTTGTAGCATAATATTTCAGAATTTATGATACACTCATGACTATCTTCATTTTAACCACCCCATGATAATCTCTCCTTTATTAGCCTTTTCTAGTCTCATCACTCTCATCCCTAACCATGATCATTTCATTGCCCATTATCGACTGGGAGCAGATCCTTGAGTAGTCTGATGAGGGGAGATCATGTGATGCATTAGGAATATAAGATGAGGATATTTTGCTGAGGGCATAATCTCAAGCACTGTCTAATTATGTTGGAGTGAGCCAGAAGAACCATTAAGTATAAGTCAGAGCTAACCCAAGTAAGCATTAAGAGGGGACATTCAAGTACCACTACTAGAAACTGCATTTTTAACGACCACTTTTTAATGACCAATCATAAAATTTATCGTTAAATGCTATCAATAACGATAAAAGTGTTTTTTTGTTGTTTAATTTCATCAAACAAACCATCAGTAGATAACGTAACAAAAAGGTTGGTCGTTATTATTTCATGACATTCGTCGTTATTGTCAATTGGAGGGAGGGAATGTACATAAATTTATGAGGGAAAACCAAAATAAGAATTGAAAAATTAACATTAAGATACTAGATGATAAATGTAGACTTATATTACAATCAAACCAAAATATTGCTAAACGCCAAAACAAGAATTAAACTCCCAGCTTCGAAAACGCCCTGCCTGGCTGCCCTTATTAGCATAGAACGCCATAACCCTCCTCAAGCATCTCGTTCACTTCACCACCGAAGGTTGGATACCCTAGCTGCCGAGACAATCCCAGTTCCAATTGCTGTCCTTCGATTTCTTATCCATTGCTTCAGGTGCGTTCTCCATGTCTTCTTCTTGCCCATAGTTTGCAATTCTTGCCAGAATTTATGGAGGGGTCTTCTGTTTCTCCCAACGCCATTGGTAATCGAATTTCTTGGGGTTTTGTCGAAAATTGACAGTAAATTCACCAATGTGCCCACTGTCGAATGCGTTTGGTTGGAAATTGCTAGAATTTTGCAGCACCAGCTACGTTGTTCAATCTCTTTGTTTGTAACCTCTGTATCTGTTGTGTCCCTCTCCTGTTCTCGTGGTGTGAAGTGGTCGAAATCAAGAACCTTGATTCTGTGTCTGTATTCTCTGTATTTGGGAACTTGATTCTTGTTGGCTGAATGGTGAAGGAAGGGGGAAAATGGAAATAGCGAGGAAGGGGGGTGAGAAAACGATTGCCACCAGCGCTACCTTTTTGATGTGTGTGTGAGGGGGGTCTATGCAATTCATGTTTCAGGCTTTCAGCTCATGTATATGATAGTGTCCCACTAAGTAGCAAGAGATGAAAGTGGCATTAGAAACACTCCTATCAAGTTTAGTAATGTGAAAGCAAAGACATTCTGAAGTAAAACAGCATTCCAGACCACTCAGTTTCAAATGCAAATAAGACTCAAAGCAAAATATCACAAACCATGCACTAAAAGTAGACACCAAAGTCATTCATTATGCCAGGGAAACAAGCAAGAGCAGAATCAACAATTTCAAATGGATATGCCATTGATTCATTTCATGATGCTAACAGAATGCACTCGAATCTATCATCTATATAACACAGGAATAAATTTTTATAACTAAACCATATCATTACTAACCATCATTGAGCAAGGTACATAATTGGATTGCTTTGTTAAGTAATGAAGTCCATGCGAGTGTATACATCCACAGTTGCTAGTGGCTTCTAAGCTTCAATGTTCAGTGACAGCGCTAGTTCACAGCTGAGCTTACTCATTTGACTTCTAGTTTTTTTTGCCTTCAGTATCAATTTTAATAACCCACAAATATCATTCTTGTTACTGGAACGTTCTCTTTCTTTGATGTTAACGTAATCATTTTGGTGAAATCTCAAGGTTAGTTATACTGTTGCAGATTGGGTAAAAATTTACACCAATTGCATTTGCTATGCTGTTGTCTCAATGGGTGGAATGATTTTGTAACATCAATTCTGAAATCTGGGAAAATATGTTTAGCATATAAGCAGCATGGCTCCAAAACTGTTATCTATGTGTTTGCTATTACATATTATTCGACATTTTAGATTATAATATCAATTCTAAAATCTGGGAAAAATATGTTGCAGAAGGTATTACTTGGCATTTTAGATTATATGTATCTATTACATTTGCTATTACATATTATTTGCATTGACCAATTGTTATGAAATGCTATGAACGATCTTGGTGCCTTGTGGTTTTAGACTTTGATTATATTTACCTTTGATTATCCAAATTATAATGGGAAAATATTTACTTTGTTTTTGTCTTGGGAATGACAAGAAAGTTTGAGAATCTCATTCCTAATCAAACTAAATGCCTAGAAAGTGAAAGAATCTAATGCTTGCAAGTAGTGCTTTGTAAAAGGATTACCAAGATAAGAAAATCACTTATGTGTTTCAGAAATGACACCTAAAAATAAGTATTGTCTATGAAATTGCGTTACTTTTTATATGGATGTGAGAATTGAGTTAGGTTAACATGCATTTTCCTCCTTCTTTCGAAATACTAGGTACTTTTTTTGTGTGAAGCCAACTATTATTTCGAGGTAATGGCATCTAACAAGGATTGGATGAACCTCGAAGACCACCACAGTGAAGACTATGAAAAGGGAGTGGAAAGTTTCTTAGACTATGCATTTACTAAATTAGGGACAGAGTCCATTCGGTGTCCATGCACGAAATGTGTTAACATAGAGTTTGGGAATCGGGAGCTAGTTCATGACCATCTCTTAGCTTATGGAATGGTCAAAAGGTATACATTTTGGTATCATCATGGGGAGACATTCAGTGAGCCTAGTGACGAGATGAATGATGATGATGATGATGATGATGATGATGATGATGATGATGATATAGATGAATGCAGGGTATTTTAAATGATTTGTATCATGATTTTAATGATATAAGATCCTTTGATCATGACAAAGAAGAGGAGGAGCCAAATAATTAGGCTAAGAGGTTTTTTAGGTTACTGAAGGATTCACAAGATCCTGGTTATCATGCCTATAAGTCTTTAAAAATGTCTGCTTTAGTAAAACTCCTTCACATTAAAACTCTAGGACGATGGAGTAATGAGTCGTTTACCATGCTGTTGAAATTCATGAAAGAAGAGTTGTTGCCAAATGGATCGAACTTGCCAGATTCCAATTATGAGGCAAAAAAGATAATCAAAGATCTTGGACTTTCTTATGAGAAAATCGATTCATGTTGAATGATTGCATGTTATATTGGAAGGAGGATGAGAAGTTAGATGCATGTAAGGTATGTGGTGCATCTAGATGGAAGATTGACAAGCGTAATGGTGAGGACAAATATAGTTCAAATGTTAAAAGAATACCGTAAAAGACTTTGTGTTAGTTTCCATTGAAGCCAAGGTTACAAAGGTTATATATGTCCTCTAAGACAGCTTCCTTGATGAGATGGCATCATGATAAAAGAAAGAAAGATGGAATAATGAGGCATCTGGCTAATTCCCTTGCATGGAAATCATTTGATGAGGTTCATAAAGGATTTGCTTCTGACCCTCGTAATGTTAGACTTGGCCTTACCAGTGATGGTTTCCAACCTTTCATAAATTCTAAAACTTCATATAGCATTTGGCATGTTATTTTGATTCCATATAACTTGCCTCATGAGTTGTGCATGAGACAATCTAATATGATTCTTTTAATGCTCATTCCCAGTCCTGATAGGCCTGGTGACGCAATTGATATATATTTGCAACCCTTAATTTAGAAGCTGAAGGAGTTATGGGAAATGGGTGTTGAAACCTATAATGCATCTTCTAGCTCTCATTTTCAACTCCATGCAAGTTTATTGTGGACAATTAATGATTTTCCTACATATGGCATGTTATCTGGATAGAGTACTAAGGGGAAGTTAGCATGCCCGTTTGCATGAAGGAGACTCACTCAATGAGGTTGTCTCATGGTGGTAAGCAATGCTATATGGGCCATCGATGCTATTTACCTATGAACTATAAATTTCGAAAATAGAAAGATCTATTTGATGGAACCATTGAACGTGGTGTATCTCCAAATCCTTGTTCAATCAATGAAATTCTTCATCAATTGAAAGACCTTGAGAACCTTGTATTAACTAAGGCTCCACATATGAAGGCCAAAATATCTCATGAGAAGAGGGGGGATAATTGGAACAAGAAAAGTATATTCTTTCACCTTCCATATTAGAAGGACCTTTTATTACACCACAATTTGGATGTGATGCATATTGAGAAGAATATATGCGATAATATCCTTGGAACAATCATGAACATCAAGGGAAAAACGTGCCTAGTGAACTCGATAAGTACGAGTGGGAGTGGCTTGTGAAAGAGATCTATTCAAAGGATCTCCACAAGGTTTCATAGTAACATGGTTGCTTTTTCATTGCGTATTACTTTCTTATTTTATAACTAATAATCATTTTTATTACAAACAAATTTCATCTTACTTTGTTGTTATTTCTAAAATTTAGAAAGTAAGTGCTCGGAACTCTACAAATAGATCATACTATAAGAAAGATAGACTCCACAGAATAGGAAGTAAGCCTTATCAGCAAGTTGCTTGGGAGCTGGTAATGTATTTATGAAATTTAAGTTTTTTTTTGGGGGGCAATTTCATGTATGTGATTGTTATATTGAACTGCCAATTTGGTATTGGAAAAGGGTGTAAAGGCTGGAAATGAGCCATCTTTTCTATAAATGTTCCGTGAAACTCACAAAAAGGGTACTGAGTTTGCAACTCCAGAGATAGCTCAAAAATATGTACATATAGTTAATTGAAGCTCCGTAATTTTCTTTGGAAAGTACAAATTGTTAATGTTCTTTGTTTTTTTTTTAAGGATGAAATTCGAGATGTTATGGAAAAAGATCCTTCACTTTCACAAATGGAGGTGGGTGTTCTTATGAGCTTTTGTATTTTTATTGTGGTTTCTCTGAAAGAGACTAGGTTGTTTCTAAAAGATTTATTATATTGCTGGATTATGTTTATGTGTTGTGCAGCTTTGAGAATGAATATCATCAGCATCTCTTTTTTAGCTCATCCTTTAAGAAAGTGTGGCGCTTGAGAAGATGCGCAAATTGAAAGATTGTGTTTATGTGTTGTTGAGAATGAATATCATGAGCGTCTCTGTTTTAGATGTGCATTTTCTAAGAGATCTTGCTGCATTGTGAGTTCTTGGTGAAGTTACATGAGTGCTACTTAAAGGAAGCATGATTAGACACATATAAGTCCTTTGCTATGCATTGTCTAGTTTGGGGGAGTAATTACAGCTTACTCATTTTTTTTAAAAAAAAAAACAATCATGTAGCATACTTGGATAATAAATAAGTCATCTCTGCTTAATTGGTTATGCATAACTTTGTTCCAATTGGCAGGTTGCTGAAAAGGTTTTCAAGTCAAAATTCCGAAGTCAGGTACTTAGCCTTAGGGGAGGAGTAAAGCCAAAAGATGTAAGGGGATCGTACTCTACTAGAGCTGAGCTTGAAGTTGAACTGAACGCTACAAGAAAAAAGAATGAAGTTCTTACTGATCGTTTGGCTACAGTCGAAGCAGAAAATGAAAAACTTCAAAATTGCATAGAGTCGGTTGAAACTGAAATGATGGAGATCAAGGATCTTGTTTTCCAACAATTCAACACTCGTCCACCATCTAATTCATGCGATGGACATAAAACTCGAGGTTCGAACTTAATTTCAATTTTTATATTGTTCTTCGAAAATTGGTTTGGGTTAAATGTTGGGAGATATTTGGATGGTGTGAGCTTCTGTTCTGTTATGGTGAAATGACTTTATCCCCAATTTTTTTTTCTCTTTTTCGAGCCTTACCTGATGTATACACTATGGGCAAACTAAATCCGGTCGAATCCATCTTTCCATTGTAATTCGAGTCAGCCCAAACCAAACCCCCCATTTTCTCTCACTTCGTGCATACACACACATACAGACACAGAGAGAGAGAGAGATTAGTGAAATTAGGCACAGAGAGAGAGAGAGAGTAGAGATGATCTTCTAATGGAGTCGAAGAAGCAGGACGACCGCCTTCCTCCTGGATGGAAGCTCGAAATCAGGGCTAAAAATTCTTGCAAGTTTAAGGTAGAGTAATCAAGAATTCGATTTCCTCAACTTGCTTTTATCAAATTAGGGTTCTCTAGCTAATTGATTTTTAGGTTTTCTTAGTGTTTATGGTTGAATTTGTGGTGGTTGTAGTTGATTGAGCCTAAAATGATCTGTAGTACTCTAAAGGTCTGGTTTTAATATGCGTTTTGCTGGAATTTGCTGTTTGTGAGCATATTTGATGCAAGCGTCTTAGTTGGATTTTGGTGATGCTCCTGATTTGCTAATATATCTCAATAATTAGTAATTCTTACTTCATAATAGTGAAGTAGCTATTTGTGGAAAATTTTTATTTAGTTGATACTAGGTTTCGGCTGCCTATGGATCAGTTTTGGTTCGATTCAGACAAGATGTGAGAAAGCAACACGAGTAGGTCGTTCAGTAAGTGTAGATTGGTTCTAATTGATGAGCTAGTGGCAAGCTTTACTCCCTAGTGACGGGAGCTATAGCTGTGCTTGACTCTGGGGCATCTGGCTTTCAGAGTAAGGTCTTGTTGTCTTCAACTTATTTTTTGCAAATAAGTTCAGATAAGTGATTGCGTTGCTTCTGTTGCTCGCTGGGTTTGTAATGTTAGGGCTGAGGTCTGGATGGAAGGGGGCGTAATTCGCAAGATGATCAAAATCCAGAAAATGAGAAGACCTGTATGACATTGAATGCTGATAGTATCTTGTTCTAGGCTTCAGCCAATTTTATTGCCATGTTTATCTTTTTGCTACTATTTTTAAGGCCTATGTTATTGCCATGTTATTGTATTTTAGCTATTTCTTAGTTCTTATTGTGCATGGAGTGTTGGTGACTTATTTCATATAGCTATGTCTTGTTATTTAGTCTTTCTCCTAGGAATTCAAAATGACAATTGCCAACTTTGAATGTTGAATTACTATCACAATATGTTTTGCCTATATAGCCTGTGAATCCTTGTCATGATTTCTAACATCGTTTTGTGTACATTTGACCCACAATTACTCTGCCATAAGTGGGAGGCTGAGGCAGGGAGTGGATTAATAGTAGTGGATTAACTCTCTCTCTCTTTCTCTCTCTCGCGCGCGCGTGCCAGTGTATTACATCTACAGTGTAGTGTCATAAATATGCCTCTGCTTAGTAATATTGCCATAGAACTCTGTAATGGGATAGTTTGGTCTGTAATCAACAAAGCTTTTTTATTTTTTTTTGGGGGGGTGTGCTTTATCTGGTAGATTTTGTGTTTGACAGAATGGCATAAGTGGGAGGCTGAGGCAAGGAGTGCATTAGTAGTAGTGAACTGCTTCACTACATTTGGTTATGCAATTAGTCTTCTTTCTGTGGCCATAATTTGACTATTTTATTTACTGCTATTAACACTCCAAATTATGTCTTATGATTGGTGGTGGTGGTGTTGGCATCATGCATTTAGAGAAAGTGGGATTCATGTCAAGGAAATGTTAATGTCTGGAACCAAAAGTATGAGATTCGTATGGTTTATGAGTGCATGTCTTTTGTGTATATATTTTTTGTAATCTCTCTCTACGAATACATCTTTAATACTTTTTCCTGCTTTGTAGGTACTTGAAGATGCTAGATTCTTATTCCAAGTAATGGTGCTTTTTCACGGTTTTCTTTGAAGATGCGAGATCATTTGGTTTTCTCCTATGTTTATAGCGAATAGTTTATTTATTTGAACATTAAATTTAAGAACAACTTTAACTTCTAGTCTAGAGAGTTGTTTTTTAGAGTTAGGACGTTGTTGGTATTATATTGCTTTGTAGCGTATATTTGCAAACTAATGATTTTCAATTCAATTGATATGCATATATATAAATATATATGCAAATTCAGTATTGCTAGTATTCCCTTGAGTTATTTAATCCATAGTATTCCCTTGAGTTATTTAATCCATTGTACTATTATATTGATTATACAATTGACATTAGCTCCAGATAATTAGTAACGAGCAAAATAATTGGTCGTTGTCAGGTGATCGCGATTTTCAACAATGAAAAATTTCGTCGTTAACCATTATTCAATCCATAACGAGGAATAAAAGTTGTCGTTGATGATAATAATTTTATATTTTTTATTTTTGATTTAATAAGCAAACGATGAACAATTGGATCGTTATTATTATTTCGTCCGTCGTTAATTAGTTAACTAATAATGACGATTTCTTTTTTCATCGTTCTAAGTACAACGACGAAAATTTTCATTTCGTCGTTAAAACTATTAATGACGGGACCAATAAAAATGGACGACCACGAACTTTTTTTCGTCGTTAAAGCTTTTAACGATAAATAATAATGCATTTATCGACCAACTTTTTCGTCGTTAGAAAACTAATTTCTAGTAGTGTACATGTTGAGGTGCTACAAGGGCGACAAAAGAGTTGTGCTGGGAAAACAAGGAAATAACCAAAGTCTCAGATGGGTTATGAACTATTTCAAAAGGCTTTTCTAATCAAAGGACTAGTTCCATGGGGCCTTATGATTCATTGAAAGGTTAAATTCTGCAGCTTGTTGATTGCACCTGCCTGTTGAACCCGGACACGTATATGACGTGTTTTATTGCTCGTAATAGTATCAGAGTACTTATCAGGGTATACAACAGTTTTCATTAGTGGACAAGGTGATGAACCAGTAGTGAGCACCTCCTCACTAGTAACAAGGTTCTTTTCTTTCAAAGAGAATATCAATTTTTAATCATAGTAATTGAGTTCATTGCAGCTATTATATGAGATGTATCTGGATCAACTACTGAAACATGGGATTAAGCAATTATACAATATGTAGACGCCCTTAGTCAGAGTACATTGGGCAAATTATACCTCTTCCGAGGGAAGCAATGGGAACCAATGGCCCATGTGTTGTTTTTTAAAGCAGCATTGCATATATTTGACAAGCATCATAAGTTTCGAGGACGAAACTCTTCAAGGGGAGAAGGTTGTAATAACTCGATCCTAACACATATTTATTTATTTAATCATATTAAATCATGTTTATTCATTCAATCACTCATGGTTATTTGTTTAACCAAGTCATGTTTATTAATTCAATTGCACTCAATTCATATATATTTACCGAATTACTTTATGTCATTTAAATTTTTCGCTTTCATGTGTCGTATTTAATCATCCCGATTAGAGGATATTTCATTTGGGGTCCCATTTTGCAATTCAAGTTTCATTGATTGTTAATTCAAGTTTTGTTGATTAATTAAATATCGGGTGAATCGATAGTAGGCCTCGATAATTATGGTTTAAGAAATTATTATCATTATTATTATTATTATTATTATTATTATTATTATTATTACTACTGTTATTATTATTATTGTTATTATTATTTTTATAACATTACAAACATTTAGTTTTGAGTTACGTAAAAACGTTACCGTTACGAAACGTTTTATTTCCGAATCCAACTTTTTTTGGGCCCAATTTGAAGCCCAACAAGTTTGCTTATTAACCTAACTAATTACCATGATCACGCTTAACCATGGTTAGTTAATTAGTCATTTTCTAGTTAAAATCCCAGCCAAGGGTTAGATTAGTCAAAACAAACACAAATCAACCCAAAAACTCCATTTTCTCTCTCCTCTCTTTCTCCCCCATGGCAGCAGCTCCAGCCACTATTCTAGCTGATTTTCGGCCACTTTTCTAGCTAGCTCCAGCGGTCTCTGACCCCTCCGGACATCCTAATACCTCAAGCTACCATCTTGCATCATCAAAACTACTAAACCTCATCTCTATCTCTACTTATTTTCAATCAAGTGAGTAACCTTGAAACTTGATCTTATTGGTTTTGATTTTTATTTTAGTTTTGATTCTTCTTTTGTTGTTTGTGATCATTGATCATGATATTTTGATAAGAAATAAGAGTTATTTTGGTGTTAATCATGGTGAAGTTGAGCTTGATTCATGCTAGGGTTCAGGGATGATCATGTTCATGCAAGCTTAAGTTCAAACCAAGTTTATGGATTGATTTGTATTTGATTTTGTAATCTTCAGTTATATTAATGATTATGATGATGTTTTTGTGGTTTGGAATGATTGCAAGTGAGGATTTGTATGAAAAGAGAGGGAAAAGTCAAAACAGTGAGGCTGAAAATTTCAGCAAAATAGGGCAGAGTTCATGATTAAACTGGTAATGATGCACCCATTGAAAAATTATGATTTTTCGCTGTTGTCAGCTTTCAAATGCCTCCTGAATCGCCTTATTCCGTGGTCTGTGGAAAAAGTTATGTTCGTTTTACCGAAACTGCACAGAATGGACTAAAAACTAACACACTTGTATTTTAGTCCCATTTTGGAAACCCTATTGTGTGAATCATATTTTGTGTTGTAAATGAAAGTTTTTTAGGACTTCTTAATCTTTTCATATTGGGGCTTTAGGTCTCCATTTGAGGTCTAGATTGAAAGTTATGAATTTTTGAATTGAACTGATCTGCTTTGGTGCAAATTAGATTGTTATTGCAATTGCTATGCAGCGATACTTGGAGGAAAATTTTGAAAATTTTACTATAGATTTTTCATATTATTTTCGAATTTCTTGTAAGATCTCATGAATTTGGTTGAGTGTTTTGAGTTTGGTGATTTTTGGAAATAATTTGAGTAATTGTGTAAAGAGCAATATTAGGAAGCATTTTGAGTAATTGTGTAAAGAACAATAATAAAGATTGAGTGAGATTGGTAATGCATTCATTTTGTGTATTTAGGCCAAGCAAGATTATTTAAGGAAGGAAATGAATATTCATGGACTTTCATAGAGCTTTTAGCTTGATTAATGAGAAAGAAGAAGACAAGTGTACAATTTGAGAGCTTGTTTGTGAGCTTTGAATTATTTATGGATTTTACAAAGAAAATATCAAGTTTAGTGAGCTTAATAGCTTCTTTTGGGTTCAATGATTTATTTGGAGGGAAATTCTATATCTAAAGGATTTATGAATGAAATATGAGAAGTGGGGAGTGTTGTGACTCAGAAACTATATTTATTAGACCAAGTTATTGTCGTTTATACTATTTTGAACCAAGATATATCTCTCCTGGCCTCAAACCTGTATTATTTACTCAATTCAGACTGTATCAAGTGTATTTATCAAAGTCAATGTAGTGTACTCGCTGTTATCTTGAACCAAGTTATACATCAGCGAACCTTAAACCCATATTAGCAACCTATCTCAGAAAAAGCCACAACTACTGCCTCATTTGTCACCATCAAGGCCTTTTCCTTTGTAATCTTATTTATCTCACTGTTGTTTATTTTACTTTCATTTATTTTATATCAAATTTAATTACTTTTACCAATTCAGTTTTGAAATTATATTGAAATACTCAAGTTATGTATACCATTTAATTATTCAATTTCTATTACATACATTTTTACTTACTCAATTATGTGAGTAAAGATTATTTACTGATTACATATACTTACAATGACATTTATGAAACAGAGTTGATGCCTAGTTATCGTCCTCTGTTATGCATAAGTGTTATCAAGTCAGAACATATTTTTCAAGTCAGATGATATTTATAAAACAGCTAACTTTATCAAGTTAGATGACATTTTTAGAGACTCAAGGTACGTCTATTGACTGCATCTTCAGAAAGCAGGACATGTTTATCAAGTTACAACTCTAAATGAGTTTATCAATGAATCAGTTTATACAGTGATTTGCCATTTAATTTGTGATCCCGTCAGTTATCATCTATAGGGCGTCAGCCCATCATTTACCCGCGCGGCTTCAGGCCAACTCTTGATCGGATTGGTAGGTATACACCTATGTATAGATCATATCATTATAAGGGGTTCACATCCAAATAATAATGAGCAATTCAATTTCATATTGCTTTCATTTTCATTGTTATTGCAAACTAAATGAATTGCAAAGGTGGGTACCCATCAACAGTTTTTCTATGCTCATTTTACAATACAGGAATGTATGTACTAAGTTTTTGCTCATATATTCGAATTGTTTTTATGTTTTCCATTTTAGGTGATGAAGTATCACATGTTTCTCCTTTTAGCAAGCCCTTTTGGAAGTCATCAGATGCTCATAGTGGATTCAACATAGCATGAATGTTGGGATTGACCTCAGAGTCAGGTTGGGTCTATATTCAATATACTTGTATAGTGTAGAGTGCGAGGTTAGTACATGATATGATTAAGTCAATGGTATTGAAGTTGAACTACTATGGACTTTGGTCTTGAAGTATTTTAATTTAATAGATTTTGTGATTGTGAATATAAGTTGTAAGATTAAATGGTTTCAGTCAGCCTTGTCCTTATCAGGACGGCGGTAGCGCCTTCTATTATTAAGTCTTTCGCTGCAGTTTTCCGTAAATCATGTCATTTGGATGTTGGGGGCGTTACAGAATCCATAGCTCAAAATAGAAATCTACAACCCTCAGAGTGTGAGGCCGTCCTGTGAGGCCTTATGCGGGCTTAATTCGACCATCATGTTGGGCGCCAATGGCCCAATGGCTGCTTTTTTAGATTATGCATGATTTTAGGTGTTTCTGCATAAACAATAGTCATACGCCAAACAAATGGGTTCCCAATTAGGGAGCTAAATGGTTAAACATTTGGATTTAAAATTAATAAGGGTTTTTTGTAGGGGGAGGTGTATGTGAGTGGATATTGATTTTGTTTTTGGTACAATATGGACCTAAATGCCAGATCGTCAAAATCTATTCGTTATGAGCATATTAGAAGAGCGGTTAATGGGTTAAAGTAGGCTAGAGTATATTATAGTAGGTATGAGTAGATTTGACCAGTTGAAAGTAGGTTTGAGCAGCTAGATTTGGAGCATGTTTGAGTAAGTTGAGCAGGTTTAGTTAGTAGTTAGTATATTTGAGCAGGTTAGAGTAGATTAAAGTAGGTCAAAGTAGGTCTAACTAGCAATTAGTAGGTTTGAGTATGTTTAAGCATATTGGAGCAGGTAGCATGTTCAATATGCCTCGAATCTTCTTCTTGAAACAAGCCCCAACCATCTTGTTCCTATCGTTAACGACCACTCCCATTCCCACTCCAGCACAACCCGAATGTGCATCCACTGTTGTGTCCAGGTTGATCTTGCATGTCCCTTGGTTTCGTTTTATCCACCTCTTCCCCTCCTGTCGTGCTCTGGACTCATTCTCCGAACCACCGTGCTCATTTCCTCTCCAAAATTCTTCTATCCATGAGTCTGCCTCCATTTTTAATAGCATAGGGCCTCTTGCATCATCATTCCCAAGGCTTCCATGCATATGTCACTGCTCTAGCTGCTTCCCTGTCGTCGATTTTGTTGAAGATCTCCTCCCATAAATCCCTGAAACTCAGCTCCTCATCTGCATTAATCATAGATGTTAGTGGATAGGCCTTCCACAACTCTTTGGCTATATCACACTCCCAAATCACATGTCTTGAATCCTCATCCGTACCCCCACAAAATGTACGTGTAGGATCATTAACAATACACCTCCTATGAAGGTGCACCTTATAAGGCACCACATCATTGCAACCCCTCCAAGAAAAATCTCTAACCACCCCTAATGCCTGCATCTTCCAGATTTCCCTCCAACTGTCAAAATCACCTTTCTTCTTCTTTGTAATCTCTACTTTGCTCCTCATTGGCCACCAATATCCTCCCTTGGCCGTATACACACCTTTCATATCTCATCCCCATATAACTTCATCATCAAGCAAAATCTCACTAAGAAGGATACGTAGTATTTCCTCCACTTCTTCCTGCATAAAAAACTGTCTGAGAACATTAATATTCCACCTTGTATCGCCATCCCATCATATCAAATCACAAACCCCCACGTTCTGATGATCCAAAGACATGAGAGATTTTGTCATCACACCTATTCCCACCCGCCGCCTGCACACCTCCTCTGAAATTTTCTTCCCTGCAACAATACTTCTCCAGACAAAACTTGATTGGTAGACTTTTTTTTTAACCCCCTCAAACAGGTTATATCTAGGGAAATGACGAGCTCTTAAAATTCAACCCATTAGAGAAGGGGCTCCCTTAAAAGGCACCAATCCAATTTAGTAACCATGGCCAGATTAAACTTATGCAAAAGCCTAAAACCCATCCCTCCGAACCTCTTAGGAACACACAATTTCTCCTATGGCATCCACTATACTCCTTTATCACCACCCTTCCACCAAAACTCGTTTAACACCTTTTGAATCTCGTTACAAAGAGAAGAAGAGAGTAAGAAAATGCGCATAGCATATGTTTGTAACAACTGAGCCACCGACTGAATCAAAACCTCCTTCGCCGTCCTAGACAAAAGAGCTGCCTCCCAATAGGGGTGTCGAAAAAAAACAAAAACCAGAACCGAAAATCAAACCGAAAACCCAAACTGAAAAATTGGTTAACTGAACAAATTTTCTAAAAAAATCGGTTCGGATAAGCAAACCAAAAAAAATTTCAATTTTCGGTTCGGTTACAGTTCGGCTGATTCAAAAATTCAGTTAACTTCAATTAACCGAACCAAAAGTATTTTTAAAAAAATTATCAACATAAAAAATGAGAAATTTAGATAATAAAGTACTCTTTTTTTAATTATTTATGAATGTTCAGTGAAATTTAACTTTTTAAAAAAGATTTAAACATAGAAAATAAAAAAATTAGGTTAAAATGCACAATTTTTAAATTATCAGTACGTGGTTAACCGATCCGAAAACTGGTTAATCGACTTTTTTGGTTTGGATTTTGGGCACATCGAAATTTTCGGTTAACTAAAAATCGATTAACCGTAAATTTCGGTTCAGTTACAGTTTGAAATTTTCTTGAACTAGTTTTGCACACTCGTACCTCCTAATGGTTGAATTTATCCCACACCATCTCCCGCAAATACAGAAACACTTTCTTTTTCTCGCGTCCAATCAAAAACGGAAGCCCCAAATACTTCTCCTATCCCAAAGGCTTAGAAATGCTCATCACCTCCTGTATTGCCGCCTTTAGCTTATGTGTCTCCCGGAGCTGGGCTCTACAGAACAGAAAACTATCGTCTAAAAAAAACAAAAAAACGGGTAAGAAATACTAGGAGCAGATCTCCTAACTCTAACACCATGTAACTCATCCCTTCCCTGCAAACCACTAATCAATGTAAACAACCCCTCGACGCGCAAAATGAAAAGATAAGGCCATAGCGCATCCCTTTATCTAAGCCCTCTCCCAGGAACAAAAGAGTCGGTCAACTCCCTTTTGATTTAAACCAAGAATTTGACACTTTTTACACACATCACCACCCACTCTAGTCGTCTCCCTTCAAAACCCAACCTTCGCAAGACTGCCTCTAAAAAACACTACTCCACCCTATCATATGCCTTTGACATGTCTAGTTTAACAACCATGTAGCCATGATTTGAAGACTTATTTTTTAGAAAATGCATCACATCAAAGGCCACAACAATATTATCCAAAATGAGTCTCTGTTGATTTAGAGAGTACACAGCCACAAGAGGGGGGGTGAATTGTGGTGTCCGATTTTCGCAACTTTTCTGGCAAACAGTCTTAGACCCTATTCGCATAGGCTCTTTCTGAGTTGTGCAGAAGCGAAAAGCCAATGAAATTGAATGCAGAAATAATGGACACAGGATTTTTACGTGGAAAACACCTCTAGCCCAACTGAGGTGAAAAAACCACGACCTACCTCGTGTAGGATTTAACCACTTCACTAAACGGGCTGAATACGTTACAATAGTAACACACCTTGTTACAAATTGCAACCCACGTAACCGTCTTCCGTGAGACCGATTACCCCACGTCCAAAAGTCCACTTGACTTAGGACACACTCACTTCACTTTTATAAAAGAGAGATTACAAAGAAACACCCTATTACAATACTTCTCAACTAAGCTAATATAGGGTATAATGAAGTTCTAGTATGCCAATTTTGAAAGCTCAAAAATATCACCCACTTGACTCGGTTTTCTTTTGAAAATTTAAAACTCTTGAACACTGAAATTTTTGCTCCTCGAAAACCGATGTCCAATGAGTTGTAGAAAACAACTTCTTATAGAAAACTTTGTAGGGCAAGACGATTTATATATTTTTTTTCCTCAGATTTGGAAAACAAAATCCCTAAAGGAGATAGAGTCCTTTAGCCGCAAGTTGTGGAGTACGTGAGCTGGAAAAATTCCTTAACCGCTTGAGTAAGGCGGTAGTTCTCAGCCACAAGGATTCAACCACTAGCCCATGATTTTCTCAACCAACTTATCCACTTGCCAAAAATTAGAGATTCTTTTTAATTAAAAAAAAAGATCTTGCAGATCCCCTTAGATTTAGTTAAAGATAACCATTTGGGTTTAAAATACTCCACAGAAAATCTTGCTTGTAAATCTCGGAGATGCTGCCCAAAATCAGAGAGAGAATCGTGTAAAACCATTTTTCGCAGCTTAATCTGGGAACACCCTAACCGCCCTGTTCCCAGGACTGTTCTGAATAGGTGATCCAAAATATTTTCCAAAAAGCAAAACCGTTTCAAGTAAGTGGTAAGTCAAGACTTTCTAATTGGCATATTAACAAGAGTCTAAAAAGATAAAACCTAAATCAAACCAAGACTTCTTGTTGTAACGACCAGTTATCTTGTAGAGAGACGAATTGCTGCTTCAAACACTTCGCAGATCCTGTTCCTTACGGCTGCACTTATATCGCTGAATTGAGGACCTGTTCTTAATCATCCATTAGTCAAGCAATTTTAAGGCATTGAGAACAGTAGTGAGAATCTGTTTGGAGAGCCTATTTGGAACAACACTTGGATTTGTTATCATCAAAACCTTATACATAATAACAATTTTCCCTTTTTGATGATGACAAACCAAGTGACTGTATTGACTTTCAAAGACAAACAAAGTAATTAGTGCCAATTATTCATAGGATCGAAAATTCACAGGAGGCAGCTAGCATCGAAAAATTGTAAGAAAATCAACTCTTCCATGGCAAAATTAAAGCAGCATTGGTCATCTTATTTCCCCCTTTTGGCATCATTAAAAAGGAAGGGGCAAACAGTCAAACAGAGGGTGTTTGCTATCACCACCACTTGGGTAATGAAAGAAAGTCAACATGCGATGCACTTAAGTGTTTTGGTACGGTAATGAGATTGGCCATCCTAGTCACACATAAGCAAGCCACAACAAGAAACAAGCAAGGCAAAGCCAATCAAAAACAAGATAACTGTTATTTGCCAAAGGGGTGCAACATAGAGTGCGAATCTAGAGACAGCAAAAGGGAGAAAACCAAGAGAAGAGACAGATGAGGCCACAACAGAACAGCCTACAAGGGATGATCATGGAGCAGGAGGGGAGAATTTTGCTGAGAGGGAAGAGAGAAGAGTGAGGAGATCTGCATGGCGTTTGGCATTAAGAGCCTTTTCCTCGTCCAGGGCAGCCTTCACTGTAGTAAGCTCAGCATTCAGGCGGGAGTTTTCCTCCAGAGCAGCCTCAACTTTGACTGAGGAACTGCCAGGAACAGGAGGACGAGGTGTTTTGATCCCCTGTTCAGAGGTAGATCCCTCAACCAAGGTATATCCACACCCCATAAGGGTGTTACCCCCGATTTCATCTATAAATTGAGCTCCCACTTTTTTCTGCAACTCCGCCCCAAAGTGCTCAAAAACACAAGTCAGGAGGAAGCCATACGCAAGGTCATGTTCCCTGGAGATGTTCGCAATCCTTGCGATATGACGAATCGTGATGGCAGGAAGATTGACTTGCTCCTCCCTGTCCATCAGATCCACAAGGCACTGATCCATAGCATCTGCAAGACTGCGGCCCTGGCCCCTGGGAATGACATTCTTGATAATAAACCAAAACAGTAACTGATGAATGGATGTCATATCCCCTTTCTTCACTGACTAGGGAGTTTTCAGGCGTGTTTGCTGGCTGAATTTTTGGGAAAGCTCCAAAAGCCTTGCTGTCCCAAGAACAGACTTATCTTCCCTCACATACACATCAAAACCCGTGGAGGGAATCCCCAAAATCTCCCCTAGTGTCTTTGCATCAAAGCGAAGCTGCTTCCCACTGATAATACTAGTCACCACTCCTTTGGTGACTGAGCAGTTGGCATAAAACTCTGCCAACTCATAGACAGAACACCCCAACTGGGTGTTTGTGAACAGCTCAAACCAACCCTGAACACGCAACTTTTGCAGGAACACCCCAAGACCTTGTTCCTCAAAGTACTTGACTTTGACGATTTTTCCCCTGGCTACCTGTCTTTGAAGCAGTTGAGTAAGCTTGGCTGAAATGGCAGAAGGGGCAGATTTCTTGGCTTTCTTAGGACGAGGTTCAATAGGGGTATCTTCAGCCCGACCTTGTTTGGAGGCTTGTTTGGAAAAGGCTTTTCGTTTACTGAGGGTTTTTGTGGGTAATGGTTTGAAGGAGGGTAGAGTGGAGGCTTGCTGGGAAATTAGCAAGGGGGACTCAGATATGGGTTCAGGCAAGGGCTTGTCCTCTGAGGATTCTGAGAACACGGGGGTGCCCTGTTTGAAAGAGGTGTTCTTAGTATCATTGTCAGAGGAACTCTCAGAAGAGGAATCAATTTCCTCAATCACGGAAGAAGACTGTTTCGCAGGTTGGGGTGTGGCTTGAAAGGCTATTTCGGCTGATTTTCTGGTTGGCCTGGTTGTGGGTTTGGCTTGAGAGAGGATTTTTGATTGTGATTGGGCAGGGGTTTCAGCTTTTGTGGATTCTTTGGTTTGGCCACTTTTGGGCCTTGATGGGGTTCTTGATCTTGGCATCCTACTGCGCTTAGCCACAACTTTGTATCTTTTCCGTTTTTCACCGGTTTGTTGTACCGGCGTTGCTTGTTCAGTCTCAGCGGGGGACACCTCCATTCTACTACCACTTCCCCCTGTCTCATTTGACTTATCTTCCGAGTCATCCTTCACATCATCTCCTAGGTCATCCTTAAATACCGAGTCAAAGGTCTCAGACCCTGTTTCGGCCCCTGTTTCGTGTTCGGGAAACAGCCCGAAAGAGTATGACTCGGTTAAACAGATGTCACCCTAGTCATTCTTAAGCAGAAAGAACTCATCTTTAGCCCCAGTTTCCTCACTAGACTCCCTAATCGGTTCTTGTTCCTCACCAGATTTCAGACATGCATCAGATTCTCCAAACAGGACCAAGCTCCACCCAAAATCATAGGGGATATCTTCTAATTTTAGACCTATTGTCCTGAGGTCTATGCTTTTCAGGAATCCAAAAGGCTTACAGAGGATGGGGCGAGAAGGTCCAGCAGATTTACCTTCAATTAGAGCCGCTAGAAATTGCGAGGGAGTAAGCAGGGTTGTAGCTATTTGTGGTGCTGTAACCGGTGACTGGCTTCCCTGAATCAGGGACAAAGAGCTCTTGTTGCCGATGGGAGATGCCATTTTTGCCAGAAGTAGGAGAGAGATTAGGGTTTTGTGTGAGAGAGAAAGAAGCGAATTAGGAAGGTTTTAAAGAGGGAAGCATACAAGATCTTTAAAAGATTTGCCCGTTGCAACAGGCTTATCATTAAGTTTCAGCCGCGCATGCCTCGGGAAGGATGAGAGATTTAATTCTCCACAACTAGTTGCACACGTTTGACAAGCAAGAGGCGTACCTATTTCTGGCGCTTGTTCTTGAGGTTACTTGTTCGGTAACATGGGACAATAAGGGCAATCTCATTAGAC
Source organism: Carnegiea gigantea (assembly GCA_029747015.1). NCBI lineage: Eukaryota > Viridiplantae > Streptophyta > Magnoliopsida > Caryophyllales > Cactaceae > Carnegiea > Carnegiea gigantea. Next base: position 1,396,657 of record JAKOGI010000059.1, on the reverse strand, counting down.
CTCAATGAGTGTCAACAGGCTGCAAACCACACATATGCTAAAAATAGCACAGATATTGATTACAAACAAAAATTTTTAACATATTGAACCCCGTAGCCTTTAAACATTGCCAACAGGGAGAGAGAACAAGACGATTAAGTTGTTTTAATTAAACCTAGTCCGAGTCTATTCCTCTCAAATTGTTCTCTACTCAGTGCCTTGGTGAATATATCAGCAACTTGATTTTCTGTGGCACAAAAATTCATTGAGATTAATCCTTTTTCAACATTATCTCTTAAAAAATGATGACGAATGTCAATATGTTTTGTTCTTTTGTGTTGACATGGATTTTTGGCAATGTTAATTGCACTTGTATTGTCACAATAAATAGGAATGCATCCTATGTCAATACAAAAATCCTTGAGTTGTTGTCTTATCCATAATAATTGAGCACAACAGGATGCAGCTACCACGTATTCAGCTTCTGCTGTGGACAAGGCAATAGAGAGTTATTTCTTGGTTGCCCAAGATACCAAACAGGGTCCAAGAAAATGAGACATACCTGAGGTGCTTTTTCTATCAACCAAGAAACCTACATAATCAGCATCAGCATACCCAACAAGATCAAAATTGCAACCTCTAGGATACCACAAGGCTAGATCAGGTGTATGTTTTAAATATCTTAAAATTCGTTTAACAGCCTTTAGATGAGTTTCTTTAAGCTTAGACTGAAAACGGGCACATAAACCAACACTAAAAACAATGTCAGGTCTACTAGCAGTTAGGTATAAGAGTGACCCTATCATACCCCCGTAGAATTTCTCCTCAACTGAGGGACTTCCATCATCCATTACCAACCTGATTGAGGGAGAGATGGGAGTATCAATGGGCTTGGCCGACTCCATCCCAAAACGCTTAAGTAACTCCTTGACATACTTTTGTTGATGGATCATGGTGCCGTTTGAAGTTTGCTTGATTTGCAAGCCTAAAAAGAAATTAAGCTCACCCATCATGCTCATTTCAAACTCACTCCGCATCATTTTTGAAAATTCATCACACAAATCATGATGAGTTGCACCAAATATGATGTCATCGACATATACTTAGACAATTAACAAATGTTCCTCCTTAGATTTTAGAAACAAGGTATTATCTACCTTGCCTCTTCTGAAATTATTTTCCAATAAGAAATTTAACAACCGCTCATACCAAGCTCTGGGAGCTTGTTTTAAACCATAAAGTGCTTTGTCAAGTTTGAAAACATGGTTAGGAAATTCATCACTTTCAAAACTGGGGGGCTGTTTGACATACACTTCTTCTTTGAGATATCCATTTAGAAACGCACTTTTGACATCCATTTGATACAACTTGATCTCCATATGGGCGGCAAAGGCTACCAAGATTCGAATAGCTTCAATCCTTGCAACAGGTGCAGTTTCTACATAATCAATCCTTGAACCACCAGCCGGTCCTTGTTCCTAGTGACTGTTCCGCACTCATCAAGTTTGTTACGAAACACCCACTTGGTTCCAATGATTGTTCTATCCTGCGGCCGTGGCACAAGGTGCCATACCTTGTTCCTTTCAAACTGATGAAGCTCTTCTTGCACAGCTGTGACCCAATCTGAATCTGTAAGAGCTTCATTGATATTCTTTGGCTCAATTTTTGAGAGAAAAGCATAGAAGGCACAGAAATTTTTGAGCTCGGATCTAGTTTGCACTCCTACATTAATGTCAGACAAAATTTGATCAAGGGGATGCGAACTTTGGTGCTTCCATGGTCGTGGAGTAAGTGGGTCCACAGACACACTCTCCATCCTAGCTGGAATGCTTGGTGAAACAGGTTCAAAACCTGTTCTCGAGCCTGTTTGGAAACTTGTTTCTGAATTTATTCCTGAAGGATTCGGCTGATGTTGTCCCGAACAGGGTTCCACACTGTTTCCCCCTGTTTGGTTCACACCTTGCCTACCTCCCTGAAGAACAGCTTCAGGCCCTGATCCTTCAGTGGAATCCTTACCTTGTTCATCTTGGAGCAACAAGTCTTTTCTAACAAGACCTAGTTCAAGGTCTTCCTCCTGTGCATCATTCTCACTTAGAGAGTTAGTTTCATCAAAAAGTACATGCACACTTTCCTCAACACACAAGGTTCTCTTATTAAACACTTTGTATGCCTTACTGTGCGAGGAATAACCAAGGAATATTGCCTCATCACTTCTTAGATCAAATTTCCCTAAGGCATCCTTCCCATTATTATGCACAAAACATTTACAACCAAATACTCTCAAATGCATAATATTGGGTTTTCTTCCCTTGAGGAGCTCATAAGGCGTTTTGTTAAGAAGAGGTCTAATCATGCATCTATTTATAATGTAACATGATGTGTTCAAAGCTTCAGCCCAAAAATTTCTAGGAAGACCACTAGCAACAAGCATTGTTCTAGTCATGTCTTCTAGAGTACGATTTTTGCATTCTACCACCCCGTTCTGTTGGGGTGTTCTTGGGGCTGAGAAGTTGTGGTCTACACCATGCTCATTACAATAGTTAATAAAGCTTGAATTCTCAAATTCCGTACCATGATCAGACCTTAAGCCAACCAATGAATGTCCTACTCTCTTTTCAATCCTTTTAATAAGTGCAAGAAATTTCTCAAATGTTTCATCTTTGGACGCCAAGAACAGGGTCCAAGTGAAACGAGAGTAGTCATCCACTATCACAAGCACATACCTCTTTCCACCTCTGCTCAAGATCCTCATTAGACCACATAGATCCATATGTAGCAATTCAAGAGGTCGATTAGTGCTAACACAATTTTTAGATTTAAAAGAATTTCTGACTTGTTTGCCTTTGGCACATGCATCACATTCCTTGTCATCATTGAATTTGATGGAAGGTAAGCCAACCACTAAGTCTTTGGTTACAAGTTTATTCAAAAGCGAGTGGCTTGCATGATCTAGTCTTTTGTGCCAAAGCATAACATCATCATTTAAGACACTCAAACAAGTCAACTTATTTTGGGGAAGAGTAGAAATACATACTTTATAAACATTTTTGTGTCGCTTCCCCCTCAACACAACATCTCCTGTGTTCATATTAACAACCAAGCAACGTGTTGGAGAGAACACTACTAGGTTGTCTTTGTCACACAGTTGGGACACACTTAGTAAGTTGTGTTTTAATCCATCTACAAAATAAACATTGTCAATTGAATGGGAGAGTGACTCACCTATCTTACCTATACCGACAATTGTCCTGGATTTGCCGTTTCCAAATGCCACACTCCCTCCTTCTGAAGCTGTAAGTGAGAGAAAATTGAATTTTTCACCAGTCATGTGCCTCGAACACCCACTATCAACATACCACAGCTGCTTGTTCCCTAGGTTGTTCCCCGAGCTGTTTGCTGGGTTATTTGCTGGGTTGTTTTCTCTCACTTCAGCCTACAAAACAAGTCAAAGGTTAGTTTTGGGAACTCAGATCCACTTGGGTCCCATTCCTTTAGACGTACAAATCTCATCTTTTCTAACCCATATTTGTCTTACATAAACTGTGTTTCTTTCAATGGCATACTTTCTCGAAGGACAAGTGTAAAGATAATGACCCGTTTTACCATAATGATAACATACAATGTTCTCAGATAATCCTACGTATTTTCTATTCACTGGGTAGGTCATCCGCTTAGGCACAAAACCTAGTCCTCTTCTATTTCGACTGTGATGTGTGTTTAACCATTCAAGCGCTCTTGAGAACCTGTTTCAGAGCTTGTTTGTAGCAAGGTCTGATTCCATTTGTTTTATTTTCTCAAGCAAATTTTTGTTTTCTTCCAGCAAGGATTCGACCTTTCCTTTTAAGTCAAGGGATTCCTTTTCCAGCTCTGTCAGATTAATGGAACAAGTCTCTTCTTTCATGAGAAGGGTCTCTTTAAGCACATTAATGTTTTCATGTAAGGCAAGTGTCTCTTTGTCAACTTCAAGCTTTTCCATTTTAAGATTTTCATTTTCAAGTTCTAGATCTCGAACATCCCTTTTTAACTCAGCACATATATCCATTATAGTGTACACTAATTCTTCAAGGGTTGATTTATTGAGACCACATACCTTATTCTTGAGTTGAGTTAGACTGTTTGTTGATTCATCATCTGAATCAGTGTCACTTTTTGCCATGAGTGCTACATCAGCTTCCTCGGCTTCAGACCCTTCCTCATTCTCGCTTGAATCACCCCAGGCCGCTAGCATAGCTTTTGAGAATCGTTTCGCTGAGCTGCTTGCACCCTGTTTCCTGCCCTGTTTTCTAGGGTGTTCGGGTTCTTGTTCTTCCTTGAGTAGTGGACAGTTTCTCACAATATGGTCTAGCTTGCTACACTTGAAGCATCCAGAGAACTGTTCCCGAGAGGTGTTCCTGGCCTTGCCGAAGTCCTTCCGTTTGCTGTTTTCTTTAACTTTCTTGAAGAATTTCTTAAATTTTTGAGTTATCATGGCAATCTCCTCCTCATCAGAATCAAAATCATCTTCTAAGGCCTTTAGTGCAAGACCTCGATCTCTCTTTGTCTCATCTTTCTGCTGAGAATTTTTCCTAAGTTCATATGTTTGGAGATTGCCAATCAGCTCATCTAGGGTGATCTTGTTCATGTCCTTAGCTTCTTGGATGGCCGTGACTTTCGCTTCCTAAGAATGAGGTAAAATTCTTAGGATTTTCCTCACCAATTCTTCGGTGGTGAAGGATTTTCCTAGAGATTTCAATTCATTCATTATGTGAGTGAAGCGAGTGTACATGTCCATCACACTTTCACGATCACCCATCTCAAACAGCTCATATTTTCTCATAAGCAATTCAATCCGGGATTGATTTACCTGATTGGTCCCTTCGTGAGCTACTTGTAAAGTATCCCAGATTTCCTTGGCAGACTCACATTCAGATATGCGAGTATATTCATCAGGACCTAGGCCGAAATATAGAAGTTTCTTGGCTTTGGCATTCTTCTCCATCATTTTGTAATCTTCAGTATTGAATTCTTTAGGCTCCTTGGGGATTGACTTTCCATCTTCAGTTGTTTTCTTAGGGATGAGTGGTCCATCCTTGATGAGCATCCACAACTCATAGTCCTCGGCTTGGATATAGTTTTCCATCCTATTTTTCCACCAACTGTAATGTTGGCCATTAAAGTATGGTGGTCGAGTTATGGATTGACCTTCAAGTATGCCTTGTGGGGTACTCATCTTCAAGGATCTCTCAAGGTGTTAGCCTTTCAAAAGAGAACCTACTCTGATACCACTTGTTGATTTAGAGAGTACACAGCCACAAGAGGGGGGTAAATTGTGGAGTCCGATTTTCGCAACTTTTCTGGCAAACAGTCTTAGACCCTATTCGCATAGGCTGTTTCTGAGTTGTGCAGAAGCGAAAAGCCAATGAAATTGAATGCAGAAATAATGGACACAGGATTTTTACGTGGAAAACACCTCTAGCCCAACTGAGGTGAAAAAACCACAACCTACCTCGTGTAGGATTTAACCACTTCACTAAACGGGCTGAATACGTTACAATAGTAACACACCTTGTTACAAATTGCAGCCCACGTAACCGTCTTCCGTGAGACCGATTACCCCAAGTCCAAAAGTCCACTTGACTTAGGACACACTCACCTCACTTTTATAAAAGAGAGATTACAAAGAAACACCCTATTACAATACTTCTCAACTAAGCTAATATCGGGTATAATGAAGTTCTAGTATGCCAATTTTGAAAGCTCAAAAATATCACCCACTTGACTCGGTTTTCTTTTGAAATTTTAAAGCTCTTGAACACTGAAATTTTTGCTCCTCGAAAACCGATGTCCAATGAGTTGTAGAAAACGACTTCTTATAGAGAACTTTGTAGGGCAAGACGATTTATATATATTCTTTCCTCAGATTTGGAAAACAAAATCCCTAAAGGAGATAGAGTCCTTTAGCCGCAAGTAGTGGAGTAACGTGAGCTGGAAAAATTCCTTAACCGCTTGAGTAAGGCGGTAGTTCTCAGCCACAACGATTCAACCACTAGCCCATGATTTTCTCAACCAACTTATCCACTTGCCAAAAATTAGAGATTCTTTTTAATTAAAAAAAAAAAAGATCTTGCAGATCCCCTTAGATTTAGTTAAAGATAACCATTTGGGTTTAAAATACTCCACAGAAAATCTTGCTTGCAAATCTCGGAGATGCTGCCCAAAATCAGAGAGAGAATCGTGTAAAACCATTTTTTACAGCTTAGTCTGGGAACACCCTGACCGCCCTGTTCCCAGGACTGTTCTGAATAGGTGATCCAAAATATTTTCCAAAAAACAAAACCGTTTCAAGTAAGTGGTAAGTCAAGACTTTCTAATTGGCATATTAACAAGAGTCTAAAAAGATAAAACCTAAATCAAACCAAGACTTCTTGTTGTAACGACCAGTCATCTTGTAGAGAGACGAATTGCTGCTTCAAACACTTCGCAGATCCTGTTCCTTACGGCTGCACTTATATCGCTGAATTGAGAACCTGTTCTTAATCATCCATTAGTCAAGCAATTTTAAGGCATTGAGAACAGCATGAGAACCTGTTTGGAGAGCCTGCTTGGAACAACACTTGGATTTGTTATCATCAAAACCTTATACATAATAACAGTCTCCCTAGAATGAAAGCCTCGATATGATTTTCTGAAATAACATTAGAGAGAACCAACTTCAAGCTAGTAGCCAACACCTTTGAAATAATTTTGTAAACAACATTACATAAGCTAATAGGCCTGAAATTGGACATGGACTCAGGTTTGGGAATTTCAAGATTAACACTATTGTAGTTTTGTTGATATCAGGAGGAAAAACCACTTATTGTAAAAATTCGAGCATAAATTATATCCTAAAAATATTGGAAAAATGATAGGAGACATAACATTAGGTCCAACGGTTTTGTTTAGATTCACCTGAAAATGTGCTTATTGTACCTCTTCTCCCGTGAAGTCCCTAGAAAGAGCTTAAATGCCTTGCATGGATAAGAGTTGTTGTAAGGCATTCAAAACCGGGTCCAACTCCAAGCTGTCTAAACCATGCAATAGATTTTGAAAATAATTAGTGATAACCCCATGGATTTCATACATCTCTTCTTTCCACACACTCGTCTCATCCTTCACACCCTTTATTCGAATTCTATGATGCCTTTGCTTAACCCTTTCGTGAAAATATCGTGTATTCCTATCCCCAAACTTTAATTTATCTCCCTCCACCCCATTTCCTCAAAAATCTCTTTTTTTTATAGAGAAGATTATTCACAAGATTACACTGGGCCTAGTGTCTTTCAATATTCTCCTTAGTTTGAGGGTGAAGTCGAATTTTCTGTAGTTGCTCTTTAGCCTCCACAATCTGAGTTCTTAAATTTTCAAACTTTTTTTCACCCCATGCACTCAAGTCACTTGTTGTATTAAATATTTTTCCACTAAGACCAGACCCTCCATCACCGCCCCTCCGTGATAAGTCAACAATACATGTAAACTCCTTTTCAGTCAATGAAAAGTGCTTAAATATAAATCTCTTCACCTTCCCATGATGCCTAACACCCCTCCCTCAAAATCCGCCGTCAGTGAAACATTTTCAGGTCGAGACGCACATGTATGTGTGCGAAACTCCAATTTTCGAAAACAGCCCCAAAAAATGCACAATCCCAAACTAGGCGCTTTTGTACATTAGCAGAGCCTCGTTGTCTATTGTTCCTTGTGAATGAGTACCCCTGGAAGCCTAAGTCATCCATCGCCTCCCGAATCCGCAGAACATCCAAGGCACCCTCTACACGACCACATTCTTATCAATTTCTACTATAATATCATTAAAATCTCCCACTATACACCAAGTACAATTTTAAGAAATAAGCATGCCATCTTTTTAATTGTGACAAAGGAAAAATGATTAATGAAGGCACTCTAAACCTATTGGGTTGACTCGAAACCTCTGAAATCAAAATACGTCCTCCCATGTTTCACTCAAATCTGAAATACATCTGACTCGTATTTTACTTGAATCTAAACTACATCTGACCCGTAGTTAATGCGCCTGAATTGACAGGTCTACTTCTAACTGTCCAGTTGATTAGATCAGATCTTAGATGGACATTTAATTTAACAACATAGTTTTTAATTAGAACATACTCGTCACTCTATTATGTGCTTGAAACCTTTTTGGGGGGGGGGGTGTCCTGCGCTATACAAATTTTGCTTGTCATGGAAGTATTTTGGGGTGTATTTTGGAAGAAAAAAAACAGTTAATGGTCACCATCCCTTAGTACGATATGAAAATGGCTGGGTTTGATTGGGGAGGGGCAGGGGGAGGAGTGAGGGTAGGTCGAAGCTATACCTACACTTACATTTATTTTTGAAAATTATACTCATATCCATACGTATATCCATTAGATTTTGGATGGTTATATCCATACTCATACCCATGAGATTTTCGGGTTTACGTGTTTTATATGGGTACATTCAAAGTGTGTAAAGTATTACCTATATTCAACGTATATTTGCATACATGGTATATCTGATTAGCAATTTCAAACGAAACTAATAAAATTCATGTCCAATTGGACTCATGTAAGTTAAAATTGTAAAAAAGGTTTCATTTTCCATGTCTACATAAATAAACACCATATAGTTAGGGTTTTGGCCCTAACATTTATTTGGAAAATTTACTCAATAGTGTTATTTCAATTAACACTTTTCAGTTTGCGTACCTCTTACTTACAAGTGTTCTTCTTGTCTCTTGGTAGGCTCCGGCTGCAGGAAAAGTAGAGGGGTAATGGATTAATTTGCCCTTAAATGAACGAATTGGTGGAGGCCAGCTATTTCTCCTCCTTTAGTATTCCTTTTCTCTCTCCTCCCTGACTCTTTAGTCTTTAATAATTGTCCATTTCTTCTCATTGTAAAAAAAAAATTATTAATTCAATATTTTCTTATTTAAAGTAGACTGTATTGTAAAGATTTCTCATGTAAATAGAAAAATGAAATATTTAAAATATAGAGTAGCATTATTTAAAGAATTTTAGTCATGTTATTCTTTTCTCTTGTTATAAATAAACTCACTTTTTCCTATTAAAAAAACTATTAAATTTTGTTATATGACTTTGGATAAAAATCTCTTAGTTTAAATAATCATAATGTTAAAATATACTATAAAACTCAAATCCCAAATCACAACGTATACAAGCGAACCCCCAATCCAATACCTCATCAATAGACGCCAATCCAAAACCCTAAGCTATGATTCTAAATAGCAAATATTTGAGAACCCTAATTGACTATTTAATTTTTAAAGAATCATAATGTCAAAATGCACTCTAATCCTGGATATTGAGGTCATTTTGTTGGACTAATGAGAAGCTTCAGCATACCCTCCTTCCTGTTTATCAATAACCATGGTCATTGGCCTCAATTTTTTGGGATATTGACAGTGTACCCTGGGATTGGCGAATGGATAACCCGAGATAGTGAGCAGGTTATGTCGGGATATGAATATGGGTGAAGGACTGCAGTCATCATAAAAGCAAATGACTATTTGGGGTTTTCTGTTCCCATGTCACCCATACTGTATGTGATAAATGCATCCGACATAAGCACCTTCTGAGGTGTACTTAGTGAGAAATTTTTGTTTATTCAATCCAAGCCACTTCATAGGGCCTTACAATGTAGTATAGTTTCCTATGTTTCTTATATGAATTACCTGGGTTAGTGACATTGGAGGTTAGGGAAATTGTCACATGCTTAAAGTTGGTGACTACGTGTTCTGAGGGTTGACTTCGACAACATATCTTGAACTAGCCATATGGAGATCCCGGGTTAGTTAACTGTATATCTCGGGATATCGACATGGGGGACCCTGTAATGATGTGAACACTGCGTTTATAAATATACCGTGCTACGTGAATGGAAAGGGAGGTGGGGTAATAATTAGTGGGCAGACATTCCTACATTGTCCATTACCCAATGTAGAACAACAGTTGTGAAATAGGGTAAGTTATAGCGCTTCTATCGGTGCAGTACACGTCAGAGGGTACTGGCAGGGATACTGAATTGGTGCACGTCAATAATCCTGTTATTGTCACATCCACAACCCGGGTTAGTGTCCTTTGTTTGTTGGGATATTGATTTGATGCACCTCCATGATCCTATTATTATTAATCCCACAACCCGGCTTAGTCTCCGTTATTATTTGGGTTACTGATATGTTGTACGTATATGGTGCACAGGTAGATATATCTATAACCCGGGTTGCTGACCTTTATTGTATGGGATGCTGATGTGGTCCACAACAATTATCCCGTTATTGTGACATCCACATCCTAGGTTAGTGACGTTTATTAAGTAGGATACTGACATGTTGCAGTATCCCACTGGTGAAATTTATGCACACCCGGGGCTAGTGACTAGGGTTGGTTGACCTCTTTTTGGGGTACTGCCCATATTGCATCTTTATTACACTAGTTAGGAAATGTTCTGAGATATTTATTTGTTGCATCGAAATGCTCTTGAATCAGGATTAGCCCTTACAATAGCTGCACACATATAGGGTAATAGCTTATAATGGTCCTCCGGTCTTCCATTTGCTAGCAACCGTACATACTCATAGGCCCTCCAACACTACACCTGTCCACATCAGTTACAAGCATTTTACACATCCATTAGTAGAGAACATCACTCCAAACATGTTCATCCACACCTTCTCAAGTGGTTAACCCAGGTTAGTCAATACGTATTACCGGGTTAACCACCCTAGCTTACTGGGTTATTTATTACGCATTTACGGGTTAACCACTTTTCCCATGAACAGCCGTAACTACCCCTACTGTAATTGTTATCCCGAGTTATTCAACAGACATATCCGGCATAACCAGCACACAAGAGCACATGCCTACCAAACAAGTACTGTCCAATCACATGCATCACACATTCAGAATCACAAGCACACAACAATTGCATACATCAATTTAATCCAAGCCCTAACTACCCACAGGTATACTACCCCCATCTCCCCAACCTCAACACCCAACCCCTAACCCAGTAAGTAACAGTACCCTCTCCCCCAAATCTCCACCCCCTCAATTTGAAGTTGAAATCACACACACGTTAACACAATTAATTAACTCACTTACATGTGTACAATACAAATAAGAAGCCTTCCACAGCTCAGCACCCACACAACATGCACAGTGCTCAATGCCCTAAACCCCTTCACTCTCTTTCGATCCTTGACAAAAATGGCATCTTTCATGTACCAACACAAGCTCCCTTTCTCACCTTCTGTTTACAGCCCACCCACACCCACCTTTTCCTCCGTCATTATCGAGTTGTATAAGCTCCAAATCTATGTGAGTCTCCTTTGTGGGAGTCTTCTTTCGCAAGCTATCAAACCCCAACTCTTTCTTCACGTAACTTTTCCCCCCATTTTGCAAAGAGTTTATTAAGGGCACTTAAGTCTTTATAGGCAGACAAGTGATGACAGCCTCAAAAATTGTTCCAGACAAAAAGAGCACCTCTAAGTAAGGAAAGCCACAAACTGAAAGGTGTTAATTTGAACAACACTATTTGGTAAAATTTCGCATTCATTTTTGAATTTTAGAATATATTTTATCACTTTTATTAGCAAATCAGGTATGGGTTTTAAGAATTCATACCCACCCTCGTACCCATTTTCAAATGCAATACCCAGATCTAGACTCAAGCTTATGTGTATGCTCAAACCTTTTAATTTTATCAAGGTGGGACAACACCCACTTTCATATTCTTTGTATCTTACAATGTGGAACAATACTCACTTTCATACTCAAACAACCTCCTCACGTGTGGGCTACTAATAAGGTCCAACACATGCACACAATTTTAGTCAAATGTGGACGATGATAAATCAGGATCGAGTAACCTGTTCTGATATCATGTTAAATTTTATACATCAATTGGGTTTTAAACAAACGAGTCACATATATAAACTCAAATGAGGTTCCAACCTAAGACCAATTGGCTACAGGTGGAGTAACTCACAAGCTTATATATATACTCAAACCCTTTAATTTTATCAATGTGGGACAACATCCACTTTTATATTCTTTGTATTTTATTAATGTGGGATAGTACTCACTTTCGCACTCCAAAATGGGGTGGACTTTCATTGATTTTTTCGGATTTAGATGATACTCCCATCCCTGGGTTTGATATAGAGGGAGCTTCTATGTCATAGATATCACCAGATGTCCGGTGGATGGTCTTGTGATTACTCTGTAATCCAAGAGCAGACCAAGAACTTATTGGTCGTCCCTTATTTTCTCCAATAAATTGTAATTGCTTATTCAAACACATTAAACAGTAGAATTAGCATTTTTGTATATACATAGCGATGGGTAGAACTGATATATAAGTGATGTGTACAATTGTCAGGTAGGATGCTGTATTAATAGCTACGGAAGATAACAGTTAATATACATATGTGTTCCCACGTTGGAAGAAAGAATAAGATTAAGTTAATGAACTTTTGAATTTCATTACTAAAAATAAAATAACCATCCAACCTTAAAAACCACCGTAACATAAATGGTTAATTAGATGTTAAAAACAATAATTAGCATGATAACACTTTAATAGAAACTTATGGAGGTATTTGATAAATAAATAATGACAAGCATGAAACTAAGGAAATTAAAGTGATTTGGATACAAAGAATGAAATTTAGATTCTTATTCAGTAAGAAAATTTAAGACTACCTCTGTTTCAATCATGTTAGAGATTTCTCCTTGATGTGAAGGAAAAATATGGACTCTCCGTACTTTCCCAAAGTCATATTTAAACTCCAGACGTTAAAAAATATTGCAAAACAGGTAAATAATTTAGGGCTATTTTAATTAATTCTAAAATAGAAAGACACATAAAATGAGCTTCACATAAATAATAAAAAATAACTAATGTTTTTTTTTCCCTGCCTTTTATATACGTGCTAACTCAATGAATTCCCCCCCCCCCCCCAAAAAAATAATATCATAAGAGTATTCAAACAACAAATTACATACAGTAAGTTTCCAACATATGTGGAGATTTGGCATTCATCGTTATGCAAAGACAATAATCGCTCGGTTACGAGTGCGGAAAGTTGCTTGCTTCTAAAAGTGCGGCTAAATGCCATTCCACAATGGTGATCATATATATCATACTCTTACTGTAAGACACTTTTAAATGTATTAGTTTAATTTAAATTAATGTATTTTAGATTTAAAATCAAACAAATTTTTAATCATTACACTTAATCATGAATTCCTAAGCTTGAATGTTCATTGGCTAGCTATGCTGTTGAATACAAATAATATTCGACTTGGATCAAGCCTATCCACGAAAACGTAAAATAACATAATTTTAGAAATGTGAAAAATTATGGACAAAAGATGTTCTTATAGAACTTATCAGTTGTAATACATTTCAATTATTCAATCATATCATTTTTTTTAAATTTAAAAGTATGTTCTTTTCGACATATCATAAATATTTATTATCATTCTATCCCCAAAAAAAAAAAAGGATTTACCATCATCATTTAACAACTTTTAACATAATCTTTATATAATAAATGTAAAGATGTATAAGAGGTTAAGAAAGCTTCCCTCATTCAATTCTAAAATCTCAAGCAATAGTGTTTATGAATCATTAATCATTCTGCAACATAAATCTCAGCCTTTAGATTATTTTTAGTTTTTTGGGGTAAAAACAAAATTCAATCTCATACTTGCCTCAACATCCACAATTCCCATAAGCCCCTTTCTTTAGTTTGACCGTTGTTACACCACTTATAACTATTTTTTATCTTATCAGTTTTCATAGGCCAATAGGTCACATAGTTAAATTTTAAAAAAACAAAACAAAAGATCACCCTATAAATCTTTATATAATAAATGTAAAGATGTATAAAAAGTTGAGAAAGTTTTCCTCCTTCAATTCTAAAATCTCAAGCAATAGTGCTTATAAACTATTGATCATTCTGCAACATAAATCTCAGTGTTTAGATTATTTTTAGTTGTTTGCCAAAAAAAAAAATATTCAATCCCATACTTGCCTCAACATCCACAACTCCTGTAACCCCATTTCTTTAGTTTAACCGTTGTTGCACTACTCATACGTATTTTTTTATCTCATCAATCTCCTTAGACCAATAGGTCATATAGTTAAAATTTTTAAAAAAATAAAAGATCATCCAATAAATTATATATAAACTTGAAAATGTTAAACATATTTAGAAATAAATATTGTTTGTAGACAAATTATAAAAACAAACCATATTCAACATTGAAAATATCTGTTGCAAGAAAAACAGAGTTTTAATATTTATAAATCCCAAGTGCAAGGTGTATCGTTGAGTACTTGGGGTGTCGTCCGCAGGGAATTGGGTTTTCAACTACCAGAGTTCACTAGAGCGTCTCAATCTAGGCGAGATCAAAGAGTGAAAAGGGGAAACTAAACTACGCTACAAACACAAAAACAAGTGACTTGGAGTTATGATTTTACCAATGGATGAACTAACTAACCAAGATGAGTCCTAACCTACCCAAACCATACTATGAACAAGAGATGGTCGGTTGCACCATCAAAGACCACCCAAGCCCTCTCTCAAGGGTCATGAGCTAGTCTAACTCGTGTAACCACCTACTTTCGTGGGGTTAGGCGAATTAGACCACAAAACTAGCAACCCCGGACCTAGCTCGATTCGGATACTATTTTCATGTCCCGAACTCGGCTATTCCCTCTCCCACACTAGCTAATTGACCTCACCTCTCAGCATAAGTCAATCGCCCAATAATATGGATGAAAGCCCTCTCAGGCATTTCATCGAACACTTGGCGGGCGTGAAGGAAATCTCTAGGTTCTAGGCATAGATTGGGTATGGCTATGCCTAGTACAAGATCAATTAGCCATCAAGAGGCTAATCACAATCCAAGCCAACACAATCTACCAACAAATCATGAAAAACGCATGAAAACCTAAACTAACAAACAAGAACATAAACTTGAAGAACAAAGCGAAGGAAATGAAATCAAACGAATTTAAACAAGTAAATAACATATATTAACAACAAAAACTAAACATATAAACTTAAGCAAAACAAATACAAGAATTAAAACTAACAAAACATAAACAAGAACAATGAAATAAATAGAGAAAAGGAAGAGGGAAACTTATGCTTGAATCGATTGAAGAACTTGAGATCCACAAGCTTGAATCCCAAAATACAAACTACAATCCTAATCTAATCCTCCTATTGAGGTTTTTATTGGATAAACCTAACCTAAACTACCCTAAGAATCGCCCAAGGAGAAGCCCCGAACGAACTCCCCCGCCAAATAGACGCCCGAAATCGGGTTATATCGCGAAACCCAGGCCCGACGCACGGCCGTGCGTCACCACGCACGGCCGTGCCTGTACGCACGGTCATCACGCACGGCCGTGCGTCTGGCCGTGCGTGGCTTCGGCCACCGGTGCACGGTCGTGCCGACCTGCAGG
Source organism: Carnegiea gigantea (assembly GCA_029747015.1). Lineage (NCBI taxonomy): Eukaryota > Viridiplantae > Streptophyta > Magnoliopsida > Caryophyllales > Cactaceae > Carnegiea > Carnegiea gigantea. The sequence goes on along the minus strand of JAKOGI010000059.1, from coordinate 1,381,159 downwards.
TCGGCCGTGCACCGTCCTTCTCTGCTGCTTTTCGCCTGTTTTCGCTGATTTTCTTCGTTTTGTCCCATATTCGTACCTTTTCGCGACGTTTGCTTGATTTGGAGTTATTTCCTACAAAACATAAATAAAACAAGGTAAAATCCTATAAATTAAGTTATTATACGAGCAAAAAGTGGGTGAAAGAGGCACGTAAAATGGGTAAATTTACCGTTCAACACACCCCCACACCTATCTTTTGCTCGTCCTTCGAGCAAAATAAAAGAAAAACTAAAGTAAACAACTAACTCACTTTCGTAGGAATCACGGTTGCATTTAGCGTATGCAACAAGCCCTTTAAACCCCTTGGTCACCCCAAGTGGACGAGTAAGGTCTCGTGAGGGTTTGCAGAAGATATACCCACAAAATCTCAAAAAAGAAAAACAAAGAGAAGAGAAACAAAAATCGAAAAATGAAAATGACAAAACAAAATATATACATCAGGGTGAACTGTACACGTTCGGATCAACCAAAACCACCTAGTAGCTCAAATATCAGTCTGTACACAAGCATTATATGCATTTCAGGACACATCATCCCAAAGAATGGCATTCAGATATCAGCTTTTCACCCCACGACGCATGAAAATAATGAATCCATCCTGGTGCCTGTGTGCAAGTGTATCATCACCCTGAAACTAAGCCTACCAAAACCAAACTCAATCCCACGCAATTGACACAAGCTACCTTTTCGAATGGCTAGCATAGAAAGCAGGCTTCCCCAGTAGCAGTATTGCCTCAAAGGGTAACACCCAGTAGCGCATGCCTCAAAGGGGTACTTGTCATTTCCAACTCTTTTCTTCCCCACTTTCTTTTCTTTCCATTATTATTATTATTTTTTTTTCAATACAAACTCATGTCACGCCTCAAAGGGATACACCCAGTAGCGCTTGAATTTGTTTGTTTTGCTTTTGTTTTGGAAAAAGAAAGGGGGGTGCCAGCACATATAAAGGGAACTGTGCAGTAGACAATGGGAGAGTCGATCGTGGAAGACTAAGAATTCAGGATGATAACAATACATGAATTCAGGACTGGATTGCAAAATTACGCTGGACTGTCGGGGTTAGAACTGAGGTCTAAAACGACAGATTGGGGATGAATATCTATCATACACATTATACTTATATACGAGCTAACAGTCAAGGTATCAGGGATCAAGGCTGATCAAAATAGTACAAAACTCCCCTAAATGCAAAAAGAAAAGAAAAATTTGTACAAAAATGGGAGATGACCCCACCCCCACACCTAAATCTCACAATGTCCTCATTGGGAGCCGTGAGTCATCACCAACACACAAAAATAAAGAAAACAAAATCAAATACAAGAAAAACAAAAGACGACAAAAATATACACAAGCTAACACACTCTCCCAAAAACACAAGCTCACCCAAAACAACAACACGATCACACATATATACAAACTAACACCACCAAAAACAAATATGGACAAATCCAATGATACCACCAAGTATAACACAATAAAAATCCACAAAAACACAAAAATGGTGATCATAGCCAACAACGGCTCAACAACATCCAAATTTCACCACCAGATGATCACCAACAAAAACACAATCCTAATATTCACAACTAAACAAAAACAAAAAGAAAGAAAAGAAAAATAAAAAGAAGGGGGGAGAAGAGTGAGAACGAGTATACCAGGTCAGGTACTAAATGTACCCGAACTACACCTCGCTAGGACGAGGTTGGGGAAACGCGGGGAGCATCAGCCACTCCTCGGCGGCGTTCAGGACGCGCATCACGAACTCAGATGCCGTCAACGCTCGCAGAAGTTTATCAAACACCTGAGCCTGCAACTCAGATGAGTGTAAGTAAAAGCACTTAAACGGGAATGCAGAAATAATAGTAAGTGCTCTCCTAAATTTATTGAATGCCTTTGAAAAATCAGTAAAGAAATCAAATGCAGTGGTTAACATGATTTTCGCAGGCATGCTCCCTAGGTGCAAGCTATAAGGATCAAGGAAGGGGTCATACCCTTTGAAGGTACCTAGGGAGTCCATATAGTCTATCTCATTCCCCTCAAGCATATCATGACATGCAACGAGTGATAAATTATGGTGCTCAGGGGAAGAGGAGGGTGGTGAACCTGAAGGGGGAACATGGGGTATATCAAGGTGGCCAGGAGATACATTCTCAACAAGGTCATGACTAGCTGGCATAGTAACCACAACATCCCCATAAGACCTCCCTACAGGAGCCGCATCAGAATCATGCACCTCAATAAGATCATTGTCTGAATCATAACAAACATCATCCTCATCAACACTCGCGTTAACAGTAAAGGTCTCACCTACCTCGAACTCCGTCGACTGAGTTAAAGGGAGAGGTGGATTAGGCAAGGTCATGTTAAACGTAGTGTTGTCCCTAAGGGCACTGGATGAGGGTGGAGCAACAAGGGATGGAGCAGTTAGGGAAGGGTCAAGTACTGCCTCTAGTCCGGATTCTAGGGGAGTAAAAGACGCACCATCATCACACAAACAAACATCATGTTTAGGAGAACTAAACCTAAGGTCGGCCTTATGTGATAGGTCAAACTCCGCATTTTATTTTCAAACTCAGCTTGTTGCTTTTTCATTGTCTCTATCATACTACTAATTCTAGCAAGGCTATCATCAGAAATATAATAAGGACAAGTAGTGTTGTCATGATCAGAACAATGGCAAGTTTCACACAAAGGAGGGGCATAATCAGGGATGCAAGGGACTGGATTGTAAGAATTAGCACAGCTAATATCAAATTCATAAGTATCCTGAGCCAGCCAATTAAGAAAATCCCATGCTTCTTCAACATTTCTAGCATAAAAATCCCAATGCTCAAAAAGAGTACGGGTCTCACAATTCACACCCTCATCGACAACATGCAATATTTCCCATTTCCCACATGAACATCCATAAGAAGCACATTGAGCAAGATAAGTATGTAAGCGATCCCAATAACGGTAAAATAATTCTTGCTCACATTGGGGAAAATAGAAAATTTCCATTGGAAATTTTTTTTTTTTGAATTTTGTTTTGTTTTTTTTTTTCCCGAAATGGCCTAGTCTCGAATGCCTAAGTAAGCTCCAATATTGGAAAGCGCCAATTCCCCGGCAACGGCGCCAAAAACTTGTTGCAAGAAAAACAGAGTTTTAATATTTATAAACCCCAAGTGCAAGGTGTATCGTTGAGTACTTGGGGTGTCGTCCGCAGGGAATTGGGTTTTCAACTACCAGAGTTCACTAGAGCGTCTCAATCTAGGCGAGATCAAAGAGTGAAAAGGGGAAACTAAACTACGCTACAAACACAAAAACAAGTGACTTGGAGTTATGATTTTACCAATGGATGAACTAACTAACCAAGATGAGTCCTAACCTACCCAAACCATACTATGAACAAGAGATGGTCGGTTGCACCATCAAAGACCACCCAAGCCCTCTCTCAAGGGTCATGAGCTAGTCTAACTCGTGTAACCACCTACTTTCGTGGGGTTAGGCGAATTAGACCACAAAACTAGCAACCCCGGACCTAGCTCGATTCGGATACTATTTTCATGTCCCGAACTCGGCTATTCCCTCTCCCACACTAGCTAATTGACCTCACCTCTCAGCATAAGTCAATGGCCCAATAATATGGATGAAAGCCCTCTCAGGCATTTCATCGAACACTTGGCGGGCGTGAAGGAAATCTCTAGGTTCTAGGCATAGATTGGGTATGGCTATGCCTAGTACAAGATCAATTAGCCATCAAGAGGCTAATCACAATCCAAGCCAACACAATCTACCAACAAATCATGAAAAACGCATGAAAACCTAAACTAACAAACAAGAACATAAACTTGAAGAACAAAGCGAAGGAAATGAAATCAAACGAATTTAAACAAGTAAATAACATATATTAACAACAAAAACTAAACATATAAACTTAAGCAAAACAAATACAAGAATTAAAACTAACAAAACATAAACAAGAACAATGAAATAAATAGAGAAAAGGAAGAGGGAAACTTATGCTTGAATCGATTGAAGAACTTGAGATCCACAAGCTTGAATCCCAAAATACAAACTACAATCCTAATCTAATCCTCCTATTGAGGTTTTTATTGGATAAACCTAACCTAAACTACCCTAAGAATCGCCCAAGGAGAAACCCCGAACGAACTCCCCCGCCAAATAGACGCCCGAAATCGGGTTATATCGCGAAACCCAGGCCCGACGCACGGCCGTGCGTCACCACGCACGGCCGTGCCTGTACGCACGGTCATCACGCACGGCCGTGCGTCTGGCCGTGCGTGGCTTCGGCCACCGGTGCACGGTCGTGCCGACCTGCAGGTCGGCCGTGCACCGTCCTTCTCTGCTGCTTTTCGCCTGTTTTCGCTGATTTTCTTCGTTTTGTCCCATATTCGTACCTTTTCGCGACGTTTGCTTGATTTGGAGTTATTTCCTACAAAACATAAATAAAACAAGGTAAAATCCTATAAATTAAGTTATTATACGATCGAAAAGTAGGTGAAAGAGGCACGTAAAATGGGTAAATTTACCGTTCAACAATATCAACATCAATTTTTATGCATATATTAGAAAGATAATAATGAAGTTCATTCCTAAAAAATAAAATAAGTAACTACATTTAAATTAGTTTGTGGAGGATAGAAAACTTTAACTACATTTATAAGTTATATCTATGAATCCTAAGAATAAAAAGTAAAATAATTTATAAGTAGTATATGTCTTTATATAATAAATGTAAAGATGTATAAGTGATAGAGAAAGTTTCCAATTCTAAAATCTCAACAATAGTGCTTATAAATCGTTGATCATTCTGCAACATAAATCTTAGCCTTTCGATTATTTTTAGTTTTTTTGGGGAGAAAAAATATTCAATCCTATACTTGCCTCAACATTCACAACCCCTGCAACTCCCTTTCTTCAGTTTAACCGTTGTTGCACCACTCATAACTATTTTTTATCTCATCAATTTTCATAGGCCAATCGGTCATGTAGTTACATTAAAAAAAATAAAAAATCACCTAATAAATTATATATAAAGTTGAAAATGCTAAATATGTTTAGAAATAAATATTGTTCGCAGGCAAAATTAGAAAAACAAACCATATTCAACATTGAAAATATCAACATCAATTTTCATATATTAGAAAGATAATAATGAAGTTCATTCCTAAAAGGAATGAGTAACTACATTTAAATTATTTTGCAGAGGAGGAAAAACTTTAGCTACATTTATAAGTTATATCTATGAATCCTAAGAATAAAAAGTAAAATAATTTATAAGTAGTGTATATAGTAAAAATTAGAAGGTATATTTTATTTGTTTGAAGTTTACTGCTATATTCTAAATGATGATTTTAATTATTTTTAATGTATAAATATTCAGATTAATTATTTGTACTACAAGATATGACTTACTTTTACTATTCAACTCATAATTCCTTTTTTTGACAATAACATAGGATTGTGTTCCTATTAAAAAAAAGAAGAAAAGGAGATAATTAATTTTAAATATTTTATTCTAGAGAAGAGAAAATAACAGCTATCTATAGTACTTACTCGTGAATTTTTATAATAAAAATAACTAAAATATATTACATGAAGATTATATAACAATATAGACAATTGCATTATTGATCAATAGAGTTGTATTACACACAGAGAAAAGGCTCTTGGAACTTCTAAGATTAGAATTTTAGAAATTCCAATGCATAAATTTTAGTCCCCAATGTTGCGGAAAACAAACAGTTCAAGCGCTTATCATATATTTCAATCCGTATAAGTATTAAACCACATATCAGTAAGAGCAGCATAAAATCTTGATAAACATATAGATATTAAATCAAAGACCACATTAAACCCTAAACCCAAAACAATAGTTTTAAACCCACAAGTTATAAAGCCTCAAAACCAACCGTAAACCTTAAAACCCTTGAGACCCACACCCTAACCTAGCTTTGGATAGGAATATAGGATCATACTGATGATAATCCTTTTGACTTTTCTGTGTTTTAAAAATAAGATATAAGGAAAAAAAATAGTTTCAAATTTTAAAAAGATAAGAGTTAAATTTATAATAAAATTTTTAATGTTTTACTCTTATTGGGTATCAGTTATTTTACATTGTTTCATTTTAATTCAACTCTGTCTTAATATTTGGTCTTTGTATATATTTAATTATCTATGTCATGTTTTTGTATTGTCTAATTTTATCTTGTTATTATTGCTATACATTATGTACTTTTTAAAATTTGCAACATCTCCTCTATCCAAATCCATACCTTATACATTGCGGAGGTGCTTTTCAGGGATTGAATATATTAATTTTTCTATTGAAACAGAAGATTAAAATGATTTTTCACTACTTACCTAGTGAACTAAAATTAATTATTTAGACTATCAAATTATTTCTTTTTATTTTAGAACTAATTATACCTAAGTTATATTTTAAAATTTAAATGACCCGTGCAAGAGCACGGGTACAAACTAGTTCAATACATTCAGCATTGTTAAGTACTTATTGAAAATGTCTAGTTATATTTTCTTCAACTATTCAACGTGTTTCAACAGTAAGCAATGATAAGTACTTCTCACAAGTCAAAAAGAGCATACCTTAAAATAGGATACTATAACTTTTAAATCAAGACAAAATCCTAAACAAGTGTCTTGTAACAAAACATTTATTGTTTTACTTCCACAAATGTAGTCACGGGCAAGACACCCTGCCCCAATACTAAGTGTGGCAAATATTTTCCCTCTCTTCCACAATTAGCCTAGGCACACCAAGTAGACCTGGCAAATGGGTCATTTAGGTCAGGTACGGGTCAAGTCTTACTTCGGTTCGGGTTACTTTCGGGTCAACTATGTTCGGGTCAGGTTCTGGTGAAGTTTGGGTTTGGGTCACGTTCGGCTCAACCATGTCTGGGTCGGGTCCGGTTCAGTTTGGGTGAAGTTCGGGTTCATATTACTTACGGGTACCATGTTCGGGTCGGCACGGGTTCAGTTCGGGTGGAATTCGAATTGAGTCTGTTTCGGGTTGGCTACAGTAGCTCGGCTCGGATTAGGTATGAGTCAAGTATAATTTGGGTCGGATGAGATTCAGTTTAATATTTGGGTCAGTATCTAGTAAGGTGTAAATCAAATCAAGTATAAGTCAAGTCTAGTTAATTTCAAATCATATTGTATGCTTTCAATGTAGCCATCTTTAGTTTCTTACTGTTAAATTGTATTTAAAAGATAAAAACTGTTTAATTAGCCAAATCCATTTATACTAAATTCCTCTTTTAATTCATACATTACTAATTAATTTTATACATTTTACATATATATATATATATATATATATATATATATATATATATATATATATATATATATAATGGAAAATTATATGGGGTTAGTTCTAAATTTACTAAGAAAATTAGCAAATTACAAATTCAAGTATACAATCCATCCCTAACCCTATATCAAATGCATCCTATAATTATCCAAAGGATTATGTGTTGTTAAGCCAAGTTTCAAGCGTCTCAATCAAGTTCATCCGATAAAATAAGTGGACCAGCCTAATGCAAATAATTTGTCAATGGCTTCATTTGTGATCCCCAATACCAAAGCATATCTTGAAAAATGAAAAAAAATAAAGAAAACAACAAAAATTTTTATTTAGACCCTAGTATTAGTGCATAACTTCACATTTGTCATATTTGGAGTTGGTAAATAGAAATAGGTTAGTTCAAGTTGATATTTTCAGTAATCGAATCAACATTCTTTGATTGCTCGGTAAGTGATCGTACATCAAAATTCAAAGATTTGACTTTTTGAGAATTAACAACTTGATCTGCATTTGCTCAATGACTCAAAACTAAAAAGCAATGACAATATATAAGTGTGTGTCAGTTACAATTACATTTATGTGATTGTGAATGCTCATTATCGAAACTCGAGACTTGGAATTTAATTGTCTAAAGTTCAAATAAGTCATATTATTATGAGATCATATGCAACCATACATTTTTGAATATGTTTATATGAAGAAGATTTAGAATAATAGATCAGTAATACAGAATTTTTGACGATAGTCATAGAATGATGTTATAAATTTATAATCATAGTGTGCATTGCATTAAGTCATTAAGTGAACCAAATAGTAAAATAGGATTGCTAGATCCTAATAAGTTTCATAAACTATTAATTATAATTATCTTTTCTTGATTCCTATTGTGACAAAATATTTTTCTCTCATATTTTTACTACATATCTATCCAATTAAAAACTTAAAATTATCAACTACTTTATTTTTTCCTCTTACGCTTTTAATTGATTTCATCTGTAAAAATTCTCTCTTAAGTTGTTTTTCTTTTCCCACCTAAAATCAATTAATTGAGTTTGAAAAATTCAAAATTTTTCCCAAAAGAGAAAAGACTAAAACCCAAAAAACACAAAAAGTTACTATTTATGCAGGTAAAATTGAGTCAGGTAAGAATCAGATCAGTCTTAAACTAGGTTCTGGTTGTCCATTTTCAATTCACTTCGGGTCGGTCACTATTGGGTCGGGTTGTTTCAACTGTGGGTTATTTCAGTTCATGCTACAATTCGAGTTTCGTTCGGTTATAGATCGGTTTACTTCGAGTATTCGAGTCCAAATCGGTTCATTCCATTTCGGGTGTCGGTTCGGGTATGAATCCGGATCGTTCGGTTTGGGTTTCGAGTCTTAGGTCAGTTTTGTCAGGTCTAATGCTAAACATTTTTCTCCAAGCTCATATACATGGAAAGAAGCTTTTTTTTTGTTGTAATGGATATATGTACATACACATATGAGTGGCATTTTCATAAATTTGGGGCTTGTACTTTTCCATGATAAGATACAGCTGTAAGCTGTAAGGAAATGTAAGGAGCTGTAAGAAGATGTAATAAGTTGTAAGAAGATGCAAGGAGTTGTAAGAAGATGTAAGAAATTATAAGGAGCTGTAAGAAGTTCTATGGAGCTGTAAGAAACTGTAAGGATATATGTAAGGAGTTGTTGAATTATTAAAAAGTTGTATAGTATACATTTTTAGATATGTATGTATAATTGTTGATCTTTAATGTATGAATTGTGAAAAAAAAAATTATTTCATTAAAATAAATTTCGTGTATCACTGATATTTATGAAATAAATTTTATAACATCACTAAAGAAATTATCTTTTAACATTACACAAACAAATTTATTTTTCCACAATTTGTTTTGGATAACAAAAAATAATATTGACATAACATAGTTAATGAAAATAAAGCTTTAAATAAGTCAATTAAATATCAATAAGATAAATTCAAGCCAACAAACATGTAGAACCAAATATGTTTCACACTTGAGATGATTTTTTGGTATTAACATTAATTTCACTGTCCTATAGGTAAATTTAAAAAATAAAATAATTTTTTCCAACAAAATTGAATAGAACCCTAAAAAGAAAATCCTATTTGAATTAAAAATTTTGGGATTAAATTCAATCTAATATTCAATTGTATGATATTAGCAATTAAGTTGTCATGGATACACTTATGCATGAAATAGTTGAAATACTTTCATCACCTGCAACTTGACTATTTTCATGCATGATTAATGTCGAAACTCAAATATAAATGCGATTTTTGTATTACAATTTTAACACATGTTGACTTATTTTCTCTATAATGGCATATACTTCATGTCGAAGTTCAAATATTAATTCAAATCATTAAATTATGTTTTTATGTTTATACAAATATTATATATATTCATAAAAAAAACTGTAAGATTTTTCATATTGGTAGTACATAAAAAATATATAAATATTTCTATGTAAATATGAGACTAAAATAGATTATACATTGAATGTTATAAAATATATATATAAGAAGATTTACCAAGATGTAAGAAGATGTAAGGAGATGAAAGGAACTGTAAGCTGTAAGCTAAATCTTCCCAAATGTAGAAAAGAACATCTTAAAAATTATCCGGTAAAGTGTTGAAGGAGCATAAATCAATGCGTCATGTCTTAGAGGACATGCAAAAATCTAAGCAAAAAAAAAATTGATCATTTAACAAGATGAACAAATTATTAATAGTCCTAATCATCTATTACACGACGGCTCAGAAATTCATGTACCACAAGTTTGCAACGAAGTACATGAAAGATGACGATTCTAAATAGATTTTTATGTTCTTCCTAGTTCCTACAGCTAGTGTAATTACAAATGCCGTTCCATCTATAATCAAGTGACCATGATACATTCACTTTATAATGAAAATGATCTCGCGTTCGTGTTTACGTGGTGCATGATTCATCATCGTTTGCTTCAAATCAACGAAGAAGAGGAATAAGAAAATAATATGAAGGCTCAAAAGGCACAACAACATAATAATATGAAAGCTGTGGATGCTGGGCCAGTGGGCTTTAATCATACTTAGTTCTCATATTTTACAAGCAAAGATTTCAAACACCGAAGTACTATGAGCTGGAACTTACAAGGAAATGAGCGCACTTCCCCTCCGGTCACCTTTTTTTATTAGCTTTGTTGGGGCGTGTTGGGATTTCTTCCTTAATTGATAGGAATTTTCAAAACTAAAAATAATAAAAAGAAACCAACTAATACAGCCAAGTGTGAAAGAACTTGAGAGGAAACCACCAAGAATTGATGAGGGTGTTCCTATGAAATTAAGTGAGAGTTATCTTTTGTATGCCATCTGAGTAGATGAAACATTCAGAGTATACCTTTTAAATTGTCTAGAAGAGTTGCATTTGTAATCTTACTATAAAATAGTGGAAGTATTTTTGGACAGCTGGTCCCGTGGTTTTTACCTTCATTTTGGAGGATTTTTTAGGTAAAAATTCATGTGTCTTCATCTATAACATTTATTTATTTTTTAATTGCCTATCTTAATTGCACAAAAAGTGAAAAGAGTTAACTTCCACATTACCAACTTGCCTTTTCGCAACAGTGTTATCAGAATCAAGTTGAGCAGCCATATTCTTGTGTAATCAAGATGGAGGCTGTTGTCACTTATGATGGTGACATGATAAAACTTACTGCAGACAATTATTCTTACTGGGGGGCCATGGTGGAGGGCCATTTGATTTGCAAAGACCTTGCTGAGCTTATTTTGAATAAAAATACGCCAAAAGGTAAAAATTAAAATGAGCAGAAGTTGTTAAATCGTAAAGTAGTTGCAATAATTCGAAAGTACATAAACAGAGGTTTGTTTAAGCATGCATCAAATTTTAACAATGATACAAACTTTGGATAAAACTTGAGTCCTTGATCCAAAAGAAGATGTTGCGCAACAAAGGTTTACTCATAAGACGGTTGGTGAAGCTCCAATATAGTGACGGGTAAAATACAATTGAGCATTTGAACAATTTCAAGGGGCTTCTAAATCAATTAGCCAAGATTGAGATCAAAATTGATGACGAGTCGCAGGCAGTACTGCTTCTTAGTTCATTGCCCGAGAGTTAGGACACATTGGTAGTTACATTAACTTTGAACCAGTGGGGAAACTCACTATGGAATTGTCTCTTAAATGAAGAAGAAAGGAGGAAAGAAAGAGGCATCATAGTATAACCTGAAGCCAATTTTGTTGACAACCATAGTAGAAGTGAGAATCATGGGAGAAATAAAGGTCGTGATAAGTCTAGCTGGAGATCTAAATCTCGCCCTAAATTAGTTTGTTATTAGACCAGGTCACAAGAAATCTAATTGTCGCTATTACAAGAGAGACATAGAAGGATGGAAAAATTAAGCTAGTTTAGATTGAACACAAGAAAGAAGATAAAAGCATTACCACAATAGCAGCAAAAGATGACAATGAGATGTTCATTATTGAAGAAGAGAATTATCTCAATCTAAAATATAATGATTGTTCATGGATTGTTGACTTAGGTGTCACCTTCCACCTCACTCCACATGAACATTTGTCCTCATCTTACCAAGGTGGTGATTTTGGTAAGGTAAAGATGGGAAATTAAGCTTCGAGCAAAATTATTGGTATTGGTGACATCACCTTATAACCAACACAGGATGCAAGCTCATTTTAAAAGATGTGAGACATGTTCTAGATATGCGGCTTATTCTTATATTGGAAGGGAAACTTGATATTCTGGTTTGGTTAATCATTTTGGTGGTGGAATATGGAAGCTCACAAAAGGAAGTCTAATCATTGCTAGAGGAAAAAAGGAAGATTCCTCATACTTTATACAAGGAAAATTGTGCAAGGGAGATGTCAATGTTTCCTATGACAACTCAAATTTGGAGTTATGGCATAAAAGATTTGGACACATGAGCTGAAAATGATTGCAGATCCTTGCTAAAAAAGACCTCTTGCCCAACACAAAAGGCAAATCTCTTGAGCCTTGTATAGATTGTTTGGATGGCAAACAACATAGTGTGGCATTTCACAAAATGTCCGATCCACGAGAAGAAAACACATTCTTGATTTGCTTCATAGTGACGTATGCTCTATGACTGAATGGTTACTTGGCGGAGCATTATATTTTGTTACTTTTATTGATGACCACTCAAGAAAGGTTTGGGTCTATTTGTTGAAAACAAAAGACTAAGTACTTGAAGTGCTCAAGGAGTTTCATGCTAAGTTGGAACGTGAAACTGAACAAAAATTGAAGAGCTTTGAAGTGGACAATGGTGGAGAATACCATGGTCCCTTTGAATTATATTGCAAGTTGCATGGGGTCAGGCTGGAGAAAACTCCGCCAAAGACGCCTCAGTTGAATGGCTTAGCTAAAAGAATGAATCAAACTATCGAAGAAAGAGTCTGTTGTATGCTTTCTCATGCTAAACTCCCTAAATTCTTTTGGGGGGAGGCCATGAAGACTGTTGTTGACATAATCAACCTTTCAGCATTAGTTCGTTTGGATGGTTCTATCCTAGAGGAAATTTGGTCTAGAAAGAACGTGTTATACAACCACCTAAAAGTGTTCAGCTACTGAGCAATTGTCCATATTCCCAACGACGAGTAAGCCAAACTTGATTCGAAAACAAAAGAGTGTATTTATCTCGGATTACCAGGAGATGAATTTGGCTACTGACTTTGGGATCCGACAAGTAGAAGAATTACAAGAAGTCGAGATGTCATATTCTTTGAGGACCAAATCGTGGAAGATTTAAAAAAGAAAAAGCATAAACACAAAGTTGTTAGATATTTTGATACTAGTCCATCCCCTACTGTTCCTGATAATGCAGGGGAGGACACAGCTGGAAATAATAATGAGACCAGCACAAATGATGATCCGACCTTTTCCTCTAATGATGAACAAAAGGAAGTTCATTATGAGTTGACCAGATCCGATGCTAAATCCGCTGAGAAAAGATTTTAAGAAGAGCCTCAGTTTAGGTGATCTACCAGAGAATAAAGATCATCCACTAGATATAACCCAGACGAGTATATAACTCTCATAGATGAGAGAGAGCCTCAGAGTTACAAAGAAGCAATGCCTGATAGTTATAAGGTAGAATGGGTGAAAGCCATGCAAGAAGAAATGAAATCCTTTCATGAGAATCATACAGATCTAGAGGAATTGCTTAAAGGAAGAAAAGTCTTGAGAAACAAATGGGTATATAGGCTCAAATATGAGAGAATAACCCAAGAAAAAAGTATAAAGCTCGTCTGGTAGTGAAAGGATTCAATCAAAAGAAAGGGATAGATTTTGAAGAAATATTCATTCCTGTTGTGAAAATGTCTTCAATCCGAGTTGTTCTTGGTCTAGCCGCTAGACTAGATTTGGAAATAGAATAGCTTGACATCAAGAAAAAATTTTCACATAGTGATCTAGAAGGCGAAATATATATGGAGCAACATAAAGGGTTTAAAGTTGTAGGCAAAGAAATTTTGGTGTGTAGACTTCATAAGAGTCTTCATGGTCTTAAACAAGCACCCAGGCATGGTATAAGAAATTTGATTCTTTTATGCTAAGCATCATTTTAGGAAGACACTCACTGACCATTGCGTTCTGGTGACTTCATCATATTGTTACTTTATGTTGATGATATGTTAATAGTTGGGCATGATCCAAAGAAAATTTCTACTTTAAAGAAGGCACTGAGTAAATCATTTGCCATGAAGGATTTGGGATCAGCAAAGAAGATCATTGGAATGAAAATAACTCGAAATAGATCAAAGAAGTTATTATGGTTATCCCAAGAGAGTTATGTTGAAAAATTGTTGAAAACATTCAACATGCATAAGGCCAAACCAGTTAGCATGCCACTTGTTGGACATTTCAAGCTAAGCATGAAGCAAAGTCCAACAAGTGAGAAAGAAAAAGCAAAAATGAAGAAATTCCTTATTCATATGTTGTTGGCAGCCTAATGTACGCTATGATATGTACTAGGCCTAATATTACTTACGCTGTAGGTGTCATATGTCATTTCTTAACTAATCCAAAAAAAGAATATTGGATGACAGTGAAATGAATATTGCAATATCTCAGGGCCACAAGAAATGTTTGTGCTTTGGTCAAGAAAAACTTGTGTTAGCGGGTTATATAGATCCTAACCTAGTCGGTGATACCAATTTTCGGATATCAACTTTTTAGTATTTGACTACTTTTGCAGAAGAGAAGTATCTTAGAAATCTAAGCTAGGGGTGAGCAAAAATAACCGAAACCAAAAAATCATATGGAAAAATCGAAAAACTGAGCCAAAAAAACTATTAAGCGGATTGATTTTTCTAAAAAATTTGGTTTGGTTAACTGAATCTAAAAAATTTTATAGTTTGAGTTTCGGTTTCGGTTCAGCCATTTGAGATTCGGTTAACTGCATGGCTAAACAAAACCAAAACTTACACTTTTATTTAAAAAACTAGATTTTATATTGGTCAAGTGTAGATTTTATAATTACTAAAAATAAGACTAAATATACAATAATGCATAAATTAATATTTGGTGTCTCAAATTGTTAAATTAATAAACAAAAGAGTGAAAATTGAAAAGTTAACAATTTAAATTAGCGGTTAACCGGTAACCGAATCGAAAATCCGGCTGACTGACTTTTTCAGTTCAGTCATGGTTCAAAGAACCGAAAAATTCGGTCAATTGATTTTCGGTTAACCGAAAATTTCAGTTTGTTTTTGGGTCACAATTTTCGCGAACCGGCTTTCTGGTTAACCGATTTTCGACTAGCCGAATTTCCGGTTAACTGATTTTGATCACCCCTAATCTAAGCTCCAAAAATGGATTGCCCTGTCAACCACTGAGGCTGAATATATTGCAGCCACTGAAGCATGTAAGAAAATTATACTGATGGGAAATTTCCCAGTTAAATTGGGCTGTGAGCAACACAAATATGTGTTATGATGTGATAGTCAAAGTGCTATACATTTAGCTAAGAACTCCATTTCTACTCCCGTTCGAAACATATTGATGTTCGTTATCACTGGATATAAGAATTGTTAGAAGATAAGCTCCTACAACTCGAGAAAGTACACACTGATGAAAATTGATCGGACGTGATGACCAAGATATTACCAACTAAGAAATTGAAAACTATTACAAAGGTGCTAGTTTGATGTCCCTCAATTAAGTTAGGAAGGGGGAGATTTGTTGGAATTCCTTCCTTAATCGGTAGGAATTCTCAAAACTAAAAACAACAAAAAGAAAACAACAAATCTAACCAAGTGAGAAACACTTGAGAGGAAACCACCCAAAATTAGGTGAGAGTTATCTTTTGCATACCATCCGAGTCGATGAGGCATTGAGGGTATACCTTCTAAATTGTCTAGAGGAGTTGCATTTGTAATCCTACTAAAAAATAATTGAAGTATTTTATTTTTTTTAACTGACGTCTGTGATTTTTGCCTTCATTTTAGAAGGTTTTCTATATAAAAATTTGTATGTCCCCGTTTAGAATATTTATTTATTTTTTAATTACCTATTTTAATTACACAAAGAGGGAAAAGAGTTAGCTTCTGCATTACTGCCCATTTTCCCAACAGGGTGTTGCTAGCCTGCAAACATGAATAGGAAAGTGGTACTTCCCTAGCAAAATTAACCTGGGCTTCAAAAGCGCCATACGTGCACATGCGTAATACGATTAGATGGTTTCTTATTCCAATATGCGTATAGGACTGCCACCATAAGAGCCCTAAACTTTTGAACATGTGCAGAAGTGCTCCCATAAAGCAAAAATACTTTGGTCCAAACACAAGTAACCACTAAGATTAAAGACAACAAACATTTCCCGTCTTTTATGGAACCTCTCTCCCTTGCCTTCCTGTTGCCTTGATAGTTATGCTTCAAAAATCATTTAAGCCTCCCATATAATATAACTTATTATCAGGTCCAGGATCCGTCTGATCCGACACAATCCGATCTATAAAAATGAGGGTCATACTCCACTTTTTTGGCCTCTAATCTACCTATTGGCATTGTTTGATTATGATGAGGTTTGACCCTCTGATCCAACCGCTGATCCTCACTTTAAAAAATTTAAAATTTGAAATCAAAACAAATTAAAAGACTTAGGGTTTTATTTGTTTTCGACCTTCTGCCTTTCTATTTTCTTGTCTCCTCTCGGCCACCTGTACACTCTTCCTCTCTAGATCTCACCTACTCTCAATCTCCTTGCCTCTCACATTCCTTCTATGATGTTTGGAGTAGTTGTTTTAGTGAATTTATTTTTACAATTACTAAATTAAGTCTTAGAATAACGGTAATAGTTATGACACTTGCTATTGGAAGATTTTGCTTTCACTTGACAAGACGTTTGGCATTGAACATTATGAGATAAATGAAACCTAGTAAAAAAAATCTCATTTTTCTATACAAGGTGGGTTTGACGATGGAGTGTGACTCAATGACTTGGGAGCACCTACAAGTTCAGGTGAGGAACAGAGATATGCTCTAACCTGTATGAAGGTCGGGGAGGGCCAAGGTCAGAAAAATCTGGACACTTATCGACTCTCATGATCCAATGCTCAACTTGCCTCAATCCTTATTTTATTAAGTCACTTTATTATGAAGAAAGCAAAACCCAAAACATGGCTCGACGATATAACTATTCATAAGAGTAATTGATGCTTTAGTATTCTGCGTTACAACCAGTGAATAAAGTTGACCATAAGTTTGTGAAATTGATAACTTAGTACCTTGAGTTTTTTAAAGGTTAAACAATTTCATCCCCCTCTTGATAAGAAGTTCTAGAAATTGTGTATTAGCCACAAAAATGGGGTTCTTCTATAATTTACTATCATTTTGTCAGTTTTTAAATAAATTATGTCGGTATTATGAGTTTGGGGATATTTAATGACTATAATTGTGTTATTCCCATTATGGACACTTAATTAATGGTGTCATATATTAGATGCAAAGACTTCTTAGCAATAAAAAAATTAAATAAAAAAAATATCTCATTTTGAGAACGAAAAATAATTTCTACAATGCACAAAAAAAGTAACATATAATTCTAGAACTTCTAGTCAAGAAGAGGGCTAAATTATTTATCCGTGAGAGTTTTAGCGAACTAAATTATCGTTTTGGAAACTCGTGGACTGTTTTTATTCATTGGGTGTGCCTCAAGGTAGCAAAGTGCCAATTGCTCTAGCAAAAGAAAAATGCATCACATACCATGGGGGCCGCAAGAAATTAGAGCCTCTTCTTCCTGGACCATGGCACTTGGGTTTCGAAAACAAAAACATCATTAGTAACACCGTAAAATAATTACAACTATGTCTTTTGACACTATTCTACGCATGACTCATTAGCTATTTTAGGGCCAGATTTTTTTATTGGATTTTTGGAGTTGGATGTTGGAAAGAGTTGATAAAAGTTAGAAAGGGTTTTTAAGGGTTTAGGATTGAAAGAGCTAGAAGAACTTTTTGTTGAAACAATCATATGTAAGGTTTTGTTGATAACAACCCAATTACATCAGTCAATATGCTATCATGCTATGCTTGAGTACTGTGCTAGAATTGTATGTAGAGACATGTTGCAAACACCTTGGAGAACAGTTCGAAGAAGCGTGGAACATCAAAGTGAATATGTATGCACAATATCAAGGAGGTCAAAGGATCACAAGAGTCTTAGAGTTAATTACTGGTTGTATTCATCTAGATTCTTGTTAATATACCAATTAGAAGATCTTGACTTAACACTCACCTTGAAGGAATTTCTTGCGCTAACTCAGAACACTGCTCAGAACAGTTTGAGCAATCAGGTCTGCAGTGCTATGAGGGCAACGTATAAAACTCTTGTCCCAAAGATTTTCAAGTGTTTTTCTACTGTCAAAATTCCTAACATATTTGGGATTGATTTTCTGATAATATTTTATCTTACAAAGAGTCTTTCACTGAATAATATTGTTTTCCTAAACAGATACTATCTAAAGATTTTATCTTAACTTTTAAGATATGATTTCCAAAAAAGATAATGTTGAGAGATTCGATTCTGTGTGGAATATTGATTATTTTTTAGAGTTATTGTTAAAATCCAAAACCTCCCATATACTTACAGCACAAGTATTCCGTGGGTATATAATCTCTTGTCTCTCAACGTTTTCATTCATGGTTTTTCAAGGAGCAAAATTGAGTTTTCTGTGAGAAAATTTTCTGATTGAAAAACCTTCAAGAAGTGTGCTAAATTGAGTCATCTATATTAACATAATAGAGATTATATTGTACCTTACATTCACCTTATTTAGAAGCATTCAAAATAAGGTATTTTTCTATTCTCCTCTATCATCAGCGAGATTAGAGTGTGTCCAAGTTTTGGGAGACTTTGGACGTGGTGTGTGGCTAGTTTTCAAGTGGAGGCTAGTTACGTGTGGTAACGGGGGTCTCGGGGGAGACTAAGTTATGTGTGTGATATAGTCACGTGTGAGTTACATGTGTAACGAATTCGGCCCGCGTTAGTAAAAGTCTTGCTGAAATCCTACTGAGGTAGGTCGTGGTTTTTTCACCTCAATTGGGCTAGAGTTGGTTTTCCACATAAAAATATTGTGTCCCCTTTGCTATTTCCGTAATTATACTTATTTCTGTTTTACTGCAAACACGCGTTCCAAACAGTTCTGACGAGTGTTTTGAGAAAACCGAAAAAACTGGTGGACACAATTCACCCCCCTCTTGTGTCCTTATATGAGTAAATCCAACAAGTGGTGTCAGAGCAGAGTTCTCATAGTTAGGTTAACACCTTGAGAGGTCCTGAAAAGATGAATGCTCCATAAGAAATTCTGGAGGGTCAATCTGTGACTCGACCACTATATTTCACTGGATAGCACTACAACTGGTAGAAAAATCGAACGGAGAACTATATCCAAGTTGAGGATTATGAGTTGTGGATACTCATTGTGAATGGCCCTTACATTCTAGTAAAAGTCACAACTAATGGGAAGACTGTTCCTAAGAAGCCAAAGGAATTCAACTCAAACGACTTCAGAAAGATGGAGAAGAATGCCAAGGCCAAGAAACTACTGTATTTTGGACTCACACCTGACGAGTACACTCGCATCTCAGAGTGTGAATCCGCAAAGGAGATATGGAATGCTCTTCAGATAGCTCACGAAGGAACAAATCAAGTCAAGCAATCCAGAATCGAGCTATTAGTAAGGAAGTATGAGCTATTCGAGATGAGCAATAAAGAGACAGTTATGGACATGTATACTCGGTTTACTCATATCACTAATGAGTTAAAATCGTTGGGAAAATCCTTTACCACTGAAGGGTTGGTAAGGAAGATCCTACAAATTTTACCTCACTCATGGGAATCAAAAGTCACTGCTATCCAAGAAGCCAGGAAGATGAATAAGATCTCCTTGGATGAGCTTATTAGGAATCTACAAATGTATGAACTAAGAAGGAATTTTTAGATGAAGGAAGAAGCGAAGAAAGACCGAGGACTGGCACTAAAAGCTAGAGAAAGCGATAGCTCAGATTTTGATGAAGAAGGGATGGCCATGATCGCTCGAAAGTTCAAAAAATTCTTCAAAGAGGCTGAAAGCAAATACAAGAATGGCAATGCCAGCAAGGCCAAGAACAGTGATCGGGATCAGTTCTCAGGATGCTTTAAGTGTGGAAGACAAGATCATGTTGTGAAGAATTGCCCTTTGCTGAAGGAAGAATAGGGGTCAGAACAGGTCCGAACCAGAGGTAAAAAGACGCATTTAACTAATGCTGAAAAACGGTTCACCAAGGCAATGATGGCAGCTTGGGTGATACCTCAGAAGAAGAAGAGGACTCTCAAGATGGAGAGGAAGCAGTAGCTCTTATGGCTCGAAGAGAGTTTGATTTAGATTCTGATTCGATCGAGAGTTTGTCCCAACTCAAGGAAGAGGTACGTAATCTTAGCAAGAGGAAACTTGAAAAATTAGTTTTTACATTGATGGAAAAATATGAGATAGTAAATTCTAAAAATCGCATGCTTAAAAATACCTGCTCAGGATTAGAAAAGGATGTTTAAAGACTGGAAAGAAAGAAGCAAGAACTTGGGCATATGAATGAGGTTCTCACTTATGAAAAACTCAAAAGTGATGAAAAAGTTCTTGTTTTATGTAATGAACTAGGCACCCTTAAAGAACTAATGAACAAGAGAGAAGAAGTGTTTAACACTGATCTCTCAAAGCTGGAAGAAGAGTCACAAGAACTGGAACTTAAGATAGAATTATTGGTGAGTGACAACAATCAATTGCTTGAAAAGGCTCATAAGGTCGAATCTGACCTCGTTCAGAATAGGCACAGGAACAATGCCTCAGAAGCACTCAAGATAGAAGCCCTGATAAATGAAAACAGTCAGTTACTTGAAAAACTCCATAAGGTCGAATCTGACCTTGTTCAAAACAGGCGCTGGAATAGTTCCTCAGAAGCACTTAATTGGTTAAACACTCACCATAGTTGTAATAAAAAGGGACCAGGATTTGTGAATAAACTTGTTACTAGACCAGTTAGCAAAAAATATGTTGGACTTCAAGAAAATATGATCCGTTTTCACTGTGGAAAGACTGGTCATTATCGATATTGTTGAGTTCGTGAGTATACAACCACAAGAGAGGGGTGAATTGTGGTGTCTGATTTTCGCGTTGCAAATAACAAACACCCTAGTAGAGGTTGTTCTCAAATGACAAACACCCTGATAGCTTGTTTGCACGGGGTGTTCTCAATTATTGCAGATGCGAAAATCACCAAGATAAATGCGGAAAATAAAGCACACACAATTTTTACGTGGAAAACACCTCTAGCCCAACTGAGGTGTGAAAAACCACGACCTACCTCGTGTAGGATTTAACCACTTTCACTAACGGGCTTCACACGTTACAAATGTAACACACCTTGTTACAACTTGCAACCACGTAACCTTCTTCCCAAGGACAGGTTACACCACGTCCAACCTTCGCAAGATTAGACACGTCCAAGTCCACACGACTAGGACACACTCACTCACTTTTCTGATTCAAGATCAGGGTTACAAACACCTTACAGGGGGTGCTTCTTACTAAGCAGATGTAAGGTACAATGAAGATCCTATTATGCCAATGGTTTGAAAACTCAAAATCAAACACAGCTTGTCACGGTTTGCTTTTCAAGAATGAAGCTCAAGAATCTTTGAGTGTAGACCGTGTTTTCTGATTTTTCCTGAATTTTTCAAAAAGCTGTGTTTAAGCAAATTCAACCTGAGTTTTCTACCTGCTCTTTTCTCGTGTGTTGTGTGTCTACTGGGAGAGAAAAAGCTGAGGTTTTTAAACACAAAAACCAACGGTCATAAGCCACAGAATCAGCTAAGTATAGAAAACGATTTTCAATCAGGAAATGTTCTCCTACGGCTAGTGATAAAATTTTGCCAAAATATAAGGGATTTGATATCTTAAAAGATAACCCTTATCTTCCCATAACCGTGAGGTGGATTCAAAAAGCAACCAGAAATTTTCAGCTTTTGAAACTTTACCATATCCGAAAATATGGTCAAAGGAAATCTTTAAGTTTTGGCAAATCTCCCAAAACTTATTTTCGAAAATCTCCCATAATATTTTCAAGAAATATCCTTTCCAGAGAAATAGCAGTTTTGAAATTCAAGGAAAGTAATCTGGAGATCTTAGCCAACTAAAATAAATTTTCAAAGATAACCGGGTGTGGCTACTGCAGTTCAGAAACACCCTAGGCACCCTGTTCGCAGGGTTGTTCGCAACTGGTGTTCTGAAGCACTTAGCGCAAATACCGATTCAAGAGGTGTTTAAAATGATGTTTTCAATATTGGCATATTAACAAGAGTCTAAATAAATAAAACCTATATACCCGAGACTTCTTGTTTTGAATGTCATCTTATCCAAGATTTATGGTGCTGCTGTGAACACCAAGGCCACCTTGTTTGCTGGGGTTGTTCTTCCCATTGCTAGAGTTCAGGAACATGCCTTACAATCAACTGTCGAGATGGTGTTCTTGACTTAATATAGAATCACCAAGTAAAACCTGTTTTGAAGACTTGTTCTCACATGTAGCAAACCAGTTAGTATAATAAAGAACACAAACACCAGTTAGGCCTGTTTGGAGACCGTGTTTGGAGCAACATTACTAGGACAAATTTTTACACTTGGATTTGTTATCATCAAAACTAAATATAATAACTCAACAAATTCCCCCTTTTTGATGATGACAAACCAAGTGACCATATTGACCAAAAAAAGAAATTGAATGCTGATAGGGATCCACGTAAGTCAAGGTCCACTTAAGTCAATGCTAGGTTCATTCGTCAATAGGAGGGTTACACTCTTCTTCCCCCTTTTGGTATCATTAAAAAGCATAAACAACATTATGAATGCAAGAAAAGAAGTATGTAGCAGAAGGGGCAAGAAGCATTAATAAAGAGATATTGCATTAAAATACAATGCCAAAAACGAAATTAAGAAAGGAGGAGACTAGAGAGCAGCCTATACAATCAGGGAGCAGGGGATGGTTTCGTTTGCAGAGGAGGAATGCTGGGGGCAAGAGTGGAGAGAAGTGCAAGGAGATCTTCATGGCGTTTGGCCGAGAGAGCTCGTTCCTCAGCAAGAGCAGCCTTGACAGCTGAGAGCTCATCCTTGAGGCGAGCATTGTCCTCAAGAACAGCCTCAACCTTGATGGAAGGTTGCCCAGAAACAGGTGGTCGAGGTGGTCGACGTCCCTGTTTGGAAACTGACCCTTCGCCAACCTCATAGCCACACCCTAGAAGAGTGTCAATCCCAATCTCATCAATGATTTGGGCCGCCACTCTTCGTGTGAGCACTATCCCAAAGTGCTCAAGCACCCTTGTCAACAGAAACCCATAGCCAAGATCATGTGCCCGGGTGGTGTTCGCAATTCGCTCTATGTGGCGAATCATGATTGCAGGGAGGTTTACTGGTTCCTCCCGATCCAGTTGGTCCACCAGACATTGATCGAAGGCATCTGCTGAGTTTCGCCCTTGACCTCGCGGTATTATGTTCTTGATAGTGAACATAAACAGTAGTTGGTGTAGGGAGGTCATTTCACCCTTCTTAACCGAAAGGGGTATTCTCAGGCCCTGTTTTTGACTAAGGCGTTTGGACACCTCTAAGAGCCTGGCTGTTTCCAGGGCAGTTTTGTCTTCCGTCACATACACAGCAATCCACGAGAGGGGATGCCCAGAATATCACTTAGGGTGGCTTCATCAAAGGAGAAATGACACTCATTGACAGCACTTATCACTACCCCATTTGTGACAGAGCAGTTGGCATAGAATTCAGCCAACTCGGGCACAGAACACCCTTGCTGGGTGTTTGCAAACAACTCAAGCCAGCCTTGGGCTCGAAGCTTGGTCAAGAACACCCCCAGACCCTGTTCCTCGAAAAAGCTTACATTCACTACCTTCCCCCTGACGACATTGCGCTTCAGCAACTGCGCATGTTTGTCAGACATAGGAGAGGGAGTGAACTGCTTTGGGCGTTTAAGGACAGGAACAGAGGTGGTAGTTTCTGGTAGGGGGCCTGTTCTGGGCTTTCGCTTGAGGGGTGTTTTGGCAGGAGAGGGCTTCACAGCAGGTTTATTGGTTGGTTTTGGAGGATATTGTTCTTCAGAGGACTCGGAAAACACCGGTGTCCCCTATTTGAAGGTGGTGTTCTCAGAGTCAGAACTCGAGAACCCTTCAGAAGAAGAAGAAATCTCCTCGATGATAGGAGCAGAGGGTTTGGGGGGACGATGAGAGGATTGAAACGCTAGCCTTGCAGATTTTCGAGAGGGCTTAGAGGATTGAGGAGTTTGAGAGGGTTGAGAGCTTGGTTGTGGCCTTGTTCTTGGCGTTCTGCTACGCCTAGCCACGATTTTCACCCTCTTCCTTTTCTCTCCAGTTTGAAAGACTGGAGGGGAGATTTCAGCCTCAGGGGGAGAATTCTTCTCTAGACTCTCCTCTGACGACTCATTCGACTTCCCTTGGAAGTCGACATGCAGATCCTCCACAAACACACCTTCGACAGAGGCAGCCCCTGTTTCTGTCGCGGTGTCAGAGAACAACCCAGAAGAACAGGGCTCAAAATTAAACCCTTCAGGGGTTTCCAAGAATTGTTCTTGAGACCCCGACTTTGTTCCCTCTGACTCAACTGAAATGGGACAAGCAATTGCCCCTACGAGGAACACCAATTCCCTTCGACATTCAAAGGGAATATCATCCATCCCCATTCCCACTGATTTTAGGGACAAGCTTTTTAGGAATTTGAAAGGCTTGTATGAGATTGGGCGAGGAGGAGCAGGGATTGAGGAAGTAAGAACGAGGGCTTTTGAGTGAGAGGTGTTGTTGGAAGCCATTGTTTGCTAGCGGAGAGAGATTAGGGTTTAGAGGGTTTTGCTAGGGTTTAAAAGCAAGAACAGAGAGGAGAGAGAGAGAGAGAGAGCAAGACGGGGAAAACAGACACACGCAAAGGGGGTTTTTAAACTCCCTACCCGTTATGAAGGGCCACCTAGGAAACACCTAGAATTTAAGCAGGCAGCATACATTAATGACAATCAAGGCATACCTATTCGAGCCATCTGTTCTTGAACAAGCTTCTCTCATTCCAAGGTCTGTCGTGAATACTCTTTCTCCATCTCCCAAGGCAGCAGTCTTCATAAATAATCATAATAGCACACAAGACTGCACATATTTGTTAAGCATAGACCACTGTTTTGATAGCAATAATTGCAAACAAGTGGATAGAATAGGTATTATAGGGTGTTTTGTCAGCTTGATCTAACTCTGAGAACAGGTGTTCTCAGGGTGTTTTCACCAACCCCAATTTCAGTCTGTTTCTCTCAAATTGGTCTCTAGCTAGTGCCTTAGTGAATATATCAGCAATTTGATTTTCCGTTGAGCAAAAATTCATAGAGATTAAACCCTTTTCAACATTATCTCTCAAGAAATGATGTCGAATGTCAATATGCTTTGTTCTTTTATGTTGACATGGATTTTTGGCAATATTAATTGCACTTGTGTTATCACAAAAAATAGGAATGCATCCAATGTCAACACAAAAGTCCTTAAGCTGTTGCCTTATCCACAACAGTTGAGCACAACATGAAGCTGCTGCAACATATTCAGCTTCTGCTGTGGACATGGCAACTGAATGTTGCTTCTTGGTAGCCCAAGATACCAAACAAGGTCCAAGAAAGTGAGCCATACCTGAGGTACTCTTTCTATCAACTAGGAATCCAGCATAGTCAGCGTCAGCATATCCAACAAGATCAAAATTGCAACCTTTAGGATACCATAAAGCTAAATTGGGTGTATGTTTCAAATACCTTAGTATCCGTTTAACAGCCTTAAGATGAGTTTCCTTAGGGTTAGACTGAAAACGGGCACATAAACCAACACTAAAAACAATATCAGGTCTACTAGCGGTTAGGTATAAGAGTGACCCAATCATACCCCTATAGAGTTTCTCCTCAACTGAGGGACTCCCATCATCCATAACCAACTTGGTTGAAGGAGAAATAGGAGTGTCTATGGGTTTGGCTGACTCCATCCCAAAACGCTTAAGTAACTCCTTGATATACTTTTGCTGATGGATCATGGTGCCGTTTGGAGTTTGCTTGATTTGTAAGCCTAAGAAAAAATTAAGCTCACCCATCATGCTCATCTCAAACTCACTCCTCATCATATTTGAAAATTCATTGCATAAATCATGATGAGTTGCACCAAATATAATGTCATCAACATATATTTGGACAATCAAAAAATGTTCCCCCTTAGATTTTAGAAACAAGGTATTGTCTACCTTGCCTCTTCTAAAATCATTTTCAAGTAAAAAACTTGACAACCGTTCATACCAAGCTCTTGGAGCTTGTTTTAAACCATAAAGTGCCTTGTCAAGTTTAAAAACATGATTTGGAAAATCACCATTTTCAAAACCAGGGGGTTGTTTGACATACACCTCTTCTTTAAGGTATCCGTTTAGGAATGCACTTTTAACATCCATTTGATATAGCTTGATTTCCATATGAGCTGCAAAGGCTATTAAGATTCGAATAGCCTCAATTCTAGCAACTGGTGCAAAGGTTTCTTTATAATCGATCCCTTCTTCTTGATTGTATCCTTGTACAACCAGCCGTGCCTTGTTCCTAGTGACTGTTCCTGACTCATCCAGTTTGTTTCGGAACACCCACTTGGTTCCAATGATTGTTCTCTCTGCAGGTTTAGGTACAAGGTGCCATACTTTGTTTCTCTCAAATTGATGAAGCTCTTCTTGCATAGCCGTGATCCAATCTGAATCTGCAAGAGCTTCATTCACACTTTTTGGCTCAATGTTAGAAAGAAAAGCATAGAAAGCACAAAAATTCTTTAGCTTAGATCTAGTTTGCACTCCAGTATTAATATCTGACAAGATTTGATCAAGAGGGTGCGAACTATGGTGCTTCCATGGTCGTGGGGTAAGAGGATCCACAGACCCATGCTCTACTCTAGTCGTAACATAATGCTTACGATCATCTCCCGAGCCTGTTTCTGCACATGTTTGTAAGTCTATTCCTGAAGAACACGGTTCCGAACAGGGTTCAGCGGTGTTTTCCCTTGTTTGGTGTTCACCTTGCCTGCTGTTCTGAGGAACACCTTCAGGAGTTGTTTTCTCCATGGTGTTCTTACCTCGTTTATCTTGGAGCAACACTTCCTTTCGAACAAGACCTAATTCAAGTTCATCTTCCTGTGCATCATTCTCACTCAACACGTTAGATTCATTAAAAAGCACATGCACACTTTCCTCAACACACAAGGTTCTTTTGTTAAAGACTTTGTATGCCTTGCTGTGAGAAGAATAGCCAAGGAATATTGCCTCATCACTCCTAGGGTCAAACTTTCCTAAGGCATCCTTCCCATTATTATGCACAAAACACCTACAACCAAATGTCCTTAGGTGCGTAATATTGGGTTTTCTGCCTTTGAAAAGTTCATAAGGAGTTTTATTCAACATGGGTCTGATCATGCATCTATTTATAATGTAACATGAGGTGTTCAATGCTTCTGCCCAAAAATACCTAGGAAGACCACTAGCAATAAGCATTGTTCTGGTCATGTCTTCCAGGGTGCGATTTTTGCGCTCAACCACCCCATTTTGTTGGGGTGTTCTTGGAGCTGAGAAGTTATGATCAACACTATGTTCATTACAATAGTTGATAAAACTTGCATTTTCAAACTCAGTTCCATGATCAGATCTCAAGCTAATTAAAGAGTGTCCTACTCTCTTTTCAACCTTTTTGAGAAAGGCAATAAAATTCTCAAAGGTTTCATCTTTGGATGCCAAAAACAAGGTCCAAGTAAATCGAGAGTAATCATCCACTACAACAAGCACATACTTTTTCCCACCTCTACTGGTTACCCTCATGGGACCACACAAATCAATGTGTAATAATTCTAGAGGTCGAGTAGTGCTTACATATTTTTTCGATTTAAAAGAAGATCTGACTTGTTTGCCTTTTGCACAAGCTTCACATACCTTGTCATCATTAAACTTGATGGAAGGTAGTCCAACAACCAAATCTTTGGAAACAAGTTTGTTTAACAAAGATAGGCTTGCATGACCTAGTCTCTTGTGCCATAGCATTATATCATCATTTAATGCATTTAAACAAGTCAGATTATTTTGGGGAAGAGTGGAAATACAGACTTTATAAACATTTTGACATCGCTTCCCCCTCAACACAACATCTCCTGTGTCGTCATTCACAACCAAGCAACGTGTTCGTGAGAACACCACTAGGTTGTTCTTGTCACACAGTTGGGACACACTTAGCAAATTGTGCTTTAAACCATCAACCAAGTGCACATTGTCAATTGAATGGGAGAGAGTTTTACCAATATAACCTATACCGACAATTGTCCCAGACTTGTCGTTTCCAAATGCTACACTCCCACCATTCAAAGCTGTAAGTGAGAGAAAATTTGATCTTTCTCCAGTCATGTGCCGCGAACACCCACTATCAACATACCACAGCTGCCTGTTTTCAATGTTGTTTTCTGATCTGTTTGACAGGGTGTTTCTTACCCTGTTTGCTGGGTTGTTTGTGGGATTGTTCTCTCTCACTTCAGCCTGCAAAACAAATCACGGGTTAGTTTTGGGAACCCAGATCCACTTGGGTCCCATTCCTTTAGACATGTAAAGCTCATCTTTTCTAATCCAGATTTGTTTCACATACCTTTCATTCTTTTCATTGGCATGTTTTCTTAAAGGACAAGAATATCGATAGTGACCAGTTTTACCACAATGAAAGCAAACAATGTTTTCAGGTAATCCCACATACTTTCTATGAATTGGGTAAACTGTTCGTTTAGGCTTATACCCAAGTCCCTTTTTGTTTCGACTGTGGTGAGTGTTTAACCAAGCAAGGGCCTGTGAAGATTTGTTCCAGCGTTTGTTTGTGCTAAGCTCGGTTTCCAGTTTTTCTTTATTAGCATACAAACCCTTGTTCTCTTTGAGCAGGGACTCAACCATTCCTTCCATCTCAAAGAGTTTTTCCTCTATTCGAGAGTAATCTCCTTCTTTTATAAAGAGGTTTTCTTTGAGTATATTAACATTTTCATGTAAACCGAGTTTTTCATTTTTAAGAATTTCATTTTCAAGCTCTAGGTCACGAACTTCTCTTTTTAGATCAGCACATGTGTCTATCAAATTATATAGAAGTTCTTCTAAAGTGGCTTTGTTAAGACCATGTACCTTGTTCTTGAGATCTGAGAAGCTGATTGTTGATTCATCATCTGAATCTGAATCACTTTGTGCCATAAGTGCTACGACTCCTTCTTCAGCTTCAGATTCTCCTTCATCCTCAGAGGAATCTCCCCAAGCAGCCAGCATAGCTTTCGAGAATCGCTTGCCCAAATTGTTTACAGGGGTTTTCGACCCTGTTTTCGAGGGTGTTCGGGCGTCTGATCTTCTCGAAGCAGAGGGCAATTCTTGACTAAGTGATTTGGTTTACCGCACTTGAAACACCCTGTGAGCTGTTCTTTGGAGGTGTTTCTGGACTCGCTGAAGTCTTTTTTTTTGTTGTTTTCCTTGACCTTTTTGAAGAATTTCTTGAATTTTCTGGACATTAGGGCCATTTTTTCATCTTCAAGGTCAGAGTCAGTGTCCTCATGTGCTTTCAAGGCAAGCCCACGATCCTTCTTTTGCTCCTCTCTTTGCTGTGAGTTCTTTCGGAGTTCATAGGTCTGGAGATTACCAATCAACTCATCGAGGGTGATCTTGTTCATGTCTTTAGCCTCTTGGATGGCTGTTACTTTGGCCTCCCACGTGCGAGGTAAAATTCTGAGGATTTTCCTCACCAACTCTTCAGTGGTGAAAGATCTTCCCAGGGATTTTAACTCGTTCGTGATGTGGGTGAACCGTGTATACATGTCCATCACAGTTTCATGATCACCCATATCAAACAACTCATATTGTCGCATAAGTAGCTCAATTCTAGATTGTTTAACTTGACTCGTACCTTCATGAGCAACTTGCAGAGCATTCCAGATAGCTTGGGCTGATTCACACTCAGAGATGCGAGTGTATTCATCGGGTCCTAGGCCAAAATATAGAAGCTTTTTGGCCTTGGCATTTTTCTCCATTTTCTTGTAGTCCTCGGCATCAAACTCTATGGATTCCTTGGGAACCTTCTTACCATCTTCAAGCACCTTGGTGGGAACAAGGGGCCCGTTCTTGATGAGCATCCATAATTCATAATCTTCTGCCTGAATATAGTTCTCCATCCTATTCTTCCACCAACTATAATGTTGGCCGTTGAAATAGGGTGGACGAGTAATGGATTGCCCTTCAAGAATTCCTTGTGGGGTACTCATCTTCAGAATCTCTCAAGGTGTTAACCTTTTGTAAGAGAACCCGCTCTGATACCACTTGTTGAGTTCGTGAGTATACAACCACAAGAGGAGGGTGAATTGTGGTGTCTGATTTTCGCGTTGTAAATAACAAACACCCTAGTAGAGGTTGTTCTCAAATGACAAACACCCTGATAGCTTGTTTGCACGGGGTGTTCTCAATTATTGCAGATGCGAAAATCACCAAGATAAATGCGGAAAATAAAGCACACACAATTTTTACGTGGAAAACACCTCTAGCCCAACTGAGGTGTGAAAAACCACGACCTACCTCGTGTAGGATTTAACCACTTTCACTAACGGGCTTCACACGTTACAAATGTAACACACCTTGTTACAACTTGCAACCACGTAACCTTCTTCCCAAAGACAGGTTACACCACGTCCAACCTTTGCAAGATTAGACAGTCCAAGTCCACACGACTAGGACACACTCACTCACTTTTCTGATTCAAGATCACAGGGGGTGCTTCTTACTAAGCAGATGTAAGGTACAATGAAGATCCTATTATGCCAATGGTTTGAAAACTCAAAATCAAACACAGCTTGTCACGGTTTGCTTTTCAGAATGAAGCTCAAGAATCTTTGAGTGTAGACCGGGTTTTCTGATTTTTCCTAAATTTTTCAAAAAGCTGTGTTTAAGCAAATTCAACCTGAGTTTTCTATCTGCTCTTTTCTCGTGTGTTGTGTGTCTACTGGGAGAGAAAAAGCTGAGGTTTTTAAACACAAAAACCAACGGTCATAAGCCACAGAATCAGCTAAGTATAGAAAACGATTTTCAATCAGGAAATGTTCTCCTACGGCTAGTGATAAAATTTTGCCAAAATATAAGGGATTTGATATCTTAAAAGATAACCCTTATCTTCCCATAACCGTGAGGTGGATTCAAAAAAGCAACTAGAAATTTTCAGCTTTTGAAACTTTACCATATCCAAAAATATGGTCAAAGGAAATCTTTAAGTTTTGGCAAATCTCCCAAAACTTATTTTCGAAAATCTCCCATAATATTTTCAAGAAATATCCTTTCCAGAGAAATAGCAGTTTTGAAATTCAAGGAAAGTAATCTGGAGATCTTAGCCAACTAAAATAAATTTTCAAAGATAACCGGGTGTGGCTACTGCAGTTCAGAAACACCCTAGGCACCCTGTTCGCAGGGTTGTTCGCAACTGGTGTTCTGAAGCACTTAGCGCAAATACCGATTCAAGAGGTGTTTAAAATGATGTTTTCAATATTGGCATATTAACAAGAGTCTAAATAAATAAAACCTATATACCCAAGACTTCTTGTTTTGAATGTCATCTTGTCCAAGATTTATGGTGCTGCTGTGAACACCAAAGCCACCTTGTTTGTTGAGGTTGTTCTTCCCATTGCTAGAGTTTAGGAACATGCCTTACAATCAACTGTCGAGATAGTGTTCTTGACTTAATATAGAATCACCAAGTAAAACCTGTTTTGAAGACTTGTTCTCACATGTAGCAAACCAGTTAGTATTAATAAAGAACACAAACACCAGTTAGGCCTGTATGGAGACCGTGTTTGGAGCAACATTACTAGGACAAATTTTTACGCTTGGATTTGTTATCATCAAAACTAAATATAATAACTCAACAGATATGCTTGTTCCTTGAGAAATAGGGCCGTAGAGAGAAACTTAGTGTATGTTAAGCAAATATGGATTAGAAAAGATGAGTTAATGTCCATATCAAAGAAAATGGGACCCAAGTGGATCTGGGTTCCCAAGACAAACACTTAGCTATTTTGCAGGCTAAAGTGAGAGGAGGCAATCAACTATGGTTCTTGGATAGTGGTTGCTCAAGGCACATGACGGGAGACAAATCAAACTTTCTCTCACTACAGCCTTTAATAGAGGGAGAGTGGCATCTGGAAATGGCAAATCTGAGAAAATTACCGGTGTAGGTAAGATAGGTAAATCACTCTCTCACTCTATTGATAATGTGAACTTGGTTGATGGGTTACAACATAATTTGCTGAGTGTGTCTCAATTATATGATAGAGATAATCATGTTGAATTCTCTTCAGATCAATGCTTGGTTACCAATGTCAATTATGGTAGTGTTGTGTTGAGAGAGAAGCGACACAACAATGTGTATAAAGTGTGTGTTCTTTCACTTTCCTAAAATCATTTGACTTGTTTAAATGCTCTTGATGATGATTTTATACTTTGGCACAAGATACTAGGTCATGCAAGCCTTTCTCTCTTGAATAGACTTGTTTCTAAGGACCTAATAGTCGGATTACCTTCTATCAAGTGCAATGATGACAAGGTGTGCAACGCTTGTGCTAGAGGAAAGTAAGTTAGAGCTTTTTTCAAGTCAAAGAACGGTGTTAGTACTTCCTAACCTCTTGAACCACTACATGTTGATTTGTGTAGTCCTATGAGGATCACTAGTAGAGGAGGGAAGAGACATGTATTGTTTGATGAAACTAACTCCATGATTGAGCATGATACGCAGGATGAAGAGTTCGAACTTGGTCTTGTAAGAAAAGACCTCACGCTCACTCAAAACTCCATGGTGGATAATGGTAAGTCTCCTGAAGATGAAACAAGTCCTGGATCTGGAAATATAGAAGGTGGGCAGAGAGCAAGCCAGTCAGGGGGAAGCTTTGCTGAAACTAATTTGGGACAGAACCGACCTACTCAACCTGATCCTTTCCAAACAGTTGTGGGAACAGGCTCCAGAACAGATCCAGAACCTGTTCCATCAAGTGTTCAGGAAAGATTGGAAAACATGTCTGTAGATTCATTTGCTCTATGACCCTCAAAGCACTAGAGCTCGCACGCCCTTGACCAGATCATGTCTGACATTAATACAGGGGTGCAAACCAGATCCAAACTTAGAAACTTATGTACTTTCTATGCTTTTTATCTAATGTTGAGCCAAAGAATGTTTATGAAGCCCTTGCAGATTCTGACTTTTTTACTACTATGCAAGAAGAGCTTCCTCAGTTCGAAAGAAATAAGGTTTGGCACCTTGAACCAAGGCCAAAGGACAGATCGATAATTGGCACCAAGTGAGTGTTCAAGAACAAACTGGATGAGTTCGGAACAGTCACTCGAAACAAGGCTAGGGTGGTGGTTTAGGGTTACAACCAAGAAAAGGGGATCGATTATGAGGAAACATTTACAACTATTGACCTCAGACTTAGCTTTATGATACCCTTGAAGCTACAATTTTGATCTCATTGGGTATGCGAATGCTGATTATGCTGGATTTCTAGTTGACAGAAAAAGCACCTTAGGTATGGCTACTTTTCTTGGACCCTGTTTGGTCTCTTGGTCTACAAAGAAACAGCACACAATTGCCACGTGCACAGCAGAAGCTGAGTATGTAGTGGCTACTTCTTGCTGTGCTCAATTGCTATGGATACGGCAACAACTCAAGGACTTTGGTGTTGACACGGGATGCATTCGCATATTCTGTGATAATACAAGTGTAATTAATATTGTCAAGAACCCGTATCAACATAAAAAGACTAAGCATATTGACGTTCATCATCACTTTTTAAGAGACAATGTAGAAAAGGGTTTAATTTCAATGAATTTTTGCGCCACTGACAAAAAAATTGCTGATATTTTTACCAAGGTACTGAGTAGAGGACAGTTTGAGAGAAATAAACTTGACTTAGATATGATTAAGAGAACGTGAGAGTACTTCATCATCTCCTAATGATTGACTAGTAAAGTTTTGAGACCAAATAAATTGATTGAATGGATACATTCAATTTTCTGTGCTGTTATTAGCATATGTGTGGAATGTGACATGCTGACAGTCGTTGAGGTCTAATGATATTGCCCTTAGTATCCTGAGACACCGAATTTTTAACAGTAAGAACAGGCTCTAGAAACAGACCTGACCACTGTTTGTATCATGTGCTGATCAAGTGACATTATTAATGGAAAGTTAGAAACCGAAATTTTCTTTTTTATTACACCTAACCTATAATTTATACCATACCTAGTGTAATGATGTGCTGCATACAAAATATTCTCTCTCCAAGAAGGGCCGAAATAAACTCTCCCATAAACTTCTTTGATTTTCGGGCCACTCATACACCATTAAATCCCTACACTCTCTCTCTCTCTCCATAACCTATCCATCCATCTCTCTCTCTCTCTCCGCCAAGAACCCGATTTCCCTCTCCTTCCTTAAACCCCTTCAAAACCCTAAATCACTTCAAATCCTCAAATCCTCAATGGCAAGAACTCGTGGCGGTCAAGCATCGTCCAAGCACAAGACTTCTCACTCAAGATCACTAAGAGACCAACTAGCAAGAAAAAGGGGCGAAATTGAGATGAGTTCTGAGGGAACGTCACTGGCACCTTCATCGCCATAAACAATCTGGATTGGTATGGGAAACCCTCCCTCACATTCTTTTTCGATTACTCCTTCTATTTTTGGGTTCTTAAAGAGCTTGGACTTAAGATCAGTAGACTTGAACCCTGCTATGGTACCTTTGGTACACCCAATTACGGGTTGAGAGATTGTGGTGTATGACCCGGTTGTGGCCGAGTCTAGATTAAGAGGGAATGAGGCCGAATCAGTTGGAGAGTCAAAGGATTATGATGTTGAGCGTGTTGATAATGAATTTATTGTTGAAGATGCTGAGGATAGTGATGAGGATGAACCAATTTTACGGATTCAAACAAATTGCTCGAACCAAGTCCCAAAACACCCACCAAAAGACTCTTCGAATCAGTTCCATTCAAGAAACCTGCCCAAAAACGGGTTGCCCCAGAACAAGTATCTGAACTGGTTAAAGAATCTAATGCACCCAAGAAGAAAAAAATTAAAAAACTATGACACTTACTGAGAGATATGAGCATTTCCTTCACAAATCTGTGGTTCGAGGAAAGGTAGTTAAGGTGTCATACTTTCAGGAACAGGGGTTAGGGGTGTTCTTAGAGAAGTTGGAAGCTCAAGGATGGTTATACTTGTTCACTGATACTAAGAAAGAATGGTCAGTTCCAGACTTGGCTGAGTTTTATGCGAACTGTGTTGTCACCAATGAGTGGTGACAAGCACAGTTAATGATCATGACCTATAGTTTGATGCTAAGAAGTTAAGTGAAATGCTTGGGGTACCTTCTGACGGTTTTGATGTGTATGTTCATGAGGACAAGAGTGTGCTTGGTGCTGAGCGGGTGTTGGAATTGACCCCCAAGCTAGCCCCAAAACCCCACCTGACTGAGTCCCGATCTGTGCGAAAGGAGGAAATGATGCCATTGCATCAACTGTTATTTTTGTTTGTCATTAAGAACATCGTTCCCCGAAGTCAGGGATGCAACCTTGCTGATCCCAAGGACATGTGCTACATTGATATGTTAGATAGGGGTAGCAAATTCACTTGCCCGCAATCATGATTAGCCATATTGAGAGAATTGCTAAAACGTCCAAGGATCATGACATGGTGTATGGATTCTTACTGAAGTCAGTGTTTGAGAAACTTGGGATTCCCTTGCAGAAGAGAATAGGCTTTCAGGTCAGTGATGAGATTGGCAACAACACGTTGATTGGGTGTGGTTTCAAAATGCCAAAAGGCTATAGTGCAACTTCAGAACAGGGGCTCCAAGCACCACTTGGACCTATTCCTAGTGAAACATCCACATCCAGCGCTCCCACAATTGATACACTGTTGCAGGACCAGATTACATTAAAGGGGGAGATAGCTGAAGCAAAGCAGGTGCTTACAGAGGAAAAGACTCTCAATGCCAAACATCACGAGGATTTGCTGAGTGCCCTTCTTGCCCTCACAGCTAAATTCCCTCCTCCACCTTCCTCTATCTGAACCTGTTCCTTTTCTTGTTTCCAACACTATTTTTCAAACACTTTGTTATATATGTGACTACTAATAGTATATGGATGTTCTTAGATGGTTTATGCATGTATGCTATACCTTTGCTTGTACCTATGTTATTTGTTTGTGCGTGACTCGGATGACCAATATCCTTATTGTACCATATACTTGACTTGTATCGCTGTTATTTTCTCTCATTACCTGTGGTGGTGGGTGCATCCCTACTGAATTTATACAGATGATTCCCTCGACCTTTTCGATGATGTCAAAAGGGGAAAGATAAGTATGACCATGCTTTGATTGGTCTGCGTGTTTTAAGCTGATTCTTACTCTTGCTTTCTCTCGTGTGTGCATTAGACTCCTTAAATTACTATTTTGGTACCAATATTTTTGCCCTTTGCTTTGTCGCACTTTGATGGTCACTTGGTTTCTCATCATCAAAAAGGGAGAATTTATTAAAACAATCATGTGTAAGGTTTTGATGATAACAACCCAATTATACCAGTCAATATGCTATCATGCTATGCTTGAGTAGTGTGCTAGAATTGTTTATTGAGACAGGTTGCAAACACCTTGGAGAACAGTTTGAAGAAGCGTGGAATATCAAAGTGAATATGTATGCATGACATCAAGGAGGTCAAAGGATCACAAGAGTCTTAGAGTTAATTACTGGTTCTATTCATCTAGATTCTTGTTAATATGCCAATTAGAAGATCTTGACTTAACACTCACCTTGAAAGAATTTCTTGCGCTAACTCAGAACACTACTCAGAACAATTTGAGCAATCAGGTCTGCAGTGTTATGAGGGCAACGTATAAAACTCTTGTCCCAAAGATTTTCAAGTGTTTTTCTGCTGTCAAAATTCCTAACATATTTAGGATTGATTTTCTGATAATATTTTATCTTACAAAGAGTCCTTCACTGAATAATATTGTTTTCCTAAAAAGATACTATCAAAAGATTTTATCTTAACCTTTAAGATATGATTTCCAAAAAAGATAATGTTGGGAGATTTAATTCCGTTTGGAACACTTATTATTTTTGAGAGTTATTGCTGAAATCCAAAACCTCCCATATACTTGCGGCACAAGTATTCCGTGGGCATGTAATCTCTTGCCTCTCAACGTTTTCATTCATGGTTTTTCAAGGAGCAAAATCGAGTTTTCTGTGAGAAAATTTTCTGATTGAAAAACCTTCAAGAAGTGTGCTAAATTGAGTCATCTATATTGACATAATAGGGATTGTATTGTACCTTACATTCAGCTTATTTAGAAGCATTCAAAGTAAGGTATTTTTCTGTTCTCCTCTGTCATCAGTGAGATTAGAGTGTGTCCAAGTCTTGGGAGACTTTGGACGTGGTATATGGCTAGTTCTCAAGTGGAGGCTAGTTCCGTGTTGTAACGAGGGTCTCGGGCGAGACTAAGTTACGTGTGTGACGTAGTTACATGTGAGTTGCATGTGTAACGAATTCAGCCCGTGTTAGTAAAAGTATTGCTGAAATCCTACTGAGGTAGGTCGTGGTTTTTTCACCTCAATTGGACCAGAGGTGGTTTTCCACGTAAAAATATTGTGTCTCCTTTACTGTTTCCGCAATTATACTTGTTTCTGCTTTACTGCAAACACGCATTCCAAACAGTTCTGACGAGTGTTTTGAGAAAATCAAAAAAACTGGTAGACACAATTTACCCCCCTCTTGTGTCCTTGTGTGAGTAAATCCAACACTTTTAATTTATACTTGTTAGCACTTGGGAGGAATTTGATGAAGTTGAAAGTAGCTGAAAAGAGTTGGAGGAAATCCAAATGAATTCAATGCAGTGGGATTCTTGGGAATCCTACTTAAATGAAGATGTCTTTAGAAGCATTGTATTCTATCAATTCCTATATTATGTTTCTATGATGTACTCCAAGGAGCCTCACTGTGAAAAATTATAAAAGTAGGTATTTACATACATTAATAATATACTAGTTCTTCAGTGTGTGTGTATATGTGTGTATGTATGCATGTATATATGTGTGTGTGTGTGTGAAAGGTTAAAGAGATACTCCACGCATGACTAATTTATGTTAGGTTTGAAGACTCTTGGACTTGTATGCATTGCTTGGTTAATTAACTCCCAATTGTTCCAAAACTTACAACATCACAGTAGGTGGCACGATCTGAGGTTGCTCTGTACCATCTCTTATATGTAATTGTATCATGGGTGGGTCTTCTCAAGCTACCCACATGTCAGGAGCCATGTGAAGAGTATAAAAGCCGATATTGTCTCACATTGATCATATAAGTAGTCTTGAATATGCATATAAGGTTAAGGATATACTTCATTCATTGTCAATTAGTCTTAGGTTGAGACCTCACTTAAACTTAATTTCATAATTAAGTTGATTAAATTAAATTTATGTAAATTGGGCCTGGCTTAAGGTTAAGGAGATCATTAGAGTTTCATTAAAAAATTTGATGTGGAACTCTTTTAAATGTTTTAAAGGTTTTCAACAATTTCAATTTAGTTCACTGGTAAGGTTGGTCCATTAGTCATCCTTGTAGCTTGCTAGGTTAATCTTGAAGTGAGCTTCAGAGGGAGGTTTTCGGTGGATGGTTGGGGCATTCGTCAAGGAATCTAACTCCATAGTTTTCAGAGTTTATTAGAGCGCTTAATGTCATGCATGCTAAAGCTCCCAAAAAAATTTAAAAAAAAAAAAGGTGTGCTTTGCCAATAATTGGAGAAGGTCCAGCCATTCCTATATGCCCATAGATGCATACATTATTACTGAAGTTCATAGGCTAACTGCCCTTCTAGGCACTCATTCAACCGGACCCAAATCAAAGAAGTCATCTATCATCGTTGAGATATTGGTAGCAACTTAGCCCAAGTGACTAATGTAATCAAGTAATCTTAAAAACATATAGAACAACTTTAGAGGCGTTGGGACAATTAAACAAGATAAGAACACCGTTACTCCATTAGGAAATGATGTAGAACAATAGCCAATGGAAGGGTCTAAACGACCTCTGGGATTTGAAATGGTAGGATAGCCACCTAAACATACTGTCTCCATATTTTAAAATGCCCACTGATGATATTTCGGTCCCGATCAGTAAGATTGGGGAACCAATAGGATTTTTACTAAATTTGAACCTCTAGATTGGACTTTCGGTAGACCAGCAACCCAAACCCAATTTCAGAAAACATTAGAGCTCAAAACAATCTGGTGTGAACCCGAATGTGTTGAACAATCCAAGGGCCCAACTGGTTTCACCTCTATTTCGACCCCAGGAACCTTAGCATGCT
This sequence comes from Carnegiea gigantea, assembly GCA_029747015.1. Lineage (NCBI taxonomy): Eukaryota > Viridiplantae > Streptophyta > Magnoliopsida > Caryophyllales > Cactaceae > Carnegiea > Carnegiea gigantea. The sequence continues at coordinate 1,341,739 of JAKOGI010000059.1, read as the reverse complement.
CCTAGGCCATGGTGGTTTTCGTGCCTAGAATCCTATTGTGACATAGTCTACGTTATTCCATGTCAGATAGGATTTTGGCTAATAAGAGATACCACGTCCTCTTGATCAATTTTATCAAAACTAACCTAGGATTTTCCTTTAATCACTATAAATAGGGGGCTACCCTAAGGTTCAGCAGTGCATCAGAGCCCTAGAAAATTGAGATGGACTAAGCTTAAACGTGAGATTAGGAGAATTTTGTTTAAATCCTGACTCAAGACAACATTCGTTCGGTTGGGTTCCCAAGTTAATCAGGTGAGTTAATCCGACGGCGCAAACTAACAATACCTAATTCTCTTGTCTCCTTTGTTCCTTTTTTTATTATTTGGTTTAGTTTTGTATTTTGAGGCAAGATGAGATTTACAACTAATTAAGAACCTTATCCTCCATAACACTTTCATAGTTTCTTTCTTTCTTTCGTTTTTAAATTGCTTATAATCTTTTGCACTCTAGTTACTAATCTGCTACATGCTTGAGCCTTTAGTGTAACTCATGAAATTTTGACTTGATTAATTACTAGAGGTCATCTTTGATAACAAGTAGGACATGATGCATTCTATCAAAATGTCGTACATTCATCAACAAATCCGAATCTTTAGTTTTAAATAATGGAGTTAGATGGTGCCCATGCCACGGACTGTCTGGGAACCTTTTTTCGAAAACCTTATTTTGTTAGACTCATGTCCCTGTCAATTGTCACTTCTATTTAAGGGTCAATAAAAGAAGTATTTTTTTGTTAGTTTTAGACGAAAACTTGTTGGTGACTCTATCGTTCCTATGTTAGGAACCCTATTGTTAGAGTAGGTGCAACGACAAGCTCACGAGCCACAAGCTGCGTGCGAGCTGACCAAGCCAAACCAGGCTTGGAAGGAGTGCACCAGAGGAAGCGAGCAAGCAACTCCTGCTGTGAGGGAGAGCTCGCTCACGTGTGTTTTTTTTTTTTTTTTTTTAAGGCACCAGGGGCCGCAAAATGGTGTCTTGCACAAACTTTTTTTTTTAAGTGACCATTGGACCGAGCTGTTAAAAAAGAAAAAATAAAAAAAATTCTCGCAGACAAGAATACAACCATTGGCCTGGAGATTTGAGAACAAAGTCATTGGTCTAGCGGCTATATTGGTGCAAATTTCTTTTTTGGGGTTTCTCACCTCCAAAAATTCCTAGAAGAACTTATAAAAACTTAATCCAAAAATTAGATCTGATAAAAATTGTACGGGCTCAAAAACCTAACCTGAGTCCGCCCAAAAATTTTGAATTTTGAACACGATTTTCTTGACCCAAACTTGAAATAAAACGAACTTAAAAACCCCGCAAATTAGCGAGTTAAACTGACCTGAATCCGAATGCACCCACTTGACCCGAACATTATATCCTTTTTCTTTAATTATCTTTTAGTTATCCTCTTAGCAATAAGGATTATTCATTATATCAAATAACTTAGAGAAACATTATATAACTATCACAGCGCTTCACAAATTAAACAATAGTGCCTTTGTTTTTTTTTTTTTCCCCAAATTCATTATCATAATGTAACATTATGCACAACTTATAAATTGAACAATTTGAAAGAAGGGATATGAAACGATGTGAAGTGACGATCTACTCTTAAGAAAATCAAGTAAAATAAGCCAAATACTAAAAATCCGTGAATCATACAATCATATTTTTAGCGAAATGAATGTGTCTAATATTATTTTAGATAAATAGCTCTGTAAAAATCTAAATTTTGATGTTATAATTAAAATGAAATCTCTTCTGCTTTTCCAATTCCCTTTTGTTTGGTCTTCATTCTAATTCATCTTTAACTACAATGCCAGTGGTAAGAAATAAGGTCAGGCGTGTCGTATTATAGTCGTCACGCCCGACCTCTTCATAAAATGTACCTCATTGGTAATGGTAGGTTGGTTAACAAGGATATAGAATTACTAAATGGATTATTAGCGGGTCGAACTACTCTGATCCATTTAGTTGCTCTAAATGGGCCAATCCATTAATAACCTGACCCATTATTGACCATATTTCAATGTACCAACTAAAAGGTGACACAACTCTTTGCCACCCCATACATGATGTTCATATATTATATTGAAAAGTTTAAATTTTTTTATATTCTGTGAAGAAATTACAATTATCATGTTTTTTCATCAAATATTGACAATTTTGGGCAATAAATACACTCAATTTTTAATTTTGCAAAAAGAAAAACATTTAACAAAAAAGGCGTCATAAACCAGTTGGGTCGACTCGAAACCCGCAAAAATGAAATACATCCACCCATATTTTACCCAAACCCGAAATACACCCGATATATACTTTACCCGAACTTGATTACATATGACTCGTATTTAAACCATCTGCCGGAACGGAGAGATATACCAAAAGTTATGATCCTTCAATTTAAAATTATCTCAAGTGGTTATAGCTTTTGTGAGTACTTTTGTGAAGCGGGAAGTAAAGAAAATATTTGTAAGTAAGATTTTCTATTTTCAATTCAATACTTAAGTTATCTTATGTTTTAGTAAAATTATTCATATGCTTTTATTTCTAGATAAGTTGAAGGTTCTCTTAATCAACGAAGAGTTGAACCAAATTATAAGCGTAAACTTTTTAATAAGTAGGATTAGTATAAAGTAATAGTTGGCAACTTATGATATGTGTCATTTGATATGTTAGTAACAAAAATTAATATGACATGATTATATATATATATATATATATATATATATATATATATATATATTATATATATATATATATATTTATATATATATATGTGGTATATATATATATTATATAATATATATAATATATATATATAAATATATAATAAATAAATAAATATATATATATATATTTATTTATATATATATTTATATATATATGTGCGTACATATATATATATATATATATATATATATATATATATATACATATATATATATATAATATATAATATATATATATATATATCTCTATCTCTCTCTCTCCTCTCTCTCTATCTCTCTCTCTATCTCATATATATATATATATATACACCACACATATACTATAATATATATATATATATATATATATATATATATATATATATATATATATATATATATATATGTATAATGTTTATAGTTAAGATTATTATGTTAATAAATAAAATTAATATGACATGATTATTTTGTTTATAATCTTTTGCATGTTAGTAAAATTGTTATGATTAATTATACATGTATATACTTTGGCATGTTAGAAAAATTAGACATATATATATATATATATATATATATATATATATATATATAATATATATACACACACAACACACACACACACACACACACACACACACACACACACACACACACACACACACACACACAACACACACACACTATATAATATATATATATATATATATATATATATATATATATATATATATATAATGTTTGTAGTTAAGATTATTATGTTAATAAATAAAATTAATATGACATGATTATTATGTTTATATTCTTTGGCATGTTAGTAAAATTGTTATGATTAATTATACATGTATATACTTTGGCATGTTAGAAAAATTAATATGTTTAGTGTGAAATAATTTTATAAATATGTTAACAGGTATGCTTATAGTCAAAATCAATATGTCAACAATTATGAATACTTTATAAATTTGTTAAACATGATTAGTATGATATGATTTTATAAATTTGACTTGTAGGTGACATGTGAGTATGAAATGATTTTATAACGTTTTGGCATGATTACTATTTTTATAATCTCGCATGTTAGTGAAGTTGTTATGATTAATTATATATATGTTTTGGCATGTTAGTAAATTTAATATGATTAGTATTAAATAATTTTATAAATATGCTAACAACTATGCTCATAGTTAAAATCATTATGTTAACAGTTAGGTAATTAGGAATACTTTATAAGTTTGTTAGTGTGAAATGATCTTATAACTTTTGGCATGTTATTATGTTGGTATGGTTGATTGTGACATGATTAAATGAGATCATTATTATTTTGTTACTTTTGGCGTGTTAGTAAAATTCTTGTTTTAATAACTAGAATTAGTATGACTAATTAATATTTATACAATTAATTATAAATATGTAGGCAGTATTCGCATCTCATAGATGGATCCTAACATCTCCCAATTATTTATGGGAATACTTGAACGAGATGATTCACCATAAATTAGGGGAGTATAGTAGCCCGACTATCCCAAATAATTCCCACTTATCTTACCTCCATATCCAACCACCAACCTATCCCTATAATCCACACCCTTTATATTACCCCCACTACCTAATAGCAAGTTGTGGCTCAAGTCAATATCCTCCAAACTGTCCTACACCGTATTACCCCTCATAGCCTAACAATTCCCAAAGTATGCCTAATAATCTACACGTATATTAACCCCCCACCAAAAAACCATTAGTCTATTACCCCTACCACCTCATAATCATAACTACTTCTCCGAGAGGAAGGGGTAACTCCACACTCTCATCCACGCTAACTAGATTGATTGTCGAGTTAGGGCACTCCGAACTGATGAAGGGGCATAACAGCGGAGGAATGGGCAGTTGAAAAGGATCAACGGCTACTAAGTGCATGGATTAATGCAAGCATTGACACCATAGTCAGGGCCAATCAAAAGAAGTCCAACTTTTGGACTAGGGCGCTCATTTCAATAAGCACCTTTCACATGAAGCAATTACGCGCACTTTCAAGACATGCAACAACTGGTGGCTCTGGTGACACGCCCTTGTTAATAAATGGATGGATATTAGGGAGGAAATGGAATAGTTGAATGAAACTAGGAGTAACAGGGCTAGAATTTCAGAAAAGCCCAATGAGACATATCTAAACCTAATGGGGAAAACTGGAAGAGATTTGATTTGTGGCATTGGTATGAGACGTTCAAGGACCAACCAGAGTGGAAGAAGATTTGTGACCCACTTCAATCAGGATCGTCAAAAAGGTCCAAATAAATGCAATAGGGGGGCTCTAACAGATCTAACCCCAGAAGCAAAATGTAGTGCTAAACACGTGAGTGGGACTGACCGCCCTAAGAGGAGAATAGTTGTGAAGAAAAAGGCCAACAACATCATCACTGATTTGATGACTAATCATTTCAAGATCTTTAGCACAAATTCTACTAAGATGGTCAGAATCTTCAAAGAGTTCGTTGCCGTAGTTAAGAAGAAGTCAACAGTAGCTCGGGATGCCATTCAAGTAAGAAATGTGCAATGAAAATACAAGGAGACAAAGGCGCGTTGAAGATGAGGGAGCAGGATCTTAAGAAGACGATGTATGATGACAAAATAATGATGACAGATCTTACAAGGATGTCTCCGGAAGATGCTACTTATTATGCAATGATAAAGGAAGAAATTAGACGCATGAAAATGGGGTAGTCACCATCAAATTGGTCATATATCTTCCCCATGATTAGGATGATGCTAAGAACTAGTTCCACCAAGGTTATAAGATCTTATTGTCTGACTTTTGTTTACATATGATGTAGTAAACCTTACATGTTGCAATGAGGAGTTCTTACGAAATGAAAATTATTATGATCCTTGTTTAATAAACCGAGTCTCTTCATTGTGCTCATGTTTAATCATTATTATGTTATGCAAGTGCTTGACAATGGAAAATTCCGATAATGATATTATACCCCTTGTGGAAGAATCATTCTTTTCATCCTCCTCATCCTTATTAGATGTTTTGAGTTTCATAATCAAAGATTCAAATGATGACATTATTATGCCACTTGGAGAAGAAATATTTGATGATGAAATTGATATGTAAGAGATGACATTCCTTCTTAAGCTTATGAAAGTTGCACAAGAGATGAGACCTTTATCATCCAAGCCTCAAGCAAAAAAAAAAAAAAAGACATATTAGGAGAGATCGAGAACATTCCCACGATTGCTTATGCAAAGACTATATTACAAAAGATTCAATTTACAATGAATTTCATTTTTGTCGCAGATTTAGAATGCCAAAGCACGTTTTCCTCTACATTGTGGAGGCTCTTACCAATCATTCTGGACACTCGATGTAAAGGTATGATGCGATCGAAAAGCATTGGTTGACACCACTAACTAAGTGTATTGCAACCATTAGGATGCTTGTCTGTGGTATAACTGTCAATTGTGTGGATGAGTACTTGAAGGTTGTCACAAGCACAACACTTGAGTGCTTGAAGAAGTTTGTCATAGGCATCATAGCAGTATCTGGGGAAGAGTACTTAACACAATCAAATCAAACTAATGTTGATCGTTCATTGGAAATTACAGAGGCAGTGATTTTTTCGGTATGTGGAAAGTATCAATTGCTTGCATTGGGAGTTAAAGAATTGTCCAGCGACTTGAAAGCATCGTTGCAAAACTATTTTATAGGGAGCTAATTATCATCCTTGAAGTGGCCGCATCCTATGAGCTTTGGATATGGCATGGGTTCTTGGGTTGCCATGAAGTCTCGATGACAAATGTTCTTGACTGCTCCCCAGTTTTCCAGGAGTTGCATGAAGATTAGGCTCCTAAATGTGAGTATGTCCCTATTTGACAATCAATGGTTAGCAGTTAGCTGTTAGATGATTGTATTAGCTGTTAGGTATTAGCTGATTGTATCAGCTATTTGACTTAGATGATTACATTATTTGTTTCTAAAAAAAGTGTTTGGTAAAATTAGTTTTCTCTAACAAGGCCACTTGACAAAATTCCACTTATGCCCATAACATAATTTCATTATTTTTTTAACAATACAATTATTTTTATTGCGTATTTATCTTTTTTCAACATAAATTATGAATTATAAATTGTGACGTATGAAATATATAGAATTACATTTTGTATCTTCACCCTAATTTGATATTTATTATCATAATATTTTTGTTTAACATTAACTTAATTTCCTTTTCAGTAAGGATTGAAATTTACATGACATAATAATATTAAGAATATTGTCCATCTCTAAAGACTAATTAATCCATATTATTTATTAAAATTAAAAATATTTAAATTAAAATTATTAACTTCTTAAATACAAATTCTCATGGATGGCCTCCTTCTCTGAGTTGTTTACTTGAAGGATGAGGGGGTGGAGAAGAGAAAGAACTTAGCGCAAGTAAAATAAATGAATGAGTATCATATTAGCAAAAAAATAGGGTTTTTGTTTTGCATATCATTGAATGTAATTTTGACAAAAAGAAATGAGCAATATGGTAATTTTGATATTAAGGGTGTGTTTGGTAGGGGGGAAAATTATTTTTCCGGAAAATTATTTTTCATGGAAAATGATTTCCCAAGGAAAATAATTTTCCACCTACAGTTTCTGCTGTTTGGTAGAATGGAAAATCATTTTCCCGAAAAATCATTTTCTGCTATTTGGTAGAATGAAAAACCATTTTTCAATACCATAATTCTCAAGTGTTTGATACTAATAGGCTAAGCTAATAGATACACGGTCAATTTAGACATCAAGCAGTGCTTATAAAGTCATCAAACAGTCACAAAGTCATAAATAGCGACAAGGTTTCTAAGTGTCTTTTTCTAAGCAAATAGCAACTGAGCATAATACAAGCTTGGCATGTATTTCCAAAGACAACAACAAGAAGTAGGTTTATTGGCAAATAATGTATGTCAATAGAATTATTACAAGTTGAGACACAATCTGTAAACAGAATTATTGAACTACATAACGTTTAGACCTTCAACCACCTAACTACGGTTAAAGCAACTTTAACAATGCATGTCAACACCAGTTAGCAAATTGGCAAATAATGTACTTTTAACAATCAGAAAAAATTGAAGGGATTAAACCTCTCTTGCTTCACAAAGCCTTGCAAGATATGGCAAATAATGGTATCATTTATCCAATTATACAACACACAGCAGACATGAATTTCAAATTCAAGCAAAATTTTCAGTAAACAACAAAATTTCCAGCAAAATTTCTGGCAAACACAGCAGCAATCAACACCTCTTTCAAAAAATAGCAGACATGAATATGCTTCGGTAGCAAAAGGATGGTTTTTCAGGCTCTTTAACAATCCTTCCACAAACCATTGCCTCCCTCAAATCAACCACCTCAAAGGTACACCCAAACCAGCCGCACCTTCCAAATTCAAGCAAAATTTAACATACCACACAGAGATAAATAAGAAATTTCGGTTGAATAACCATATATATAACGCAATAGACAGAAAAATTGGTAATTTTCAATCCCATCAACAAAGAAAAGCCATTAATGGCAAGAGCCAAAACTTCCAAATTCAAGAAATTTTCAACCGAATTTAGAGAAATTAAAACCCTAGATCTAAAAACTTACCGGAAAAATTGAATCTAAATATAGTGGCAAGAGTGCTTGGACTGAGGCTCGAATACAGCGGTGGGAGTGCTTCAACCGGGTTCTAACAATGGCAAAAGCCAAAACTTCCAAATTCAAGAGAGGGAGTAAGGCTTTCAAATGTTGCTGAAGCTTTCCTAAAATCGAACAGAAGTTACAGAAGCAGAGTTGTTTTCGAACCCCAGGAAAATGATTTTACGGCCATTTTCACGGGAAAACATTTTCCTTCTCAGGGGTTAAAATCATTTTCCCCTGAAAATGATTTTCCCCTCCGTTTTTTACCAAACAACGTAAAATAGGAAAATTATTTTCTGGGAAAATGGTTTTATCCCCTACCAAACACACCCTTAAATAGTAAAAACCTCTGGCAAAAAGCTAATCCAAAGAGTTTTTTAAAAATTAGCTTTTTGGGTACGAAAAGCTAATACAAAAAGCTATTTAACCAAACACCTCAAAGAGCTTTTTGATCAAGGTCAAACAACTAATATCCCAAAAAGCTTTTTACCAAACATAGCCTAGATCATCAAGGGTCATGAGTCTAAAGTAGAATATTTTATGTCAGATGGTATTTATTCGATATGGGCAATATTCGTTGAAACTAAGTCGTATCCACAAGATCCAAGGTAAAACTCTTCACTAAATGTCAAAGCGTTGGTTAGGAAAGATGTAGAGCGGGCCTTTGGTGTGCAACAAACTCAATTTACCATATTACATGACCCCATTCAATTCATGATAGAAAAAGATATTGCTAACATATTGAAAGCATGTGGATACCCTATAACATGAATGTTGAGGACAAATGGGATAATTATGAGTTTGATTTTGACTTTTATAGTGTGGATCATGCTACCTCGGAGCCTAATAATTGAAATGACCATCATTCATGCTATGAGACTTACTTTCAAAGAACGATAGGAGTTCACAAGCCTAAAACACATGCACGTCTCCAAGCAGATGTGCTTGTGAAAATATGGGAGCAAAGTTTGCCGCGGGGACAGAGATGAGGACGATGCTCTATATCGTTTGTATTGTATTTTTTTATGTTGAATTTTTGTATTGTATTTCGTTTTAGCCCAACACTAAAATCAATGTATCCTTGTTTTGTCAAACTCTTTGTTTTCCATGTCGACCTATCTTGGTTTGTATCTTTTTTGTTAAGTCGAACTCTTATGTTGTATTGCATTGTATTTTTACATGTCAACCTTTTCTATTTTTTTTAAAAATAAGTTCTCGATGAATTGTGTTATCAAATTATTATGTGAAAATTACTTTTTATAACTTTTTCACACGGATAATAAAACAAAACAATAAGCTAAAATTATCTAAATATGTTTAGTTGTGATATCTATGGGCATTATTTTATATGTTGAGCTAAACTTGCGAGTCTTACATTCGACAAGGGAAGGTTTGTGAGCCAAAAATGGCTCATGGGGTAGGCCCCCACTTGTGAGCCAAACTTTTGGGTCCCTATTACGTTTCTCTATTGAAGCCACCCCAAACATCATCATTGATAGGCGATAAATTGTCCTATTTTTTATACCATTTTCACCCACTTTTAGCTCGTATGATAACTTAATCTTTAGAATTTTTACTTGTTTTATTTATGTTTTGTAGGAAATAACTCCAAATCAAGCAAACGTCGCAGAAAGGGACGAAGACGGGACAAAACGAAGAAAAACAGCAAAAACCGGCAAAAAGGGATGAACTGGGGGCCGAACCACCGTGCCAGAGGAAAGGCACGTTGGGGCCGTGCCATGTGGCACAGGCGTGCCACCCTGGCACGGTCGTGCCTCCAGGCCCATCGTCCGATTTCGCGATTTTCTATTTAAGGCCTTCTTCGGGCGTTTTTGCGGGGGGTCGTTCGGGCTTCTCCTGGGGCGATTCTTAGAGTAGTTTAGGTTATGTTTTTAGCAAATAAAACCTCAAGAGGAGGGTTAGTTTAGGATTGAAGATTTTAATGTTGGATTCAACCTTTGGATTTCAAGTTCCTTCATCAATTCAAGACTAAGTTTTCTCCTCTTTTATTTCTTTAGTTTATATGTTGTTCTTGTTTATGTTTTGTTAGTTTTAATTCTTGTATTTGTTTTGTTTCGTTTTGATGTTTAGTTTTCATTGTTGATTCATGTTATGTAGTTGTTTTGATTTGTTTTATTTCATTCTCTTTGTTTTGTTCTTCAAGTTTATGTTCTTGTTTGTTAGTTTAGGTTTGTTGTGTTTGTGATGTTTAGTGCGTAGATTGTGTTGGCTTGGATTGTGATTAGCCTCTTGATGGTTGATTAGTCTTGTATTTGGCCTAACTATGTCCAATCTATGCCTAGAACTTAGAGTTTTCCTTCACGCCCGCCAAGTGTTCCATGAAATGCTTGAGAGAGCTTTCATCCATATTTTTGGGCGATTGACTTATGCTGAGAGGTGAGATCAATTAGCTAGTGTGGGAGAGAGAATAGCCGAGTTCGGAATATGAAAATAGTACCCGAATCGAGCTAGTTCTGGGATTGCTAGTTTTGTGGTCTAATTGGGCTAGCCCTATGAAAATAGGCGGTTAGGCTAATTAGATTAGCTCATGACCCTTGAGAGAGGGCTTGGGTGGTCTTTAATGGTGTAACCGATCATCTCTAGTTTGTGATGTAGTTTGGGTAGGTTAGGACTTATCTCGATTAGTTGGTTCATCTATTAGTCAAATCACAACTCCAAGTTGCTTTTCCTATGATTGTTAGCGTAGTTTAGTTTACCCTTTGTTTTCCTTCGATTTTGCCTAGCTCGAGACGCTTTAGTTAACCCTAGTAGTTAGAAACACAATTCCCTGCAGATGACACCCCAAGTACTCAACGGTACACCTTGCACTTGGGATTTATAAATATTAAAACTCTGTTTTCCCCTAACAAGTTTTTGACACCATTGCCGGAGAATTGGTGCTTTCCAATATTAGAGCTTACTGCATTCGAGACTAGGCTTTTATTTTGAAAAAAAAATTTTTGGAAAATTGAAAAAAAATGTCTTTTTCCCACTTTCCTCAATATGAGCATGAATTGTTTTGGAGATACTATGATAGATTACATGCTTTTCTTGCTCATTGTGATTTTTATTTAGAAAAGGGGAAAATTTTGAATACAGTTTATGAGGGTGTTAATTATAAGACCCGTACTCTTTTAGAGTATTGTGATTTTTGTGCTAAAAATGTTGATGGAGCTTGGAATTTTCTTGATTGGTTGACTCGGGATACTTATGAATATGAGATTAGTTGCACTAATTCATATATCCCACCCCCTTGCATCCCTGATTATGCTCCTCTTGTGTGCAAAATTTGCCATTATTCTGATCATGCCAGTAATTCTTGTCCCTATTATATTTCTGATGGGGGTTTTGCTAGACTTAACAATATGATAGAGATAATGAATGAGCAACAAATTTGGTTTGCTAATAAACTGCGGGAGTATGACCTATCACCTAAGACTGACCTTAGCTCTAGTTCTTCTAGACTTGATGTCAATCTGTGTGATAATGGTGCGTCTTTTCCTCCTCTAGAGTCCGGACTAGAGAACGTACTCGACCCTCCCTTGACTACTTTACTCACTGTTGCTCCCTTCTTTCCTAATACACTTAGGACAACACTGCGGCTATCATGACCTTTCCAGATACACCTTCCCCTTTAGCTTAGTCGACAGAGTTAGAAGTAGGTGAGACCTTTGGTGTTAGCGCTAATGTTGATGAGGATGATACTTGGTTTAAGTTGGCCCATGTTTTTATTGAGGAGTATGATCTTCATGAAACTCTCATAGGGACTTCATGTGTGGATATTATGGTTGTGGGGTCAGCTAATCCTGATTTTGTTGTAATATATCCCCCCACCTTCTTGATACATTCCATGCTTCTTTTTCCTACTCACCACCCTCCCCTTCCCCTGAGTGTTGTGATATGTTACTCATTGATTCTCATGCGACACTTGAGGGGAATGAGGTTGACTATTCTGAGTCCCTAGGTACTCTTAGGGGGTACGACCCCTCCCTTAATCTTTATCGTCTGTACCTGGAGGACATGCTTGGAAAAATCATATTGACTAGTGCATTCGATTATTTTTCTGATTTTTCTAACACATTTGATATGTTTAGGAGCGCACTTGTTGTTATGCATGCATTCATATTTGTGTGCTCTTACTTATATTCATCTGAGTTGCCTGCTCAGGTGTTTGATAAGCTCCTGCGAGCTTTGACGGCATCTGATTTGGTCACTCAGGTCTTGAGATGAGGCGGAGTGGCTGATGCTCCTTCAACCTCCTATAGCACCATCTTGAGGAGGTGGCAGTTTAGGTGCACTCCGCACCTAACCTGGTAAATGCGTTCCCTTTTTTCTCTTTCTTTATTTTCTTTTTGTATATATAGCTTTTGCCCTTTCTTATTTATATTTTATTTTTGTATAGTTATTTTTGTAGATTTATTTCTTTTGTCTATATTTGTGTTTTTGTTCGTGATTGTGACTCTCAGCTCCCAATGAGGACATTGTGAGATTTAGGTGTGGGGGTGGGGTTATCTCTCCTTTTATTCTTATTTTTGTGAAAATTTTTCATTTTTGTATCTCCCCTTTTATTCTTATTTTTGTAAAAATTATCATTTTTTGTGTAAATTTTTTAATTTTTCTCCTTTTTGTAAAAATTTTTCTTTTCTTTTTGGGCTTTAGGGGAGTTTTGTACTATTGTGATCAGCCTTGATCTCCGGTACCTTGGTTATTAGCTCGTATGTAAGTACAATGTGCGTAATAGATATTCGCCCCAAGTTTATCATTTTAGGCCTCAGTTCTAACCCCAACAGTCCATCGTAACTTTTTAAATCCAGTCCTGACTATTGTATTATCATTACCTTATATTCTTAGTCTTTCATGATCGGCTCTCCCACTTATCTACTGCACAATTCCCTTTGTATGTGCTTGCACCCCTTTTTTCAAAAATAAAAGCAAAAACAAACAAACTCGTGCGCTACTAGGTGTATCCCTTTGAGGCGTGGCAAGAGTTTGGAGAAAAAAAGAAAAGAGGAGAAAGAAAAAGAAAAAAACAAAAGGGGGCAAAGGAAAAAGCTCGGAATGACAAGTAATTAAGTATCCCTTTGAGGCATGCACTACTGGGTGCTACCCTTTGAGGCAATACTGCCACTGGGTTAGCTCGTTTTCCATGCTAGCAAAATCAATAAGGTAGCCTGTGTCAGTTAAGTGGGACTGAGTTCGATTTCGGTAAGCCAAAGTCTTAAGGTGATGATACACTTGCACATCAGGTACCAGGATGGATTCAATATTCTCATGCGTCGTGGGTGAAAAGCTGATGTCTGGATGCCATTCTTTGGGATGATGTGTCCTAAAATATATATAATACTTGTGTACAGACTGATACTTGAGTTACTTGGGGGTTTTGGTGGATCCAATTGTGTACAGTTTACCCCGATGTATATATTGTGTTTTGTCTTTTTTATTTTTCGATTTTTGTTTCTCTTTTGTTTGTTTTCCTTTTTTTGAGATTTTGTGGGTATATCTTCCACAAACCCTTACGAGACCTTACTCGTCCACTTGGGGGAACCAAGGGGTTCAAAGGGCTTGTTGCATACGCTAAATGCAACTGTGATTCCTACGAAAGTGAGTTAGGTTCTTAAGTTAGTTTTTATTTTGTTTTGCTCGAGGACGAGCAAAAGATAGGTGTGGGAGTATTTGATAGGCGATAAATTGTCCTATTTTACATACCTTTTTCACCCACTTTTAGCTCGTATGATAACTTAGTCTTTAGGATTTTTACTTATTTTATTTATATTTTGTAGGAAATAACTCCAAATCAAGCAAACGTCGCGGAAAGGGACGAAGACGGGACAAAACGAAGAAAAACAGCAAAAACCGGCGAAAAGGGATGAACCGGGGGTCGAACCACCGTGCCAGAGGAATGGCACGGTGGAGTGGTGCCCCCCGGCCCGTCGTCCAGTTTCGCGATTTTCTATTTAAGGCCCTCTTCGGGCGTTTTTGCAGGAGGTCGTTCAGGCTTCTCCTGGGGCGATTCTTAGAGTAGTTTAGGTTATATTTTTAGCAAATAAAACCTTAAGAGGAGGGTTAGTTTAGGATTAAAGATTGTAATGTTGGATTCAACCTTTGGATTTCAAGTTCCTTCATCAATTCAAGACTAAGTTTTCTCCCCTTTTATCTCTTTAGTTTATATGTTGTTCTTGTTTATGTTTTGTTAGTTTTAATTCTTGTATTTGTTTTGTTTGGTTTTTATGTTTAGTTTTCATTGTTGATTCATGTTATGTAGTTGTTTCGATTTGTTTTATTTCATTCTTTTTGTTTTGTTCTTCAAGTTTATGTTCCTGTTTGTTAGTTTAGGTTTTGTTGTGTTTGTGATATTTAGTGCATAGATTGTGTTGGCTTGGATTGCGATTAGCCTTTTGATGGTTAATTAGTCTTGTATTTGGCGTAACCATGTCCAATCTATGCCTAGAACTTAGAGTTTTCCTTCACGCCCACCAAGTGTTCGATGAAATGCTTGAGGGAGCTTTCATCCATATTTTTGGGCGATTGACTTATACTGAGAGGTGAGGTCAATCAGCTAGTATGGGAGAGAGAATAGCCGAGTTCGGAATATGAAAATAGCACCCGAATCGAGCTAGATCCGGGGTTGTTAGTTTTGTGGTCTAATTGGGCTAACCACATAAAAATAGGCGGTTAGGCTAATTAGATTAGCTCATGACCCTTGAGAGGGGGCTTGGGTGGTCGTTAATGGTGTAACCGATCATCTCTAGTTTGTGATGTAGTTTGGGTAGGTTAGGACTTGTCTCGATTAATTGGTTTGTCCATTGGTCAAATCACAACTCCAAGTTGCTTTTTCTATGATTAGCGTAGTTTAGTTTACCCTTTGTTTTCCTTCGATTTTGCCTAACTTGAGACGCTTTAGTTAACCCTGGTAGTTAGAAACACAATTCCCTGCGGATGACACCCCAAGTACTCAACGATACACCTTGTACTTGGGGTTTATAAATATTAAAACTCTGTTTTTCCCTAACGATCATTGTCTTCACATCTTTTGTCTAACTTGGGGTTAAGTTTGTCCCATTATGATTGACAATCGACTTTCCCAAAGAATAAAGTGGAAAGGGCTAGTTATTTGCTCAAGCCCAAAACATAAGTACAAACACTCACTCTCTCTAACACCTCTCTTCCTTTCTCGGCTAAGACTATTGTCACCATCTTCTGCCATCACCCGACCACCATCACGCTGGAGCCATCCACCACCATCTTGCACATGACTATCACCGCTACCAGAACAACCACCATAACCATCAAACCCACCAACCTTTCCTTATTCTCTTTTGTTGGCCTGATTTGGCTAGTTAAATTACCCTAGAGGGGGCTGAAGAGGGTGATGATCAAAGTCTCCAAATAATCAAAATAAAAATGCATAAATGTAAATATGGACAAGGTACAAGTATTTTTTAACGAGGTTAGTCTCAATCAGGCTTAGTTCCCTCCTAGAGTTCTCTAACTCTGAGATTAACCAAATTTTATTAGGAGAAAAAATTACAACTCTATAGTACACCTACTCTAAGTCCAAGTTCCAAGTTGATACCTCAACAAGGTTTGGTAGAGTTGACTCTTCAACTCTATAATCCCACCCAATTACAACTTGAACAATACAAATCAAATGTAATTGAAGCAAATTAAATATTAATGTATGCCAATGAATGCTCGAGTAAGAGATATGCCACTACAAAAACGTTGCTTAGCTCCGACAGACAAAGCGGCGCGTCAGACAGCGTCGGAAAAATTGCTGACAAACCGACGGAATTTCAGACGAATTCCGACGGAATTTTAAATTTCCGACGGATGAATATTCCGTCGGAAAATCCGACGGAAATTCTGACGGAATTCCGTTGGAATTCGGGGTGTCCGACGGAATATCCGTCGGACTTCCGTCGGAAATTTAAAATTCTGTCGGAATTTCCGACGGAATTCCGTCGGAATCTGTCGGTGATTCCGTCGGAGTTCGGCGCGGATCTCGAGCTTCCTAGTTTGCCCAGCTTTAAATTGGGGGAGGGTGAGATTTCGAACGGTATTTTGAGAAATAGAGAAAGAAAGTGTTCGAAAAGAGAGAGAGGGAGGAGGAGGAAGAGAGAGAAAGTGAGATTTCAAGGTTTTGGTCATCGAAAAATTTAACGGTAAGTGATATTTTTACTTAATTTATTGTTTGAAATTGAAATTGTTAAGTTAATTGATAATTTTTACGGTCTTTGTTTTTCACATTTTGCCGCCGCCAGCGCCACCGCTAATGCCATCACCGTCTGTAATCTGATTGATTTTTCGGGTGTGTGAAGGTTAGTAGAATTGTTCCGCTTTCAAGTTGTGTTAATTTGATACGTGATGTTTATTTTTCGGGTATATGAAAATTAGCAGAAGCATGTTTGTTTAGTTTGAATAATTTTTTTTTCGTTGAATATAAATTTGAATAACGTTAGTTTTTTATTTAATTTATTAAATATGTATGTTAGAATAAGTGGAGTAAAGCATGTTAAGTATGTAGATCTGCAATAATTATTTGGTTATTTGAAAATGTTAAATATGTTAAGCATGTATATTATGTTTTATTAAAGTGAATAATTTAAATGAAACAAGTTTGTTTATTATCAAATGTTAAATATGTTAGGCATGAATGTTTTTTGAGGTATGATTTAATTTTTTATAATTTGTTTAGTTTGAATAATTTATTTTTTCCGTTGAATATAAATTTGAATAACGTTAGTTTTTTATTTAATTTATTAAATATGTATATTAGAATAAGTGGAGTAAAACATGTTAAGTATGTAGATCTGCAATAATTATTTGGTTATTTGAAAATGTTAAATATGTTAAGCATGTATATTATGTTTTATTAAAGTGAATAATTTAAGTGAAACAAGTTTGTTTATTATAAAATGTTAAATATGTGAGCCATGAATGTTTTTTGAGGTATGATTTAATTTTTTATAATGTGTTCTATATATGAAGAATTTTTGTTATATTTTTGCAAGATTTAGGTATGTTAAATATAGATTGATTTAAATTTGCTAAGTATGTTAATAGTTGTTCATTATTTTCGGTTGGGTTTGTTCAATTAGATAAAGTGCAAAATAAGGTGTTTAATTTGTGGTTGATGCTTATTGAGGCATATGTAGATATTAAATAATATTGTTATGCTGAATTTATTTTTTGTATGTTTAATTCTATTAATTGTTATATTTTAAGTTTTATGACAATTTATTTTGATAAGAAACAAGTATAATATAACTCTAATTTAATATGTAATGTATGTTGATTTGAATATTAGAAATAGTTGTGAGTGCGTAAGCATGTGTAATATATATTTTGTTTTACTAAATGTTTTAAGAATGTTAAGTATGTTCATTTTATATTCGATTTGTTATGTATATTAATTTTTGGTAAGTATGTGAATAATGTTTTTTTCTTGAGAAATGATTAATTGTTCGGATGATTTGGTTAGTTTAATATGTACTTTATTTGTGTCGTAAAATATGGATGTGAATTACATTCAATTTTAAGTTTATTTATCAAGTGTATTTATTTGAACAAATAGAGTAAAATACTATAACAATGTTAAGTATATATTATAACATATTATAAAATATATATTTATGTATATATATATATATATATATATATATATATATATATATATATATATATATATATGTTGAGCTGGTTAAATAGATTTCTAAAAAATTTTTATTGTAATTGGTTGTAGTTTACATAACAGTTAAGACAATCATATTAGCAAGATATGGATGGGCCGTTGCATCGTCAATGGATGTATAGAAGAAGAAATCCTAATGGACATGGACTTAGAGATGAGTGGTTGATGGGAATTAATATGTTTGATGAATTTGCATGAAATCAAGAGGAGTATAGAGTTAATGGAGTTTATAGATGTCCATGTGCGAAGTGCAAAAATATGCAATATTTTACACCTGATGTCACAAAGTCTCATTTGTATAGAAAGGGGTTTGTGAAGAATTATTAGTATTGGACAAGTCATGGGGAAGAAGATAATTCGAAAGTAGGGGGTGCAAGTAGTTCACATTCTATGAATTTTGATTACGATCACACCGATCATAATCATATAGAGAACATGCTTCATGCTGCCTTTCAGGCTAATCAAATAAACATGAGTAGCCATCAGGACGCAAATCCTGAGGCATTTTATACTATGCTTGAGTCTGCCCAAAAACCGTTGTATGAAGGGTGCAACATAACTGAACTTGAAACATCTATAAGACTGCTTAGTATTAAATCGGGGAACAACATGTCTCAACGTTGTTTCAATGAAGTTGTTGACCTGATGAAAGACATATGCCCTTCTGAAAGTGGCATTCCAAAAAATTATCATCAGCAACTCAGAAAAGTGAGAGATTTAGGTATGCATATTCAGGAAATTGATTGTTGTCCGAACGGTTGCATGCTTTATTATAAACAGGATGAGGGGATGTCCGCATGTAAATTTTATGGACATGCAAGATATTTACCAAAGAAATCCAACCAACGAGGTAATAAGGTTGTTTCATATGCAAAAATGCACTACCTGCCTTTAATCCCAAGATTGCAACGACTTTATGCGTCGAAAAGGACTGCCGTCCATATGAGATGGCATCATGAGCACCGCCAAGAATCAGGTGTTCTCCGGCATCCGTCGGATGGATTAGCTTGGAAGCGTTTTGATCAAAAGTATCTGAATTTCGCAGCAGAGCCTCGAAATATAAGGTTAGGTCTTTGTGCTGATGGTTTCACACCATTTTCCATATCTGGAAGAGCATATTCTGTGTGGCCAATTGTAGTTACACCTTACAACTTGCCTCCAGATATGTGTATGACAACCCCGTACATGTTTTTAAGTTGTCTTATTCCGGGCCCAACAAATCCGAAGAATAGGATTGATGTGTACTTGCAATCCTTAATTAATGAGTTGAAAATGCTGTGGGATGTTGGGGTTGATACATTTGATGTTTCATGCGGGGAAACTTTTAGATTGCATGCCGCGTTGATGTGGACAATTAATGATTTTCCCGTATAAGGTATGTTATCCGGTTGGAGTACTCATGGGTTGTTAGCATGTCTGGTTTGTATGAACCAAAATTGTGCATTCCAGTTACAGCATGGCCGAAAGCCCTCTTGGTTTGATTGCCATCGTCGGTTCTTGCCTCGAAATCATTGCTTTACAGCTAATAAAGTTGCCTTCCATAAAGGAAAGACCGTACACATTGGCCCTCCCCAAAGGATTTCTGGTGAAATATTATCTGAAATAGTGTCGACATTGCCTAAAGTGACTGAAGATATCCATTTTCAAATTCAGGGATTTGAGGAAAATGAACATAATTAGACAAAACAAAGTATCTTTTGGGAGTTGCCGTATTGGAAGCATCAACTTCTGAGGCATAACCTTAATGTTATGCATATAGAGAAAAATTTCAGTGAAAATATTATAAACACAGTGATGGATGTGCCCGGAAGAACAAAGACGATATCAAAGCAAGAATGGATATGTCCATTCTGTGTAGTAGGCAAGAGTTGAACTTGGTTACAAGAGGGTCAACTGATAGATTGTGTAAGCCAAAAGCCAAGTTTGCACTGTCATTACCTCAAAAAAGGGCTGTCTGTCAATGGTTACGAGAGGTTCATGTGCCTGATGGTTATTGTTCTAATGTGAAAAATTGGGTGGATCCATCTAATACAAAGTTACAAAATATGAAAAGTCATGATCATCATGTGTTCCTGGAGAATCTTCTTCCAGTAGCTTTTGCTGCTCTTCCGGAAGATGTGTTGGGACCCTTGGTCGAATTGAGTGAGTTTTTCAGAAACTTATGCTCCAGTGAGTTACACGTGAGCATGTTGGAAGAGATGAACAAGAACATTGCTATAATTCTTTGTAAGTTGGAGACAATTTTTCCGCCTGGATTTTGGAATGTCATGGAACATTTGGCCATTCATTTAGCCGAAGAAGCTTTGTTGGGTGGTCCTGTTCAATATCGAGGGATGTATCCTTTTGAGAGGTACTTTGGTTGGATGAAGTCTACGGCAAAGAATAAAGCTCGTGTGGAGGCATCTATGGTTAACGCATACTTAGCATTTGAGATCAAACATTTCGCTGAGTATTATTTTGAATCAAACTTGCATTGCTCGAGTATTGGGCGTAATGAGGATCTGCAACAACCCGAACGAAAAATGCGAACTCTTTCAGTGTTCAACCGTAAGGGTACTTCGTTTGGAAAACGAGGAAGAAGATATCTTACTGAACCTGAGTACCGTGTCGCACGTCTTCACATTTTACTGAATTGTGATGAAGTGCAACCATATTTGAAGTAAGTATATCAGTTACTGAAAGTTTCATTTGAACACTTACTAATTGTTCAGTAATAATTATTTAATTTCATTCATTAAACATTACAGTTGGTTCAGACATCAATTTCGTGGCCATAATCCAAACGCGAGCGATGTGGAAGTTGACTTGTTTATTGAGGCAAATTTTGCACAATGGTTTGAGTATAATGTAAGTAATTTTTCTTAAGTAATCCTCAACTCCTGTAAAATATTTTTCTAACTCTAAAGAGGATTACTTTTGTTTTTTCATAGGTCAATTCTTATCGGGTGTTTAATGATGAGAGGCATGATTTTCTGGTAAACTTGTCTCATGGACTGATTATGGTAGTGGAATGTTTTTCTGGGTATAAAGTTAATGGTTATCGGTTTCATACCAAGGCTAGAAATGAAGGTAAAGCAACATATAATTGTGGCGTGTGTGTCAAAGGAGGTGGCGAAGGTGATGAAGTAACAGGGGATTATTATGGCGTACTTCACGAAATTATTCTTGTTGAATTTACGGGTGAGCCAATTAAAAAATGTGTACTTTTTAATTGTGAGTGGTTTGACCTGGATGTTCCTCGAGTGCTACATTATCCTAAATTTACCCCATATCCCGAGGTTAATTATACTAGACGCTACAGAAAGTTCGACCCATTCATATTTGCTGATACTGCAACCCAAGTGGTATATGTTAAGTACCCCGAGGGGATATCAGGAAAAGCGAATTGGTGGGTAGCTATACCAAACAAACCTCGCGGTGCTCCTAAAGATAAGAATAATCTAGAACTTGCCTATCAGCAGTTTGGAATGACAACCATGAATGTGGATAATGTAATAGCGACAACATTAGTTGATGAAACTGCCCAAGCTGATGATGTTGATGGACATGATTGGGTGATGATCATGATGGGAAGGGTGATGACGAGGATGAAGAAGGTGAATGGGAGGATGAACCTGAAGACACTGATGATGATTATGATGATGAAAATATGGCATTGCAAAGTGATGATGATGACGATGACGATGTGTCCCACAATGATTGATTTAATATTTTCGATGTATGGATATTTATGTCTGTGTATGGAGTTTTTCTTAATTGCAAACCCAGGAAAACAATTGCATATATGTCATGTAATTTTTTCACTAACAATACTATAAATATTGGTGCGGTTGTATTTTTTTTATTTTGTTCTTATTTGTTAGATGTCTGGACTCAATGGTGGACGTGGTCGTGGTCGTGGTCGAGCGGTCAGGAATGATGCGGGTAGAGGAGCACCACAACTGACTCCACAGTATAATCCTGTTGATCAAAACTATAAAACAAACACTTTCAGTGGAATGTTTGGAGGTTTGCTTGATCCAACTCAACCATTCGGAAATTATTACGGTAGTATGAATGAGCAACCCCATATGCAACCACCTTTTTTCGGTGCGGGTATGCAAACACCAATCCAACCCAATATTCCATACATGGGTGGTACTTCAGCTACTCCATTACTTTATCAACAGTTTGGCACTGTTAGTCCACATTTCAACGGTAATCAGATGATGGGGCAACCTAGAATGCCAAGCCACTCAGTGCACAACGAAGTAGTCCAAAATGAAGGGGTAGGAAGAGATAGACATAGTCCTGCACCTGATAGTGAAACTGCAAGTACCATTAATAAGATATATTTACAACGCGATGGTGACACGTTAGTTCATTACAAACTTTGTAATTTCTTCACTAATCATATTTTTTTAACGCCTACAGTAATTACTTTTAACAAATTCTTTTTTTGTTGTTAGTTTTGTTCCATATCAGGGTGTAATTCAGAAAATTGTGGAAAGTTTTGCAGGTAAGTACCCACGTGCTTGGACCACGTGGGGAGAAGTTCCACAATCTCATAGAGATATATGGTTTAATGAATTCAAGGTTAATTTTCTGTACAACGAATTTCAAAGTTGTCATTGGATTGCTTGAGATGTTCAATTGCTAATATACTTCAACTTTGGCACAGAAACACTACTACTGGCATCCAGACAATGAAACCCAGATACGGCATAACTTTGAGTACATAGGGGCAGCTCGACTTAGGGACATTCTTGGATATGGCAGAAAGTACAACAAAAAGTCGAAGTGGTTACCACCTAATGTTTGGAATGAGATGCTTAAACATTGGATTGAGGATGACAAGTTCAAGAAATTGAGCCAACAAAATAAAAAGAATCGATTGAGTGATGCTGAATGTTTTGGTCCTTCGTTACATACATGTGGCTCAATTCCGATTAGTGAAAGGAAAAGACGCCTGGTAATGAATGTGATTATTAAAAAGCTTATTTCTTATATATAATGTATGGTATGAGTTAGGGTTCTCGTCCTTATTTTATATTTAATAGCTGGTTACTTTTTTTTTTCCTCTTTAGGCCAAAGCATTATGTAGGGAACCCACATGTGAGGAATTGTTTAAGGACGCCCACTGCAAGGTGAAAGATAAAATGTTTGTGGATAAAAAAATCTGCAAAAAAATTTGTAAGTTCAATTTGGCACATTTTATTCAGAGATGAATCATATGTTACAATTGTAGGTTTAGTATGAAACTTATTTATTTGTGAAAATTTTCAGGAGGACTATCACAACAAATGGCAGGAGTACTCTCAAGCTGCAACTCAAGGGAGCTCCCAACTGTCACCTATGACCCAAGAAGAGCTTTGGATTAAAGAAAATTTGGACAAGAAAGGCCGTGTATACGGTTTTGGTACGGAGAGGGTGAAGTTGAAGAAATCAGCTACCATCGCAGCTGCACGTCACTCATCAGTAGAGCATTTTGATCCAAGAGAGCAAGCGCAACTCCTCAGTGAGAGCATAGCCAAGCAAGCAGAGGCTATAACTCAACTAACCAAGAAACAAGGGAAGACAGAGCGCATGCTGAAAAAAGTTTTCAGATTTTTCAAAGGTCAAAGTGCAGGTTCTTCCAGCCACATCGACTTGAACGCTGATGATGATGAAGAGGACTCTCAACATGATGATGATGATGATCCCACAAATTTATCTGACTCTGATTAGCTGATATGATTTTCGTGTAATTTATGTAATCTACGTGTACATCTAAAACAACGTATATGTTGTACTTATATATGTTGTACTTAATATTTATATATGCTGTACTTAATATTTAATTTAGCACATTTTATTGGTAGATCTAAAACTTAATATTAATTTTTTTTATTTTGAGAACTTTTGAAATTTAGAAAAAAACTTTTGAGAAAGTAAAAATTTTTTTTAAATTACCGGAATTTTCGATAATTTAAAAAACAATTTGTTGGGAATTTGCGACGGAATATTCCGTCGGAATTTCCGTCGGAAATTCCTGTCAGTGTTTCCTGCCAGTTACTGCCTGACAGTATCCGACGGAATTTCCGACGAGTATTTTCCATCATAAATTCCGTTGGACTCTGTCGGAGTCTGTCGGAAAAAAATCTGCACGAGCTGAATCCCGACGACCCTTTCCGCGTCGGTGTTTCCGTCGGAAACCCAATTTTCCGTCGGAAAATTGACCTTTTTCCGTCGAAATTTCTGTCGCAGATTAGATATATTTTTGCCAATGAGTGCTTGCTTCTCTCTCTTGTTGTATTCAACCTTTAGCTAGCTTCAATATTTATAGCAAAACTTTGATGAACCCACAAAAACTAGCCGTTAGACTGATTTAAGATTGCCTCCAGGATTTCGACTTCAGTTCAAGGCCTTGAACTTCAGTTCAGGGTACTTGAAGATCTTCTATTTTCAGCGTGCAATGGCTATATCTCTATTTTTGGATGATTTGCAATTTTATCCGACGGGTACCTTATTTTGGGCTATAGAAAGATTCTCTTGGTTGTAATTCCTTACATGATTAAGCACTTACAATTTCGTTAGGAAAAATCAAATATTTTACAAAGTGAATATCTATAATCAAATGGGATATCCTATCTCATAATATAGCATTATCAAACATGACAAGAATCATAATCAATTTTGAATCACAAACGTAATATCATAAAGATCACTTATTCAAATTTGAATATTAAACCATCTTTAAGATAAAGTCAATCATGTCAATATCTATTTATAATCATATCACATAGAAGCATTAAAGTAGGTCCAAATCTAACGTAATAAATATATCAATAGACCAATTCCTTTTTGTCTTTCATTAAAATATATTAATAAAATATATTGTAAGATTAAGGAAGCTAACATCTTTCCTTACCATAGTAATGAACCAACTTTACTACCAAATTGTCACCACCTCTAGCTATCCCATAAGCTAAAAACCACTTGTATTGTACTGCATACATCTACTTTTACATCTACGTGTGGTCAGCTTACCAAAGCCATAGTCCAATTACTAGATATTGATCTACAAAGATGCTAACTCCATCTTAAAACCACCATTTTCTCTCTTTCTATGTTAGTCAACAGCCAATGTTCAAGGATTCGTTCCACCACCTTCGGCCAATACATTGGCTAACTGCCTACTTTCTTTCAATGCAACCTCTACTTTCATACACTTTGTTTGCTTATAACACCCTTGAGCTACCCAGTACCAACTCCCAAAGTCCACGACATGATCGTTTGGGTTCAAATTTTAGGTACGTAATGTAGAAGGTAAAAATTCTACAATCAATCGGATGGTGCCACGTGTAAAAAATCGATCAATTACAGATTGCCATGTGTCACGTTGACTTTGGCCGACCCGCTTGGTCAAAATTAAGTTCAGCCAATTAAAAGCTACAACGTGTCATCAATGATGCAGAATAGTGATTATTTTCTTTATTTAAAAATAAGAAAATGATTACTAGGCCTAGGCCCAAAACCCTGCTCTAACCCTAGTTGGTGGAGCCTATAAATAAGGGTCCTTCCCATTCATTTGGGTTATTCAGCATTTGCAGAATTCAGAGGTCAGACAGCGAGGAGCATCCAGCTACCAAGTAAGAATGATCAAAACTTACAGAGCTTCAGAAACTATAATCAGCCACTTGCAGAACAAAATTAAGAATAGTCTACAGAGTTCTTTAGCTGATTTGCATCAACTAAGATCAAGCATCACACCCTCGAAGTACTCAAGTCATTAGGAGATCAAATCAGAGGATTATTTAATTGTATTAAACTCAGAGATTGTACCTGCACACGACATCAATACAAGATTAAATTTGTTTATATCAATTTCCTGTCTAATTTATTTTAGGCACGAAATTTGTGTTTATAAATTTTTAACATGCTCGGTGGGACCTGTCTGCCTCTCATCTCTTTCTCTGAAATACAAGCTCTGCACTCCCTCGAAGATAACATGGCTCCTGAGAATGCTATCACCCAATCTTCAAGGAAAGTTATCCGATCTGCATCTCAGGAATCAACAACTGCTAGTGCAGCATCTAGTGGTGTCATGACTAGAAGTATGACAAAAGCGGCTGGAGAGCAATCAATGGTGGCTGCACCATCACAATCATATAAGATCCAAAACCTCAGCTCCAAGGTATCTGATGGAGTCAATCAAATCACTTCAAATGTTCTGAAGCAAGAATCTATTGCCGGTCTCATCATGCCACAAATAATTCCATGTGGGATGGATGAGCTCTAAACCCACACCAACCCTACTTTCCAACCCTTCAATAAATTGAAGACAATGGTTATTCAAGCAGTGATTCCTCTTTAGCATCCTCAAAAGGGTCACTTTTCTTGCATGTTGAAGCTGAATCCTCTGACATTGTCATCATACCAATTATGATAACAACAGCTACTAACTTTGAAGAATAACTGGCAAGCATGAAGGCTACCTTAGATAGGCTTTCTAAAGAGAGTGCAGAAAAGGACGCTCAAATCAAATGCCAGAATGATAAGATTGCTGAGCTAATGAAGAAGCTGGCAAAGAAGTCCTCGGAAGCTTCCAATAAAGGTTCAAACGCTGAAGACTCTGATAAAGAGTCCAACCACACTGAAGAATCTGACGACGAGCGCAAGGCAAAGAAGGACCGCTCTTTAGGCTCGATGTTCATTAAGCAGATTCAGAGCTTGATAGCAAATGCAGTCAAGGCTCAGTTGGGAGGAGGGTCTCAAAAGATCCACTTGTACACAAAGCCTTATACGAAGAGGATAGATGCTTTTCGCATGCCCCATGGCTATCAGCTTTCCAAGTTCAGCCAGTTTGATGGCAAAGGCAACCCCAAACAGCACATTGCCCACTTCATTGAGACATGCAGTAATGCTGGCACAAAGGGGGACCGGCTGTTTAAGTAGCTTGTTCGCACTCTAAAATGGATCGCATTCGACTAGTACACAGACTTAGAGCTAGAGTCCATTAACAGTTGGGAACAAATGGAGCAGGAGTTCCTGAATCGGTTCTATAGCACTCAACGTATTGTTAGCATGACAGAGCTAACAAACACTAGACAATGGAAGGATGAGCCGGTTCTTGATTACATTAATCGTTGGAGGTCCCTAAGTCTTAAGTGCAAGGACCGTCTATCAGAAGGTTCAGTCGTTGAAATGTGTGCTCAGGCATGGAGTGGGATTTACTATACGTCTTGCAGATGAGTAAACTAAAGACGTTCTAGGAATTAGCAACAAAAGCTCATGATATGGAGATGACGATCGCAAGTCACCATGGCAAGTCTTCTTCCTCGTGTGACGCTAGAAAGGACAAGGGTGAATTGAAGAAAAATCCCAAGTCCACGAAGTCCTCAAACAAAGAATCCATGGCTGTTTCAACTGGGGAGCCGGTTCGAATATCCAAAAAGCCCAAATATGAAAACAAAAAGGGTGGATTCTCTAAGGATACTGGAAAGAAGCGTCCTACATTGAAAGAACTGTAGGAGAAGAATTACCCATTCCTTGACTCAGACTTGTCAGGAATGCTTGATGATCTCCTTGAAAATGGGGTTATCGAACTTCCAGAACCAAAACGGCCCGAAGAAGCTAGAAGGGTTACCGACCCAAAATATTGTCGGTATCACAGGGTGGTTAGTCACCCTCTCGAGAAATGCATTACACTTAAGGAGCGTATTGTGCAACTTGCCAGGGATGGAAAGATAATATTGGATTTGGACGACACTGTTAAGATAATTCATATCTCCACTCAGCTGGAGTGTTCCTCACTGCCCTGGAAGCCAAAGCATACTCAACCTCATGATAGATTAAACACTGAATTGATGTCCTTCTATGGAGAGAAATTAATTACAATTCAATTTGAAAGTTTAGAGTCTATGGTGGTTCCAACTGAATCCAAAGGACCCTTGACAGAGTCTGATACTTTTGTAGATGTCTCTAATACAGCTGATGTTAATGAAGCGGGATGGACTTTTGTCACTCATTGGAGGCCAAGGAAGCAAAGCCAAGTGCAATCACCACCTCTCTGCTGCAGGAAGAGACAAGGAAGAAAGAAGAGTCCTCATCATTCAAAAGGAAAGGAGAAATCCAAGAACGTCAAAAGGCATGAAATTCTACCTATTGACCTCCTTGAGCAGGAGCCACTTGTCCCTGTCACACTCGAAGAGTTTTTCCAAACAGGCTTCTTTGAGAAAGTTACAGTCAACATGACCTTATGTTTTGAGCTCGAAGAAGACGAAGACAAAGGAAGTGACGGACAAGAGGAGTCTCCTAGAGTAGCTGATAAGACCTTAACTGTCTTGGAGGCTTTGCCAGCTCACATGGGCTAGGTGCAAATCTTTTATTTGCCTAACGTGATCCGCTAACATATCGTTGCTGCCTTGCAACACCCAGAACTTTACGCTGATAAAATCAAGGATATGGGAGCATCAACAGAAGGCCCTGTTCAGTGTGCCTTTTGTAACACCACAGTCACTTTTACTGACGATGATTTGTTGTTGGGATCCAAGCCCCATAATCGTCCTTTGTTTGTGACTAGTTACATAGGGAGCAGAAAGTCAGGTGCATTCTCGTGGATGGAGAGTCAGCCATCAACATCATACCCAAGTCTACAATGAACGACTTAGGCATCACAGTGGAAGAACTGTCTAAGAGCCAAACGATGATTTAAGGCTTTAACCTTGAAGGCCAGCGTGCAATCGGCATGATTTGCATTGAACTGATAATGGGAGATTTGAGGACATTCTCCATCTTCCATGTAATCAATGCTAAAACTTCCTACAGGTTATTACTTGGACGACCATGGCTTCATGAGCATGGGATAGTGACTTCTACTTTACACCAATGCCTTAAGTACTACTGTGATAGGGAGAAGAAAATAAATGGGGATGTCAAGCCATTCACTAAGGCTGAGTCTCATTTTACAGACGCAAGGTTCTTTGAAGAAGGTGTTGCACCTAAAGAAACCATACTGTCAACCATTTCTTCCAGAGGCAAAGGTATCGCAAAGAAGGCCCCTTGAGCAATAAAAGATGATGCTCCTAAGCAGCAACTCGAGAAAGAAGCAAGCAAACAAGGTAGCACCACTTGTTGTGTTAAGCAAGAAGCTAAACAAGCTGCTACTTCAACGGGATCAATGCCACCAGTCTTAAGGTACATACCAAGGTCTCGCCGTAAGGAGGGCGAATCGCCCTTTAATGAGTGCACAAGCAGACGCATCGAGACCAAAGCTACTAAAAAGGATGATAGAGCTAGCATAATCACCATAAAAGGAAGTGCAACAGTTCCAATACTTAAGATGTGGTAGGCTAAGGTGAGTAAGCCCCCTCTTTTCGGGTTTGTCATTTCTTCTAAAAAAGGCGATGACTTGCCAAGTGCACGGACTAGGGAGGGATTTGATCCTAATGTGTATAAGCTTATGGAGAGGGCTAGTTACGACTTTCAAAATCCAGCTGCTTTAGGAAAGGTAGTCGAAGCCAAGCCTCATGGCCTTACTGAAACTCAGAGGAAGATTCAAGAGCAGAGAGGTTCAGTAGCTGTCTCTAAAGTTGGACTAGGTTTCACGCCACCGCAGCCAGTCAGAATCTCTAGGCGACGAAAGGATAAGAAGTTGGTGATTCAACACATCTCAGCTGAAGAAGTATATGTGAGTGAAGATGAAAATGCTTCCCCCAACCCAAAGCCCTCTGTATTTGATAGGCTACAATCATCTACTTCAAAAAAACATCCGTCAGTATCCGCCCGTATAGGAAAAGGGAAAGATTACAGATGCTCTATTTTCAACAGAATCAAAGATGATCCTTGGCCAACGCCTTCAGTTTTTACCAGAATAGGAGCTGGTGAAAAGTCTTCAAACTAAAGTTCTGCATTTAGGCTTTTAGGAGTGACAAATGAAGTTTAGAGCTCTATCCTTTCCCGTATGAAATGTATGTCTAGTCTGGATGTTAAGATAGACGGTTCATTAAGGATAAAGAGGCATACTGTGGTCTTCACAGGTCAACGAAAAAACTCTGACTCTAACAAGGAAGCGGAGGAAGAAGAAGTTGTTTCTTCCAATCATATCACAATCCACGAATGTGATGACTCAGAGTCAAAGATAGAGTTAGCAGAAACTCCTAATACTTTCAAAGATGGGGGTCAGGCTACAGTTGATGATTTGAAAGATCTGAATCTTGGAACCAATGAAGAGCCTTGCCCTATCTACGTAAGCTTATCACTTAAACTCGAAGAGGAAAAATAGTACTTCGAACTCCTGTCAGAGTACAAGGACGTATTTGCATGGAGCTATAAAGAAATGCCCGGGTTAGACCCAAAGGTCGCAGTTTATCGCCTATCTATCAAAAGGGGTATTTCGCCTAAGAAGCAACCTCAGCAACGTTTTCACCCAGAGTTGGCACCGAAAATTGAAAAGGAGGTCAACAAACTCATAGAGGCAGGATTCATTCGCGAGGTCAAGTATCCAACATGGATCGCAAATATCGTGCCTGTCAGGAAAAAAAATGGGCAACTTCATATTAGTGTGGACTTTCGGGATCTCAATGACGCTTGTTCAAAAGATAATTTCCTGTTGCCTATCAAGGAACTCATGATTGACTCAACCACAGGGCACGAAGTGTTGTTGTTTATGGATTGTACCGCATGATACAATCAGATTCTGATGCCGCCAGAGGATCAAGAGGCCACAGCTTTCTGCACACCTAAAGGCATTTTTTACTATAAGGTGATGCCCTTTGGTCTTAAGAATGCAGGAGCAACTTACCAAAGGGCAATGCAAACAATTTTCGACGATATGCTTCACAAAAAAGTTGAGTGCTACGTCGATAATTTGGTGGTCAAGTCCAAAAAGAGGGAGGACATACAAGATCTTCGTTCTATCTTTAAACGATTACGGAGATGTCAATTAAAGATGAATCAACTCAGGTGTGCATTTTACGTCACCTCTGAAAAGTTCTTGGGTTTTGTCGTTCATCACAGAGGGATTGAGATCGACCAATCGAAGATCAAGACAATCCAGGAGATGCCTGAGCCTAAGAATCTCAGGGAGCTTCGCGGGCTTCAAGGTCGCTTGGCATATATCCGAATATTCATCTCAAATCTTGCAGGACGCTGCTATCCCTTCAGCCACCTTATGAAAAAGGGCGCATCGTTTAAGTGGGATGAATCATGTCATATGGCATCCGAGAAAATAAAGGAGTACTTGACCCATCCTCCTGTGTTAGGGGCACCCATTCCTGGCAAACCTCTTCGACTGTACATTGCAACTTAGGAAAAATCCTTAGGAGCATTATGTGTACAGGAAAACGAAGAAGGGAAAGAAGTCGCCTTATACAACTTAAGTCGTACATTGGTTGGTGCTGAATTGAAGTACTCCCCTATTAAAAAGATGTACTTATCGCTCATCTTTGCCATCCAAAAACTCAAGTATTACATGCAGGCTTATACCGTACAAGTGATCTCCAAAGTTGATCCCATCAAGTAAATCTTGCCTAGGCCAATCTTAAATGGGCGACTGGTAAAATTGGCGGTCATCTTAAAATAGGACGACCTTGGCTATGTACCCCAAATAGTGGTTGAGGGACAAGCATTGGCAGATTTCTTAGCAGATCATCCCATTCTCGATGATTGGGAGCTAAATGATGATTTGCCAGGAGAAGACATGTTCTACATCGATATCCTCTCTCCCTGGAAAATGTATTTCGTTGGTGCAGCTAGGCGTAATGGCACTGCTACAGGAGTGGTCTTCTTTTCCCCCGAAAAGCACATTCTCCTGTATTCATTTGTACTCACTCAGTTATGCTCTAACAATGTGGCGGAATACCAAGCGCTTAGCTTGGGTCTTAAAATGGCTATTGAGATGGGAATCACCGATCTCAACATATATGGTGACTCGCAGTTGGTCATCAATCAACTACTTGACGAATACGAGGTTAAGAAAGAGGACCTTGTCCAGTATCATAGGCAACCATTACGCTTGCTAAATAAGTTGGATGTGGTCAAGTTAGAGTACGTGCCAAGGAGTGCCAACAAGATGGCTGACGCACTAGCAAGCCTCGCAGCCACTTTGGCTCTGAGGGCAAAAGAAGGAAGGACTATTCCAGTATGTAGCCGCTGGGTTGTTCCGCCGGATGATGAAGACTCAGAGGAAGACGTCAACATGATCGGTGTTCTTGAAACAGATGCAGAAGACTGGCATCAACCTATAATCGAGCACTTAGAGCGTGGAAAACTGCCTAGTAATCCAAGGCATAAAACAGAAATACAGCAGAAGGCTTCAAGCTTCCTTTACTACAACGGAATGCTCTATCGACGCTCCTTTCTTGGTGTTTGGTTATGATGCTTGGATGTGGAAGAAGCAAAGCAAGTAATGACAGAAGTTCATTCAGGTGTGTGCTCCGCACACCAATCAGGGCCTAGGCTACACGATCGCATTAAAAGGATGGGTTACTACTGGCCCACTATGGTGTAAGACTGCATAAATTATGCAAAGAGGTGTGATGCTTGCCGGTTCCATGCTAACTTCATACATCAACCTCCCAAACCTCTCCACCCAACAGTTGCATCTTGGCCATTTGAGGCATAGGGGCTTGACGTCATTGGACCAATCATGCGTAAATCGTCTCCTGGTCACTCCTACATCTTAGCTACCAATTATTACTTCTCTAAATGGGTGGAAGCAATTCCACTAAGGGAGGTCAAAAAGGAAAATGGGGTTGACTTCATAAGAACACACATTATCTATTGACATGGTGTGCCGGGATACATTTTCACCAATAATGGTAAGCCCTTCTTCAACAGCTTGATGACTAGCTTGTGTAAGAAGTTTAAGTTTGCCCAACATAAGTCTTCCATATACAATGCCCCTGCAAACGGCCTGGCAGAAGCATTTAATAAAACACTTTGTAACTTACTCAAAAAGGTTGTCACAAAATCTAAACGGGATTGGCATGAAAGACTAGGGGAAGCTCTTTTGGCATATCGAACAATGTACAAGATGCCAACACAGTCGACCCCATTCGTTTTGATGTATGGAGTTGAAGCCGTTCTACCATTGGAGCTTCAAATTCCATC
Source organism: Carnegiea gigantea (assembly GCA_029747015.1). Lineage (NCBI taxonomy): Eukaryota > Viridiplantae > Streptophyta > Magnoliopsida > Caryophyllales > Cactaceae > Carnegiea > Carnegiea gigantea. The sequence continues at coordinate 1,308,564 of JAKOGI010000059.1, read as the reverse complement.
ACTCCGCATCGCTATACAGGAAGGTTTGACAGAAGACGGAAATCACAGGCTTCGCTTAGCTGAGTTGGAGGCCCTTGATGAGAGGAGACTACAGACACAACAAAAGCTAAAATGCTACCAAGCCCGTCTATCAAGAGCGTTCAACAAAAAGGTTCGACCCTGCTCATTCCAAGTCAGAGATCAGGTGTTGGCAGTAAGAAGACCGATCATTATCTCCCACAAATCTGGAAGCAAATTCACCTCCAAACGGGATGGTCCCTATGTGTTCAGAGAAGTCTACACAAATGGAGCCTACAAGATGGCAGATGGACAAGGGGTTCGGGTAGGACCCATAAATGGCAAGTTCTTGAAGCACTACTACCCTTGATATAGGATGTCGCCAAGCGCCTAGGTAAGAGTCTAAACTACTCGTGCTTTCAAGTTAAATTCCTTTGTAATACTTCTGGCCCGCAAGAGTCTAAACTATGAATGGCAAAACAAAATAAATAAAAAATGTTATGCCCTTGAACTACGTGTGGCTTGATCCTTTAGGGTATTACATTCCCTTTATGCACATAGGCAACTTGGGTATATTTCCTAAGTACAGCCATAAAAAAAAATGGATGAATAAATTGTGTTAGTGCTCATTGGTTTTATTCGTTGGATACAGCTACATATTATTGCGTAAACTTGAATTGAAAGATTCATCTTATCGCAATATATCAAAACCAATTCCACTAAAACCATACTGAGTCCAAAAAGAAGTAATAAGTTGCAAAGTGAAAAAAAATCTAGAACAAATCCACCGAATATGGTTTAGGCATCTAGTGCACCTAAAAGCTCTTGAGCACGTTTCCTTGTTGCTTCAATTTGAGCCATTTCTTCTGCGGTAACTTGGGGCGTAGCATCTAAATCAGCAACCTCTTTTTCAAGAAGAGATACACCATCTTTGGCTTTCTTCAATGAAGCTTCAGTCTCTACTAATTTGTCTTGCAATTCCATCTCATTCGCCCTTGCTCGTTCAAGATCTGCCTCAAGTAGCTTCCTTCACTTATGAGCTTGGGCGATAGCAGTAGTTGTCTCATCAAACTGCGCACCGACCTTTTCCACTGAAGCTCGTGCCTCCCGAAGTTTCTCTAATAAGGCTGCTCGCTTGCTTAGCATATCTTCGGTAGGAGTCCGATGTTCTAATTGGACTTTCAACTTCAGGTACTATCCGACTTCATTCAAATGTGCCTCAACACAATTCTTTAGCCCCAAATAATCTGCCTGGAAGAATGATAATATTTTATATATTTGCTTAGCTTCCTGGTGGATATTTGCAAGGTTGCCTTCTGTGTTTGGGATGACCTTTTTCAACTGTTGTTGAAAACGTTGCTTCACACTCAAGGCCAGATCGTTAAACACGCCAAAAACAATTCTCCTAGGGAAGTAGGTTGCAACAGAAGGAGTAGGTGATTGACAGTGCTCTACTTGTGTCACTGGCGATGGCATTATATTAATATAATCGTCCTCAGTTGACTTGGCAGCAGGCACGGTCAAGTGGCTTCACTGTCCTTGTCACCAAATGCGACCTTAAGTCCGTCTCCGATTTTAGCAGTATATCCCTACATTAAAAGGAGGATTAAGTCAAAAAAAAGAGGGACCAAAAAAAAGGGAAGGGAAAGGGGGCAAGATAACAATATGCACATCTCCCTTTGCTTTGTTCTCTTATTTCAGTGAGCTCGTCGCACTGTTAGACTTGTTCTTGAAGTTAGGTAGGTTGGTTGCAACGTCTGGTTTGCTCTTCGAGCCCGACAAATTCTTTGCTCCTCTAATGGAGGACCTAACACCTAAACCTCTTAAAGCTTCAATCTTTTCTTTCCCAGGTGAACAACTTCCACTTTTCTGAAGAGATGTGTCTACTCCCAACGAGGAGCTATCGCCTCCTTCTTTTCTAAGCTCAGCTGGGGATAGGGTATGTTCGTTACACTGCCACATGATTGGCTTATGTGCACTCGCTTTTCGAAAAGTGACAACTAAGGCGGATGCATCATCAGCAACTCTCACTTTAGAAGCTCTTCGTGGTTGCACAACCTTCACCCCGCGAAGATCGCCACCAATTAGCATATGCAATAGTAACCAGTGTAGACTTCTTATTAGGAGAAGTAGGAATTGTCATGCTGGACCTTGTTATGTGTTCTGTAAGGTTGAACCAATAGCGAGCTACATCCTGTAAGGTGCCCTCTCGATCATTCATTCGTGGCTCACTTAGTACATCTTGATAGAAGCCAAATTGTCGTCCTAAACTTGCAAGGAAAGTACGGTTCGATCACAAATTTTCTTCCTAGTCGCAAGGTCAAAAAACCAGAGCGGAGGCAAATCAAATATGCTTTCCAGCTTGAGGATAAATTCTGCGTGTCAATTAAGGTGATCGATGTATCCTTCACAAGAGCGTTAGAATACATGACAGACGGATCCTTGCATTTCAATAGCTCTCAAGCTTCCTGTACATCAGGAGTCCGATTCATCTTTTCACCAGAGAACCTCACTATCTCAGGATGGCCGTTCCGATGATAGGGATGATCAAAATAAGTATGGAAGTCATTCCCTAACCATCCATGAACGTAGTGAATGGGGAAAATTACTTCCAACTTATTCAGGCTCCGAGCCATAGAAATTTTATTCAACCCCCGATAAATGCCAGCCAAAAGCAGGAATTGCTAAGTTTAGACATTCCCCAGGAGCCAGTTTGCTTGCAGCTACAAACACAACTGGGCGAATAAGGCACACTGCTTCAGATGGTAGCACAAGGAGCACAACCAACAGGAAACAAGGGCAGCAAGGTAGCTCTCTTCAATTAGGGCCTCAGGAATGTTGAGCATCACAAAGGACCCTTCTCTCTCGTCGTCCGCCCTGTGCGAGAAGCAATCAAGCTAGATGGACACGATGTGTTTGTTGAAGCTTTAACTCACTTTCTTTTATCACGACTGGGAGGAGGTGCGTAAATCTACTACCCTCAAAACCAGAAGCATATCCATTCGGAAGCAGTAAGTTGAACGATGCCATGAACATCTTGGCATAGTCTGTGGAATGCAGAGAAGATGAACGAGCAAGTCACTGGAATATCATTATCTTCACGTCCCGCAGAAAGGAGTCCTCTAGTGGATGGAATGACTTCTTCGTAGTAAGCACCGTCAGCTGGAAGTCCACCTATAGCCCGCAAATCCCATAAGGAGATTGATATATCACCGCTCTCTGTACAAAAGATGTTGGTAGTGTGGCACCACAATTCGCAGAATGCTTTGAAGACGATAAGACTCATGTCATAAGAGAACAAGTATGCATACCGTCCGTCATAACGCCTCCATTGCATAAGTCTGTCTTTGTTGCGACTAAGAACATCTTCAACCCATTCCCAATAGCACGGTATGAAGAAGTTGTCGGAGAAATAAGGTGAAAAATCGCCCCAGGCTAGTGTCTCGTCCATGATACGATGTCGGAGTAAGGGTGTTGCTCCTTAAGAAAGGGTTGAAGATGCAAATAATGGCGAGCTAAGCTTCAAGACTCTCAAAGTCGAGATGACTCCGTCTATCTTTGTATGTCGCGGGTAGATTCCGCACTCCAGCATGAATCTGCAAGGTAGTTATAGAGTAAAGTGCATCTGGATGGTATCGGTGTTGGCATATCTACGCAGAGAGTCATGCCTTCTTCAAGAGGATCGTCTTCTCTATCCAGGATGGTAAGAGTTGGCTTCTTGGGATCAGAGGATGAGTCCAGAAAATGCACCATGGTGAAGAAAGAAAGGTACCTCGACCCCAATTAAATTAAGTGAGGGAGTCTCCTGCGAAGAATCAAATCTACGTGGAGAAACGATTCCTCGTTTTAAAAGTCGACCTCACTTCATGATCTAACTGGAGAAGTCGCGGTAGAAATAAAGAAATTCAAGTCAACCCCAATTAGACTAAATGAGGGAGTCTTCTGCGAAGAATCGGATCTACGGAGAGAAACAATTCCTCGTCTTAAAAGTCGACCTCACTTTGCTATCTAATCGGAGGAGTCACGGCTGGAAGGAAGAACAGCAAGTCGACTCCAATTAGATTAAGTGAGGGAGTCTCCTGCGAAGAATCGAATCTATGGGGAGAAACGATTCGTCCTCTTAAAAATCAACCTTACTTCACGATCTAACTGGAGGAGTCGTGGCTAGAAGAAAGAAATACAAGTCGACAACAATTAGATTAAATGAGTGAGTCTCCTGCGAAGAATCGAATCTACGGGGAGAAATAATTCCTTATCTTAAAAGTCGACCTCACTTGGCGATCTAATCGGAGGAGTCGCAGCTCGAAGGTAGAAATTTAAGTCGATTCAGCAGTTTCCTGAAGAAAAAAAACGAGAGAAATATAAATTCAAGTTCTCTAAGAAAAAGCAAGAAAATGACACAAAAAAAAATTCACCAAAAAAAACAAACCAAATATAAATCAGTTTAATTAAATGACTAGTTCTCGGTTTAATTACACAAATAAGGGGGATCCAAAAAGAAAAGGGAAAGTCAAAATGTTAAACTACATCTGCGTTTGAGCACAAGTAGGGGAAAAAAGATTATTATGCGAAATTACGATGAGGTTTGACACTGATTTAAAAAAAAAAAAAAGAAGGCGAGGAACTCGAGTCTTCTTTTTGCTGGTTTCTTTCTCTACCCCTCTTCTGCCTGTTCCCCTCCAGACGCCATTGCCATGGCTATGCTGAGTCGCTGACCCGATAAATTCTAGGGGGAAAAAAAAGCATCCCAAAAAAAATCCAATCACACAAAACCCCAGTGGTTGGAGAGATCTAATTCCAGAGTTTTCATCACTGGATATGAATTTGATTAGTACCCAAAGCAAATGACTCGAGATTTCAAAAAAAACTGGGGCTGGCGTCTTGAAGATCCCAGAGGGGATACTAATGAAAAGGAAGAAAACTAACAAAGATAATGATGCAGATGAAGAGTGGAGGCAGTGACTACAAGCCCTAGAAAAAGTTAACAGATCTACTTATCACGCCTGCACAAAAGATTGAAGGCTGATGATTTTGTTCTTTCTAAAGAACAGCTTGAAGCATTCAGTGAAGAAAGACTAACGTATCTACAAATAAAAAGTTTAAACACATTGAATGGAGGTGAAGTTGATGAATTGGAGGTCCCTACAGATGGGTTTATATAGAAGTGGGCAATTGAAACTTCCTACTCCCACTCCAACTCAAATATCAGTAATTTTTATCTCTGTGAGTTGTGGATAAATTTTATCAACAGTTATTGATAGAATTTTATCACAAATCATCAACTCAAAACTATCACCCATAAAAGGAAAGGGGCAAAAAAAAAGAAAAAGAGCAAAAAGTGATGAAAGAGCTGAAAAGACATGCATATTCTGCCCTGGGCAAAAGTCTTCCATTTTTTTTAAAGAAAAAAAAAAGCAGAAAAAGGAAAAAAAAAGAATTATGAAAAAAGAAAAAGGAGGAGTTTGCCTGGGCCTCAGTTCATTTTCCTAAGCCCGAATATCTACCAATCTTAATTCTCTTAGGAATTTGTCGAGTTGGGCTTACTTTGATGATGTTTGGTTTATTAGCTTTCGAAAAAAAAATTTGGAAAAGTGTCAACTAAAAAAAAAATTACTTGGCAAATAAGAAATTGATCCGATAAAATTTTGATCATTTACATCAATCAAGCATTCAAGATTCAGCCGCTTCACAAAGGAACACACACTTCAAATTTGTGTATACGGCCGGCTCTCGAAGGGCATTTGTAGAAGGTAAAAATTCTGCAATCAATCGGATGGTGCCACGTGTAAAAAATCAACCAATTACAGATTGCCATGTGTCACGTTAACTTTGATGGATCCACTTGGTTAAAATTACGTTCAGCCAATTAAAACTGCCACGTGTCATCGATGATGCAGAAATTAGTAATTATTGTCTTTATTTAAAAATAAGAAAATAATTATTGGGCCTAGGCCCAAAACGCGACTCTAACTCTAGTTGGCGGAGCCTATCAATAAGGGTCCTTCTCGTTCATTTGGATCATCCAACATTTGCAGAATTTAGAGTTCAGACGGCAAGGAGCATCCAGCTATCAAGCGAGAAGGATCAAACCTTGCAGAGTTTCAAAAACTACAATCAACCAATTGCAAAACAAAATCAAGAATAGTCTTCAGAGTTCTTCAGCTGACTTGCATCAACTGAGATCAAGCATCGCGCCTTCGGAGTACTCAAGCTATTAGGAGATTGAATCAGAGGATTATTTTATTGTATCAAATTCAGAGATTGTACCTACACGCTGCATCAATACAATATTAAATTTGTCTATATCAATTTCCTGTCTAATTTATTTTAGGCACGAAATTTGTGTCTACACGTAACAAATAATCTCAATAAATATTAATTATTGTCAGAATAAATGCCACATAATATTTAAATAATTAATAAATATTATTTATGCATTTTTTAGTATGTAAGCACAAGTGCAAAGTGAACCATCAGTTTATTGGAATGGCAAAATAAGTACACACAATGACTATTACCTTATCCAATGGATGTTCTATCAATTTGTACTTAAACAATTACATGTAGATAAATAACAATTGCTTTCTTGTATTCAATGTTATTTTCATGGCTAAAATATGTGGTTATGTTCATTTGTTCATTGCTTAATGTTGCACTAGTACCAGCATTAACCAAATTGATCAGCACGAATATGCATACAAAGGAAATAATTATCCGCATGATATTGGCTTCTCAGGTCACATCAATGTTCACTGTTGATCCATTGCTAGGTCACACATTCAGATAATTAATAAGCAACTGTTTTAAACGACTTTCCTCCCAACTGTTGCAAAATGAGTTCAAACAATTGAACCAAAACGAATTTTATTTGATAATGTTGCATCATACTAAGCTTAAAACTCATATTTGTGCTTGGATTTTAGTTCGTGGATAGGCGTCGAGAGAGGTCATCGGTGTTGACGTTTAGTCATCAATTTATTTGAATAATCATAAGGATAATAAATTCATTTTATGCTATACAAGTTAAACAATGTCGTAACAAATATAGATTTATCAATATTCACTTAGAAATGACATAAATAGAATTGCGATAATGGATTATGCCCAATTGAACTTAGTAGCAAGTAAATTATTTTCAAATATTTTTCAAAGTGCGCGGTGGGAAGATTGGACTCTTATCGCATACTCACAAATTTTCAAAAATGTTCATTTAAATTATGCTTTATTGTCCTAAAATGATTTTGCACATTCTAGTTCTTTTCAACTGAACTTCATAATTAGCAAAAACCTTGGTTTCTTGGCAGTTAAGGAAGAGGTGGTGATGCCTTATCTTAACTAAATTCCACTAAAAACATGATTATCAAAATAAACTATGTTAAATAATATCCCCAAAAGTTAGGACGTTCCATTGTTGATTGGTCTGGCAAAACAAGGACATGGCCTGCTTAGAAGTGGGATTGAAAAGATTTCATACAGATACCTATATCACCAAATGTGTAGCTTACTTGTTAGCAAGTCTGCTATTTAGAGCTTCTCATTTTTTTTTTTTTTTAATCGGCAATAACTCCATAGTTAAGCATGTTAGATGTGTGTCACACTTAGAATCAGTAACTTTTTGCAAAGTCTTCATAGGTGGTGTGTCTGAGGGAAAGACATGCTTGAAGTACTTGCATTCATTTGTGAGATTAATCGACGATTGTTGAGTTTGTTCCTATTAGCCGGGGGGGTGTAGGGGTCATCAATAGGGAAAAATTTGCATTAATGCACTGAAAGTGACATCTAAAGTGACATCTTCCTGAGGTGGCACGCACTTGAATTGAGCTTATAGTTGAACAAAAATATTGCTCATCATTTTAGTGATTGCCTTATAATGTGTCATATTTTTCACATGTTTTGGTTTGTAAAATAATTTTCTAAATAAATTAATTCCATAAAAACTGGATTATGCCTTAATTACCTTGAAATAAATTATCAAAGAACTTCAACAATAAATGGCACGTCAAAGAGAATGTTTTTCACTTGAGCAATCAATACAATAATTACGTTAAAATGCAAATTGCTTCATAAAGTGTATTAGCATGAATATCAATTTGACATAAAGAACTTGTTGCTTCGTAAATTCAAGCAATCATGGATTTTCATGAACTTTGCAAAGTTAAAAGCATGTGCAGCTGATGACTTATGAGTCATGAGCAGCAGGCAAGAGTGCCGACACAGGCTTCGAAGGCATGCGGAAAGTAAGGCAAGCGAGCAGCGTGGGGGTTGGCCAAATCATGTCACATTAATTGTAACTATAAACATAATAATTCTCCATTAACTATAAACATTATATACTCATAATCATGTCACATTAATTTTAGTAATTAACATAATGATTTTAACTATAAACATTATATACATTATATACATAAAACAGCCTCTAATTTTTCCACAACTATGTTTTCTAGTTTGTCTGCAAATAAAACATAGAAATAATATCAAACATATGCTAAATCATAAGATAATTTTACCATAACATACAACAAATTAAGTATTGAATTGAAATAAGAAAATCTTACTTATAATACATTTCTTCACTTCTTCCTTTGCAGATAACCCTCACAAGCAATAAGACCACTTTAGAATTTGAGATTGAGAGAATGAGACATTCTTATGTAAATATCTACATACAGGGATCACAATGTAATCCTAATTCGATGAAAATTTGATTCGATATGAGACAAAATTATTCGATTAAAATCTTAAAAAAAATCTAATTCAATAGCGATAAAAAGTTTGATTCTAAGTCGGATTCGATTGGATTTGATGGAGGGTCCATTCGATCCGATTATCATCCGATGCGATGACTTTTTTAAACAATGTCACTTTTTGTTTTGAATTTCAAAAAATCTTAATATCCTAATCAAAATTCAAAATCCTAATATCTTAATTCTAGAAAAATCTACATAAAGGTCCATTCTGTATGCAATACATTTGTTGACTAGTTTCCTCTCCCTTCTCAATCTCCCCCACGATCTCTCCTCTTTTTTCAACTAAAGTTGCATTTTCTTCCATTTCTTTCCAATTGCGCTCCACTGCATATCCCTTTTCCTCTTGAGTGACTTTGTATTCTCTTTTCCCATTACTTTTTTACCTAAGCATATAGAAATGTTCAATATGAAAAGATGTTTGACGTTGAAAAGTGTTTAACATTGCATTTACAAGTGAGCAAAAAGAAGGTTGCAAAGAAAAAATTGTAGAAAGATTGAATGAAAATGTATAACCACATTATGTCTGATTATAACAAGACTTAATTCGACCTACATTGTATTTAGCATCTAATGTGGCAGAGTTGGATTTGGATCTGACTTTTAAATTTAATTATTAATTGAATCAAATTTAAATATCTATATATTCGATCTGTTGTCACCCTTACCTACTATAGAGGTAAAGAAACAAGACCAAAAAAAATCCCCCAAAATAGCCATCGGACCGCCGATTCTTTTGTTCACAATTCTCTAGGCCTAATGACTAGGTCAGTTTGCCAATTATTTATTTATTTTTCCTTTTTCTTAACTCCAGTCCAACAGTCATTAAAAAGATGATTGGCTCAGGAGTAAAATGGCGTTGTTTTTGCGTCGAATACAGCCAAAAAAAGCAGAAGCAAAGTGCTTGCCCCATACAAAACAACACTTGAAACCAATTGTTTTCAATTCACAAACCACAAGTCTCAAACAAAGTGTATATATATCACAAACCACAAATCCAAACAAACCACAAGTTGCTAGTTAGTTAAAGTGAAGTTAAGTTTGCAGAAGAGGGAGAATGAAGCATCAAGGGGAGGGGAATGAAATAAGCATCCAAAAGGAGAAGCAAGCAGTAAGACGTCTACTCATGAGGAACCAACGAGGAGAACCACTGATTGGAGGAAAACTGCAGCCAACTCAATCATCAAGGTGAGGATCATCATCTTCCTCGTCCTCATCCTCATCCTCATCCTCGTCCTCATCGTCATTATGTTGTAAATGATGAGTAAAGGGTGGCTGACATCTCGAGCCAGAAGCCTGTTGCATTTGGAAGAAAGCTTGCAATTGCTAATCGATGCTCATAATTTGTTGGTCAGTTGTTGGTTGCTTTAGGAGAGCATTTTGTTGGATTCCTTCAATTGCTTACATTTCTCCATAAGCAATTGGTAACTTTCAGCTTGTGAAGTTAGCTCACCTCCCAAGTTGGTTACTACACCCCTTAAATCATTCAGCTCTTGTTGCGATGACATATAACTGGTACCTGTTGACAGCCATTTATGTAAACTATGCATTAGTGTTACAACTAAGTAAACTTATCGTATAACCATGTTCATTGAAACTTTAATATTAAAACTGTACCCGCTCGTTGAGTGGAACTGAAATAATCGGATTCCTTAATGTTGACAACCTTATCGCCAATACTATAAATACAGCTTTTTTTATTCTTATACATCTTCACCCATAACTCATTTGGGTTTGAAAGTGTTTGGAATGGATCTTGAGAAGTTCCACCCCCGGTCCCTTGAGAGTTGATTGCATTTTGAAATTCGCGTTCAAATGAGTACTACAATATCACAACTTATGCAATAAATCATATATGTTACAGTTAATGAAATTAAAGTATACAAGTCCAATTTAAACTGCCAATAAAGATTGAGAATAGCTTATACCTTGCGTATGATTTCTTGTCAACCCAAGGGTCGCCTTCTTTGCCATGGATTTTTTGAGTGCGGCTGAATAATTCAACAATAGTGGGCTCCGTCCCAAGTTGTTCCCTCTACGTGCCAAATAGAATTATATGAAACACAAGTCAAACCACATTCAAAGTGGGTTGGAGTATTAAAATTAAAGAAATATATAGCAAAGTTCATTACCAAATGCCTCTTATGCTCATGCATAGGGATTGAGCCACAGGTGTGGAGAAATGAGTCACCACTTTCTGGAGTACCTAGTCGATTCTTTGAGGCTATTTCACGCAATTTCTTATAAGCTTCGTTCACCCAGTATTGTTGGAATTCCTCCCATTGAGCATCATCGAGCCAAATAGGCTTCTTATTGTGCTTCTTTGCTATGCCAAGGAAGTCTCTCAAGTATGCATTGTCTCTGCTTTCAAAACTTTTTCTTATATAGTCCTCATTGATCGGATCCCAAGTAAACTACTTCTGTAATTATGAACACAACAAACACATCAAATAATACAATAGTAATTTATCATGGTCACACAAAGTGTTAATATGTAGTGACCTTAATTATCTTGAACTCTCGAAAACATAAACCCCATACAGGGTTGGGCACTTTACCCCAAGTATGCCAAACTCCATCATGTTTACTTTGAAATATGAGAGAAATCCTAGTAACAACACCATCATTTGGGAGAAACCTAGTTGAACAAGACACATTCAATTGATTAGTTGTTAAGCAAAATACTTGAAGTTCATAACATATAACAATTAAAGACTTACCCGTTACCATCTAGCTCAATCCAAGTTTTTTGTTCTCATGATTAAATCGTGCTTCACTTTCTCCAGTTGCAATGTTTTCTTGGGATGGATTTGTATTAGGGTCAATGGGTTCACAGTGTTGATAAAAGGAGGGCTTAGCGGAATAGTGTACGCAAATTGGCCATACATGGTAGTTTGATTGGGAATGTATGAGGTCTAATAATGGAAAGCGCCAAATGGGGGAGGGATTGATCCTGAGGGACCTGGTATATAACCAGCCATTGTTGCTCCTAGCTGGACTGTGATATGAGGTACCTGGGGGGAAGATTGGTCAACGTCCATTGCAGATTGATCTCCGGTGGAGCTCCTACACCCTCATCCTCCACCTCGAGTAGAGGACTTACCTCGAGTAGAGGACTTATCTCGACAAGAACGGGAATCCATACCTAAAATAGTTGACAACAAATGCAATTACAAATATATAACAATTACACATATCAACCGTTTACTCAGATATCATAACAGGTAGGTAACATATATTTTTAAGATTCATTCATATAATAAAACTAAAGTCACAACCAATAGTTTTTCAAGTAAGTTGTCAAATATATAACAACTCATAAGCACTTAATCATCTGAATCATCATTGTCATAGTCAACATCGCCGTCATCATCATCATATAAATGCAGATTTTCTTCTTCTTCATATGTTTCATTATCGTCATCCTACTCAGCCTCTTCATCACCCTTATCATCCTCTTCCTCATCTATGCTCCTCATTAACCTGAACAAATCAAAAACCCATTTCATTATTAACCTCTTCCGATGGTGTACTTTTATCCGCTAATGATGTAGGGATAATATCATTCACAAGTTCAACGAGTATCGTCATGTCCATTTGTTGGGAAGCAGTAGGTAGAGTGTATTGCTTATCCACTCTCACCCTTGGTTTTTGGTATGACAACAAGCCAATTGGTCCTATCTCTTGAGAAATCTGGATGTGGCATAAAGTATACTTGCGATGTGGTGTTTGAAAATATGAATGGGTTGTACTTTCGGTACCTCCTTGTACGGTGCACCTCAATAAGTTTGCTTAGTTTATGAGACCATGTCCCATGATTCAATGTGGGATCAAACCACTCACAACTGAATAGCACAAATTGTTTAAGTCATTCACCTACAAACTCAATTTGGACAATCTCCTTCAGTACGCCATAATAATCATTTTCAATATCGTTCTCTCCCGTACTACATTCACCAACACCACAATTATATGTTTTCTTCCCGCCGCTACAAGCTTCTGTGTGAAATTTGAATCCATTAACTCTATATACCGTCCACGTTAACATATACCGATTTGGCCTTACAACTAATTGTGTCAAGTAGCAATGTTTGTGGCGGTCGAATAGTTGAATGTAATGTACCTAAGGTGACATAAGATGTGGTTTTAGTTAATACAATGCCCCAAACGGTTATGTGAAAATTATGAAGGAATGAGTTACATTACTTACATTCTAACTAAATCAATCTACAAAATGAATTTCGATGACGTTGTCAACATCGGCGTTGCTAACATTAGGACGTACAGTTCTGGCTTGTTCTGTGAAAATTCTATCACATTTTACTAAGTATTAAACATTAACTAGTGTTCCAAATGATAACTCAATTGAAACTTAAAGTAGCACTCACCCAATATAAAATTTAACTTCATCACAATTTAACAGCACATGAAGATGGACAGCAATATATTCAGCATCTGTGAGATACCTTGATCTTTCCCTACCAACAGTGGTCCCTTGTGGTTCAAACATAGATAAAGTTGTGAAATGATTATTATGTTCCTCGCCATCCTCATTTCTCCGACATCTAGCACGCATGGAGGGCACAATGGAGCCGAAGTAATAGGAGGCAAAGAATGTCGTCTCAACTTCTAGGTAAGTTTTTGTGATTGAACCTTCAGGACACACTTGTTCCTTTATCTTTTTCTTCAATCGGCCAAAGTACCTAACAAATTTACAATTCGCTTCACTTGTAAGTGATTGCATAGATAAGAATTAAGATAAGGTTTTATCAAATACAGTCTACTTTACCTCCTTGGATACAGCCATCGGTATTGTGCAGGAACACCAAGTTGAATCTATTCTGCCAAATGCATTGGCAAGTGCTCCATTACATTGAAGAAACTAGGAGGGAAAATCGCCTCCAACTGACTTATCTCAATGAGAGGTTTCAACACATCATCTAGGAGTGCACCAAATGCAATAGATAGAAGAGACTCCATGAGCACATGACAATCATGACTTTTCATATTGTTGAACTTTGTGTTATTAGGGTCTATGATATTCCTCAAATTGGAGCAATATCTATCAAGTATTTCAAGGTCCTTTACCCATTCACACAACTCTCTTCGTTTATCTACGGGAAGTACGAACGTCACTTGTGGTTTAACTGTTTTACCACTAGGACCTGGATGTAAATGTAATTCTCGTCTATCACATATTTTTGCAACATCCATTCTTGATTTGGCATTCTCCTTTGTTTTTCCATGGACATCCATAATAGTGTTAATGATGTTTTGAAGAAGTTCTTCTCTATATGCATCACATCCAAATTACAGTGGAGTAATTGGTGTTACCAATAAGACAACTCCCAGAATATGCTCTTCTTCATCCTGTTGTGCTCATTTTTCTTAAATCCTAGTATGACAAAGTCACCATGTCTAGTTACCATTAGGTAATATTCCACCTCGGCTTAAAGTTCTTCCGCAAATAGGTGGCGAGGAGGACCCCCTGTAATAATTCTGTCTTTCCTAAATGTTGTTCTATTTCTTCTGAACGCATTTCAAATCATGAGAATTTACCTCCATTTCTCAATGTCTAAACTTTTTATTGTTTCATACATACAGAACATGCCAATTGCCCATTAGTACTCCACCCAGATAACAGTCTATGTGCAGGGAAATCATTGATAGTCCATATAAGTGCAACCTTCATCTGAAATGTCTGCCCTATTAAAATGTCATATGTTTCAACTCCAACATCCCATAACTCTTTTGACTCATCAATAAAAGGTTGTAAATATACATCTATTTTGTTCTTGAAATTTTTAGGGCCGGGGATTACACAAGTGAGGAATATAAATGGTGTGGTCATACACATTTCAGGGGGAAGATTATAAAGTATAACTACAACCGGCCAAATAGAATAAGATCTTGAAGACAAAGAGTAAGGATTAAATCCATCAACACATAAGCTAAGCCTCACATCCAAGGCTCTACAACGAAATTAGGGTACTTGTTATCGAAATGTTTCCATGTTGTCCCATATGGTGGATGACATAAAACAACGTCCTCATGCTGATGTTCATAATGCCATCTCATGTGCGCTACAGTACTTCGTGATGCATACAACCTTTGAAGTCGAAGTTTTAACGGCAAGTAATGCATCCTTTAGTATGGCAATGGATTCTGATTCCTTTGTTATGACATTTGCCTCTTCCATCTTGAATGCCCACAAAACTTGCATGAATCCAGGTTTACGTCCTCCTTAAAAAATAACATGCAATCTTTCTAGCAACAATCAATTTGGACCACATTATTGTCGAGATCTTTAACAACCTTCTTCGTTTGCCCATAGTTATTTGGCACGCGGTTGTTAGGTGGACGCATCTCTTTCATTAGTTGAACAATTTCATTGAAACAGTTCTGTGGCATGTTATAATCAAATTGGTATTCAACAGTCTCACAGCAGCTGAGAGCTCACTGTGGGTGGAACAACCATCGTATAAGGGCTGTTGAGCAGCTTGAACCATTTTATAAAATGGTTCTCGGTAAGTGCTTGACTCCTCTCGCTTACATTTTGATTTTTCATTATAGCATCACCAACCATGCCCTCTATCCGATCTACGTAGGATTCATTGTAGTCATTATTAATATGACTTGAACTTCCAACTTCAGGAATTTTATTATTTGAATACCCAAAATCATATTGCTGAGATTCTATTTTCCCATGATTTATCCAAAAGCAATACCCTTTCACAAAACTCTTATACATAAGGTACATCTTGACCTTATCGAGTGTTAAGTACACCCTATTTTGGCATTTAGCACAAAAACATCTATACTTTCCCCCATTCAAGAACTATGTTTGCATATGTGCAAATTCATCGAATTGATTTACTCCATTTAGAAATTTTTGCATATAACCACTACGATCAGGAAATAATCTATCATATATGCATCCACCTATGATGTAGAGGACTATTCATATTCTGCTCAAACAATAATAATCACATAAGTTATTGGATAAGAATTAATTTTAATTTAAATAATAATAACTACATAAATTACTCAATTATATATTACATATGTTTACTTATAAATTTCTACAAATATACTTATATTCTCATGAATTTCAAAAAACTAATAACTCATCTAAATTTGAGCCTTTTTATTCCACCAACATATCAAATTTCAACCTAAAATTACCAAACCTAAGCCTACATTACATTGGCAAAATCTTGAAAGCAATTAGAGCTACAACTTCATATAAACATCACATTTTAACAAAATTATAAACTAAAGCAATTTATTCCATCAACATATCAAATTTTAAGTTCACATTACTAAACCTAAACCCTAAATTGCATTGAGCAAAATCTTCAAATAAATTACAGCAATAACCTCAGACAAATACCACATTTCAACAACATTATCAACTAAAGCATTTCATTCCACCAACATATCAAATTTTAACTTCAAATTACTAAACCTAAATCCTAAATCGCATTTAGCAAAATCTTAAAATAAATTACACCAATAACCTCACACAAATACCACATTTCAACATAAATATGAAGTAAGTATGAAATTCTAACAATGTAATACAAAAATTTATAGAAATTAGAACTAGTTTAGTTGAGAAAAGTTACCTCAACATGCTCAAAACAGGCGGCTGGGGGGGCGGGGCAGTGGCGGCCGGCGGCGGCAGTAGGCGACAACAATAGGGGAGGAATCCGGTGGCCGGTCGGCGACATGGGCGGTGGTGCAACGACAGCGATTTCGCCTCTCTTTCTCTCTCTCTTTCTCTTCAAACGCGGGTGTCAAATGAATTCCAGACCAGATCTGGATTCATTTAAGTAGGGTGTCTACGAAATTGGCGACGGAATAGCCCCAAATTTTTTAAAAAAATTCAAATTCATACATGGCAAAGGAATTTCTGTCGCCGTATTGAAATTAAATTAATTTTTTTAAAATGTGACGACGGATATTCCGCCGCCAGTGTTAAAATCTAGCGATGGATTCACTTTTCATCGCCAAATCCATCACATAGTCTAACTTTCTCCTAATACAAATTATCCGTCGCCATTTCCGTCGTTATATTTGTCCATCGCTTAATTTCGTCGTTGTTTTGTGCATTTTTAGTAGTGATTTAACATGTTTAACTAAACTGGTTAAATAGGTCAACTCGTTTCCTATTTATTTATTCACCATTTATCATTTATAGTTTTGTTGGAATTTAAAATTAGGCTTTGGGCTTTCAGGGGAGAATTAAAATTTTTAAGGTTAGAAATTTCAAAGTCCCGCTAACGTTAAAAACAAAAGGGAAAAAACATCTCGCTAAAATGGAAAACCCTAATATCCTGCCTATATAAACTCTCTTATCTTTGAAACCCTAAACTTAACCCTCAGCCCTCACCTCTCCATTCTCTCGATCTCCACACCACTCCAGAAGGTTCATGTGTTCACCACCTCCCCCTCTGCCTTTTCAGTCAAGACTACTTCTCTCGCACTTAGCGTCATCAATCATCTATTCATCCACTCTTCTCCTCTCTCTGTCTTTCTTTGACGATTGTCGAGCACACAGTCCATACCATGCTGTTGACAGTGAGGTTTTCGATGAGAGTTCTTGTTTCTTTTTCGCTCAATTTTTACAAACGTTTGATTGTTTTTTGGGGGGGTTTGAACTAAATCTAAGCATAACCTGATTCTCTCTTTAATTTTTAGGATTTCTTGTTGCATAGACCTAGCTTCAGTGGACATCTTTTGGTGAGGAAACTCGTCTCCATCTGTTCTCTCATATTCTCAAATTTCTACGAATTTTTGAGTTCTTTTCGAGGTTTTGAACTAGATCTAAACTTAACCCAATTTCTACCTTTAATTTCAGCTATTCGGGCAATTAAGTGATATTCCAGTAAGGTATGAGCTCATCTTTCTTCTCCTTTAATCCCAGAATGTACGATTTTTTTTTTCTTGGGGTTGGTTTCTTAATCTAAATTAATTACGATATTTTGATCATGTTTTTGGGGCTTCCAAAATTGATCTATGTAAGAAGGAGAGATAATTGATTCTTATTATGAATCCTGGTATAAAATCTATATTCGAAAATTGGAACCTTCTTCTTGCATATAAAGATTTCTTTAACCTGTCTTTGCTGGTGTGTGGTTTGTAAAATTCATGAAAGTTTAGATAGAAGTAGAAATTCTTGGTTCTTGTATGAAGATAAAAGATCTTCATTTTTTTTTTAAAGACACATTTTTTTTTTTGCAGGGGATGGTTGTGCCTTATATTAAAAGTAAAGAGCAAAGAATATGGTCCAAATAGGTCCCCAAGCTTTAGATCCATATACAGCGTAACTCTTTTGCCCTCCTTTATTGTCATTATTTTTCGGCAATGATTGCGACATTTCGATGAGTTATATTTCATTCCAGTGAGGTATGCTTCAAGTTCATTCTTCTTTTTGACGTTTCTGTATTGTTGGATCATTAGTTTATTTGTTTTCTAATACAAAGTATATTGATCTCAAAGATGAATATAATGGATGATGATTATGTGCCCGTTGATGTGGACTCAAATGGGGAAGAAGAAGTGGTTGAGATTGATAGTAGGTATGCCATGAAGACTACTAGTGTTCATGAGTCTAAGCTATGGTAAGCCTCCTAAGTGCCAAAGAAATCTCACATCCACTGTCTGGGAACATTACTAATTTCTTGAACCTGAAGAAGATGGTAAATTGTTCTGTAAGTATAAGAAATGTAGGCTAGTTTAGGGAAAGCAAAAAATGGGACTGGAAACTTGAAAAGGCATTGAAAAAACTGTAAGAAAAGGAAGTTTAGAGACATTGGTCAACTTCTATTGGACAGTAGATTTGGCTCTTTAGGAATAGGCATCCTAATTTTTGATCTTGAGGAATTTTGTGAACTAATGGCTGCTTGTGTTGTTAAACATGATTTACCTCTTCAATTTTGTGAATATAGAGGTGTGAGGAACTTATTTTCTTACTTGAACCCTGATGTTAAAGTGTTTTCAAGGAGGACAACTAAAACTGAAGTGCTTAAGTTATTTGCAAATGAAAACGAAAAGTTGAAATAGTGTTTGCAATCCTTCTGTGGTAGGATCTTCTTTACATCTAATTGTTGGACTTCCATTAATACTGATGGGTTTATTCACTTACTGCCAATTACATTGATTGTAGTTGGACTTTGCGTAAGAGAATCTTAAACTTCTTCTTATTGCCTCCTCCCTATAATGGCATATCTATAGCTGGAAAAAATTTGATGTTGTTGAAAGATTAGGGCAATGATAAGAATGATATGTGTTTGATGGTTGGTGGTGCTTCATCAAATGATGTTTGTATTGAAGTGTTAAAAATCTAGCCCAGACTTTTTTTTGCGATGGTGATTATTTTCATGTTAGTAGCTGTGCACATATTCTGAATTTTATTGTTAAAGATAGTCTAAATAATGTGGATGAGGTTGTTTACAAAGTAAGGGAGTGTATTAAGCATTATAAGAGTTCTCAAGCTAGAAAATGAAGATTTCTCGAGTCAATGAGGATATGTGATATTGTTTATACTAAAGGTTTGCATTAGGATGTCCCAATTAGATGAAGTTCAATATTTCTCACGCTTGAAAGTGCTCGCAATTATAAGAAGGTGTTTAATCATTTAGAGGTGGTTGATGGGAGCTTTATTCATTGCCCAAGATAGGATGAATGGTCTAGGTTTGAGAAACTTTGTGGTTTCCTAAGAGTTTTTGAAGAAGTTATATGTGCATTTTCTCGGTCAAAGGATCCTACCTCGAACCACTATTTTTCTAATGTTGTGAGAGTGAGAATATAGTTGAAACTGGAGATGGAAAAGGGATATAGTTTTATGAAGAGCATGACAATTAGAATCTATAAGTTCGAGAAATATTGGGCTAAATTTAGCGCTATAATGACTATTGCCATCATTTTACATCCTCGGTATAAATTTCAATTTTCTGAGTGGGCTTTTTAGAGGATCTATGGGGATGATCCAGTGATTGACTTGTCTTTGTTAAAAGATAAGTTATTCTACTTATTTTGGGAGTATTCCAAGAGTGCAAGGGCACCAACCTAACTTCTAACATTGGTGAAGCTTCGAATGTGGAAGCAGGCTCCAACCCAATGATGCAAGTATACTTTGTTTTTAAATTGAGTTACTAATAATTTGAACCTTTTTTTTCATTTTTGTTTATGAAATTTATTGTTATATTTTAGGACTTTGATCAATATTCAAATAATATGTTTAAAATTCTGGTTAAATCTGAGTTGGAGTTGTATATGGAGGAGAATAAATTATCTCATGTTGAGAGGTATGATGTTCTTGGCTTTTGTGAGGAGAATACGTCCCAATTTTTCGTACTTTTCCAAATGGCAAGAGATGTTTTGACCATTTCACTATCTGATGTTGCATCTGAATCTGCATTTAGTGTTAGAAGGAGAGTGCTTGATGCATATTACAGCTCACTTAGGCCAGAAATAGTTGAATCCACAATTTGTTTAAGGGATTGGCTATATGGCCAAGAAGACAACGTTTCTTTCTATTTTTTCCTCTCTTTTTGTGTAAATCTTCTGTTTTTCTAAGTTTGGTTCATCAATTGTAATTGTTTACTATTTTACTTTATTTTTTTTTCTCTTTTGGCTTTCTTTTCTTACTTGCATTAGCAGTCATGCCGGTTCAACTCAATTTGGATGATTTGGCTCGGGATGTGATGAACATGAACCTATGTGATGATGAAGGAGGTTTTCTTGCATCCAAGAATGAGCTTGGCAGTGGAGTTGGACAAAAATCTGCTTTGGAGAATTAGGCCTTATGGTCTCTTTTATGAATTTGTTGGTTGTTAACTTGCTATTGGTTATGTTATTAAGAATTTCAAACAATTTGAACTTTATTTGTTGTTGTTTAAGACTGACATAGACATGGTTTGTAGCTACTAACTATTGTGCTGGAACGGGCTCTGAATATTCTAGAGCCTATAAGTTGGCTTCTATTTTGGTGTAATTTTGGAAGCAACTATACTTTAAAAGGCTTTAAAATATGTATATTTGGGTTTGATAAGTTTTCTTTGGGTTGAAATTGTTTTGCAATTAAACAGGTTAGTAGGTAAATAGGTAACCCGAATGTAATTTACCCATTTATGTAAACAAGTTAAGTTCACATCAACCTATTTAAATGTCAAATAGTTCGACTTGAACTTTGTTAACCTATTTATTAAATAGGTCGGGTTCATGTTTGTGGGTTTTCAACCCGTTAAAGTTCGACACAAACATAAACTCAACCCGACATGATACATTACTCAACTCCAATTGTTTGACATGATTATTATGTTTGTAATTTTGGACATGTTACTAAATTATTATGGTCGTAAATAAAATTAATATGAAATGGTGATATGTATATAATGTTTAGGTATGGTTGGATATGTCAAACATAACTAGAAGAACTTTATAATATAAAAAATTAATATTAATGTGATTAATTATCAATATGTGCATTTTATGAAAACTTTAGAAATTTGTTAAACATGATTAGTATGAAATAATCTTATAAATATGACATGATGATAAATAAGTTAATAAGTCTGCTTATAGTTAAAATCATTATGTTAATAACTTTTGGCATGTTAGCAAATAATAAGTTGGCTTGCTTCAATATGACATGATTATGTTTATAATTTTGGCATGTTAGTAAAACTATTATGTTAATAACTAAAATTAATCTAACTAATTATTAATGTGATTAATTATAAATGTTTGCATATTGGGAGAATGTTAGAAATTGATAGAATGTTACAGCCATGTAAATGGTATCTGTACCTCATAGATGGATCCTATCACCCCCAAATCATTTATAAGTCTATATAAAGGAGATGATTCACTCCAAATTGTGGGAAGCAGTACTACCCAATTGCCCCCAATTATCCCTGTATATCTGATCCCCATATCCACCTCAAAGCTACCTCCATCATACATACTCTCCATATAAGCCCCCATTACCGAATAACCCAAGTTGTCCAAGTGTTTGCTCAAGTCAAAATCCCCCAAACTATCCTCCACCATACTATTCCCAACCACTTAATCATCCCCAAACTACGCCATATAATCCTCACCCAGATTATCCCCATGTTACCCCCTACAACCTCTTAATCATAATTAATTCTCGGGCCGGAGGATAACCCTACAGTGTCATCTACTCCAACTTGATTGATTCTTAGATTAGGGCAATCTAGAATGGATATTGGCATAATACCGATGAGGGGACATATGAAGAAGCAAAGAGAGCATACTAGCGCCAAAAAATGGACAGAAGAAGATGATTAGTGGTTTCTAAGGGCTTGCATAACCAAGCACGGACACCATAGTCAGGGCTGATTACAAGAAGTCTAAATTTTGGGCTAGGGTGGTCGGCTGGTTGCCAATTACAATGTGCACTCCCTGCCTAGAGCAATTAGATGCACTTGAAAGATATGTAATAACAGATGGCTCTGGTGCTGCACATCATTAATAAATGGACAAATATTAAACGTGAAATGAAATGTTCGAAGGGATGTGGGAGAAATGAGTTGAGAATTCTGGAAAACGCACATGAGACGTGTTTGAAATAAGTTAGGAAAAGATTTGATTTGGAGCATTGCTATGAGATACTTAAGGATTACCAAAGCAGAAGACGATTTGTGCTCCACGCAAGGCTGAATTGTTAAATTAGTCCAAAATAAATATAATGAGGGGACAGTGTGACACCTCTCCCCTAAAAGCCAAGAGTCAAGAGCCAACAGCAAAGGAAGTAGGTGGTGGGAGTGTCTACCTTGGGGGGGTTGCGAACAGAAAGACCAAGGAAAAGGCAGACAACATGGTCATTGATTGGTGACTGACCATGTGACACTGCGCACTACTACCATTAATAAAGTCTAAATCTTCAAAGATTTGGTTACTATAGGATGTCGCTCAACTAAGAGATAAGCATCACAAAAACAGGGAGTTAAAGGAGTAATTGAAGATTAGGGCACGAGACTTTATGGAGGCAATGTGTGATGACAAAATAATAATGATGGATCTCACAAGGATGTCACCAAAAGATGCGACTTATTATGCAATGAGGAAGGAAGAAATCAAACATAAGAGAATCGGGCAGCAACTACCAAATGAGTAATATGTCTCCCCCCATTGATTAGGATAATGCGAATAATTTGTTCCAATGAGTTCTATCCACTTAGGTGCATGTGTTGCATTAGATCTTAAGTGTTATTGTTTTCTTATGAAATAAAAATTATTACGCCCCTTGTTTAATCAAATGAACACTCTAAATTATGTTCATGTTGAATCATTATTATGTCACGCATCTGCTTGACAAAACAGAATTGCAATAATGATGTTATGCCCCTTGTGGAAAATCATCCTCATCCTGATCAAATGGCTGAGTATCATAATCGAAGTTTCAGATGATAAGATTATCATGCACTTTTTGGGAGAATATATTGAAACTGATGCGCAGGAGATTGCATTCATTCTAAAGCTTAGGCAAGGTGCATAAAAAATAAGACCTTTGTCATCTAGGCCTCGAGCTAAAAAAATATGTATTAGGAGAGATTGAGAACAAGCATTTGATTGTTTATACAAACACCACTCTGTAAAATATTCAATTTACAATAAACATCATTTCCATTATAGATTAACAATGCGCAAGCACTTATTTTTCTGCATTGTGGAGGCTCTTCGCAATTATTCTGAGAACTTTCAGTTGAGGTACAATGCGGCAGGAAGGCATTGGTTGATGCCAATTCCTAAGTGTATCACAGCCGCATAGATGCTGGTTTACGGTATACCGACCGATTGTGTGTATAAGTACTTCAAGATTGGTGCGAGAATGACACAAAGTGCTTGAAGAACTTAGCTAAAGGCATCACAATAGTATTTGAGAAAAGCACTTGAGGAAACCAAGTCAAGTCGATATGAATGTTTCTTGGAAGTGGGGGCAGGCTTGTGATTTCCCCAGTATGTTGGGAAGCATCAATCACATGATTTGAGAGTGGAAGAACTGTCGAACAGTTTAGAAAAAATTGTAATCGACTTTATCGGCTGTCAATTATCATCCTTGAAGCGATTGCATCCTATGACATTTGGATATGGCATGCATTCTTCGACTTCTTGACCGCTCAAAAGTTTTCCAAAAGTTGTATGAGGATCGGGCTCCTAAATATGAGCATGTCATCAATGGCTATGAGGGTAAAATAGAATTCTTCTTTCTAAATGGTGTTTATTCGAAATTGAAGACATTTGTTAAAATCATCTCATATCCACAAGGTTCGAAGGCAAAACGCTTTGCTAAATGCCAAGAGTTGGGTAGAAAACATGTGGAATAAGCCTCTAGTATGTTATAAGCTCGCTTTGCCGCAGCTCATGACACCGCTCAATTCATCAACGAAGGCGACATTAGGGCTGAGCAAAAAAGCCGGGTACCCGGTTCTGGACTCGGACCTAGTTCGGACCCATCGGGTCCATATCCGGACCCTGTTGAACTGGGCCTAGGACTGGTTCCGAAATCCTAGAACTGATTGCAACTAGGTCCAAAGTCGAGCCCTAAAAACTTGGAACCGAAACTGGGCAGGTTACCTGGTCCAATCTATTTTTTTTTTTTTTAATGTCTGAGTTACGTGGTTACCCATTAACATCAGGTGTTCTTCCATTGCCTCCATAATTTCGAGCTATACGTTGATATTACTAAATTTTTTTGTTAATGTATAATACTAAGAGAAGATGATATTTTTTTATGCTTGGATGACATGAAATGTTGTTTGTTAGCTAACCAATTGGAGTTTAATGTATGGTAGATATCTAGCTGTGGCTTTATTAAATTTGATTTTGAACGATCGATTGGCTAGTTTTTTGGGTGTATTAGTTCTCTCATAGAGTCACAACCACATGCCAAAAATTTAAATGAAATGAAATAAAACAAAATAGGAAAAAATTAGAAATCGGGTCCCCGGTTCTGGGACCAGTTCCAAAATCCTAGACGGAGTTCCAACCAGGATCGGATCCAAATTTTTGGACCCGGTTCCAACTAGGACCTGGACTGGTTGTATGAAAATGGACCGGGTAACCAGTCTGCCTCAACCCTAGGTGGCATAGATATTATAATGAATGCATGTATGATACTCCTTAAGAACATTTTTAAAAACAAGCGAGATAACTGCGAACTTGCTTTTGAGTACGACATTGTGAAGGATACTATCCTGGAGCCTACTTCCCACAATGAATAAATTGGGTTAAAGTTTAATAATTATATGCATGAGTTGATAAAATCAAAAGTGCTTGCAAAGGACACTGACACATAGGAACATAATGCAGGCTCTTTGCAAGAAAGAAAGGAGCATTTGAAGCAAATAATATAAACTTTGGAGGTGATCGCCAAAAATAGTACGAACGTTTTTGCTTGGCCTCCAGAAGTGCCAACTTTCACCCAATTTACTTTTAACATGCCACCACCAAGTTATGCGCTAATTGACTGGGGCAGAGCAGTGGCGTGGACGGGTTTTTTACATACATGAACAGTAGATTGAAGGTATTTGATTGACTTTTAGGACTTATATGTATCTGAAAAATAAAAAAAGTAGCAAAATTCCTTAAATACGCCTTGCACTTCATGCGCTGCTAAGTCAACCACTATATAACTTGGTAGCGTCATGCTAAAAGTAAATGGGTCAAAATTGGTGGTGATAGTGGCCAACAAAAAAGTTAATATTATTATTGGCCCCACCTCCAAAATTGATAGTGATAGTGGCAATTCGGACAGGCGCGTAAACTACGAGTAAGTTAAACTTCGGATTCAGATTTTAAAGTGCTAAACCCTAACCCTAAAGTTTTGGGTTCGGGTCAACCCAACGGGTTAGAAGCATATTTTAATTTTTTTCTTCTACACACATTATAATCATAAAAATAATTCATTAAATAAGACAGGTTAATTGAGCTTTCATAACTTCAATCTTTTGATATTCAAGTCTTTTTAAAGAACCAACAATTCGAAATATAGGATTCATTAAATCTCTTGGAGTATATTTTTTCAACAATAAAGTAAAATAAAATCTTGAAAAAATAATTATTGTTGCGGATGCCAAAGTTCTGACAAAATTAAATGTCTAATGATGTTGATGTGTCCGTCTTAGTTGCCAAGAGATGTTCAACCACATATCGTTCCTATTTTTCACAACAGGTACTATTTAACGCAATTGCATGATGTGTCTGATTATGATGAAATGGTTGATTGTTCTTAGAGAAAAGTTAGACAAAATTAATAGCAATGTTCCATGAACATGTATTCTAGTAATATTGATGGAATATAGCGTTGACTTTTTTTCTTTTTGATCAAAAAAGTGACGGCTTTAGGGTCATAAAAGTAGAAACGATTCAAAAGAAGTTGGAAATGTATGAGTTTTTTTTTTTCAAAGTAAATTTTTCACTTATCATGTGCTCATTAAAAGACAAAAATTCAACTCAAATAACTCGATAAATAGAACTTTTGCTTGATAAAATAATTCTATAAACACCAATCAAACCCAAAGGGGTTGACCCTAGCCCTAACGGGTTTGACCCAACGGGTTCGGGCTTCAAAATCTTATCCAAAATCCTAAATTTCTTGGGTGGCTTCAATCGGATTATCGGATTGGATAGATCTTTAGTAGGTCTAAATGTACCCAAAAAAAGGACAGCAAATTCATAACTTGGAGAAATGACATCTTTTTGGTGCTTAAAGAACCTTTTATTTAATAGATCAATCAAAAAGCATCTTCAAACAAATAGTTTGTAAGCCAAACGGGAGGATGAGCATCCCAAAATCCAACAAACCCATAATTGCAAGACAAGCTCCAATGAGCAGTGCGATGAGTTGTCTCATCAACCGTCCCTCTTGCCGGACTAAAGCTGGTAATAACCTTCCATTTCTCTTGTTATTAGAACAACTTCAGCCACTATAGCACACAACTAGACTACTCCAATTTCTTACTTACGTATTTATGGCTCGTATTAGGCACTTTAACATTTTGATATATTTATAACTTATGCTTCTTTTTATTAAAAACAAGAAAATTTTAGGTATGAATGAATAAGTTTGGTGGCATGTACTAGGCACACACACTAGTTGCAATTTATTTATGTCATTATTTCAAATAATGTATGAATACGTTTGGCATGTACTAGGCACATATCAGTTGCGCATGACAGGAATTCTAACCTAAGCAATTCCTATGTCACCATAATGAGGACATTCTAATCGACGTTGTTGTGGCTCTAATTATCTTAACTTGTAACATCTTTAACATTTCAGGATTATTACGAATTTAAATTAAATTTCAATAACATCATTGGATGTGCTTAACGCAGTTTAATTGATCCTTGCCTGAACCCAACCAATCTTAACTACTTTAACCTACAGGGTCAAAGATGAGCCAAATTAGAAATTGTGATTAAATTTTTTGAGTCCATGGTTCACAATAAAGAAACCATAATCAAATCGAACCCACCTTTTCAATCTCTGGTTACTAATTTTCTTTTTAATTTTTCTAAAAAAGGAGGAATGGTCACCGTTGGATTGGAGTGACATGATTCCTAGGTCTAAACCATTTATATATAAGCTAGACGGCTCTAGCTCAACTACAGAGGATATGCATCCATTCCGAGTAGTGGTGGCGATAGGTCAGGCTGAGCAAGTTGGCTTTTTAAAATAGAGTCAATGAAGGGTGTTGGGTCGAGTCGACCAATTAACGACTTAATGTTATGACCTAAAATTCTTCACAATTGACTTGTCATGCTAATTAATATGATGTACTTGGTTAAATTTGTTAGTAATAATTTATATATAGATGATTATTATATAAAGACTTTCCACACTATTTTACTTAAATTTTATAACATGCCAAAAGCAAATCAATCCAACTGGATCTACTTATTTTCATGAAAGCCCGATTAAGGATGGCAATGGGGAGGGTACAAGGTGGATTTTCCTATACCCTCATCCATACCCATTTTAAAAACTCATACACATACCCATACCGATACCCATATTCACCGGGTGTTCGAAAATCATACCCATACTCATACCCACTGGATTTTGTAGGTATGAGGGTTTTATTCGGGTAGACATATGCCAAAATTTTTTCTACCCGTATTACACCCATATCCTAGCAATGTTTCTTACATTGGCTATTGCTTGGTTGCCTGGTTGGTTGTTGATTAGTCGACTCCTCGGCAGTTGTCACAGAGACGAGAGGGAGAGAGAGAAGGACTGATGACTAACGAGGGAGTAAATAGGTGAGAGTATGAGTGACTCAGACTTTGAGAGTGGAGCATAGAGATGAGAGTCAGAGAAGATGGATGTCAAGGAAATCAACTTTAAGAATCAGCACATGGGCCATGTTTGATAAATCTAGTAGCCCCGTCTTTTTAACTTTTTTGTATAAATGGGTTTTTGAGTGTTATGTGGGGTGGGTATAGGGCGTGCTTGGTGGATATGGGTTATGGGTGTTATATGTAATGGGTATCGGGTGGGTTTTTTCCCTAATGGAGCGAATTTTGCTGGTTTAAAGGGGTATGAGTTTTTTTGCCAGCCATATGCTCGACTGACTTTATTAATGGGTTGGACTTGACATAACAGAATCCACTTTGTTCTTGGGCCTACCATATCTAACCCAACCCATTATCCACCTGTGATGTTGGGCCATGCTGAGCCGACCTTTCAAGTCCAACATGGCCTAAAGGTCAACTCTATTTTACTTCAAAATCTGGTCCATGCATGCTCTCCAACTAGCCAATATCTTATATTAGATGGTTCATTTGAGAGGAAATGCACACAAATCCATCTCATGTCATTTTATTGTCACGTACGCACCCTGTCTCTTTTCCTCCCTTATTTAATGTCAACCAGTATGGATCCGTGCTTTACACGGAGCATTCCAATCATTCAAAATATTTTTACAAATTAGAATTTTTGGTTGAATTTCAAATAATGTAATATACAAAAACAACCCCTTGAAAGTGTACTTTAGATTTTGTTGTTAGACTGGAACTGATGCACTTATATTGATACAACTGCTTTTTAACATATACATGATGAAAGGAATCCCAAAAGAAAAACCTATTCACATTTATAGTGAATTGTAATGTTCAAGCATGCGCAAATTGCATATCAAAATCAAACAATTTTCTTAAAGTGATTAACCATATTTGTGGAGTAATATTATGTACATAGGTGGCAGAAATAACATATGGTTTCAAAAGATCCGAACTAAAGATAATATAGGGCTTTTAATTTTAATTTATAATCCAACACCTCAAAATATATCATCTTATTTATAGTAATGCATACTTACGCACAATAGTCAACTTTCATTCATTAATATCGAATTCATGGTATTAGAAGTTAAAAGTGATGACGTAGGACAATGACAACGAAAGATATTATCCAACCATGACAGCAATAATAAATAGTAAATATAAAACTGTAAGATCATGCTAAAAATTACACCGAAGTTAGTTAATAGCGCTAAATGACAAAAATTCGTTTGGTTATATTTATGTAGAAATTTATTTTTTCAGTATTGATTTGAGTACAAACATTAATAAAATTAAACTTTATCTATCCCTCATGGATATAATTTTTTTTCTAAGATAGAGAATTTGCCAATATGTTGCACAGAACCTTGGAAAAATAAATATTAATGATGGTTTAATTATTAATCACAAATTTTTAATGTAAATTGTTTTTTATAAATTTAAACATTTAAAATACCAACAAACACTATGTTTTCACACGAAGCAATCCTTACTTCCACTGTGAATAAGAAATGGTATTATATTATTATAACATGAGCTATATGCCAGATTGGAAATTTATTATGACTTGTGCATAAAAAGAAAGACACAACTATCATACAATTACAAAAAATGCATTGTTTGCTGAATCAATGTTTATTTGGAAGATTACCAATCACGCTAAAGCTTTCTTGCATGTGATTCTTCACTATATAGTAAAAAAAAAAACTAAAAAACAAATTAAGTAACATGTATAAATTAAATCTCAATAAGCAAGCAGTGAAGAAATGTAATCTTTATACTTGAGTTATCTTCCGTTTGCAGTCTGTCACATATGTGACACTTCAGAAGCTTCCCACTGGAGCAAACTAATGAATGACTAACAACAATCCATCTAATTGCACCAAAAAATAACAATCCATTTAAACAAAGTCAAAAGTACAAACCTTGAGTGTTAAAGTTAGACATAAATACAATTCAAAATTAATTCCGTTCAAAATTTCTTGAATTCTTCATGATGTTAGTGTTGACATTGTCATCCTGTGTTAGCACAACCAGCTTTGCATGGTCTACATCACAAACTTAATGACAAGGTTACTGATGTAGGTAGGTTGTCATTTACCTTACATGTTTGCAAAGCTGTGAGCACAACTGAACTCAGTATTTGCATAGATGTTGCAGTTTGGTAGCAACTACATTAGCTCTAGTCAATTTTCCAAACTATAGAACCAAATGTTAAAAAGGACCTTGAATGGCTAGAGTTTGACATCAACAAAGTCGCATTAAACTTTATTGCATTTGAATACAATGTTTAAAGTCATTGTAAATAGGTATAACTAAATTTAGATAAAGTCCCAACACTAACCCAAGCATTGCTATACAAAACTCACGAAACCCCACTCCCCCCCCCCCCAAACAAAGAAAATTCCAACCAAGCGACCAATAACAAAACTAAGTGCCAAAATGTGGCCTATTATCAATAAACATGAACAGAATATTGCAAAGACAAACTCAGAAAGGTTTTCAGCTCAAAGAACATTACGTTTGTAAACACAACTATGACATAAAGGATTTGGGGGGAAGATAGCAAAAATTAGCGGCAGGAATGCGGCACTAAGAGGGTAAGAAACTACTGCTAGTTAAATTGTCGATATTATTTTTTTTCAAAAGAATTAGAATGGTCTTACGCATACCCATTCTCTAAATTATCAACATAGAGGCTCAGCAAAAACTATGGCATAAGGATATTCTTTTTTTAAAAAAAAAAAAAGGCGGGGCAGATATTAGAAATTACATGCAAGGATACAACATTAGTAAGGTAGACCAATGGTTCGCACTTCTTTTGTCAATAACATAGCCTTAGAAAGAATTACTTGAATGATCGTACACTCTTCAGAACTGTGCTTTCACATGAATGCCCATTCTATAAATTATTATTAGCTATTTAACTCTGTTGGAAAACCACATTCACACCTCCATGACCCATCTATCATCTAAAACTCACTGGTCACATGAGATATCTGGACCACCAAAGGTTCAATGAGAGTTAAACACACAATTGTAATTCTAGACAATGACACCAAATAAAAAACAACATTACCAAGACATCCCCAAATGGATTTGAGGCACAAAGAATAGGGGTTTTACCAACAATCTATATTAAAGGAAGTTAACATACATGCAATCACCCCTTGGCCCTTACCCTTGCCCAAAAGGATGAGGGGTAGCAACATGCTGAATAGCCTTTCATCCTTGTAATCCTTATCAAAATATAACTACCATTATTTGATTGATAAATAAATAAATAAATAAATAAATAGATAAAGGACACAAACTACAAATTCAGTCAAACATTCTTGACATATGGGGTGAGGAACTTTGTTGAATGGATTCAATATGCAAAAGTATACAAAGATCACATCCATTTATTGGAGTAGGAAGGTTCTTGACTCAAAGTATGGTGCAAAACATGACGATGACATCCAGATCTTCTTAAATTATCTAAATTGAAATTTCTTTGACGTGGTCTCATAAAATATGAATAGGGAATGCTATTTAAGAATCAACAACATATTTTATCCTGAAAGTCTCCAACCACCAAAAATCAAAACCCTAGCAATTCGTCTTCTGTTGCCTTCACAGAGATGGTTTTTTCCTCCTTTCTTTTTTTTTTTTTTTAAGGGCACCTAGAGCACCAAAGTTCAATTCAACATCTAATCAACAAAAACTTAGAATCTTAATAATTCCCCTCCCTTTCCATATTCATTGAATTTGACACAATATATGCACCTTTCGTATTATGTTGCACTCACATGACAAAAAATTTGATTAACAGGATTGCCAGCCCCTGTCTAGCATACGCAGGGAAAAGATTAAAGCAATAGGATAATATCATAATAGCAAAGAGCACTGAAGTTAAATTATCCTGTTTGAACTATATTTGCACAAAGGCTTTTTTTAGAGGGGGTTGGCAGAGCACGGGCTAAACTATAAAATTCATGTGTTGATAATCAATAGCATCTAATTCAACAAATGAAAACATCATTTTGTAAATAATGGGGTAAATAATACAGCGATGGAGTTTAGGATAGCTTCGATTACATGGTCAATTACCTTCTTGCCTCTTCAGATGTGGGTGATAGAAAATGGCTCTATCCAGCTAATTTCCTACCTCATTCACAGTTCAAGAATTCCAAAAGAAATCTTCTTCATTGATTCATAATTGAAAGAGAAGTCAACGTTTTAGAGGGAGATGAGGAGAGAGAGAATCATGGGGCTATAGGCACCAGTATTGACAGTCACTCCTAGACATGGATATAGGAAACTTGCCAAGGAAAAAAGAAATGGAAATTCTTCTTTTCATTTTCCTTACAGCTGACCGTTTTATTACAAAATAAAAAAAAATGAAACCCCAAACCCAAAAATCATAATCAGTTCATAGTCTTTTAAAAAGGGGAAAAGAAGCAACTGCACTAGAGTTGGGCAATTCAACTTTTGTTCAGGAAACCTTTAGGATCATATTCACTTCAATTGTAGCATCTAGGGAGGGTAAAAATCAAATTTAAACAAAATTTCAAGTCACTAGAATAATGTAGCGAATCTACGATAGAAATTCTGACGGGAATTTGAGTGGACTCCGATGAAAAATTACCTCTCCAACAGAAATTCCGATCGAAAAAGAGGCGTTGGGAATAAGGTCATTAGAGATTGGTGTCCGACGGATTCCAACGGAATCCGACCGATTTTCTGATGGATATACCTGATGGAAATTTCATCGGACAGTTCTGCAGCAGCCATACATTTTTGGAGGGAAAATCAGTTTGTGTCGGAATTTCCGACAGAAATTGATTTTCAATCCAAAAAAAAGTAACCAAATAAAAATACAAAAAAGTAACCCAATAAAAATCGCAATTGCCAAAAAAAATTTTCTAAATAATCACATATAAAAAAACCACCACAAAAAAGCCACCAAATTACGAATTTTTTTGTCTGAAAAATAAAAGTGCTAAATTGAAAATTATTCATGGCATCCAAAGTGCCAAATTGAAAATTATTCATGGCATCCACAGTTATTTTTGATCTACGGATAGATCGATTAAACTAATCTGAATCAGATAAATTCATGAGATCATTATTGTCATTTTAGGAGTCATACTCATCGTCAGAGTCTAAGTTCGATTGGCTAGAAGAACCTACACTTTGCCTCTTAAGAAATCTCAAAACTTTTTTCATGATACGCTCTGTCTTTTCCTATTTTTTGGCAATTTGACTTATGGCCTCTGCTCGCTTGGTAATTCTCTGACTGAGAAATTGTGCTTGCTCTCTTGGATTAAAGTACTCAGCGGATGAGTGGCGTGCAGCCGCAATTGTAGATGATTTCTTCAACTTGACCCCCCAGTACCAAAACCGTACACACGGTATTTTTTGTCCAAATTTTCTTGAAGCCAAAACTCCTCTTGGGTTATACACGGTAGTTGAGAGCTCCCTTGAGTTGTTGCTTGAGTTTACCCCTCCCATTTCTTGTGGTGCTCCTCCTAAAAGTTGTGAAAAATAAAACTATTATATACTAAGGCGACAATTATAACATATGAATTAAATAATGTCTCAATAAAATGTGTCAAACTTACATATTTTTTTACAGATTTATTATCAATGAATACTTTATCTTTGGCCTTGCAGTGAGTGTCCTTAAACAGTTCTTCACGTGTGGGTTCCCTACCTAAGCTTTGGCCTACTAATGCTTTGGCCATATATATATATAATATATATATATATATATATATATATATATATATATATATATATATATATATATATATATATATATATATATATATATATATATATATATATATATATATATATATATATATATATATATATATATATATATATATATATATATATATATATATATATATATATATATATATATATATATATATATATATATATATATATATATATATATATATATATATATATATATATATAGATATATATATATATATATATATATATATATATATATATATATATATATATATATATATATATACACACAACTTGAATATGGGAAATATTATTAATAAGCTCATTAATTACCAGGCGTTTCTTCCTTTCACTAATCAGAATTGAGCCACATGTATGTAACGAAGGTCCAAGACCTTCTAGATCACTCAATCTATTCTTTTTATTTTGTTGACTCAACTTCTTACACTTGTCATCCTCAGTTCAATGCTTAAACATCTCATCCCAAATACTAGGAGGTAACCACTTTGGCTTTTTGTTGTACTTCCTAGCATATCTAAGAATGTCCTGAAGTCGAGTTGCACCTCTAGGCAATAGTCACGCCGTATATGGAGTTCATTGTTTGGATACCAGTAATAGTGTTTCTATCACAAAATTTAAGTATATTAGTAAACACGTCGAACAATTTAATGACAACATTGAAATTAATTGTACAGAAACTCAACCTTGAACTCATTAAACCATATGTTTCGCTGGGATTATGGAACTTCCCGCCACGTGGTCCAAGGACAAGGGTACTTACCTGCGAAGCTTTCAATAATTTTTTGAACTACGCCCTGACATGGAACAAAACTAAGTACAAACAAAATGGTTAAAATTAATTACTGTAGGCATTAAAAAAAATATGATTAGCGATGGAATGAACTTACATATCACCGTCGGGTTGTAAGCAAATCTTATTATTTGTCCTTGCAGCTTCACTATCAGGTGTTGGACTTTGTCTATCTCCTGTCCTTTTATTTTGCTCCCTTTTATTGTGGACTGAGTGGCTTGGTGTTCTAGACTGATCAACAATCTGATTACTATAGTAATGTGGGCTAATAGTGCCAAATTGTTGATAAACTAATGGGATAGCTGAAGTGTCACCGATGTAAGAATTATTGGTTTGGATAGGTGTTTGCATACCTATGCTAAAAAAAGGTGGCTGCATATATGGTTGCTCATTCATGCTATCAAAATAATTTTCGAACGGCTGAGTTGGGTCAAGGAAACCTCCAAGCATCCCACTAAAGGTGTTTATTTCATAGTTTTCAACTGGATCATTCCGTGGGGCCGGTTGTGGTGCTCCTCTACTCGTATCACTCCTAATGGTTCAACCTCGATCACGTCCACTATTTGCCCTAAACATCTAATAAATAAGAATAAAATAGACACAAAATACAGCAGCGCAAACATCGATAGCATTGTCATTGAAAAATCACAACAAACAAAGAAACTTTCAATAACTGAATTAGACTAAATGTGTCAAACACATACAATTGTTTTTCCTCACTTGCAATTAAAAGTAAAGCACACAGACATGCATAAAGATCCATACAACTAAAAGATTAAATCAACCAAAAAGATTAAATCAACCATTGTGGGACACATCGTCATTGTCGTCATCATCACTTTACAATGTCATATCTCCTTCATCATCATCATCAGTGTCTTCAGTTTCATCCTACCATTCACCTTCTTCGTCCTCTTCATAGTCATCATCATCATGTTCACCATCCCTATCATGATCATCATCCCAATCATGTCATCAACATCATCAGCTTGTGCAGTTTCATCAACTAATGTTGTGGCTATTACGTTATCCACATTCATGATTGTCATTCCTTACTATTGATAGGCAAGCTCTAAATTATCCTTATCTTTAGGGCACGAGGTTTATCCGGTATTGCTACCCACCAGTTCACTTTTCCTGGTATTCCCTCAAGATACTTAAGGTATACCACTTGGGTTGCAGTATGAGCAAATATGAATAGGTTAAATTTTCTGTAATGTTGATTATGATTAACCTTGGGATAGGGGTAAATTTAGGATAACGTAGCCCCTGAGGAACATCCGGGTCAAACCACTCACAGTTAAAAGGTACACATTTCTTAATTGGTTCACCTGTGAATTCAACACAAATAATTTCATGACGTATGCCATAATAATCTTCTGATACTTCATCACTTGGCCTACTCCTTTGACATACACGCCACAGTTATATGTGGCTTTACCTTCATTCTCAGCCTTGGTATACCCAGAAAAATATTCCACCATCATTATAGGTCCATGAGATAAGTTGACCAAAAACTTTTGCCTCTCATCATCAAACACTTGGTAAGAGTTGACCCATTAGGGGAAAAAAATATTTCTTTTTAGAATTAAAAATCTTTTTGTAAGAGTTGAAGATTAATTATGAAAAATTACTTACATTGTATTCAAACACTGTGCAAAATTTGCCTCGATAAACAAATCAAATTCCATATCACTCGCATTAGGATTATGATTGTGGAATTGATGTCTAAACCAACTGTATTTAAAGATTTAAATTATTTAATTACTAAAAAATTGAAGTATTCAAATAAAACTTTGAACAACTGATAAACTTACTCCAAATATGGTTGCACTTCATCGCAATTCAGTAAGATATGAAGGCGAGCGAGACGATACTCCGGCTCAGTAAGATATCTTTTTCCTCAATTTCCAAATGGAGCACCCTTACGATTGAACACCGAAAGAGTTGGTATTTGTGATTGAGATTGTCGCATACTCTCACTACGCCCAGTTCTTAAGCGATGAAAGTTTGATTGAAAATAATACTTAGTAAAATGTTTAATCTCAAATGCTAAATATGCCTGAACCATAGATGCCTCTACACGAGCTTTGTTCTTTGATGTAGGCTTTATCCAGTCAAAATACCTCTCGAAAGGATACATTCATCGATATTGAATAGGACTACCCAACAAAGCTTCTTCTGCTAAATGAATAGGCAAATGTTCCATGACATTCCAAAATCCGGGAGGAAAAAGTGTCTCTAATTTAAAAAGAATTATAGCAATATTCTTATTCATCTCTTCGAGCATGCTAACATGTAACTCACTGGAGCATATGTTTCTGAAGAATTCACTCAACTCAACCAAGGGTCCCAAAACATCTTCCGAAAAAGCAACAAAGGCTACTGGAAGAAAATTCTCCAAAAACACATGATGATCATGACTTTTCATATTTTGAAACTTTGTGTTAGATGAATCAACCCAATTTCCCACATTAGAACAATAGCCATCATACACATGAGTCTCTCCCAACTATTGGCAAATAGCCCTCTTTTGAGTAAATGAGAGTACAAACTTGGCTTTCGATTTACACAATCTATCAATGGACTCTCTTGTACCTAAGTTCAACTCTTGTCTACTGCATAGAATAGCCATATCCATTCTTACCTTTTTATCATCCTTTGTTTTTTGCGAAACATCCATCACTGTGTTCAAAATATTTTCACTGAAATTTTTCTCAATATGCATAACATCGAGGTTATGTCTTAGAAGTTTATGCTTCCAATAAGGCAACTCCCAAAAAATACTTTGTCTGGTCTAGTTATGTTCATTTTCCTGAAATCCTAAAATTTGAAATTCTACCTCTGTTGTTACTTCAGGCAATGTAGATGTTACATCAGATA
The DNA here is from genome assembly GCA_029747015.1 of Carnegiea gigantea. NCBI lineage: Eukaryota > Viridiplantae > Streptophyta > Magnoliopsida > Caryophyllales > Cactaceae > Carnegiea > Carnegiea gigantea. The sequence continues at coordinate 1,271,055 of JAKOGI010000059.1, read as the reverse complement.
ATATTTCATCAGAAATCCTTCGAGGAGGGCCAATGTGTATGCTCATCCCTTTACTAAAAGCAACTTTATTACCTCTAAAACAATGATTCCGAGGCAAGAACCAACGATGACAATCAAACCAAGACGGCTTTCGTCCATGCTGTAGCTGGGATGCACAATTTTGGTGCATGCAAACCGGACATGCTAACAACCCATGAGTACTCCAAGCCGACAGCATTCCATAGGCAGGAAAGTCATGGATTGTCCACATCAATGCAACATGTGGTCTAAAAGTTTCTCCACATGAAATATCAAATGTATCCACCACAACATCTCTTAGCATTTTTAACTCATCAATTAAGGGTTGCAAGTACACATCAATTTTGTTTTTCGGATTTGTTGGACCTGGGATAACACAACTTAAAAACATATATGGAGTGGTCATACACATATCTGGAGGCAAGTTATAAGGTGTAACTATAACGGACCACACAAAATACGGTCTTTCAGATAGTGAGAATGGTGTAAAACCATCAGCACATAGACCTAGCCATATTCTGAGCCTCTGCTACAAAATTTGGATACTTTTGGTCAAAATGTTTCCACGCTAGTCCATCCGACGGATGTCAGAGAACACCCAGTTGTTGGCGGTGCTCATGGTGCCATCTCATGTGAGTGGCAGTACTTTTAGAGGCATACAATCTTTGCAATTTTGGGATTAAAGGTGGGTAGTACATCATAGCACATAAAACCTCATTATGTCCTCGTTGGTTGGAGTTCTTTGGTAATTGTCTTGCATATCCACAAAATTTGCATGCAGCTCATCATGTTTATAATAAAGCATCCAACCATTCGGACAACAATTAATTTCTTAAACGTCCATGCCTAAATTAAATCTCTTACTTTTCTCAGCTGCTAATGATAATTTTTTAGAATGCAACTTTCAAGAGGGCATGTATCTTTCATTGGACCAACAACTTTATTGAAACAACATTGAGACATGTTGTGGCCTGATTTAATACTGAGCAGCCTTACAGATGTTTCCAATTCAATTATGTTACACCCTTCATACAAAGATCTTTCAGCAGATTCAAGCATAGAGTAAAATGTCTCAGGATTTACGTCATGAAAGCTACTCATGTTCATTTCATTAGCTTGAAAGGTAGCATAAAGCATATCCTCCATACGATTATGATCATTGTCATCATAATCGTAACTTATAGATTGTGAAGTACTTGCACCCCCTACTTCTGAATTATCATTTTCCCTATAACCTGTCCAATACCAATAATTCTTCACAAATCCCTTTCTATACAAATGAGACTTTACAACGTCAAGCGTAAAGTATTGCATATTTTTGCACTTAACACATGGACATCTATAAACTCTATTAATTATATACTCCTCCTATTTCTGTGCAAATTCATCAAACATATTTACTCCTGTCAACCGCTCATTTCTAAGTCCATGTCCATCTGGATTTCTCCTCTTATACATCCATTGACAATGCAACGACCCATTCATATGTTGATAATCTGGTAGCATTAATTGTTATATATACTACAATTAATTTTAATAAATATCATTTAGAAATCAATTTAATCATCCATTAACTAATGAATTATTGTAATACATCATACAATTCAATATTTGGAAGACAATAATCAACTTATCTATGACTATTAACACAACTTTGATGCACATAAATAATTATAGGTAAACATAATAAAGAAATCTATTTCAATCGGCAAAATACAACGCCAAGCTTGTCTTAGGAACATGAACAATTGTGATATTTTTTTGATCGTTCAACACTTTTTCTTTTTGCCCCGATCTAACATACATAATAAATAAACCATAATTAACACCATTTACCAAAACAAATATGTTTAATTATCACTTTCTATTTGCATATTCTAAAAAAAAATCATATTCATATTTAGTTCACATTTTATATTCCCATATTCTGAAAATAAATTTCACAAAAAACTAAATTACAACAATGCAATTAAACATATATGCTGTAAGAAAATAAGTTTAGCGTAACTATTTTATTTATCAAACACAAATTACATCATTTATTTCATATTTCATTGAAATAAACAAGCCCAAAAAATAAACAAAATATTATTAACAAAAAATTTCTTAACATATTCCAACATTTTATAATAATTATACAATTTTTATAAATTTACATACTTAATATATTTTATTCCACTTAGCCAAATAAATACACTTCATAAATCAAATAACAAATAAACATATTTACATCCATATTTTCCACATCCATAATTTACCAAACAAAATAAATGAAATAAACTAATACATATATACACTACAAAATTAAATTGCACAAAATTCAACAATAGATAACAAATTTATATACAAACTTAATATATACAAGAAATCCAAAAAAAAATAAACATACTCAACAAACTTAAATCATTTACCAAAACAAAATACATTAAATATTCTTAACATATTTTTACATTTTATAATAATTATACAATTTTTTTAAATATACCTACTTAGTATACTTTATTCCACTTATCAAATAAATACACTTCATAAATCAAATAACAAATATAACGTATTTCACATCCATATTTTCCACATCCATAATTTACAAAACAAAATAAATTAAATAAATTATCACATATATACACTACAAAATTAAATTTCACAAAATTAAACAATACATAACAAATTAATATACAAATTTAATATATACAACAAATCCAAAAAAATCAACATACTTAACAAACTTAAACCATTTACCAAAACAAAATACATTAAATATTCTTAACATATTTCAACATTTTATAATAACTATATAACTTTTATAAATATACATACCTAATATATTTTATTCCACTTATGCAAATAAATACACTTTACAAATCAAACAACAAGTAAACATATTACATCCATATTTTCCACATCTATAATTTACTAAACAAAATAAATTAAATAAACTGCCATATGAATTACACACTACAAAATTTAATTTCACAAAATTCAACAATATATAACAAATTTATATAAAACTTAATATATACAACAAATCCCAAAAAATTAAACAAATTTATATAAAATGTAATATATACAACAAATCCCAAAAAATTAAACATACTTAACAAACTTAAATTATTTACCAAAACAAAACACACCAAATATTCTTAATATATTTCAACATTTTATAATTATTATACAATTTTTATAAATATATGTACTTAATATATTTTATTCCACTTATCCAAATAAATACACTTCATAAATCATATAACAAATATAACATATTCCACATTCATATTTTCCACATCCATAATTTGCCAAAGAAAATAAATGAAATAAACTAACACACAAATATACTACAAAATTAAATTTTACAAAATTTAATAATAAATAACAAATTGATATAATTTCAAAACACAATAATTCCAACAAACCTAGTTGCTTAGTGTCACTAACCTCTAAATACCCAAAAAATTAAATCAACCACTAGTGAAAAGAGTTGCAAAAACACGGCGGCGGTGGCAAGCTACTCCTCCTTTTCAATCCACCCATAACAAATTAACCACAAAAAAACACTAATTAACTCAAAATTTTCAATTTTAAACAACAATTTAACTAAAAATAACTAACTTACCGGTGAATAATAGTTAATGGCAACCTCCTTCATGTCCACCGGCCACTGGAAAAAATGAAATTTGCTCTTTCTCTCTCGTCCTTCCTCTCGTTCTCTCCTCGGCGCCCGCTTTCTCTCTCCTCCGTTCTCTTTCTCTCGGGTGCAAAATGAGGGCCGAACATGAAGACCCATGCTTTTAAAAACCAGATCTACTTTTTTTGGGAAAAAGGGATAACTATCTGATGGAAATTATATCAGAATCCGACGGGGAGTCAAATTTCAGACGGAATTTTCGACGGATTTCCATCGGAGATTCCCGTCGGAAATCCCATCGGAAATTTGATTTCCCATCGGATTCCAATGTAAATTCCATTGGACAGAGCTTAATGGCTCAATCGGATGCATTGCACGTCACTTTTTCCGTCTGTGTTTGGCCCCATTTTTGTCATGCCTCCAATAAATTCAATTTTCATGTCTAACCAATTCTCATCCAAGGAGGATGAAGATACCTATAGAATAGAGTCAACTACAATAGTCATGCCTCCAATAAATGAAATTGCACCGTCATCACCTTGAGAACCTGCATAAAAAGAAGATGAATATTACTCAAATGACTTCCCGCAACATCTCATTGCTCACACACATGCATGCACACTCTCGATAGAAGCCCCTCGTAACCTAAATCAACAAAAATGAGAGGGAAGTTTTCCAAATCAACAAAACCTACATGAACAAGAAAATTAATGAAATAGAAATAGGGAAAACCCAAAAAATAACCCAAAAAGAAGTGATAGGAGAATCAGCAGTGAGAGAAGATGAAGTACACCTTCGATCTCAGTGACGACGAAAATATTATTATTGAGCCTTGACATAACGCGCTCTAAGAAAAAAGGAAAATCCTACAAAAAGGAACCAATAAAAATTTCAAAATAAAATGACAATATGAGATGAAAACCCCACAATTAAACACAAATTAAACAAATTAAACCTAAAAAGCCTGTGATTTTTAAAATTATGTCCCTTTTGGCTCCATTGATCTGGCTATTCAACATACTTGTGGCTTTAGAAAGAGATAGGACTATTGAGGATGAAGATTTTCTTTTTAAAAAAATTCAAAAGGAATGGTGATCTTCATGAGGCAGAAAAAAATATAGTGGGGAAGGGAGATGAGGGTTTCTTCATGAGGGAGGAAGAATATACTAGGGAATAGAGATGGAGTTTCTAGAAGAGAGGAACTGAACCATGGAGACGGGAGAGAGAGAGAGAGAGAGAGAGGAGGCAATCAAGGATCAAAAAGAGTCGTGAATAGCGTGCAGTTTATATTGATTTCAGATGAGAGAGAGGAGACATGGTGAGTGGGAGACGCACAATTACATTGCAGTTAAAGATTTTATGTAATTTTTTTCTTAAAAAAATAGCATGCATCTAATTTTCTTTTTTTTTTTTTTTTTTACTGTTTGAGGGCTGGTCAATTACTGCACATAGTGGGGGTTATATCACTTCAAATTTTAAACATTAAAGATAACACAACAATTAGGCAGGAGTGCATCAAATTGCAGCAATTCTGAAATCCTCAAATATCAGCATATCACCCATTTTAGCATTTATTATATAGAGATTCCCATTCTATTTTGCTTACTTATTAATTTATTATATTTTATGCAAAAAAATTAAAGTCCAATAAAACATGACAGCTTTTAAAATTTTTAGTAGTTGTGTTTGATAACACACAAAGTTCAATTCGATCAAAAAATTCTGAACTTTATAATTTTCTTAAAAATATATAGATTTAATGAATAGTCTATAAAAGTTAACTTTTTTTCAACTAACGTAATTATCATTAGCTTCTTTAAAAGAGATCCACATTTCCTTCCACAACGAAAATTAAACTCCATGGCTACTGTTGTGTTGGACAGACCAACCATTAATGGAGTTTGGCCGCTCTAATTTTCACAACCAATCAAGATAACAAGAGAAAGATTGATGAAGAATAAAGTAAGAATCATACCAAATTAGGTGCTAGAAGGGTCGAAAAGGGTCTCCCTAGTCAACTAATTTTATGTACAATTCTCAGTCGCCACTAATAGAGTTTTCAGCTTGAAATGAGTATGAGATGACTGAAAATGAAAAAAATGGAAGCAAATTGAACCGATAAGTATTGATAAACATAGTTGCAACTGACAATCCAAAATTGATCACAATTAATTAAATCAAGCTTGGGTCTTTGCTTAGATCAAAGCACAAACGCAAGAAGAGAAAACTCAAACATAGAATGAAATACAAGGGTACTAGCCTAAAGGTTCCCATGCACTTTCGTTAATAAGTTCCAAAAACTCTCAACAACGGAAGAAACACCATGGAAACTTCCAATTCTTTAAGCAAGAATCAAGCATTTATATATGCAGTAGAAGCAAAGCAAATGGGTCTCTAGCTTGATAAAAGACAGTAAGCCCATAATTTCTCCTTCTAGTGCAAAGGGTGAACCTGTTTGTTAATATTGTCGACATAGTTAGTGGTAGCTCCAGATGTTTGGATTAGCAGTGTCCATCTACTAACATTCATCACCGATTCCACTACAACTTGCATTATTTTCTTTGTATTATAAATTGTTTCCTTTTCAAGTATTGTAAAATAAAATCGAATCAATGCATATTAACGTGGACAAAAGAAAAACAAGGAAAATGATATAAACATAGCTAAGAAACAATAACATAAATGGGTATTAAAAAGTCCACAAAATAATTAAATTCCCCCCAAAAAAGTGGTATTTGGGCGGGTTCTATGTAGTCTCCAACCTTGCAGATTTTCTCTCTCTTCTTTCCCCATTTCATGACCCTTGGAATCTATTGACCCTATCCTTATGTAATGTAAGGTTTTGATGATAACAAACACAAATATAATATATGCTTGAGTGTGTTGTTCAAACAGATTCCAAATGTTGTTTGAAATACTTTGAAATTGCTTGGTTAACTATGCCTAAGAACAGGTCTTAAGAACATGTCCTCAAGATCAGTTGATTCAGGAATCCACAACAGCCTGGGAATCAGTTCTGCAAGGTGTTTGGAGCAGCAAGTTGTTTTTCTACAAGATGTCCGGTTGATTCAACAAGAGTCTTGGTTTGTTATAGGTTTTATTTTCTTATATTCTTGTTAATATGCCAATTAGAAAGTCTTGATTTAACACTTACTTGAAATGGTTTTGCTTTTTGAAAATATTTCAGAACACTATCTCAGAACAGTTCTGGGAATAAGGTATTCAGGATGTTCTCAAGCCAAACTGCAAAAACATTTTTCATGAATTCTTCTCTGATTTTTTGGCTAACGTCTCTGAGATTTTTGAGCAAGATTTTCTGGTGATTATTTAGTCCAAAGAGACTATTTTTGGCTATGAGAAACTTGGGGAGAATTGCAAGTCTATTTTTAGAGTGCTTTATTCTCCAAGTAACAAAATCTCTATTTTTAGAAAATGGCTGAATTTGTGGAGAAAATCATGGGATGATTTACTGAGTTTTTGTGGCTGAAAATAACCGTGTAGCTCAAGTAGTTAGTGGGAATTTTCAGCTCACACTTTCCACTCCTTGTGGCCCAAGCTTTTTCTTTTTAGAAAATATTTGTGATTATTCCACTTGGTTTTCTATTTAAGCAAGACTCCACACTCATTTTCTTTATCAGTTTTCACAGCAATATTCCAGAGTTTAAGAGCCATATTTTTCAGGAAGAAAACCGAGCCAAGTGTGTGCAAGATTGAGCTTTCAAAGTTGGCATACTAGGATCATACTTGTACCTTACACTAGCTTATTTGAGAAGCACAAAAGTAAGGTGTCCATCTTATTTTATCTCTTTCAAAAGTGAGTTGAGTGTGTCCAAATCAAGGGGATTTTGGACGTAAGGTAACCGGTCTTAGGGAAGATGGTTACGTATGTGTTACAAGTTGTAACGGTGTGAGTTACATTGTAACGTGTTTAGCCTGAATAGTAAAGTGGTTGAAAATCCTACAGAGGTAGGTCGTGGTTTTTCACCTCAATTGGGCTAGAGGTGTTTCCACGTAAAAATCCCATGTCTGCTCTCTTTTTTACTTCTTTCCGCTGCATTTGCGTTTCCTGGATGTGTTACAAACAGCCTGTCGAAACAGGGCCTAAGCCTGTTTCCAGAAAACTGCAAAAATTTGGCAACACAATTCACCCCCCTCTTGTGTTTGTGTACTCTCATTTCTATCAAGTGGTATCAGAGCAGGTTCTCATTAGAAAGATTAACATCTTGAGAGATCCTAAACATGAGTACACCACATGGCATGCTTGAGGGGCAATCCATAACTCGACCACCATACTTTAATGGTCAACATTATAGTTGGTGGAAGAATAGAATGGAAAACTACATTCAAGCTGAGGACTACGAGTTATGGATGCTTATCAAGAGTGGACCACTCATTCCCACAAAAGTGATCGAAGATGGAAGCAAAGTTCACAAAAAGCCTGAAGAGTTCAATGCCGAAGACTTCAAGATGATGGGAACAACGCCAAAGCCAAAAAACTCTTGTATTTTGGTCTTGGACCGGATAAGTACACTCGCATTTCTGAGTGCGAGTCAGCCAAGGACATATGGAACGCCCTTCAAGTAGCTCATGAAGGCACAAATCAAGTGAAGCAATCACGCATTGAGCTACTTATGAGAAAATACGAATTGTTTGAAATAGGTGATCGTGAAACGATGATGGATATGTATACCCGTTTCACCTAAATAACAAATGAGTTAAAGTCATTAGGAAAGTTCTTCACCACTGAAGAGTTGGTAAGGAAGATCCTAAGGTTTTTACCTCATTCTTGGGAAGCCAAAGTCATGGCTATTCAAGAGGCCAAGGACTTGAAAAAGATTACCTTGGATGAGCTTATTGGCAATCTCCAAACCTATGAGCTTAGGAGGGATTCTCAACAAAAAGAGGAGACCAAGAAGGACCGAGGAATTGCTCTAAAAGTCATAGAGGAGGATAGCTCGGATCTTGATGATGAAGAAATAGCTATGATCACCCGAAAATTCAAGAAGTTTTTCAAGAAGGCTAAGGAAAATGCTAAGAAGAAAAACATTAGCAAGTCGAGGAACAATGATAGGAAACAGTTTTCAGGTTATTTCAAATGTGGTAAGCTTGATCACATTGTGAAAAACTGCCCTTTGCTGAAAGAGGAACAAGAGCCCGAACAGTCCAGGAAATAGGGCAGAAAACAGGTTGGAAACAGTTCAGTCCGGCGTTTCTCAAGGGCAATGCTTGCGCCTTGGGGTGATTCTACCGAGGACGAGGAAGGGACTGAAGAAAAAGATGCTGCTGTAGCTCTTATGGCCAGAAGTGACTCTGACTCAGATGATGAGCCTCTGGACAGCTTAGCTCAACTTAAGGATAAGGTACGTGGTCTAAATAAAGCAAAACTTGAAGAGTTATTATTCACTTTGATGGATGAGTGTGATGCTATTAATTCTGAAAATTGCATGTTAAAGGATGCATGTTCTGAGTTAAAAAGGGATATTAGAGAATTAGAGCATGAAAACAAAATCCTTAAAAGTGAAAAAATTGAAATTGATATGAAGAACATTGTTTGCATGAAGACCTCAATAAGTCCAAAGAGACCTTAAGTATGAAAGAAGAAGCTTTTGCTACTGACTTCACTAAGCTTGAAAATGAGTCCCTTGAACTGAAACAGAAGGTTGAATCCCTGCTTATTGAGAACAGTAAATTGCTTGAAAAATTAAAACAAGTAGAATCAGACCTTGCTACAAACAGGCACTGGAACAGGTTCTCACAGGCGCTGAATTGGCTGAACACTCACTTTAACCGAGGCAAAAGAGGATTAGGCTTTGTGACTAAGCGCACCGTTTACCCTGTTAATAGAAAATATGTGGGATTACCTGAAAATATTGTTTGTTTTCATTGTGGTAAAACGAGGCATTATCGGTATGCTTGTCCTATAAGAAGGTATGCTATGGAAAGCAACTTGATTTATGTGAAGCAAATTTGGGTTAGAAAAGATGAGCTTCGCATGTCTAAGGGAATGGGACCCAAGTGGATCTGGGTTCCCAAAACTAACCCCTAATTTATTTTGCAGGCTAAAGTGAGAGGGAACAATCTGGTAAATAACCTAGCAAACAGCCCAGGGAACAACCCAGGGAACAACCTATGGAACAGCCTAGGAAACAACCCAGGAAACAGCCAGCTGTGGTATGTTGATAGCGGATGTTCAAGGCATATGACTGGTGAGAAATCCAACTTCCTCTCACTTACAGCCTCAGAAGGAGGGAGTGTGGCATTTGGTAACGGCAAGTCCGGGACAATTGTCGGAATAGCTAAGATAGGTGAGTCACTCTCCCATTCTATTGACAATGTATATCTTGTAGATGGTTTGAAACATAATTTACTTAGTGTGTCCCAACTATATGATAAAGACAACCTAGTAGTGTTTTCTCCAACACGTTGCTTGGTTATTAATATGAACACAGGAGATGTCGTGTTGAGGGGGAAGCAACACAAAAATGTTTATAAAGTGTGTATTTCTTCCCTTCCCCAAAATAATCTGACTTGTTTAAGTGCCTTGAATGATGATGTAATGCTTTGGCACAAGAGATTAGGTCATGCAAGTCTCTCACTTTTAAATAAATTAGTTTCTAAAGACCTAGTAGTCGGCTTGCCTTCCATCAAATACAATGATGGCAAGGTATGTGACGCTTGTGCTAGGGGGAAACAAGTCAAAAATTCTTTTAAATTGAAAAATTGTGTTAGCACTACCCGACCTCTCGAAATGTTACATGTCGATTTGTGTGGTCCTATGAGGATCATGAGTAGAGATGGGAAGAGGTATGTGCTTGTTGTAGTGGATGATTACTCTCGTTCCACTTGGACCCTGTTTTTGGCTTCTAAAGATGAAACTTTTGAAAAATTTCTTGCATTCATTAAAAAGACTGAAAAGAGAGTAGGACATTCATTGGTGTGCCTAAGGTCTGATCATGGTACAAAATTTGAAAATTTAAGTTTTATTGACTATTGTAATGAGCATGGTGTTGATCATAATTTTTCAGCTCCAAGAACACCCCAGCAGAACGGGGTGGTAGAGCGTAAAAATCGAACTCTAGAAGACATGACTAGAACAATGCTTATTACTAGTGGTCTTGCTGGAAACTTTTGGGCGGAAGCTTTGAACACATCATGTTACATTATCAATAGATGCATGATTAGACCTATTCTTAACAAAACTCCTTATGAACTTTTCAAGGGTAGAAAACCCAATATTATGCATTTGAGAGTACTTGGCTGTAAATGTTATGTGCATAATAATGGGAAGGATACCTTGGGAAAGTTTGATCCAAGGAGTGATGAGGCAATCTTTCTTGGGTACTCTTCACACAGTAAGGCTTACAAAGTATTCAATAAGCAAACCTTGTGTGTTGAGGAGAGTGTGCATGTGCTTTTTGATGAAACTAACTCTCTAGTTGAGATTGATGCACAAGATGATGATTTCGAACTGGGCCTTGCTAAGAAAAATTTGTTGCTCACACATGAAGAAGGTAAGTATCCCGAGGATAGATCAGGGCCTGGAGCTGTTTCCTTGGAAGATGGGCAAGGTCTGAACCAAACAGGGGGAAGTATCACTGAACCCAGTTTGGAACAAAACCAGCCTAACACTCCAGAAACAGGCTCCAGAACAGGCTCAGGAATAGGCTTCAGATCAGGCTCAGAAACAGGCTCCGGAGCAGTTTCTGAACCTGTTTCACCAAGTGTCCAAGTAAGAGTAGAAAGCGTGCTGTGGATCCGCTTATTCCACAACCATGGAAGCACCAGAGTTCACACCCTCTTGATCAATTATCTGACCTTAATATAGGAGTGCAAACTAGATCCAAGCTCAAAAATTTCTGTGCTTTCTATGCTTTTCTCTCTAACATTGAGCCTAAAAATGTTAATGAAGCTCTTGCAGATTCAGATTGGGTTACAGTAATGCAAGAGGAGCTTCATTAGTTTGAAAGGAACAAGGTGTGGCATCTTGTACCTCAGTCGGAAGATAGATCAATTATTAGCACCAAGTGGGTGTTCCGAAACAACCTTGATGAGTTCGGAACAGTCACTAGGAACAAGGCCCGGCTGGTGGTTCAAGGCTACAACCAAGAAGAAGGCATTGATTACGAAGAAACCTTTGCACCTATTGCAAGGATTGAGGCCATTCGAATCTTGATAGCTTTTTCAGCCCACATGGAGATCAAACTACATCAGATGGATGTCAAAAGTGCATTCCTCAATGGATACCTTAAAGAGGAGGTGTATATAATGCAACCCTCTGGTTTTGAAAGTAAGGAATTTCCTAATCATATTTTTAAACTTGACAAAGCACTTTATGGTTTAAAACAAGCTCTTAGAGCTTGGTATGAACGTTTGTCAAACTTTTTATTGGAAAATGGTTTTAGAAGAGGCAGGGTAGATAATACCTTGTTTCTAAAGTCTAAGGGGGAACATTTACTGATTATCCAAGTATGTGTCGATGACATTATATTTGGTGCAACTCATAATGATTTGTGTAATGAATTTTCAAAAATGATGAGGAGTGAGTTTGAAATGAGCATGATGGGCGAGCTTAATTTTTTCTTAGGCTTGCAAATCAAGCAAACTTTAAACGGCACCATGATCCATCAACAAAAATATGTCAAGGAGTTACTTAAGCGATTTGGGATGGAATCGGCCAAGCCCATTGATACTCCCATCTCTCCTTCAACCAGATTGGTAATGGATGATGGGAGTCCCTCAGTTGAGGAGAAATCCTATAGGGGCATGATAGGGTTGCTTCTTTACCAAACTGCTACTAGACCTGACATTGTTTTTAGTGTTGGTTTGTGTGTCCGTTTTCAGTCTAAGCCTAAAGAATCACATTTAAAGGCTGTTAAACGGATTTTTAAATATTTAAAACATACACTTGATTTGGCTTTATGGTATCCTAGAGAATGCAACTTTGACCTTGTTGGATATGCTGATGCTGACTATGCAGGTTTCTTGGTTGATAGAAAAAGCACCTCAGGTATGGCTCATTTTCTTGGACCTTGTTTGGTATCTTGGGCAACCAAGAAACAACACTCTGTTATCATGTCCACAGCAGAAACGGAATATGTTGCAGCTGCTTCTTGTTGTGCTCAATTGTTGTGGATAAGGCAACAACTCAAAGACTTTTGTGTTGACACGGGATGCATTCCTATTTTTTTGACAATACAAGTGCTATTAATATCTCCAAGAACCCATGTCAACATAAAAGAACTAAACATATTGACATACGTCATCATTTTTTAAGAGATAATGTTGAAAAAGGATTAATTTTAATGAATTTTTGTGCTACTAATAAACAAATTGCTGATATTTTCACCAAGGCACTAAGCAGAGAACAATTTGAGAAGAATAGACTTGAACTGGGTTTAATTAAAACAACTTGATCATTTTATTAACCCCCAATGCTTGGTTAGTTAAAAGATTTTTCAGGTCAAGCTGGTTAAAATTATTGGTTGCAGTCAAACTTGGTGCTATATTTAGCACATGTGTGGAATACAGCTTGTTGACACTCGTTGAGGTCTGATGATATTACCCTTATTGTCCTTTGTTACCGAATAATTGACTTTAAGAACAAGCGCCACGAACAGGTATGGCCATTGTTTGTTATACGTGTGCAATTCAGGTAGTTAATTCAGTTGTTGAGAATTTTAAATCCTTCACTCTTCTCAAGGCGTGTGCGGTTGGGAGTCTTTATTTTATTTTATTTTATTTTGGTTGCAAAAACGGCCGACTCCACAACTCCTACGTCTACTCACATTACTCTGCTTCTCTCTCTCCCGAAAATCTCTCTCCCGAAAATTTCTCCCCCGAAACTCTCTCCCGAAAACTCTCTTCTTCTCAAACCCTAAAATCCTAAAATCCTAAAACTCTCAAACCTCAGCTCCCTACTTCAATGGCGACTTCCGGCAAGCTCACCATCGGCAAACGTAGCTCAATCGCCGCCCCAGCTCTGGCTTCGAAACAGTCACGCATGGCGTCTCCGCCGGCTGCAGCGTCACTGCTCGTGTCAGCCGTCACTGCTCTGATACTTTTTGGAGGTATGAGGTTCGAATTTTTGCCTCCTCTGCCAATTATCTCGAAACCTTTTGGGTTTTTGACTTGTGTGAACTTGAGCTCTGTGGGTTTGGGTTTGGCTGATGTACCACCCGAATTTGGGTGGGATTTGGAGTTGTTTGAACCTATTCTTGAACCACCTGGGGTTAAAAGTGCCGCTGGACCGAGTGAGGTCCAAACCGAGGTTGTTGATGTTGTTGATGTGGATGATGACTCGTCTCTGTCTGAGGGAGACTCGGATGATGTGCATATAACCAGGTGTGAAATTATGTTGGCAGAAACAAGGTCGCAACCTGTTTCTGACTTTAGAGAACCACAACTTGAGCCCAGTCCTGTTTTTGAAGAGAGGTTGGATGATTTTGCGGAGAAGGTTGCTGATATTGATGTAGATTTGGGTGAGGGGCCTGAGACCCCTGTTGAAAATGTTCAAACAACACCGGTGCAAACACCCCAAACCAGTGAGGGTCAAAAGAAGAAAAGAATTAAGGTGCCTGCGGGACAAACAGATCTCCCGCTTGTTCGACAGTTTAAGGGCATGCAAGCTAAAGAGGCTAAGCAAGCTAAAGCCTCCTCTTCACCCTCACAACCCAGATCTGCTAAACCTAAACCTACTCCTAAACCCTCCAGAAAGTCTTACAGATTAGCCTCTCAAAGCACCTCTCGACCTTTTAAACCAGCTGGTTCCTCCAAACATGAGCCTCCCCTGGTTGAGGAGATTGTTTCCTCACCAGAGAGCTCACCTGTTCGAGAAACCAGGAAAGCCCCTGCTGAACAGGGCTCTCCCCAGGTCTCTCCTGCCGAGTCACCTGCCAAGGGCAAAGGCAAAGCTTCAGCCGAACCTAGCTCTGAACAAACCCCACCAACCCAGTAAACACCCTCCAAGAAGACTGTTTCTAAGAGGAAGATTTCCCCCAAATAGGTCCCCAAACAGGGCCCTGCTGAGGATGAACCTCAAGACCCCAGCTCCAAAAAGGCAAAGAAGGCAGCACCCACCACTTCAAAATTGGTCCAATTTCTTCAGACAAGTGTGGTGCGGGGTAAAATTGTGACGGTGACATACTTTCAGAAACAGAGCCTGGAAGTGTTTCTAGACAAGCTCAGGACCTAGGGGTGGCTGGAATTGTTTGCAAACACCCAAATGGGGTGTTCTGTCCCAGATTTGGCCGAATTTTGTGCGAATTGCAATGTCACCAATGCTGTGGTGACAAGTGAAGTTAATGGGAAGCAACTGAAATTCAATACCAAAGATCTGGGTGCAATTTTGGGTGTTTCTGCTGAAGGTTTTGATGTGTATGTCCGGAAGGACAAGACCGTGCTTGGGACAGCACAGCTGCTGCAATTAACTCAAACACTGAGCCAGCAAACAAGGTTGAAAGCCCCCCAGTCCGTCAAGAAAGGTGACATGACTTCTCTTCATCAATTGCTCTTTTGGTTCGTTATTGAGAATATCATCCTTAGAGGTCAAGGCCGCAATCTTGCGGATGCTATGGATCAATGTTTTATTGACTTTATGGATAGAGGAGAGCAAATAACCTCCCAGCAATCATGATTCGCCATATCTCCAGGATTGCAAAGACCTCAAGAGAACATGATCTGGGGTATGGTTTCTTACTGACTCTTGTGTTTGAGCACTTTGGAATTTCTCTGCAGAAGAAAGTAGGGGTGCAGATGAGTGATGCAATAGGGAGTAGCACTCTATTGGGGTGCGGGTTTAAATTGGTCAGAGGAGACCAAGCAGCTTCGGAACAGGGGCCTCGAACACCCTTTCCCCTTGTTTCTGGTTCTTCCTCCAGTGAGCCTTCTATTGATGCCTTGCTACTGAATCAATCCCGGTTGAAGACCGAGCTTGTTGAGGTTCAAGCTGCTCTTACTGAGGAGAAGGCTCTCAATGCCAAGCGCCATGAGGATCTCATGTCGATTCTTTCAACTCTCTCAGTCAAATTCCCTTCTCCTCCTCCCTGGAACAGCTCTAACCCCTGATCCCTTCCCTGCTCTATCTTCCCTTCTTTCTCACTTTTCTGCCTGTTCTCGACACTATTCTGAACTGCTTGTTTTTGCATATTATGATGAATTGTGGTTATCCTAATCTTGGTTGGCTATGCCTTGCTTGTTTTCTTAAAGTTAATTGTTTGTGCGTGACTTGGATGGCCAATATCATTAACGTGCTATATACTTGAGTGTATCACAGGTTGTTTTTCCTCCATTACCCAAGTGGTGGTGATTGTAAACACCCTATTTTAACTTATTTGCTAATATTTTTTTTCGATGATGCCAAAAGGGGAAAGATAGGGATGACCATGTTTGTTTTATTTTGACTTGGGCTGAGTTGACTTTCTTAAATTTTTCATTGCTTTTGTTTGCTCTTGCGTGACTTGAATATTTGGCACTAACTGATTTTTGTTTTCTTATGAATGGTCAATATGGTCATTTGGTTTGTCATCATCAAAAAGGGGGAAATTGTTGACCCTATCCTTATGTAATGTAAGGTTTTGATGATAACAAACACAAATGTAATATATGCTTGAGTGTGTTGTTCAAACAAATTCCAAACGTTGTTTGAAATACTTTGAAATTGCTTAGTTAACTATGCTTAAGAACAGGTCTTAAGAACATGTTCTCAAGATCAGTTGATTCAGGAATCCAGAACAGCCTGGGAATCAGTTCTGCAAGGTGTTTGGAGCAGTAAATTGTTTTTCTACAAGTTGTCCAGTTGATTCAACAAGAGTCTTGGTTTGTTATAGGTTTTATTTTCTTAGATTCTTGTTAATATGCCAATTAGAAAGTCTTGATTTAACACTTACTTGAAATGGTTTTGCTTTTTGAAAATATTTCAAAACACTATCTCAGAACAGTTCTGGAAACAAGGTATTCAGGATGTTCTCAAGCCAAACAGCAAAAATATTTTTCACGAATTCTTCTCTGATTTTTTGGCTAACGTCTCTGAGATTTTTGAGCAAGATTTTCTGGTGATTATTTAGTCCAAAGAGACTATTTTTGGCTATGAGAAACTTGGGGAGAATTGCAAGTCTATTTTTAGAGTGCTTTATTCTCCAAGTAACAAAATCTCTATTTTTAGAAAATGGCTGAATTTGTGGAGAAAATCATGGGATGATTTACTGAGTTTTTGTGGCTGAAAATAACCGTGTAGCTCAAGTAGTTAGTGGGAATTTTCAGCTCACACTTTCCACTCCTTGTGGCCCAAGCTTTTTCTTTTTAGAAAATATTTGTGATTATTCCACTTGGTTTTCTATTTAAGCAAGACTCCACACTCATTTTCTTTATCGGTTTTTACAGCAATATTCCAGAGTTTAAGAGCTATATTTTTCAAAAAGAAAACCGATCCAAGTGTGTGCAAGATTGAGCTTTCAAAGTTGGCAACTAGGAGCATACTTGTACCTTACACTAGCTTATTTGAGAAGCACAAAAGTAAGGTGTCCATCTTGTTTTCTCTCTTTCAAAAGTGAGTTGAGTGTGTCCAAATCAAGAGGATTTTGGACATGGGGTAACCGATCTTAGGAAAGACGGTTACATGTGTGTTACAAGTTGTAACGGTGTGAGTTACATTGTAACGTGTTTAGCCCGAATAGTGAAGTGGTTGAAAATCCTACAGAGATAGGTCGTGATTTTTCACCTCAGTTGGGCTAGAGGTGTTTTCATGTAAAAATCCCGTGTCTGCTCTCTTTCTTACTTCTTTCCGCTGCATTTGCGTTTTCTGGACGTGTTACAAACAGCTTGTTCAAACAGGGTCTAAGCCTGTTTCCAGAAAACTGTGAAAATTTGGCAACACAATTCACCCCCCTCTTGTGTTTGTGTACTCTCATTTCTATCAGAATCCCTTTTCTCCTCCCAAGAATTCTAAAAGTAGATGCTAATTTTTTGGTTTTTTGAAGAAGCAGCCAAACCAACTCTGTCTTCTGTGCCCAAACATTCAAGAGTACTCAATTCAACTACTCCCACTTTAGCTAATCCGAAGTGCACCGATCACCACTCAGCAACGACTTGGGAATACACATATTATATAAACATGTTCCTTATCCATTTGGAAGCATGCAAAACCATTTTATTTCATCAACAAGAAACTTCACAATAGGGATGTTCACAATTTACAAATCTCAAACATATCTTTCTCTTTTGTTTCTCATTATGAGTTCATTATTTCTTCTTCATAATGGGTTCTCTGTATAAACTACCACAACCCAACAACCAATGAACCAAGAAGAGCAACCCAAACCAACAAGTTTGACACCAATTTTTTGACATTATTGGTTCACCAATTGACTTGTACATAAGAATCTGAATTGAGCTTGGGCTATCATTAGCAACAATAGAGAATTTCCAAAACACGACTTTCAAAACCATTAATCAAATTCTCATATTTGGATCAGTTATTTTTCACTTTGTACTTCCCTTTGTTAATTTTCATAAGAAAAAAAGAAGAGAGAGAGAGAGAGAGAGAGATGAACTCAATTTGGGGTTTGCCACTGCTTATTTTGCATGAGAAGAGGAGAAAGATGTGAAATTTGCTGAAATAAATTTTATTCAATTTTTTGATCATATTCCAATGCCCTTCATGGTGTAATTTCAAAAAAGGTCAAAAATATTAGTAGTCTTGGCCAAATTAACCTGATGGTGTTTATTGTGTTTTTTGGCCTGTTTTAAAGGTGTTCACATGTACCCCATACTTGGTCTCTTTAAGTAGATAATTAAGATTTTTTCTTTGGAGTAGGATGTCCATGGGCACCCCTAAGGTGTACCAAGATCTGCCCCTAGACATAGCCATGCTCATCTTCATCATCACTTTCTTTATTTGCCCTTCGAAGAAACACAAATTTGGCTTCAAAAATCCAACCCAATCAAATCAAAATTCACAGAACAAATTCACTGAATAACCATAGCTCCAAATCCACTGAAATCAACCCTAATTTAGACAGTTAGAGTACACCGTATGTTCATTTTTTTAAAAAATATCCCTCTCCCATATAAGTCGATACCTAGTTTGAACTTTAGAATTAAACTAATGCAAGAAATTATGTTCCTTGAGAGTTGAGATGAGGTTCATCAATTTTGAGAATATTGGTATGTTTGGACCGAAAACAGATGGAGGAAATAAGGGTAGATTTGTTTTAGGAGAAAAATTAGATTCATTTTTGCATCAATTATTGCACATGGATCAAAAGAGAGTGGGGACGGAGGGATTTAATAGAGAGAGGGGGTTAACTTATTATGTAGGTTGAAGGCAATTATTATCAATGGTTATGTTAAATTATGAGATTCTGAATCAGAATTTGATGATCTTCAATCATCATTTGAACACATTATAGCAAGAGTATGGAAGATGAAAGAGATTGGGATAAGAGAGATGAAACTTCATTGTATGATTCCAAAACGTACAAGTATGAGGATCCTCCTCTACATATACACATAGAAAAAAATATAGAGAAAGAAACACTCTAACTAGTTTCCTAACTAAATGATAGTTTGTTTGTAACAAACTTGCCAGCTTACCTTAATTAACTCAAGTGTTGATTGCCTGGCGTTGCTTCTGCATGCTGCAAGGGTCTCAAACACCCCCCTCAAGCTTGGAATATTGAGGCAACATACCAAGCTTCTGTAGTAATGTCCAATGCTATTGTGAAGGTAATACCTTTGTAAGGACATCAGCTAGCCATGACTGTGTAGGAAGATAGCTCAATTGAATCAACCACCACCTTGTCTCTTGTAAAATAACAATCAATGTCTATATGTTTTGTTCGTTGATGAAAAGTAGGATTGCTATATGTAGAGCAGACTTATTATCACAATGCAAAGTAACAAGTATGAGATTAGATACAACTAGCTCTTGAAGCAAGTTAACCAGCCAAGTGATCTCAGCTGCAGCTTGTGTCATAGCTCTATACTTAGCTTCTGCTGAAGATCTAGCCACCATACTTTGTTTCTTTGGTTTCCAACTGATGGGAGATTTTTCAAAAGGTATCACATAACTGGTTATTGATCTTCTGCTCATTGGACAAGATGCCCAATCTGAGTCAGAGTATGTAGTTAGCTGTATAGAGTCAGCATCTCTAAGTAATATACCCTGTCCTAAAGCACCTGAAATATACTTGCGTAAATGGTCCAAGGCTTCCATATGGGATAAGGTAGGATGCTGCGTAAACTAGCTCAAGGTTTGGACAACAAAGGAAATGTTTGGTTTTGTATATTAGATAAGAAATTTAATTTGCCAATGTAAGTCCTATAAACAGTGGATCTTCTAGGGGAACACCAACATCAGCTATAAGTTTGTAATTGATAGGGAACAGTGTAACAATTGGTTTAGCATGTAGATGACCAGATTCTTTTAATAACTCCTGAGTAAATTTTCTTTGTGTAAGACTTACACCATCACGATGATGGGACACTTCAAATCCTAAAAATTAATATAGCAATGCTAAGTCCTTTATCCCAAATGTTGTATGCAAATTCTGTTTGAGGACTTGGATCACTTTTGGGTTAGAACCTATCAAAAGAATATCATCAACATAGACAGTTGCAATTGTAAGGTGCTAACATGAGTTTTTAATGAAAAGACTATAATCATTCTTGGACTGTGTATAGCCTTGACTCTTGAGGATATCAGCATGTTTAGAATGTCATTGTCTAGATGCTTGTTTGAGGCCATACAAAGACTTCTATAACATGCATGCTTTATTGTTAGGATTAGGAATCACTTCAGCCATCTTCATGTATACTTCCTCATGCAATTCTCTATGTAAGAAAGTATTATTAACATCCAATTGGTAAAGAGACCACTTTCTTGCAATTGTTAAAGCTATAATTGTCTTGATTGCAGACATTTTAACCATTGGAGAAAAAGCTTCTATATAGTCAATGCCCTCTCTTTAAGTATTGTTTCTAATAACTAACCTTGCTTTGTACCTTTCTAGAGCATCTACCTTGAGTTTTACTTTGTAAACCTATTTTGAACTGATAGCCTTTTTTCAGGAGGCAGATTAGCCTCAAACCAAGTATTATTGGCCTGTAGAGATTCAATTTCAGCTTCCATTACCTACACTCAATGAGGAAAAGTAGCAGCTTCTCTATATGTGACTGGTTCATGTAAGTGATCAAGCTGAGTAATTTGTTGCCGTTGAAAAGATGTTAAGTCAGAAAATTTGACTAAATTACACTAATGTGTAGTAGTAGAGGCCTGAGACAGAGTTTGAGAAAGACATATATAGTCCTGAAGATAAGAGGGAGATTTAGAAACTCTTGTAGATCTTCTAGGTTGTGATTGAGGTTAAACTGGATTTGATGAAGTAGGAGGTTGTGAAGAAGAATGTGGTGAAGAAATAGGAGAAGGAGAAGGAATTAATATGCTTTTAGTTTGGGAAGTAGATATACTATCGATTTGAATAAGATGTGGGGTTGAAGACATGTAATAGACGGATAATTAGCATTATCTGAAGAAAAGAAAAGGCTATTAGGCAATTATGTATCAGAAGATTGCATGTGTTTCTATGGGCAGTAATGCTCATGAAAAACCAAATCTCTATTGTAAAGAATCCTTTTGGTCATTAAATTATAAACTTTGTAAGCTTTCTTGGTGATGGGGTATCCTAGCTATGCACGGATGTGCTCAGGGTTTAAATTTGGCTCTCCCCTGTTTCATTGTAGACATAAAGCAAAGGCAACTAAAGTTCCTTAGATTATCACACCTAGGCTAAGTATCAAACAACAACTCATATGGAGTTTTAAAACTAAGCACAGAATTTGGTAATCTATTGACCAAATATGTAGTTGTCAAAACATAATTTCCCTAGAACTTGGTTGGAACTTTAGACTGAAACATTAGAGCCCTAACAGTCTCCAAGAGTTGCTTGTGTTTTCTCTCAACTATCGCATTCTGTTGAGAGGTATCTACATAAAAAGTTTAGTTTATAATACCCTTGTCATTATAGAAGGCTATGGCATGTTTATCACCAAGTTCTTGACCATTGTTTGATCTAATAATTTTCACTTGACTATGAAACTGAATCCAACATAAGCAATAAAAGATCCTAACATGAAAAAAGCATTACTTTTATTTAATATCAAAAACATCCAAGTTGCTCTAGAATAGTAATGAACAATGGATAGAAACAACTTGTAACTATCATAAGTAGTTGTGCTGTATGGACCCTATATGTCTACATGTAAAAGTTCAAAAGCTTTAGCTCCTCTATTGATACTCAAAAGAAAAGAAGATCTATGTTGTTTTGCTTGTGAACAAATGCTATAAATAGTAGAAGGTCCTTTGCAAGGTATTGCTTGAATGTGTGCCATGTGCTGAGATGAAGGATGCTCTAGCCTGCAGTGACATAATTCTAAGCCTAATAGGTAAGTGGCATTGGAGATTTGTTACCACTGGTAAAGAGTCTTGATATAAGAAGTTGAATTGATTAAGAATGGACCACCATTTTCCTTACCAAGAACCAGCCTTTGGTGGCTGGTTCTTCAAATGGTCCTATATGTAATCATACTAGATGATAAATCCTTAGCCAACTTGCTTGCTAAGAGGAGGTTGAATTAAAACTCTAGCACATGAACTACATCTTATAAAACAATATTATTGTTCAAAACAATAGTCCCAATCTGTTTTATCTGAACCTTCCTTCCATTAGGTACTGTAATAAAAAAGTCTCGCCTCACTGTTTTGTAAGAACTAAATAATTGTAACCATGGAGTAATATGATCTATGGCTCCAGTGTTAATTATCCAACTCAACTTAGGCTAAGTAGTAAGTAAACAAAAGGACTTACCAGCCAAAAAACTAGCATGTTGAGTGGATAATTTTAGAGAGACTTCCATGTTCTACTTGTTGAGTAATGCTAAAACTTGAGCGTACTATTCTAAGGGTTGATTTAGAGTAGGATCATTGTATACTAACCCTGAATCAAATTGTTGTATTGAGGCTGCTACCCTTTTTCCTTTATCAGTTTGCCTTCTCAGCCTTTGCAACTTGTAACACTTGTCCATGGTATGCCCTAGCTTTTTGCAATAGTTGCATTGCACATTGATTCTTCTATGTCGAGAAGCATTATGATATAATGGTGGATAAGATGGAAAATCTGATCCATCATGTGCAGATTGATGATAAGGGGCAGTATTTAGGTTTGATCTATTGTGCAAAGGTTGTGATCTTTGATGTGACAAAAATGCTATGGAATCCAACTCAATTTGGTGAGGAACTGCAACACTTCTTATTTCCTTTTGTTACTCTTCTTGCAAAACCATACTTGATGCTTGACTCGCAGAGGGTAATGGGTTTAACAAAAGTATATTGCTTCTCACTACTTGATAACTAAAATTTAAACCCATCAAGAACTGCATCAATTGCTACCTTTCTATAAGTTTTACGACAGAACCCTTTGACTCACATGAACAAGGTCTAATGAAGACAATTTATCATCCTAAAGCTGTTTGCATTTGGTGAAATGAGCAGACATAGATAGGTTTCTCTGAGACAAGTTACTCATTTCCTTTTGTAACTGAAAGATCTTGGTCCCTTGATTGAAACCAAATCTTTGTGATAAAGCTTTCTAGATTTGAGCAACTATAGGTGTATATATAATACTTGCTGCAATGTCCTTGTCAATAGAATGCAGTAACTAAGAAATCACTATACTATTACATCATTCCCAAAGTGGAAGTAGTTGTGATACATTTGTAGGTTTAGCATAATCTCCAGTCACAAATGACTTTTCATTCTTAGCACAAAGAGAAACTTCACAAGATCTCTTCCATTGACAATAATTGTTACCAGTAAGGGGTTCATTGGTTAAGTTGCAGTTTGGATTGTCAAAGTGATGCAGGTATAGAGCCTATCTAGGATCAAGTGTATAATTGTTCATTGGCACTTGATTCTGATTGTTTACCTAATTTTGGGCCATTTTGCACTATTTCTAGCAAGAATAGAATCTCATATTCAAGTTTAATGCTCAGTGATCAAGATATTGTAGGATACAAGGATTTAAATATAGAATAAAAAAGATTCAACTTAGAAGATCACAAATTCTCCAAAAAAAATAGAGAATTAAACCCGATCACAAATGAGTAATCAAAAAGAAAAGAAACAAGGAGATTGAAGGAAAAGATTACTTAGATCAAGGTCTTTGAATGATACTCAAGCACTTGTAAGAGATCGAATAAGTGGCTCTAATACCATGTTAAGTTCTACGATTTTGAATAAGAGTTTGATGATCTTCAATCATCATTTGAATGCATTGCAGCAAGAGTATGGAAGAGGAGAGAGATTGGCAGAAGAAAAATGAAACTTTATGTATTATTCCAAAACGTACAAGTATAAGGATTCTCCTCTATATATTACACATGGGAAAAAATGAAGAGAAAGAAATATTCTAACTCCTTTCCTAACTGAATGATAGTTTGTTTGTAACAAACTTGCCAGCTCACCCTAACTAATGCCAGTGTTGGTTGCCTGGTGTTGCTTCTGCATGATGCAAGGGTCTCCAATAGGTTAAGATGGGACTAATCTTCATGGATGATTGAGATTTGTCGACTACAGTATCTGGAAAAAAAAAATTCAATTACCATATAGTTGTTTCTATATTAACAACTTAAACTTAAAATCCATAACTAAAAAAACGGTCAACATCATTTATGTAAGTTTCTTGTTTAGACATTTACCCCTGTAATGAAGTTATCCAAAGAAAATTATTTCAACTTTAATCTTTTGTGTCGATATAATAAATTTCATGAGTTGTGCATGATAAGTCAATAATATTTTAATTTAAGGATTCAAGAAGACCTAATTCATTAAATTTCAGTTTGAGTTTCCTTCCCTTTGTATTGTACCCATTTTTATTAACATTTATAAATTTTTTGAGAGTTTTAAAATAAAAAGTCCTTGGTCAATGTTAGAGAACGCCCTTTAACTTTAAAAGCGAGCCTTGATTTATTTAAGTTATTTCTTTATTTACTTTAATTGATGGTAGGGGTGGGTAATGGACCGGGTTAGGGCCGACCCAATTACAAAGTGGACCGGGTCGGGCCATAGTCGGTCAATTAATCATTTGGGTTAGGCTGGGCCTTTTGTACAAATAAACGTGTCCGGTCGGGTCAGCCCATGAGTAACCCACTTTTGGCTCGTTTTGAAATGGAACAAATGTGCACAAAAAAAACTATGTATAATAATTATTGTTATGTATAAAGTGTTGGTAATAAGCTTAACTAATTGGAACTTGTAAACTAGTGCATCAAATGAGATTTTAAAAATAATGGATCACTAAATGGGGCATTAATGGGCCGATCCAACCCAATCCGTTAATATGCCTTAATAGATCGACCCATTATTGACCCGACCCTTTATTGGCCCTATTTTAAACGGGCCTACTCACTTGATCCAATGGGTACCCAACCCGTTGCTCACCCCTAATTGATGGCATGCTTTTGGCCAAATGATGCGACAAAACTAGGAAGAGCAAGAAATGCTACATGACCTCATTGTTACATATATAAATAATGTAGTTTGTTAGATAAATTACTTTATCTTGGTTGAAATTACCTCATGATTTTTTTTAAAAAAAACAATAATATCACATTAGCCGACAACTCCTTGAATCAGCTATAATTAATAGCACGTCGCCTATTTCATAATAAATTACTATGAGAAAGTCTCGCTCAAGAACTTGTGCATTTTAATTTATACAACATCTTATTATAGTTTAAAATAAAGAAATTTATATTTTTTGTGATTCACCTACGTATACAAGCAAACATTTTCTCAAACTTACAATGTAAGTTTTTGTTTCTTTAGTTCACTTTGTCAAGTCCATGCTTCCATGCTAGTACTAAAAAACATGATTATAACATGCGGAGTTTCATTTCTTCCGCTTTGTTTTGCTATGTAATTAGTTTCTAAAGCTATTTTAAATAAATTGAATTTTGGTTCCTTAATTATTTTTTAGATTAAGTGTGAGAAAATGTTTCTTTGGATACGTACATGAATTACTACAAGGGATTTGGGTGTTGTGAGGTGCATCAAAGATGAAAATGGTAAAGTGTTGTCGGAAGAAGCAGAAATCAAGGTGAGATGAAAAAGGTGCTTTTCGAAACTCCTTAACGATGAAGTGATGGTGGATTTCCGAAGTAGGGAAAGAGAAAGTACTGTGAACGTACTTGACCCCCAATTGGATGAATCTATCAGTAAGGATGAGATTAAAGAGATCTAAAAGAAGATGTCTAATGGAAAAGTAGAGGGACCAGATCAGATATAGGTGGAAGTGTGGAAGTATTTGGGTGAAGAGGGATTGAAGTGGCTAGCAGAGTTTTTCAATATTATTTTTAGGACTGCTGAGATGCTCAGAAAATGGAAGTTTAGTACAATCATCCCATTGTATAAGAACAAATGGGATATTCAAGATTGTAATAATTATAGGGGTATCAAGTTGCTCAGTCACACTACGAAGTTGTGGGAAATGGTGATCGAGAGAAGGTTGCAGAAGGATATTCCGATATCTGAGAACCAATTTGATTTTATATCGGGCAGATCAACCACAGAGGCGATTTACCTCCTTAGTAGACTTATGGAATTGTACAGAGATAGAAAGGTAGATCTTTATATGGTGTTCATTGATTTGGAAAAAGCATATGATAGAGTTCTGCATGAAGTGTTGAGGGAATGCTTAGAAAAGAAAGGAGTGTCTCCTTTGTATATTCGACTTATGAAGGATATGTACGTGAGAGGTAGGACGAATGTTAGGACGCCAGGAGGGTCTACCAATGACTTCTTCGTTGGTATGAGCCTGCATTAACGTTCCGCTCTAAGCCTGTTTCTTTTCACTCTAGTTATGGATGAACTTACAAAAGGGATTCAAGATGGGTTACCATGGTGTATATTGTTTGCATATGACATTGTTCTTATTGATGTAACCAGAGAGGGAGTTAACGACAAGTTGGAGCGATGGAGACATACACTGGAGTTTAGAGGTTTTAGAGCAAGTAGATCGAAAACGGAATACCTACATTGCTGTTTTAGTGGTAGGGAAGATGGGAGGGGAGAAGTCTCCATTGAGGGGATAGCGATACCAAAGGTCGAGAAGTTTAAATATCTAGGCTCGATCATTCAGCAGAAAGGGGATATTGACGAAGATATTAACTAGCGCATAAAAGCGGGTTGGATTAAATGGAAGTCCGCTTTAAGTGTGCTATGTGATAAGAAAATACCCGTAGGACTAAAGGGCAAAGTCTATCGTATGGTAGTTAGACCTGTTGTTTTGCATGGTGCAGAGTGTTGGCCTATAAAAAAGATGCATGTCCAAAAGTTAATGGTGGCAGAGATAAGAATGATTAGATGGATTTGTGGTTATACGAGAATGGATAAAATTAGTAATGGAGTTATTAGAGACTTAGTTAAAATAGCTCCTATCGAAGATAAGGTGAGAGAAACAAGACTCAGATGGTTTGACCATGTGAAAAGAAGGAGGATAGACGCTCCAATGAGGAGATGTGAGAGGGTTAACACCCCCAAAGGGAAAAGAGGGAGGGGCGACCAAAGAAGAGTTTGGACGAGGTGATTAGAGAGGACTTAAAAGTTGTCGGGCTGACAGAGAACATGGCTCAGGATAGGAGACTTTGACGAGATAGGATTAAGATCTTAGGTCGCAGAGAGGTGGCTTCGTAGTTATCTTTCGATTGCGGTAAGGTAAGTTTGGTTGTTGTTTTTTGGATACTGTGCTTGTATGCAGGTAGTACTTGCATCTAGGGCTGTCAAAAGCTGACCCAACATAATTACCGACCCGAACCGAACACGAAATTAGGCGGGTTTGGGTAAAGATTTTCAACCTATTTAATTAAACGGGTTGACACGGTTAACCCGTTTAATTAAACGGGTTAGGTTCAGGCCGAGATTTTTGACACGAAAAAATACATATCTAACCCGTTTAATTAATTGGGTTAGTAGGTCAACCCGATTACCCGATTACCGTATAACCGTTAACCCAGTTAACCCATTTAATATATATATGTATTATATATATTTTTTGTTTGGGGGGAAATTCTTAAGATTTCAAAATTTTAGATTTTATTTTGGAGGGTTGAATTTAATTTGGGTGCCATAAGAGGCCTAAAACAGGTATTGGGCTCCCCCTTTTTTTAACCTAACCCACTAAAAACCCTCCCTACCCTTCAACTCTTTCCCTTTTTTAACCTAACCCACTAAAACCCTCCCTACCCTTCAACTCACAGAACACATTCTGCAGTTCAGCTCCCTCACCTTACAGTCCTCACTACCTCACGGCTCACAGAACACATTCTCTGAATCTCATCTCTCATCACTCATCAGCCAGCCTCTAGAATTTGTGGTTCTTCAGCCTCATGACCTCACAGTCCTTCATATCCTTCTTGCGATTTGCAAAGCTGCTCATCTCGTTCAGCGGAGCTTCTCTCAGGTATTTTTCTCGCTCCATCAGTCCATCATCTTCTTCAGCTCATTTGTGGTTCTTCAGCTCTACGGTCGATATGTTTGAAACTAAGATTTCTCAGCTTGTTATCCTCAACCCTCCGCATGAACCCCAACGCAGCTTTCCAGAATCTTCCTCTCTTTCTCTCTCTAAGTTTGTTTCGTTTGCTTTCGTTTCGCAGATCAGTCACTTCATCTTCGATTCGCTTTCTGAGGCGTTGCGTTAGTTGGTGATCTCTTCATCCGATTAATGCGTCATTGAAAGCGTAAATCAAACCATCAATTCCAACTTCAATCTCTTGATTTTAATGTAGCTGTGATTTAATTTTCATTCGCAGTCTGCGAATTGAAGTTGAATTTAAATCTGTGTTTTTGATTGATTATTGTCGTTAGCAAAAAAAGATTATTTTCTAAGTTTTCTTTGTACTTTATCGACATAGTGCTTCATCTTTGAAGAATTGCGTTCATTCCTCAATCGGGATTTATCCATGTGGATCTGATCTGATGTTTTATGGGTATTATGTATAGGTGATGTTTTGAACTGTGTTTGGAAAAAGCCAACTATTTTTTTCGTTCTCGGTCATACCCATGAAGTTGTGCATGTTGCTTAGAATTTAATTGGGTTAAACGAGTAAACAGGTAAATGGGTACCTGATTTTGACCCGCTTAACTTAAACGGATAATTGAGTCAAAATCAGGTTGACCCGTTTAATAATTAAACGGTTTCAGGTTGGATTGTTCAACCCATTTATTAAACAGGTCAGGTTCAGATTAGGGGGTTTCCAACCCGTTTAATTTCAATCCGAACACGAACCCGACCTGACCTAACCTATTTGACAGCCCTACTTGCATCTGAGAAGAAACATTGTGTGCATATGTCTGTTGGCTAAGGTATGGTACCTTCCTCTACTTTGTTGTTGCATTAATGTTTACATAGTTATTGCCCCTAATTTAGTACCCCTTAGATCAATTTCGTGTTGCTTATCTTTAGTTTTACTTCATAAAATGTGTTCACAAAATCGTTCTTTTATTAAATGTTTCCGTATAATCCTTCTCTTATAAAATGTTTTCACAAAATTTTGTTTTGTGGGTCTATTGGAATCAGCCTCTCAACGGGCAGTCATGCCGGTTGAGATAAGGTTGCCTACATCTACATCTCCCCACCCCGCAAAAGTGGGACCCATGCTGAGAGGTGGTGGTGGTGTTGTTGTAAAATGCTTTATAAATTAGAGCACTGCAAATTTGTGGGTGGGATCTTTCCTTAATAAATAATTGTGAGGAGGTTGGTGTGGTCATCATTTGATTACAGATCATTTGATAAGTTGTGGGTTAATGAAGAATTATTGTTTCTCAAAAAATAAAATAAAATAAAATCATGAGACACTTTTATCCAAGATGGATGAAGTAATTAGATTATGTAATTTTCTAACACATTATTTCATTTATTTATATATATAATAATGCACTTAATTATCTAGCATTTCTTTTCCTAGTCTTGCCACAATATTTAGAGGCAAGCAAACAAACACATGTCATCAATTAGTATAAATAAATAAATAAATAAATAAATAAATAAATAAATAAAACAAGTCAATGGGGTTGGGATATTTTTTAAATATTGACCACAAGTTCAAGGGTTTTTATTTTTAGAACTTGAATTTGTGACTTTTTAGATCCCATAGTTTGATCCATTAATCTTTTGACCTAGTTATTTCAAAAGTAATTTTTACATATCCTCATGTAACTATGTAGCATGTGTTTGTCATATTTTAGTTCTAAAATTACCATTCGACCGTTCTTATTCTTATTTTGTATATTTTAACAACTGTACTTTCAAACATATTATTAACTTTCATCCCTTTTTCTACCATCAACACCTAGCGCCTTCGAGTCATCCCCAATCCGACCTCCAATAGTGTTCAAAAGCCCAAAGGAAATTTGTTAAAAAATGAAAATAAAAACAAGGGTTTAATGATAATTTTAGAAATAAAATATGAGAACTCAAAATATAGTAATGCTAGAATATTCAGACATTAATTATAAAATTACAGGGTTGAAAAAACCTAATATAACGAATTACACAGAAGAGAATTTCAAAATTCGCACTTGGGTTAGGGACCCGGGACAATTGTACATCTGGATACTAGTACTAGTAAAAATATGTGAATCTTTGCCGCTTGCGCGTTGCATCTTGTTTTTGTGGGTGGTGCTTCGTTAGGAAGCAAAGCGAAGGCAGACAATACAGAACAGACGAGGGGGAGAGAGAGGGAGGAGGGAGGGGGTAACCTTCAAGTCCCGTAGAGCGAGCCAACTACAGTTTCCGCTCCACATCTAATCTCTCGCATCATCCTCGATCTCCTATATTCTCTCGCTTTCGTGAAATCTACTCAGCCTCTTTCTCACTTTTTCAATCTTCGTTTGGCTGCTCAATACCAGGTTAGTTCATTGTACTTGATCATATCCAATTTCTTAATTCCCTTTCTGATGCTTTTCAGATCGATCAATCGATCGATCGATTAATTAGGGTTATGGACTCCTGTTTCTGTATTGTTTATAATCCCTAATTTGTCGATTTTGTTATCTGGTTTTAGGGGATCAAATGTCGTCGAATATGTTCTCGCGACTTTTCGGTGCCAAATCTAGAGAGGAAACCACTTCTAGTAATACTTTGGCTACTCTTGATAAATTGCACGAGGTTGGTCCTTTCTCCTGATGTAATCTTTTTGTTCAATTGATTTATGGGTGTTTGTTTTCTTTTGTGATTGATGCTTTATGTAGCTCCGTGTTCAGATGCTTCTTGCGTTCGATTCATGTCGGATTAATTTAATTCAAGTGTCGTGGACTGCTGGAGAGCTGTAGGTATTGCCAAAAGTTTATTGTCTTGATATATGGGGCAGAGGGGGTTGATTAGGTGGATGTGCAAGAGGTAGAATTAGTTCTTTGGGAAGTGTTGAGTGCAGTTAAAAGCTAGCTGAAAATGCCAAGTATAGGGCTAAAAGCTAACTAGCTTTGCTTACTGTAATGCCCTCTGATCTTTGGAAAACAAGAGTATAGCGTGGTGACTGGTAAGGAGTGCCTTCATGTTTCCTTCTGGATGTTCTTTTTTTTTTTGGGGGGGGGGGGGGTGAGTACCTTGTTTGTATACCTAATAAGGTAGCTTAAGAATGCCAGGGGAGGTGTTTGGAGGACTTTGGTGAGGATACCATTCATCATGCCATAAGACAAAACAGTCATCATGGTATATGTAGCAAACATTCTATATTTACAGCACTTAACATTCTTGCTACATTTGCCTTCAGTATAAGACAATAAGCAGCATACCATCTTTGTCCAAAACAACTCTTTCTTGGTGGGTTGGACACAAAATATTAAAGCTGCATATTTAACTTGTAGCATCTCACCATGTAGTCTACCAATTTCACTGCTACAAACTTGTGCTTTACTGAAAAAAAGCTTGGGTGATGGGTATAGGGGGAACTATATGAGAGGGGGTGGCCTGCACTTACTTCTCATGTCCCTTGGATCTGATATCTCTGATATCTTGCATTATTGATGGTGAAGTTAGCTATTTCAGCAATGCAGTCTAGCATGTTGCATGCTGCAGGGTAGTTTTGTTAAGCATCGAAGTGCTTGCTTACAATACTTGCATCTGTGTCCTTACCAAAATAGCGCTTGCTTATGTTTCATAATTCATAAGTTTCTAGCAATTATTATGCAAGGTTTGCGTGTAATATTGAGTCTTTGTTTCCCTTTATAAAGGTTCTGATAGGGTCGCCAATTGCATCTGTTTTGGCAGTATTTTTTGGAAAAGTCTTAGGAATGCTGTGGGGCTGCTAACTTTCAGCAAGTGTTGAATTTCAGTGGTTACTCTCATGATCATTCGAATATTGCTTCCATCTTTGTGGCGATATGGATTTTTAAAGAATAAGTCAAATTACAGCAAGCACATGGATGACATCGAAGCTCTTGAGAGTTGATTCACATGGATGAGATATGAGATCTGATTACAAATTAAACTGTCTACGAGTTAGCACCAAGTTTACTAGAAAAGAAAAGGCAAAACTGAACCAACTAAATCAAGGACAAACTATGGAGAAGATGAAAAAACTTTGAACCTTAGTTTTAAGAGGCGCGAGGCGCATTGAGCTAGATAAGGCCCCAAAGCGCAGCGCAAGGCATGAGCCGAAGGTGCACGCATCATGTATGCGAGCTGCACTTCTATGCAAAATTTTTGGACGTCTTTCAGATTTTGCAAAGTAAATTTTGCGGAAACAAGTTAGATAAATTCATTGAAAAGTGGTTAGATATCAATATAACTACTAACGCCGCAAATAACATTAACATATATTATCTTATCATCATAGTTCTCCAATGCACACATTTACTGTACAAACATAACTTAACTTTTAGCTCTCAAGGAAAGAGAAGAAGAAAAAAGGTAAAGGTAAGGCTAAAAAAGAAAGAAAAATAGGGAAGATATAGCCTTGCATCCTTGAGGCGCACCTCACCCCCCTGGAGGCGCACCTCATCCTCTTTGAGGCGTTGACTTGGTAGCCTCATGCTGAGGCGTGCCTCAGGCGGGCTTTTTTAAACTAAGCTTTGAATTGGACGAAACAATATGAGAGTAGATAATTGAGATTGTGTCCATGATAGAAACAATGAAATTGAACCAAAACCAAACCAAACCTAACCTAACCAAACCTACGTTTGGTGAGCGAGGAATGAACTTTTGTATTGACCTACTTGATTGAATACTTACTACCAAACATGAACTAGAAAACTAGAAAATTGGAAAAATGAAGCCAAACTTAACTTGAGAATTGAAATTACAAAACAACGAGGAAAAGAGTTTGAGAGAAATAACATTAAATGAGACAAAAGGAAAAGAGAGCAGAGAAAAATAGAAAACCTACTCTTGCTAGTTGCTACTACAATGACAGCCACTTCAGCTTGTTTGTCCTCTTAATAACTCCAAGAGTCCAAGTAACATATAAGACTCTCTAGCACCCCATCATTCTCATTAACTAGCTATTTGATGAGTGATGATCTATCTCTTTTGCTTTTGGATGTGATTTTGGGTTCTGTGAGCCAAGTAGTATTTTGCTGCTCGACTCGTTATGCTTGATGATACATCAGCTGTTGAAAATCCTATCATGTTGCAATTTCTGGACAAACTTCTGACTTTTATTATTTTGTATAGAGACAAATCAAATGCGGCATAAGAAAATCCCAAAAGAGACGTTATTCATAAGCAAAACAAATTAAGTATGAATAGGTATTCAATATGTAAGAATTTTGTACTGAACAATGGTCTATACTTATGCAAGTCAAGCTACATGCTCTAGGGGTGTTGTCGAGTATCAGCTCTGGTTTTGATAGGTCCGCACTTTGAAGCATCCTTTTTGGCCATGTTGACAATTGGTCAATGTTTAGCAATAGGAGATGGTCATTCAAGGTTCTCCATTTGGATATTTGGATGCTGGTCTACTTTTTTGCTTCAATCATGGATGATAGTTTCAGTTTATAATATGGGATATCCCAAATGCTTTTGTGCTACCTTGTTGCAGTATTCTGCTCTTTTTCTTCACATAATGCACTTTGTTTCATTATTCTCTCAAAAACTTGCCATTTACGGTGACAATTGCTTGAAAGGGAGGAAATATGCATTTATGAAATTGGGGTGCCTTCATTAACCTTATTTGCCTTTGTTCAAATAAGTGCCTTATTCTTATGCTGCAAAGCCTTTCGAATAAGACGAGTGAATATTTTGATTGGTTTACATATGTTTGGGCCTGGTCTAAGTCAAAAATGTTCTGTGAAAGTTGAAAGAATAAGTTGCTTCATGAAGTTATCTGGAGGGGGGGAAAGACAGGATTATGTCAGGAGTGAAGCGAAAATTAGGTGGAGCATAAGTCTTGACCGTGGCTATATGACTGACTTTATTGAGAGAAAACTGAGTACATGTATAAGCTTGCTTGCGGGTTCCCAATATTTCAGACCTGTTAATGTTGACTTAATCAAGAAATGTGATGGATCCTTGGTACGAGGTACAGGCATTACTCCGCACATGGTTTCTTGCCGCTCCTTGTGTTATCTTCCAACCATGTTGATGAGATTTTTGGTTGGCTAGGGGTCTACAGAGGAAGTATTCTTGCTAGAAAACTGAATTGCTGGTGGTATCATCAGCCGCTGAAATAATGATTGCTGGAGTCATAGACTCATAGTTGTCTTGTCCCAGTTATACCTCTCCTGGAATCTGGATTTTATTGACTGCAGGTCATATATTTTGTGTTTGAATGATGATCACTCTAGCCATATAGTCATGGTTGTCTTGTTCCCATCTACTTTCTACAACAAAACACTATAAAGCAGATATTAAAGATCCATTAAATAATAATGAACGAAATATGAAAAGGCCCATATATCGCTGGTGATCACTCTAGGGGTATACAGAGGAAGCATTCTTGCTAGAAAACTGAATTGCTGGTGGTGTCATCAGCTGCTGAAATAATGATTGCTGGAGTCATAGACTCATAGTTGTCTTGTCCCAGTTATGCCTCTCCTGGAATCTGGATTTTATTGACTGCAGGTCATATAATTTGTGTTTGAATGATGATCACTCTAGCCATATACTCATGGGTGTCTTGTTCCCATCTACTTTCTACAACAAAACACTACAAAGCAGATATTAAAGATCCATTAAATAATAATGAACGAAAAAGGAAAAAGACCATATATTCCTTTTTTTTTCACCCTTGTTGTTTTAGAGGTTAGATAGGGTCTGACATGTATCCCATGTCCTATCCGCCAAGTGTCGTGTCCAACATGGGTACTGTGGGGCAAAATGGATGAGTTCGGGTACCATAGACTACTACCATGTAAGAAATACGTAAACTGTTTCATCGTGTTTCATCCTGCTAAATCTAGCTCATTGCTGTATGTTTTGCCTTGCTGCATAGCTTTTATGCATTCTTTTCTGTGTTTCTTTTTTTTTTTTTTTGGGTGTTTTTGGGCTGCGGATTTTATGCATTCTTATTCAATCTAGTTTCTATCACATTGCTAGCACTAGATGTAACATCATGACGTAACCAAGTGTTCAGCTTCGTTTGCGAATTTCCTCTAACTATTAGCTGAGTGATTATACTCCCATTTGTTACACAGACACTTGAAATGTTGGAGAAGAAAGAGCAGGTTCTTTTGAAAAAGGCTTCTGCAGAGGTTGAAAAGGCAAAGGAGTTTACAAGAGCAAAGAATAAGCGTGGTATGATCCTGAATGTTGGTTTTTTAATGATTGAGTAACACATAATCCCTCCATCCCGTATTCATTGTCAAAAACATCTTCCCTCTAGCCCATAATACTGTCTAAAGTTTACTTCTCCAGGAAAAAAATTTCAATGTTCTTATTGGCTGAAGATCTATTTCAATAAGATGAATGCATTTAACATTTATTTTTATACATTCCTGAAATTTGACTATGAATATAGGATGGAGGAAGTAATCCATACATAGTAACTTTACATGTGTGGAACTCCCATGAATACTGTCAGTTCTTGTTCATTCCTGTTCAATCAAGGGCCATGTTTTCTGGCAGTTTTTCTTGTACTGTTGTATAATTTAAACTTCTGCTAAGTATCTGCGTATAATCGATTGTACTCTGGAAATCGTTCACTGTTTGTGATTTGTTAAGAATCAAATTGAGATAATCACCAATGTCTCAAAAGTGAGCATGATCTTAATGCTCTGCAAAGCAAAGTTGGCAGTAGCTGTATGATATTCTCTCTCTCCCTGTCTGTTCAGTGATATCTGTGGTAAAATGACCAAGGTGGGGAATTGAATTTGCTTGTTAATTCTACTTCTGTCTTGCGTATCTATGTATGACATCCTTTGTGTTATTCCTCCTATGAAGCCGCAATACAATGTTTAAAAAGGAAGAGGTTATATGAGCAGCAAATAGAGCAGCTTGGGAATTTTCAGTTGCGGATTCACGATCAGGTAAGCGCTTATGCTACTGTATAGCATATCTAGTTGAGATAGTATATTTTGTTCTCATCAGCTTGTTTTGTATCTTTTCAAGGAGCTAGTGTTGCATATTGGCATTTTGTGCTTCTGTTCTTTTACTGTGGTTTCCCCCTCTTAGGTTTTGCACTAAGCTGTGTGTTTCATGGCATCAAAATGTTCTGTTTCCATGTGCTTCCAGATGATAATGCTTGAAGGGGCAAAAGCAACGACAGAGACTGTCGCTGCCTTGAGGACTGGTGCCAATGCTATGAAGGCCATGCAGAAAGCGACGTGAGTACAAGCTTTCTCTAACTCTAGTAGTACTTCATTGTCATGTCTGTTCACGTCTAATTCTCCTAGCCCCCCCCCCCCCCCCCCAAAAAAAAAAGATGAAAAGGCAAAAGCAAAAACACAAATGCCGCCCCTCCCCCCCCCTCACAGAAAATGGGGAAATAAATGGAAACATGAAAAACACTGAGTTGAATGTAGTGGGTTTCTCCTTCTAATTTGGCGTTAGCTATGTGGATTGTCCTATGTTCTCTGAAAGATGCGCAAAAGTGAGATTGTGAATAAATTAAAATGAATGTCACTAGGAGACATCAAGCGGTTGCATTGTCTCGAAAAAAAGCGGATTAAGAACAAAGATCATCATGTTGCTCACAAAATCTATGAAACAAGTGCCACTACGAGGGGAGCATTTGGCTCTAAATATGCAACAGCTTCAAACAGATGGAGTCTCGAAGTGCGAACTTCTGACTCTACCTCTTTCTGTCTTGTCTTTCCATGTGCGCTGCCTAATTCTGAACAATGATATAATCTTTGTAATCTTTCTTTCCTCTAGCCACTAGCATGTGTTTGATTTCAAAGCCTAACAAAACACCGAGATGGAAGTGATGCTTAACAGTGTTTGGATTGAAGGGAAAGAAGGGGAGGGGAGGGGAATGAAGGTTAATGAACACTTATTTCTCTTGTTTGGAAATATTAAATGAGGGGAAAGGAAGGGGAGCCGAGGGAAACATTTCACCCTTATCCCCCCCCCTTCCCCTTATTTTTATTCACCCCCAAAATGAGGGGAAAACGAAGGAAGGAAGGATTTTTAAGAGTTCCCCCCCCCCTTCCCTCCACCTTCTCTTATAAGATATCCAAACAAGGTGAGTATAAATCACCTTCCTTTCCTTCCCTTTCCCTCCATTACCTTCCCCTCTATTCCCCTCCCTTCCCCCTCTCTATCTCAATCCAAACAATGTGTAGGGAGGCAAGGGTAGATGACAGAAATGATTAGTTTGACTCAGAAAGTATACATTGGCTCGCAAAAGAGTTGTCTGTAGAACACCATATGGGGATTCTCTTTTCCTGATTCCAGGGTATCTCATCTGAAGTAAAATATGCATTGTCGAAATTCATCTACAACTATTCAACTATTATGTGAATTTGTTCATCTGGAAAGAAAATTGGTGAGGTCAAGCAAATTTGTATCCATATCTGCATCACTGCCTTGGTACGGTGTTAAAAATCTTGTGTTTGTCCGCGATTACTTGGGGAAAAAAAAAAGAGAAGAGAAAGTAAGAGAGGGTTCAGCAAATGTTTTCCTTGGTCTACATTAGTTTGAGTTTTAACATTTGTGTGGAAGTGACTTCTGAAGCTATCTCAGTAGAACATAGTGTGAGGTGCATATTTAGTTTTTCACATGCAGATTGTGGTTGTAGCTGTGAAGATTATTAATTAATATGTCTTCCATTGGCCATGTTGTTTTGCAGAAACATTGATGATGTGGACAAGACAATGGATGAGATAAACGAGCAGACGGACAATTTGAGACAGATACAGGAGGCACTTGCTCAGCCAATTGGTGCAGCTGCTGATTTTGATGAGGTACGCAGTTTTCTGTTATTTTTGTTATTTTTTTCTAGTTCCAAGTGTCTCTCCACACTAAACCTGTAAGATTTTGGTACGTGCTGAATTATTGTTTTTATTTCTTTTTTATTGCTGCAGGATGAATTGGAAGCAGAGCTTGAAGAGCTTGAAGGAGCAGAATTGGAGGAACAACTTCTACAGCCCGCTATCTCTGCCCCAGCTGCTCCAGTTCGTGTTCCAGCAGGTAGCCAGCCAGCACGGCCCGCACCTCAAAAGACCACTGCTGAAGAAGATGAACTCGCTGCACTTCAAGCAGAGATGGCGCTTTGAACATGCTTTGATGGCTTTTACATTATATGCACGAGGGGAAAAAGGGGGTAAAAGAAATACTATTTTCTTCCGAGTGTTGATTGTGATATATAAAAATTGGGTGTTGATAGCATCTTGCTGCCATGTACTTCTTTGTATCCACAGTAATTATATAAAATCAACGACTTGATTGTTGTCAAATGTCTGTTTTCTCAAGTGTATGGCGAGGAACTGTTAAAGCAGGTGCATTGGTTGGATGCTCAGTCTAGGTTTCTCTAACTTGGCTGGCTTTGTTATTAGTTTTGTTAATCCTGGTGCAGTGTGTTAATGTTTCACCGGTCTCTTGGGCTCAACCTGCAATTCTTGACCCACCGTGGCCAGTGGCTCGCTGCTCGAGTTTGCCTCGCGTGCCTGCAGATGGTCGGGGCTTAAGATCTTTCCATTTTCCTTTTTTAGTTTCCACTGCTTCTTTATGTTTGGTTTTGATGAAGACCGGACCTGACCCACACCAGTCCGTTCTGGGCCAGGGCTGTCTAAGAGGTGACTTGACCTAACTCAGCTTGAGGGATATTCCACGGCTAACAACAGAGAAGAAGGTTACCCACCTGACCTGCACTGATGCAATTTAGGCCAGGGCCAAGGTCTGTTCTAGGCCACGTCTAAGAGGTGCCTCTCCCTAACTCAGCCGGAGGATTACCCGGGTAGGAAAGGAGAAAAAGTTTCCCCACCTGACCTGCGTTGGTCCAATGTGGGGAAGGGCCAAGGTGACTTGACCTAGCCCAGCTTGCCTTGCTCTGCTGTGCTGTGAAACCCTAATCGGCTCAGCCAGACCCAAGCACAGGTAGGTGGTGCACCCCATCCAGGCTCTGATATATGACCCGGAAGCAGGCGGTAAAAAACCAACAGAGAGGGCATTATTTAATAATAGTATGCTACTGTGTTGGGCAAAATTAAAGTTGTCTGGGCCTCCCTTTTGTAAGAAGGAAGATGCAATTACTCTGGGAATAGTTAGCTGTTACTGTAAGTGTAAGTGGAGAAAGCCGTGAAGATAAATGGTTGCCTCTTCGTCTACTGGTCAGCGGAGTCATGTCAGGCTTACACTGACAGATTGCATTTCTTGTCTGATTCTGACATGTCGGCCCTCGCTCTTAGTTTTTTGTCTTCAAATAAATAGATGAATACTTTCGCTTACTGAGACCCTTTTTTTACTATTTCCTTTTTTCTGATAAGTTTAAATATAAAAATTAATTCAGCATGAATAAAGTCAGCTCAGCTCAATCTCAGTGAAAATTAGTTTAGAATTCAGTGGTATTAAGCTTACTTTAATTTAATGGGAATAAATTTAGATAAATCCATTTTTGAAAAAATAAATTGAGAAGAGTTGAGCCTACTTTATAGCTCTTCTTTTTGCTTTTCTCTCCTTTTGCTTGTTAATAAAAATACAAACGTTAGAATTAATCGCACAAGGATATAAGGGGAGGGGAATTGTGTTTACCAGTTTTTTTCGGTTTTCTCAAAACATTCGGCAGAACTGTTTGGAATGCGTATTTGCAGTAAAGCAGAAGCAAGTATAATTGCGGAAACAATAAAGGAGACACAATATTTTTACGTGAAAAACCACCTCTGACCCAACTGAAGTGAAAAAATCACAACCTACCATTGTAGGATTTTAGCAACACTTTTACTAAACGGGCCGAATTCGTTACATACGTAACATACGTAACTAGTCTACCTCGAGATCCTAGTTATACGGACACCACGTCCAACGTCTCCTAAGAGACCACGTCCGATGACTTGGACAACACGGACAACACATCCAACTTCTTCTAAGAGACTCTGTCCAATGTCTCCTAAGATTCGGACAGTTTCTTAATTTAATGATGAAAAAAAAAATAGCAAGACACCTTACTTGAATGCTTTTAAACAAGTTGAATGTAAGGTACAATACAATCCCTATTATGCCAATATGAAAGACTCGATTTAGCACTCTCTTTAAAGGTTTTCTCTCAAAAAATTCAGACTCACAAAGACAATTTTAAACCTTTGGAAAACCTTAAGAAAAACTAGATAAGGAGGAGACTTAAATAGTGTGGTGCATACGGTGCACGGGTAGGGCAAAGAGAATTCCATTTCCACTTAGCAACTTAGCAGGCAAGCTTCTCACAATTTCTCCACTTGATATTCTTCTCTTAAAAGATAGGATAAAATCTTTCAAGGATCTTTCAAAATTATTTTTATGGGAAGAAACCTTTTTAGATTCTACAAAAAAAAATCTTAACATTATCTTTAAAGAGAAAATCTTTTTAGACTTAACTGACACAGTAAAATTAATCCTAATCATTTTCAAGAAAATCGTCAGTAAAAAAATCATTCTAAAATCTTGAAATTCGTTTTTTGTCTTTAACGTCAGTACACCACAGACCTGACTTCTCATAACTGTTCTGAGGCAGTGTTCTGAAGTACTTAAAAACATTTCAAAGCAAACGCTAAGTCAAAACCTTCTAATTGGCATATTAACAAGAATCTAAAAAATAAAACCCACACTAAACCTAAAACTCTTGTTATCAACTGGACTTCTTGCACATGATTTTGATATTCCATGCAATGCTCCATGCTCTGTGCTCAGAACTGCTCAGTGGCAATGTTCTCAGACTTTGTTATCAGCTGGGCTCCTTGTGCATGTATCGACTCTAATGTTCCACGCTTATTCGAACCGCTCCAAGTATTTTCGGATTCCGTCTTAACACACAACTCAAGCACAGCATATTGACTGGTCTATTTAGATTGTTATCATTAAAACCTTACACATTAATTGGGTCAACAATAAAGATTTGTAGTGATGGTCATGCAATGTGGTCTGCACTTTTCCGTGCGGACATGGTCTTAGCTTGACTCTCGACCTGAGTTTGACTTTTCTCCGTGTATCTATCTTTTTGGGAGACCCGGGTGGGTTCCGTCTGCAATTAACTGGAAATGGTGGTGACGTTGGCTTTGGACTGTTGGATCTGAACATGTTATTCCCTCTCCCTCAAGTCTACTAGCCCACTGAGTTTTCTCTAAAGTAGGAGCTCAATTGGTGGCGGAAGTTATTCATATAAAAAATAAACCAAACTCTTTTGTTTACCAAGTTGAAGGTTTCTTTTTTATTTAAAAAAATAAAGCTGCACTTAGAAGAATTAATATAGTTTTGCAAGGGCGGATCCAAGGCAAGCTCAGGGTGTCTGTGGACACCACTAACTTAAGAAAAATTCTATCTATTTTGAAGGGGCTCAAAGTTACAAAGGTGGGCACCTCAAAAAAAGGTCCAGAAAAACCTTAAATACCTTTAATAATCAACCGGCCCAACCAGTAAACGAATGACATTTTTAATTTTAATTTTTTTACAAAAATACAACTATAAATCAAATAGGCAGAAGCAGACAAGCAGTAACAAACGTTACTCACAAACAACACCTCAATTCCCTTGGCCCTGTCACTCTAAGAGCAGTAGCAGCGGTTGCCTCACGGGCCAAAAATCGGCCTAAATGAGGCTGTGGGCATCTTTCAGTCTGGCAGCATTCAGCTTGAGGCTCACGGCTGGCCGAGACGCCCCGCCTATTTTTTTTTGTCGGTTTGTGCCCGAAACGATGTCGTTTTGGGTCGTTGACTATTCTTTTTTGATTGGTTGTTTTCACCCGAAAAAAGGGAAAAGCTGGGAATTGTATAAGAAATTGTTACCATTCGCATGGCAGGGAGACATTGCCGTCTCTCTTGCCTTGATTTATTTATTTTTTGGGGCTCAATTTCTGTCTATGAATTCCTACTTTTTTCATAATTCTCACACCAACAAACCTCAATCTCTTATCCTCTTAAAAAAAATTTGCTTTTTTTGCCCTCTAGTTAGTTATTTTATCAAGAAAGAAGTGAAGAAATTAGTAAGAATTTCTATTTTTAATTCCTTCAAATTCTTAATTTTATATATTAAACTTGATATTTAAAATTTTAACTTTTTAATGTATTTGTAGAGAAGTTCTTGGTGATCTATTTTGATCAAGGAAGAAGTAAAGAAAATTATGAATAGCAATTTATTTTTTAATTTATTGGAAAATATTGTTATGCGTTTGTTGATATATTAAATGTTATAATGATTATATGTTATTAATATAGTAGCTATGAGATGATAAATATAGTAGTTAGAATAATTTAAAATTATTATGTGTTATATGTTTAAATGTAACTTAATTAAAATTTGATTATATGTTGTGATTATATGTTATAAATTATAAACATGATTATATGTTTTGGAAAACATTATGAGAATATGTTTCTAACTTGCATGATTATATGATTATGTAAATAATTTTAAGCATGTTAATGAAATTGGGTTTATAAAAATGTTACTTATTAAAATGAATATAGTAGCTAGAATATGTTTGAAATGAGTATATGTCATATGTTGAAATGTGACATGATTAAAATTGATTATATGTTGTGATTATATGTTATTAAATTATAAATATGATTATGTGTTTCAGAAAATATTATGAGAATATGTTTCTAAATATGACATGATTATATTATTATGTAAATATTGTTAGGCATGTTAATGAAATGAGGCTTATTACAATGTTACTTATTAAAAATCAATATAGTAGCCAGAATATGTTTGAAATGATTATATGTCATATGTTGAAATGTGACATGACTAAACTTAATTATATGTCGTGATCATATGTTCTTAAATTATAAATATGATTATGTGTTTTAGGAAACAGTATGAGAATATGTTTCTAAATATGACATGATTATATGATTATGTAAATATTTGTAGGTATGGTAATGAATATGTTACTAAAATGAATATGTTAATGACTATGATAACTAAGATTGAACGTTATGGCATGCTATATGTTAATATGATTTTCCTAACTAAAATGAATATGATTTGATTCACGAAATTTAATTTGAATATGATTATATGTTTATATATTAATATATAAGATTATATGTGACATGATTAGATGCAAACATGCCATGTTTAATAATGTGAAAATGTTGGCACGCTTTAATATATTGACATTATTAGATTAACTTTTGGCATGACTATAACTTTTGGCATGACTATAATTAATCGTAATAATTGTATGTAACTTTAGGCATTTGAAAATGATTGTGTACTTTGTAATGTCATTACCTTCAGTAAATATGCCTAATTAATGTATTATTACGATTAATTATAAACTTGTAGTTGGTAATTGCACATGAAATATGGAACCTAATACCCCCCATCCTTTATAAGCTTGCTTGAAGGTGATGATTCACCCAAAATTGGAGGGAATAGTGCTAGCCCGATTCCCGCACATAATCCTCATGTGTCTTACCTCCCATATGCACCACAAAACTACCACCATCATCCGCATTATTCATATTACTCACCACAACCTAACTCGATGATTTCAAGTGGTTCAAATCAAAATCTTCAAAAATATCCTCCATCGTATTACCCCCTAGCATATAATGAATCTCAAAATGTGCACAATACTAAGTACCTGTATTACCCTCCATACTATTCTCCACTAACTCCTAACCCAATTACCTTTCCGTGGAG
Source organism: Carnegiea gigantea (assembly GCA_029747015.1). Lineage (NCBI taxonomy): Eukaryota > Viridiplantae > Streptophyta > Magnoliopsida > Caryophyllales > Cactaceae > Carnegiea > Carnegiea gigantea. Next base: position 1,227,147 of record JAKOGI010000059.1, on the reverse strand, counting down.
AGCAATTCCACACCCTCATCCACTCCAACTGGATGAATGGTCAGGTAGGGCACTTTAAGACAAGTAGTGAGCCCAGTACAGATGAGGGGGATGTGGAGAAAGTAATGGGGGGGCATAGTTTTTGGTGCGAGAGGTGGATAGTTGACGAAGATCAACGGCCAATACAAGCTTGGATTAATGTAGTCATGGATGCCTTTGTTGTGGCCGATCAAAAGAAGTCTAACTTCTGGGCTAGCGTGGCCTTGAGTTTTAATGAGCACCGCCCACAAGGGGCATCTGCACATACTTCAAAGATACGTAATAGACGATGGCTTCGGTACTTCCCATTAGTCAATAAATAGACATGTATTAAGTTAGAAGTGGAACGTAATAATCATAGCAGGTGGAATGATAGCTAAGATCCTAGAGGAGGCCCATAGGTTGTTAAACTGCGTATGGGAAAGAAGTTTGACTTGGAGCATTGGTATGAGATGCTCAAGGACCAACCCAAATGGAAGACAATATGTACGTGACTCACCTAAGTCAGGGTTAAGATCATCAAAAAGGCCTAATCCTGACACCAAAGAGGCAAGAGATGAAGGTGTGGGTGGAAGTGAAAGATCCGAGAGGTGGAAAGCTGCAAAGAGAAGACTCAAAGAAAAGGCTAACAACATTATTATTGATGTAATCGCTACTCAGTTGAAGGAGTTGAATGGTAACAATAGTGATATGAGTCAAATATTCAAATATTTCATACAATAGTAAAAGAAGAAAAAAGCTCATAAGATGATGCTGAGAGAACAAAAGCTCAGTTTGCTATTGTACGCAACCCCGCTCATCTTATGGATGAAAAATAAATCAGTGTTATAATGAGAGCATGCGTGATATTCCATAACATGACTATCGAGGACGAGTGGGATAACTATAAGCTTGCATTTGACTGTGACGTTGTCAAACATACTGGCGAGGAGCCGATTGTTAATCATGACTACTATCCATGCTATTAAACGTACTTTCAAACATCAAAAGAAGTTTGCGATACGACACAAATGCAACTCTCCAAGAGGAATTAATTGAGTAAATATGTAAGTGAAATTTGAGGTGACAACAAATATGATAGTTGAATGATCATCGTATTTTATTTATTTTTTAAATATTGAACTATTGTAATTTTTTTATTTGAATGTTAATCAATGTATTTTTTCAATTCATTATCAAAGTCCTGTAAAATTTATATTCAAGCATGTATGAATTGTTTTTTTTAAAATTCAAACTCTTGTGTTGTTTTTTTTTTTAAAAATTGTGACTCTTAAATTAGTCGTGTTATCAAATTATTATGTGTAAATCATTTTTCAAAAAAAAAAGTCAAATACTAAATCAAAATATAAAATCTAAACTAATTAAATATAATTAAGTGTGGGGTTTATATGTATTATTTTATTTGATGAGCTAAAAGGGTGAGACTTGCATTGGAGAGAAGGAGGCTTGTGACCTAAAAACACATGGGAAATGCTCTCTCCCCCATCTACCCTTTCTCTCACTATATGTCGAAAGCCAGAGCCCACCAAGCACCGCGGCCGGCCGACTAGACGAGCATCGACGATCCAGCCACCACCTGAGAGATGTCGCCAGCCTACAGCACCACTGGTCGATGCCCAGGCCATCGTCGATGAGCGACGCTTCCTCCATAGCCTGCGCCACCTCGTCCTTAGTCTCCATGCCCAAAGGGCCAAATCCTAACCCCTTCTCACAACTTCCTTTCCTTCATTTCCAAACCAAATCTAAGCTGTACAAGTACAATTCCAAAAAATATGTCGATTAGAATTCTGATCTTTGATTTCCTGTTTTGATACTTTTGTTTCATTTTTAGTTAAAGCTTCCATGTGTTTTTTTTTTAGTGAGAGAGTGAGGCAGGGGGAGGAGGGAGAGGAACAAGAGCAATATAGAGTGGGGGCAGAAGTGAGGGAGGAGAGAGATTGTGACCCAGCATTTTTCCCAATGGGATTTCGCTAATCCCATTTTCAAGGGTTAACTGCTTTCTAGCCCACTACAAGGAAGCACATAGTTAGAGACCGAACATTTTCGGTCTCCAACATAAAGAATTCGGTCTCAATCCTTTTTCAGAGACCAAGTTGAGACCGAAAATGGGCCGGTCTCGAAATCATTAGTAGCAAATTTAAATTGGAGACCAGATTTTCTGGTTTGGTCTCCAGTAGAGACCGGCGCTTGAGACCAAATACATTTGGTCTCTACTCGAGACTAGGCCTCAGGCGATCTCACTTGGAGACCGAATTCAGCGGTCTCCTTTTGAGACCAGGGGACCCAGTCTCCACTAGAGACCAAATTAATTTGGTCTCTAACTGAGACCAAGAACATTTGGTCTCTAACTGAGACCAAATATTTCGGTCTCTAGTGGAGACCACTACCATTCGGTCTCTGACTGAGACCGGAATTTGGGCGACCACTCATTCCATATTTTGAGACCACCATCCCCAGTGCCGGAGACCGATTTATTTCGGTCTCTGAAATAATTTTAAAAAAAACACGTATTTTGGCTTGTTTTTCAGTTGAACCTGCAGTTTAATTTTTTTTCCTCAAATGATGCAATCGATACAACATTTTTGGACGGCAAAAGTGTCAATATGGCAAAATTTATATTGCATTCCAAATGTCATTGATGTATTCGAGTACTTCATACAACAATTATACACCAAAAAATTCCACAACCTAAATATAAATATGTACAACCCAATGTACGTACATATGACGCACCTGACATGCGCTACGTACCAAAGCCTAAGAAGACGATTGAGAGTTGTCTGCACGAGTGGGGAGCCCAAGGAGCGCCGAGAAGCTGTCAAACCGAGCATTTAACTCCAGCAGTCCTATTCTTTGGTCATCCAACTGCTTCTTTGTAGCTTCTAACTCCTCCCTCGTACTACTCAGCTCCTCCGTAGTACTCCTCAACTCCTCCTCTGTCGAATGTAGTCGAGCTTGAGTGGTCTGCAACTCATTCTGTGTCGTTTGCAATTGGTCCTGGAGCTGCGTAACTATCGGGGAGGAATATGCAGCAGAACTGCTGAAGCTAGTACGCCTAGCCGCCGTCGGTCTCTCAAACATAGCTGGACCCTCTCTTCCAAGACCGTATATAGTGCCCTTGTCACTCCAGCTACCACTTGTCTTGAAGAACAGGTGATCATCCGCAGCTGAACCTACTTGCACATCAGTTCCTGCTTTCAGTTGTTCATATTTGTCCTGCATCAGTGGGATGAATTGGAACAGTCCAAAAAAAAAGGGAAAATTAACGACATTTCTGGGAAGAAACGGACAGAGTTCCCCCTAAAAGTTGACAATATCCCAGGCATATAGCCATAATTTCTAGCCTGCATAACTTAACCACCACATAACACGCTCGCAATCTCAACGGGCCACACGCCCGGAGTACACCAAATACACATATCAACGGATGACACATCCGGAGTATATCAGCTCACGTGACAATGACAACACGACAATTACAAGCAACTTCTACACATATAACTTAAGGAAGGGGATCAATTGAGGAGGGTGTTCAGAGAAGTCCAAATTTACAAATTAAGCAAATCTATCATGGTAGTACTTACATAAACGCTCTGCGCGTGAGCATCACACCATATCCGTTGACCACTTGCATCAAACTTTGAATGAGTGGTCGCAAACAATTCAGCTGTAGATGGTTTTCTTCCCAATTGCTTCACCTAACAGATAGTAGTATATATATGTTTACGTCAGTAGCATTGCGAAATTAAATTTACGTATACCTGTCAAGTGTTTCAGATATTCATACCAGTCTGTCTGCCCACATTATCGCTGATATTGACCCCTGGCTGTGCCCAATCTTTGCCTTCGGTCCCTCTGTCTTGTTCTTCGTGTTCCTCTCAGACCGCTTCTTGAATTCCTCATCACTTTCCCTCTTGTGTCGCAATGACGCGCGAAGATCATCCGTTATCCAAGTAATGATCTTGTCCGGAGAGCCCCTCGCGGCCTTGTTCACTATGTCTTTCACCCTTACACGCACCTTCTGTTGCCATTCTCTTCTGACTAAAGCCTCGTGCTCGGGATCCCATGTGAATCGTTGCTGCATGGAAAATTGCAAATAATACTTGGTCATTGTGTTAGGTTTCCAAAAAACTCAGTAGTGGTCTTTTTTTTCACGTAAGTCATAATATGTGGTCATGCTTAACACATAGTAACAAAAACCACCAACATGAGGATAGATGACATACTTATTCGCTACAAGATTGCTTCTGCGACATATATATTTCGTGCACGTTAAATATAGGTGAATGTTCAAATTATTTGCATGCAGTCATACTTCTGGAAAAAAAACGGACAGAGTTCCGCCTAGCAATTGACAATATCTGAATCTCTATTACATACATTAACATAGAAAAAAATACATACACGTAAGTAAGACAATCTCACGCTCAACGGGCCACACGCCCGGAGTACACAACGTACACATCTCCACGGATCACACATTCAAAAAATTTTGCAAAACAATTCATTTCTGGGAAGAAACCGACAGAGTTCCGCCTAAAAGTTGACCACATCCCAGGCTTAAAGCCATACAATACTTCCTTGCAGTACCAACAAATACATATATATATACACGCTCATCGGGCCACACGCCCGGAATACACCAAATACACATCTCAACGGATCACACATCCGGAGCATTGGATAAGGCATCCCATCAATTACACTCATACATTTTACTTCTCAATACTTATTGAACTTAATTCCATACGGGTGTCATGTACCATATTGTGAAGTTGGGAAATGTACCTTAAAACAATTCCACTAAAACCTCCTGTGATCCTCAGGGGCGTCCCGCCAACACGTGAAGGCATCCTTGTAATAAGTTCGAATGGTTTCGGAGATGGCACGTGCGACATCTCGATGTTCGAACCTATGACACAGCATTTCCAGCAAATGAAATGAAAACGTCGGACACATTCGTTTTGTATTCTTTGAATGTTAACGATGCTTACCACATGTCGGTGTTCGGCACAAGTCGAACCCTGGTCAAGGGGGTGCTGCTGTCCTCTAACGGAAACTCAGGAGGCTGCGTCTCCTGAGACTCGTACTGGGTGATGTCTCTACTTGCACCATCCATGCGTACCTACTCCTGCGCAATGTTATAAAAATCAGTTAGATAAGTGCATGGATTTGACTTAGGTAATTGCATGCAGAACGACACTAAGTATGGTACACTGATCAATGATGCGTACTTTGATATGAATCTAACAAATTGCATAAACACATTACAGCTGCAACCAATATGCACTCTGGTTGGAAAACATGCAAGTCAAATAACATAACGAATTGAGGGAGAGGAATGTAGTAAAAGGTTGCATACATTAACTTACGGAACGGCTATTAAATCACAACAACACCAACGTTGCAGAAATTAGTGAACGACGTATACTATGTAAACATTGACTCAGTGAAGTAGTCATCATCATCATTATCAACATTATCATCGTATTCATCTACGAACCCGCTGTGCCACTCATCTCCGTCTTCACCATCGATGGCATCTACCTCATCGTCCACAACGTCATCTATGTCATTTTTCTCTTGTGGTACGATGTCGACATCATCGTCTACGTCAATATCGCCTAAATTAGGTGGGTTTTCATTTTCATCTATTTGGAATGGTGTGTCCTCTTCCGGGGCATCTATTATTGACCTTGGTTTCATTTTTAACACTGCCCACCAGTCCTTTTTACTGTTATCTTTCATAGGATAAGGCATGAAGCAGACTTGCGTGGCTTGACTTGCAAGGACAAATGGGTCGTACTGGGGATATCTCTTCGTGTGATTTACATCGACCAATTTGTATGTATCATGGATAACAACACCATTAATGCAGTCAAACCACTCACACCTGAACAAGATCGTCTTATATGAATGAATATCCCCAACATACTCCAACTCAATTACATCCTGCAGAATGCGATAATATTCCTGGCCATTTGTCCCTTTCACGCAAACACCGTAATTCATTGTTGACTTGTTTTTTCCATAGTCATATACATGGAAGTTGAAGCCATTCATATAATAATGATCCCAACGACGAATATGTCTCTTAGGGCCATACGCAAGTGCTCTCAGAACATCATTGTCGACATTGGAGTGCAACACCTACATGGCCGTCATATCTGCAAATGGTCAAATAAGTTGTCATTATAATGCGTTAGCTATGTAAGGAAATCACATAGTACAAATACGTACATACACTTTGAACCATTCTGGAAATCTATCCTGAAACGTGAGCAACACATCCTCGTCCCGAACACGGTGGTTTTGTTGGCTCATCTCCAACGCGAATTTCCTACACAGTGTAATGAGAACATCATACACTCATGTTCACTGTATGCAACGCTTGTTCCATATGAATCACAAAAACCTACCGTTCATATTCGCCCAACAATCCACAGTTCAAAAGCACATATATATGTGCCAATCGATGATCCATATGATCTAAGAACCTAACAGTGCCGTCATTCGGGGCATATCCCACGTTACGGGAGAAAATTTCTGGAAGTTTGGCATCAGCTGTGTTCTGATCAATGTTCATCACGTTTCTGGGCAAATCTCGTGCCCTAACATCAACACTGTCATCGAAATAGTTGACAATGAAGTTCATGATCTCGTCCATTAAGTACGCATAGCAAATTGAAGGCTCCACACGTGCTTTGTTGCCCACTTTCCGCTTGAGGTGATGAAGGAACCTATAATCCAATAAAAAGAACCGTCACTTATGTACGGAACTGTTGACATAATTTCAATGAAACATAACGTACCTTTCATTGTTATACATCCATCGATATTGAACCGGTCCTCCAAGTTTCAGTTCCGTAGGTAAGTGCACAGGTAGATGCTCCATGACGTTGAAGAATGCAGGGGGAAAAACTCGTTCCAACTTGCATAATATTTCTGCAATGTTGTTCTCCAAACGGACTATGTCATCAACATGCAACTTAGATGAACACAAATCCCGAAAGAATTGGCTAAGCTCAGTTAGAACATTCCATACGTTCGTTGGTAAGAGATCTCTGAAAGCCAGCGGCAAGCAAACGCTGCATGAAGACATGACAATCATGACTTTTCAAGTTATGAAGTGAAGCATTTCTCCAGTCAACACACCTACTCAAGTTCGACGTATAACCATCTGGGAATTTCAGTTTACGAATCCATTCACACACCACCTTTCTATGCTCCTTTTGTAGGACATATGGAGCTTGTGGCATAACTTCTCGCCGGTTGCCTTCACCAGCTTCCACAACACGAACATTAAGTCTCCTACGTTTACAATGAGTAAGCATGTCCTTCCTCGCGTTCAGATCATCTTTTGTTTTGTCTTTAACATTCATCACGGTGTTAATTATTTGCTCAAAAACATTTTTTTCAATGTGCATGACGTCGAGGTTGTGACGTGGTAATAACTTACTCCAATAAGGGAGATCCCAAAATATACTGCGTCTTGTCCAATTGTGGGACCGTTCATAACCATCCACTTTTCTCTTGTGCTCTGCTGCCGTTGGGGGCGAAGACACACGACTCCAAATCTGTTCCCCGGTCAACATAGGCGGAGGTTCTGAATGGTCCTCCCTGTTTTTATAAAATGCTGATTTATTACGCCGAAATCTATGATCCCTTGGGAGAAATTGTCGATGACAGTCAAACCAAGATTGCTTGTTCCCGTGCGCTAGCCTGAATGCTTTTGTATGTTCCATACAATAGGGGCACGCTAATCTTCCAGCAGTCATCCAGCCGGAGAGCATGTCGTAAGCGGGAAAGTCACTCACAGTCCAAAGAATGGCAGCTTTCAGTAAGAAATTTTGCTTCCGGGACACATCATATGTTGGTATTCCTTCATGCCACAATTGCAAAAGCTCTTCAATAAGATGTTGCATATATATGTCCAGATTTCCTTTTGGATTCTCTGGACCGGGAATGAGCAGAGCAATAAACATGAATTGCCTTTTCTTACACATCCATGGGGGCAAATTGTAAGGGGTCACAATCACTGGGCAGCATGAATATGTTTGACCGTAATGGCCAAATGGTGAGAAGCCGTCAGTGCGCAAGCCTAACCTCACATTACGTGGTTCGGAAGTAAACGAAGGATAGGAAGCATCCAGATGTTTCCAAGCCTCACTATCTGATGGATGTGCCATGACCCTAGGAGGGCGCTTGTGCTCATGGTGCCATCTCATACTCTCAGCTGTTTTCTTTGTTGCATAAAGACGCTGTAATCGAGGTCTAACGGGGAAATATATTAGTTGCTTCTTCGGGATTTGCCTTTCATCTTTGCCTGTCCTCGAATATCTCCCTTCATCACAAAAAGTGCATCTATGGAGGGCAGCTGCCTCCTTCCAGAATAAAATGCAACCATTGGGGCAAACATCTATTTTACGGTATGGAAGTTCAAGACCAGCAAGCAACTTCTTAATTTCATAGTAATTATCAACCATATCGTTGTTATTTGGGCATATCTCCTTTATGAATGATGCAATACCATCAACCGCTCGATGGGGTAGATTATATTCACATTTAAGATTAGTAAGCCGTGCAACAGCTTTTAGTAGTGACATTTCGCATCCCTCGTACAATGGTCTTTCTGCTGCCTTAAGGAGTTCCAGGAATCTTTTCGCCTCTGGTATTAGTTCATGCTCCGCATTGTGGGGCAGCTCTTGTAATGATGCGGATAACGTATGTGGGTATGCATCCATCACCATATCCCTCATAAGGTTGGGTAGTGCTTGTGCATTGGATGAGAAAGTTGCAGCTCCATCATCTTCGAGGAATGTTTCACCATGGTGCACCCACCTGTAATAGTTAGGTTGAAACCCTTGCTGGTACAAGTGTAACTTGATCGTATCCACATCAAGGTATGGTAAATTACAGCACTTCACGCAAGGGCACTTCAGTTTTTGGCACCTCTGAAACTCTTGTTGTGCACAGGCAAACTTAATGAAGTCATCAACTTTCTCAATGAATGTCTTGCTTAGATACTTCCCTTCTAGTCTGTTGTACATCCACACCTGACTTGGATCCATTGTCTTAGGAGGATCTGTATATGTTACTAGCCAAACATACATTTTTTCGTACAACAATAAGTACATGTAGATAAATACATACATACATATATACGTACATATATGTATACGTATATATACATATACATATATATATATATATACACACACACACACACACATACATACATACATACATACATACATACATACAAACATACATAAATTTATTGTTTTCCAAAGCTTATTAGTTGAAGTTGCTTTTTCTTTTTCTATTCCTTCATCGCCCCTGCATATGTTATTGCATCCATGACAAAAGCCTGCAACGTCTTTAGGCGCACTTGCTGTTATAGCGGTAGTGGTCTTCCTAGCAACCGGGCTAATCATATACAATAGTGTGGTGACAACAATAGCAATAGAATATGGAGGCAGTAGCAACAACGCAATATAGCAACAAAAATAGAAAACAGAGACAACACCAGCAACAGAAAATAACAACACCATCACCAAAAATGAGTCATAGCAACAACTCCATAAAACGAAAAACAAAAACAACTCTGGTAGCAAATTATAACCACGGCAACCACAATGTTCAAACTGGGTTTACATCTACTCCAAATGAGCTTCCAGTAATTTATCACTTTACACAACCTAATTTTAACCCAGAATCCAAAAATTGATATAAAGAAAACATGAATTTCAGGTTCGAACTACTCTAATTCAACGCATGACAGCATCAAAATTCAATTAGTTTTTGTGGTTGGCTACTGGTTATGGCGTTGGTTAGTATTTTCATTGTTCTGACTCACATCTCTCTCATGAAGTTGGTTTTTGTGTTTGGGTCAGTGTTTTTTCTTTGAAGTTCATGTAAAAAGGTACGCAGCTGAGTTGCAACTCACACTTCTCCACAGAAGGTTAAAAGAACTAAAAGCATCTAACATTTCGGCTTTATTCCAGTAAGGGCTCATGATATCTTAGACCTCTCCCCAGTGATACGCTGTTTCCAATTTAGAATTTTTTTTTGCCTACTCTAATTAGAGGAAAGAAGATAACCACCCACTTGATTTCAGTTTTTTTTAATAAGTGCTCGATTAAACTCCTACAAGAAATTCCATCCAAACCATTTGTTTAGCATTCAACAAGAAAAGGAATAATCAGGAAGAGTGATTTAGCCGTTCCTCATTTTCCCTCTTGCTTTGCCAAGCCGTTCAGACATTTTCACAAACACATGGTGTGCATATGAAATCAACTCTGCACACAACTCAGACGCAATCAACGGGTAAGCCAACGAAGCTATGCACAGTTGTGAAAACCCTAGATACCTCAAATCAGCACTTCCATTGACAGCAAAGAAGACAAATACGAGTGAAGACACACAAATGAATGCACAATATTGACAATGTACAAACAGCGGAGGCGAAATCAATGTGAAGGCATACCTTGGTGTTGTTTGGGGGGTTTGAAGCACCGACCAGAGACTGCAGCCGGTGTGGGGCGTCTGAAGCAGCACGCTGAGGATGGAAGTGAGTGAATGGTTGAAGGAGCAAGTCGAGTGAGTGAGAGAGCAGAGCAGGGAGCACAGAGCAGTGAATTGGGAGTGAGAGAGAGCGAGGAGCAGAGAGCTAACTGGAGAAGAAGACGCCCGCGCTTGGACTTGTTTTTTTTTCTTCGAAACGTAGAGATCGGCATTTGTGGTCTCAACTGAAACCTAGTTAAAATTTGGAAGCTTTCTTAGAAATTGGAGACTGATATACGAAATCGGTCTCTAACTCTGAGACCGAAAAGTCTTTTTCGTCTTAAATAGAGACCAATTTGGGAGTTTGGTCTCAACTGAAACCGAGTTAGTTCTGGAAGATTGCTAAGAAATTGGAGACCGACATGTGAAATCGGTCTCTAAATTAGAGACCGAAAAGTCTTTGTGGTCTCAGTTAGAGACCAATTTTGGAGTTTGGTCTCAACTGAAACCGAGTTATGTTCTGAAAACTAGCTCAGAAATTGGAGACCGATATACGAAATCGGTCTCTAAATCTGAGACCAAAAAGTTTTTTTGTCTCAGTTAAAGACCAATTTTGGAGTTTGGTCTCAGTTAGAAACCAATGATGGACTTCGGTCTCTAACTTTTGGTGTCTGTCTACGCGGGAACGATGAAGAGTTTGAGTCCAAGAATATTGGTCTCTAAGCCCAGTCGCAGTTAGAGTCCAAAATGCTGTTCGGTCTCAGAATTGGACTCTACTGGAGACCACTGTTAGCGGTCTTTAAATGCCGGTCTCAACTTAAATTTTGAGACCGATTTTTGTCCCGATCTCTAAATTTCGGTCTCAACTGGACCGGTTCCCTGTAGTGGCCTGTCACGAACCCCTCTTAAAATAACACCTATTAGCCGATTGCTCGAATTTATAGGGTTGGAAATTAGTCCAACAATTTTCTTGTTGTCCAAAATTATGTTTTTGCTGGAAATTTGTTTCCTATTCACACAGTCTCACTGCAAAGACCTTGTGTAATTGTGTTCACTTTATAGTAACAATTAAGGGGGTACATGATATGACTTGTCTTGTAATGTATTCTTGATCTCTTGCATGAGTCTGTCTCTTTTTTTCACCTTAATATGGATTGATTTGACTCCATATTAGGATACTCGAAAAGGAAACACCCTGAAAAAGGTGAATTATTGAATGTGTCATATGGTTTTGAATGATTGCTTGGTTTATTATATAGAGAAAGATGTATTCGATACAATATCTAATGATTCTATCATGCATCCATTCCATAATATGAAATATACATAAAGGGCAATTGTAATGGTAAACTATTGTAATATTTCGCATTTTCGTGTATTGTTTGAACTTTATTTTATGGTATACATGATGACGAATGTTAGTGGGTGGATGTTGAATTTTTTATATATCAATTGGATCATAAACAAAGTGTCATGTATATAAATTCAAATGAGCTTCAAACCAAAATTAATTGGCAATGGGTGGAGAAATACACAAGTTTATATACATGCTCAAATCTTTTAATTTTATCAATGTGGGACAACACTCACTTTCTTATTACAACCGTGGATACCCCTTATTCAAATGTCTGCACCCACCACTTTGGTTTCATATAGGACATACTTGTTTGGAGGGGTCATAAATAGGACATAGTTAAGAGTAGGGCTGTCAAATAGGTCAGGTCGCGTCGGGTTCGTGTTCGGGTCGAAGTTAAACGGGTTGAAAATCTCCCGACCTGAACCTGACCTGTTTAATAAACGGGTTGAAAAATCCAACCTGAAACCGTTTAACATTTAAACTGGTCAACCTGATTCTGACCTGTTTAAACCGTTTAAGTTAAACGGGTCAAAATCAGGTACCACTTACCTGTTTAACCTATTTAACCCACTTAAATTTCAAACTTTAAATGAACATGTGTGTGAGCCTGAGACTACAATTGGACACTTTATAAACATTACGTGATTACATGAATTCTTGGTATACCAACTACTCAACAAACCGGCTTCTAAGGAGATCAGTAAGTCCTAGAGATCAGTAGTGAGGAGATGGGGCGAGGGGAGTGGAGAGGAGATGGGGAGATCGAATCAGTAGAGAGGAGATGAGAGGGGCGACTGAAGGCTGAAGCAACTCAAGCAAGCTCTAACTCTGTGTGAAGAAGTGGTATTGCGAATAAAGAACTAAAGAAGGCAAGAAGCCTTTTATATCTAGGGTTTTCACTTGATAGGATGGGCTTTATGGGCTTAGGAACAAAAAATGTGAAAAATATAAAATTTGAACTCCCCGCCCCCCAGTCAAAAATCTGAAAATTAAAATTTCAATGGCCCCAAAAAATGTTCAAAAAAACTACACATAATCATATATTGATAAATAGGTTAAACGGATTAAATGGATTACCGTAAACAGGTAAACGGGTTGACCTATTTAACCCGTTTATTTAAACAGGTCAAATAGGTATTTTTTCGTGTCGAAAATTTCAACCTGAACCTAACCCGTTTAATTAAACGGGTTAATCGTGTCAACCCATTTAATTAAACAGGTTGAAAATCTTTACCCACACCCGCCTAATTTCGTGTTCGGTTCGGGTCGGTAATCGTGTCGGGTCAACTTTTGACAGCCCTAGTTAAGAGTCACACTTATCTTCTTTTGTGTGGTTGTGTCAAATAACTGCAAGAATGTATATTTAAAGGTAAGAATGTAAAACTAGGGTCCTAGATGGTAAGAAAATTGGAAGGAAAAAAATATGGAGGCAAAAATGTTGGAAGAAAATTTATTTTTTCCCCTTGTTTGAAATACCTAAAAAGAAATACAAGGGGGAAAAAAAAAAAAAGTTTCCAACAAGCTTTCTTTCCTTTGTTTGAAAATTTATCCCAAGGAAAAAAAAAAAAAAAAACTAGGATAATAACTTTGTTACTTTGTTGTACCTTATTCAAGCTCTGATAACATTTTAATACAGAGCACTTTGTTTAAACAACAATTTATACTGCTGTCACATTTTTCAATTCAAAGGCAGCACAATCAATTGGACATCAAATTTTCAGCAAGATTTTAATACACCATTCTCACTTACACATCTCAAATCTCTCACACACATTTCCCAGAAAGAGGTCAAAATACATAATTACTCACAAATTATTTTAACAACAGTTGATTAGGGCTCTGTACGACAAAACCCTAGCTTGCGACAAATGAGCTGGCCAATTAATGTCAAAATTATGGCTGTAAATGTTGGATTCATAGACTTTGAGATTAATTCTGACAATCATGTCTGAATCTAAACTTCCAATTTGATTTGGAGAAAGCTTGTTTCTCTCTCCTCTTCTGTCTTTTCACCGGAGATTTGATCAAGAATAGAGTTCAAATGAATAGGATTGGTTTTGATGGGTGCAAATTCAACTTTCCTTATGTTTTTTGTGAAGTAAATTTTATGCACGTGTTTTTAAGTAATTTTTCCATCAAGTTTTCCTTCATATATTTTTCTTTGCGATTTTCTTTAAACCAAATACAAGAAAAAAAATTACTTTCCAAAACTTTTTTTTTCTGCCACATTTTTCAAGATTCAAATGAACCCGAAGGCCCTATGTGGACCTAAGAAAATGAGGTAGAAAGAACGTTGAATGGAAACAAAAAATGAGGAGGAAAGTCATTTTTTTTTTATAGCTTGGACTAGAGAAAAATACAAGGGGGAAAAAAATAATTTTCCACCAAACTTTCCCCCCCCTTTGTTTAGAAAAGAGAAAATGAACTAAGCGAAGAAAAATATATCTTGTCAAGACCAAAATGCAATATCCAATTCATTCTTTGACTGGCCAATGCCAATAAAACTCTCCAAAACAATGACATCAAAAATGGAGGAGATATACAACTGGATGGCCTTTCAAATTTTCCCAACGTTTCCATTCCAACACAAAATTCGACTTCAAACTCCTTGGTTTTATTACAGTACCAAATTTTACAAGAATCCATAAAACTTTGCAACTCCAAATCAAATTATCCATAAAAATTTTGGGTTCTACTTGAAATGGTAGCTGCAATGTAAAAAAATTAGTAATATTAATTAGCGAGTTGAGTGCTCCAAAATGCCAAACTCCCTTGCTACTTCAAAAACTCAATGCCAAATTTCATTTCCAACTTCAACTCAAGACAATTAACTGGGCAGGTAAAAAATGCTCTAGCTAAGTTAAGGTCCACCGAAAGAGCTCGTTAGACCTTCATTTGTGATATCTCATTCAAACCTCCAACCTATAAATATAACTTCAAAAAGATTTTAGATTTCAGCCCATAAACATCAGGTGAAAATGCTCCTTCAACATCAATGCCAAGGTATCACCCTCACCCTGAAGCAGGCACCTCAGTTTAAGAATCTCAGCTTAGCAACAGCAAGCCGAGGCCCGAGGGGCAGAGAAAAAGGGGGAGCAATGGTAAAACATCCCAGCAAATTCAAGTCCAACGTTTGCATCAATATTTCCAAGCACTACCCATAAATATAGTTCATAAAATAAGCATTTGCTTTCCAAGCACCTCAGTTTGCATCAATGGGGACATGCTTCAATCTGCAAAAGAATCAACTCAAGAGGCTGGTCACCAATATAGTTCATAAAATTTGGAAATAACATGTTGGTCAGCAAAGCACAGGGGGTTGCTGATGCAGTCAAGATGCAAACAAAAGGTGAATGAAATAGGAAAGAAGAATCACAACAGCATGCACCAAGTTGTCGAGCCATGTGAGGAAAAACATTTACATCATATTTTCCTAACTTTCCTAGTTGTTATATCGTCCACCCGATTGTATAAATGCAATTGTACAACCGGACCCATAAAGAAAACCGTCAGATTTCGGTTCACTAAAAATACCCTGTATCTCACTAAAATATGTTGCTGTGTATCCAGTTTCGCTCACTAAAAATAATGTATAGCTCACTAAAATATTTTAGCGAGCTGAGTCACAGTTTTGATGAGCTAATACGTACTTTTAGTGAGCAGATATACCGAAACTAATGTACCTTATGTACCGAAATTTCACTTAGTAAAAATACTATATAACTTATTAAATGTGCTATTGTACTAAAAAAATATTATTATGAATCTGAAACTCACTAAATTGTATTCTAGTTGTCTATATTTTTTTAGTGAGTTATGATGTTTATTTACTGAGTTGTTATATCATACAACCGGTTGTACAGAAGAAGTTGTACAATCGAATTTCAGTTCACTAAAAATGTATAGTTCATTACAATACTTAGCGAGTTGAGACACAATTTTAGTAAGTTAATACATACTTTTAGTGAACGGATAGATTAAACCAATGCATCTTATGTACCCTAGGTTTTACTTAGTAAAAGTACTATATAACTTATTAAAATGTGCTATTCTACTAAAAAAATATTATTGTTCATCTGAAACTCACTAAACTATGTTCTAACTGTCTATATTTTTTTAGTTAGTTATGACATATATTTAGTAAGTTGTGGCATATATTTAGTGAGTTTGACTATATTTAATTAATTCACTACATTTCTATTATACTCATAAAATATAATACAAACACCCTTATGTCATAGTAAAAAATGATTGAGCCGTAACATAACTCAAGAACTTCACAATAGTATTTACTGGCTATCTGTACTATTCTTTTTAGTGAGCTATGCCATTTATTTAGTGAGCCATGATAGATATTTGGTGAGCTATAAAATGTAGTGCAAGGCAACAGATTTTTTTATAGTGAACTATACTGATAGTGAGCTATCGTTTTTCCTGCTAGGCACAAGATTAATTATAGTGATTACATTTGGTGAGCAGATAAGTGATTTATGATTGCTGAATACAAGCTCAATACAAGTGAACTAAATGTATTTCTTTAGTGAGCCAACAACTATATTTAGTGAGCACATAACTCATATTGGTGAGCTGTTATTTCTCATATGTACATAGCCACAATGAAAATATCATCTGCAAAAACAACTGTAATATTTATGGTGAGCTATAATGCAATATCAGTGAGCACACAGGTCAATCCTAATGAGCCAAAGGTTTCTTTTAGTGAGCAAAAAACTGCTTTGTAGTACAGGGCAACATATTTTTTATAGTGAACTAAATATATACCTCTAGTAAGCCAACGACTATATTTAGTAAGCACATAACTCATAATGGTGAGGTATCATTTCTTGTATGTCACAAACCAAAATTTACATGGAACGAATGCAATCCAGTTCAAAAGTATCGAAATTAACTCTTCAAAACGCAAAACTAACGAACACAACTTCCAATCCCAAAAACAAAAATAGAGATCGAAAAAACGCTATCAAACTTGACGAACAATTCCGTTTGATGAAGATTCAACATCAATAGCGACGTTAAGATCAAATCCATCCATTCAATAATTGCTGAATACTAAAGCAATCGAAGTACCGAAGAGTGATCGATCAATGGGGAGAATGAAAATTACGATTTCAAAAAATTGAGGAGCATGAATTTTTTTTTTTTTTTAAAAATGGGTCAGGGCTCAGCAGTTGGAAGACTCAAAACTGTTGTTGGTGGGCTTGGGTGGATAATTGAGTTGTCCACCCGGTTGTGCGTAATAATTTGCGTAACTTTCCCCCAATTTTTCTTCCTTATTTTTTTTCAAAGCTTTTTCTTTCATTCCAATCAATAAAAAAAATTGTAGTTTTTCAAATTAATTTTTTTCCAGGGTACTTTTTGAAGACCAAACAGGGCTTAAAAGTCAAGAAACGGGATAAATTGCATAGTAAGGAGAAAAGAAAAAAATGCAAGAAGGCTTCAAGTTATCAGTAGTAATTTATTACCTATGATGTAGTTTAATGAACATATTAAAGGGATAAGCTTGAAGATTAGCCCCATATAATGCATGGGCAGATTTCGATACTAACTTTTACTGTAAATGAAAAAGTCATGCACTAATTATTTTTATAAGGTTTAATCGATTGTCCTTAATTATGTCGAATAATTTTTCTATGTGATACTTCCTCAATCAAACGCAGCTAATCTACATAAAATTAATCATAGCTGATTATTTATTATGTATAGTTCATTGATAGTGGATATTTAATTATAAAAAATGAGCCAAAAAAATTTGATGCCTTGAGAAAATCACTATCACCTGCTGTTGGAATCTAAACGCAGGGGTTACAGCACATGCCATGATTCCGAGCAAAGCGCACTAATTGACGTTGATAATGGACTAGTCAGTCAATTCAAATCCTAGATTTAAGGAACCTCGAATATCTATCAACTATCAGCCAATATTTTTGCGGCCCAGACAGGGACAGTGCAATTTTAAATTTGTAATCTTCAGCACATGATTTCTTCTTTGTAGGATTGACAGCCATGCTATCATATATATATATAAGCGTTACACTTTAAAAGAAAATTAAGTTATATTTACGTTATCGTGTAATTAAAAGCATTTTTTGTTTTTCCTCTTCTTAGACTATTATTATATGTCAATAACATAAAAAATGAAATATAAAATATTTTCAAAAGATTTAGTCACTAAATAAAATTTTATTAAAAATCTGTCATTGTTGTATCAGATTTTTCTAAAATACTCATAAAAAGAAATAGAATTACTACTATCATTGATACATTAAAAAAAAAACCCACGTTATCAATAATTTTCAAATTGAAGTATCACATGACAGACTTATATGATACATGATGACTAAATATGACTACGAAAAGAATAATTTAAACTCTATCTAATGCTATTTAGCAAACTAATAAGACTTGCTAACTCCTAATCTAACGTCAAATCAAGTTATTATTATTTTTTGTCAAAAAAAATGTTGAAGGCTATAAAATAATCATATTATTAACAAGTTATATATCTTTTAGTATACTTTTATAACGAAGTTAATCAAAATAAAATAAAAAATTATTTGCACCCAAAAAAAATTGAAAACTTGATAGTACAATTGTTTGCAAATTTTTCCCATTAAATTAATCATAATCTATATTTTTAATGTAACCAATTAAAATTTACATTTGCTATGATTATCTCCTATAAAAATAGTTGTAATTAAAACTAACAAATAGTTTAATCATTATAATCACATGCCAACACAATATGATAAAAGCATTTGTGGCCTATTATATTAACTGAATTTAAGTTCCTATAAATTATTTATTGTGTCTAGTGTATTTATATAGTAGTTCATTTATGCAGTGCAGTATCAAAATTAATGCATTTCTATTCAGCTTTGTTTAAGGACAATTTTTAGGTATTTGGCTAAAGTCCGAAATAAGAGAAATATGGAGACTAATGTAAGATTGAAGTTTTGTAGAGGGATTTAAAAATTTCTAAAAGGAGAAGGTTGAATTGCTTATGAAAGGAAGCATAGATGTCCAACTAAGTCGATGTACCTAATACACACCTTTCACCATTTCTCTCCACTCTAGGACTTCCCCCATTTCTATCCGTCTTAATCAATGATTCCTTTGCAGTGGATAAAGTCTAATTTCAACATAAGAGGCTTAATTTGGGCAACTAATGGAGCTTTGAGTTACTTAATGAAAATCAATGTGTTACATAGTTAACACATTTTGAGTTAAATAAGTTGTATATATGCTTTCGGCATGACATTTTCTTTTTCCTAAAAATGAATGTCAAGTAATTGCCCAACTCTTCGAAAAAGAGGCTTTACTTCCAAACAGAACTCAAAATACCTAAATGATATGATAACTTTTTTCGGACGATAGGAATTGTAAATCTAAATAATTAGTTAAAAATTTTTTAAAAAATAAATTTAGTTTAATTTAATATGAAGAAACGGTAAAAAAGTATAAAAACAGATAATTTTTCAGTTGAGCTATAAATTATAGGTTAATCTACCACTAGTTTAACTATGGATTAATCATTTAATCTCATCTAATAATTGCTTATATGTTTAGGTAGCTATCATACAACAACGCCATGTGGGGGCCAAAAGCGTCATGTTTTTATGCAAAAGTTTGCTGTCTTCCAGGCTATCAAAAATACTAGGGAAGAGAAGCCACAGCAGGCCACTCCCCACCGGCACTGGCAGTAGTACCAACCCAACGGCTCCGCACTGTTACTCTTGTTTGGTGGACCCACATAAGTAGCCGTTAGTTTGTGGGGACCCCCCCACAAATCCGACAGTCTTCAGGTTATATAGCCGTTGTATCTCACTCTCTCAGCTTCCACCCTGAACTAGTCAAAGAAGTCTGACCTGGGCTTTGTTCTCTTCTCTCCCTGTTCCGTGTCACTTTTTCTCTCTTTTCGAATTAAACCCTAGAAAAATTTCTGCCTTTTCTCCATGACTGTTGAAGTCATAGTTGAGGAAACCCAGAAACCAGAGGTGGTTGCTTCCGAACAAGAGGCAAAAATGGGGACTGAAGTTGATGAGAAAACTATGGAAAATGCTCAAAATGTAGAAGTTTCTTCAGAACCCAAGTTGGTTGAGAAGAGCTCTTCTTACAGGGAAGAGAGCAATTACCTCTCTGACCTCAAGGAGAATGAGTGGAAGGCTTTGTCTGAGCTGAAATCTAAGCTTGAAGAGGCTATTTTGGGAAATACCCTCCTCAAATCAGAGGGGAAGAAAGACAAGGAGAAAGAGAAGTCATCAAATGAGATGTCAGAAACAGAGGAAAAAGATGAAAAACCAGATGAGAAACCCACCAAAGAAGAAGAATCTGAACCACAGAATGAGCCTAAGATTGAGGGTATTGAAGATATCTCAATTTGGGGAGTGCCCTTATTGCCCAGCAAGAGTTCTGAGGGTACTGATGTTGTCCTGCTTAAGTTCCTGAGAGCCAGGGAGTTTAAGGTCAATGAGGCTTTTGAGATGCTGAAAAGAACAATAATTTGGAGGGCACATTCCAAGATTGAGACCATCTTGGAGGAGGATTTGGGGGTTGATCTTGCAAATGCTGCCTACATGAAGGGCACTGACCGCGAAAATCACCCAGTTTGTTACAACATTTTTGGGGTGTTTAGGAATGACGAGCTTTATCAGAAGACTTTTGGGACTGAGGAGAAAAGAGAGCAGTTTTTGAGGTGGAGGTTTCAGTTCATGGAGAAAGGGATTAGGAACCTTGATTTTAGGCCTGGTGGGTTTACCTCGATTCTTCAGATTTATGATCTTAAAAATTGCCCTGGACCTTCTAAGAAGGAAATCAGAAGTGCCACTTATAAGGCTATCGGGATTCTCCAAGACAATTATCCTGAAATGGTGGCAAGAAATGTAAGTATTTCCCCCCAATTCTTAACTCAATTTTTGATCTTCTCTTGAGAATTACTAATAGGTGTTCTTGGTTTTTGTTTGATAGGTGTTTATAAATGTGCCATTTTGGTACTATGCTTTCTACTCCATCATCTCACCTTTCCTCACCCAAAGAAGCAAGAGCAAGTTTGTTGTTGCTCGACCTGCCAAAGTCACCGAGACTCTTCTTAAGTGAGTAAACTTTCACACATTATTCTTAAGATGTCATCAATTTTGTTGGTGGGTTTGTGAAAGGTACGATCTTTATAGCCATACATAACTTCTCCGTGCTGTAGGTATATCCCAATGGAGGAGATTCCAACCCAATATGGAGGCTTCAAGCGTGAAAATGATTTCGAGTTTGCTGCTGCAGTAGGAGAAGTTTCAGAGATTGTCTTGAAGCCTGGATCAGCTGAAACAATTGAGATCGCAGCTCCTGAGGTATTATGTCCTTTCTTTTGGTCGGTTTGCTGAGAACGCTGTAAGTTAAGAGATCTTGGAAAGGGGGTCCTTCAAGTCAAGTTGAGATATGTCGAACTGGCTTGACGAGATTTATTAGGTTCGAGATACTTGAGATGGGTTGATGAAATGGGTTTGGTCTATGGCCCTATTCGGCAAAATTAGCTGTTTAGATAGCCGATAGCAGTTCAGGTAGCAGATAGCGGTTTAGATGGCGGATAGCTATTTAGATGAGTTGTTAAGTTTGTTGACTAATGAAATTGGCATAAAAGGATATAAATAATTTCCAAAGATAACGTTTTAAAGGATATTTTTTAGCTAAAAAAATATGAAGCGCTACTTTTAAGTGTCAAACATTAATACTATTAGCTTTTCAAAAACGCTGCTTAAAACACTAAACGCTACTTCTCATGCTAGTCAAAAAGCTAGTTTACTGATCACTAAAAATTAACTAATTAGTATATTGACTTGATCAAAATACTAAATGCCACCCAAAATGCTGTTGCCGAACGTGGTTATATGTCATCTCGTCCAAATCCAAATTAAATCAAATTTTATCATTGTTTTTTTTTTTTTTGGGGGGGGGAGGTGTTGTTAGGATTTAGCTTTGGGTGCTCGAGTTAACTGAGTATGGAGTTTTCATTTTTGCTATGACCTTACTAATTTGAGATTTCTATCAGGTTGGAGCAGCAATAATTTGGGACATGGCTGTGTTGGGGTGGGAAGTGAGCTACAAGGAGGAATTCATCCCAACGGATGAGGGATCATACGCCATCATAATTCAAAAGGAGAAGAAGATGGATACTACACAGGAGCCGGTTCGCAACTCTTTCAGTAACAATGAGCCTGGCAGAGTTGTGCTTACCATTGTGAACCATACCAAGAAGAAGAAACAGGCTTTTTATCGTTACAAGATTCAGAAAACTGCTTGTATGTGAAATGTGCCTTCCTATGTCTGCATCTAAATTGAAATTGCAGGATAGCTTTTGCTGGTGTGAGAAGAAATTCTTCTTAGGGGGTGACACAAGATCGTATTCATTTTAGTGAGATGTATTTGTCTAGAGGAAATCAATGGGTTTTGATTCATTATTCACAGCAACAATTTGATTTAAACAGATGTACTAGTTCAAGCAAAATTCATTTTTCTATTTTCATGGAAATGGAAATGAAAATCACAAAAATATTTGGTTTGTTAGTCATACGCTGGGTGTGGTTTGCAGCAAGTGATAGTAAGACAGCAACAGAGTAGGAGAGCGACCATCAAACACGGAAGAGAAGTTTTGCTTCTCCGTTCGTTCCTCATATCATTTCAGACATAGAAATGTCAAGCTAACTCCAATCCCCTTTAGATACCCTCTACTAATATTTTTTTCAGGCAATTGATAGTACATAAAATTGTTGGGGAGATCCGAGGTGGAAGCCCACTTCAATCAAGATCCATGACAATAAGCATAAATAAGGTTCCATCCAAAAATCAAGATACATGATCCTTTCTTCAGACTCCCAATGTGGGACATTCATATGTGATATTTCCAACAATCTCCCCCATCGCACATGAGTTTCTTCCGAACCACATCAACGCACGAACTCCCTCCTTGAGCAAAGATCAAGCCATGCTGCAGCAGAAGTGTTCCCGCTCGATTAACACCTACGTGTCACTTCACCAAGTTGTCCATGGGGTGCACCATGTCACCCATGTTTCGCCCAGCCGAACGCAGCATCACCTCTGATACCAGAGTTGGGGAGATCCAAGGAGGGAGCCCGCTTCAATCAAGGTCCATGGCAATAAGCACAAGTGAGGTTTCATCCTAAAACTAATTGGTAATAGAGAAGTAGCCCACTTGACTCATATACCATGGTCATTCTCTTCATACTCTCGATGTGGGAATCTTCACTCATATGTGACATTTCCGACAAAAATTGATCATGAAAGAAATCAATATCCCTACCAAAACTTATCAAGCATGGAGAACTGATAGTTCAGACTCTGAGGTCATGCAGATTCCCAGAAGAAATCTAATAGCTAACATATTAAAAAAAAATGGTTAAGACAGATAAAGAAGATCACATGATCGTGCTGTTGGACCAGTTGCTGTGAATGAAATCACAGGGCTCATCTCAACCGAATTATCAGGACCATTCATTCATGAATTCCCAGTATCCATCTCCATTGGCAAGCACTCCTTCAGTTCTATAACAATCTGACTCATACTGGGCCTTTTAGCTGAAGTTAGCCTAACACATGACATGGCTATATCAGTTGATCTCCAAACTGACTTGGAGTTGTGGAGTTCTTGCAATTTTTCATCAGCAATGCTCCATATGTTGCCCCTTTCTATCATGGGGCTAACTCACTGCACTAAAACTGGCTCTTTCCTCAGTCTGCATTATTGGGGGTTTACCTGTGATTAGCACTAGCAGAACTACCCAAACCTATACATGTCACTCTTCTCATTCAGCTGTTGCGTCGCATGTGTTAAATTTTTATATTAATTAGGCTTTCAACAACGAGTTATGCACATAAGCTCAAATGAGGTTCCATCCCAAAACCAATTGGCAATGGGTGGAGTAACTCACAAGCTTATATACATGCTCAAACCCTTTGATTTCATCAATGTGGGACAACACCCACTATCATATTCTTTGAATTTTATCAAGGTGGGACAATGCCCACGTTCATACTCCAACACGCCCCCTCACGTGTGGGCCACTAATAAGGCCCAACACGTGCACACAATTTTAATCAAACGAGGACGGTGGCAAATCAATATCGAGCAACCCGCTCTGATACCATGTTAAATTTTTATATTAATTAGGCTTTCAACAACGAGTTATGCACATAAGCTCAAATGAGGTTCCATCCCAAAACCAATTGGCCATGGGTGGAGTAACTCACAAGCTTATATACATGCTCAAGCCCTTTGATTTCATCAATGTGGGACAACACCCACTATCATATTCTTTGAATTTTATCAAGGTGGGACAATGCCCACTTTCATACTCCAACAGCATGGTACCTAGACAAAGACAATTGGGTCTCTTAACCCTTTGGACATCAACATTAAACTCAAATTTGGGAAATGAGAATGTTGGGATTTATGGACTCACTCGGGATCAAGGTAACCGGCTCTGCCAATGACCGTTGTTGACACATAGGGTCTGTTTTCATGCGGGAAGATTTTAGGCAAGCCGAAATCGGCTATCTTCGACTGCAGATTCTCATTTAATAGAATGCTGGGGGTTTTCACATCTCTGTGCAGTATTGGTGGCCTGCAACCATTGTGCAGCTAATCCAATCCTGCAATTTAGACAGAGTATGCAATGCGTTAGTGATTAAGATTAGTTTGATATGATATGTACATTGAATAAGCAGCATTCTTTGCAGACCTTGTGCAGCATCAATTGCTATTTGAAGCCTTTCTTTTCAACTCAATGAGTGAGGAGCTGCATTTGCATCAAGGCAAAAGCAAAAGGAGAATTGTTTTGTTCAGAAATATTATCTAGTTTGTAGAAAAATCGATCGTAGCACATTAGATAGAGCATTTTCACAGCCGCTTCAGTGCTATCCTTTAAGCAACCATAGTAAACAACCCCAGATCCACCTTTTCCCGATTCTCTCTCGAACTCTCTAGTCATATTTGTTACCCTTCCTTTTGATATTATAGCCAGCTTCTTGAATTTCAGTTTCTAATTGGACCGCTGTAGCATCCACTATTACTTCTGCAAGAAATAACTTGATTGGTCTAAACCGTAACAAGCAAGCATTATTGACGTTACGATGTAGGGTTTCATACTTTGTTTCTTTCTTCTTGTGAATACCAAAAATGAGATGGAAGCGGCTAAAAGTAGGACAAACAGAGCTGCACATGTAACTACTGGACCAATGAATGTTTTCGTCTTATTCTTGGATGTGCATGAGGTGCCTGAACAAAGGTCAGGAGTGCTCCCCACACTAATTTTAACAAGGAATGCAACCAAAAAACATGTTAGCTAACTCACTAGCTACTCTAAACTGACACCAAAATTAATCGATGTATTATGATCAGAGAAATTAGGATTTTTGGAATCTAATAATCCGAACTTAGGGGGCGGTAGAAGATAATAATCTAAATTTAAGAAATCCTTGCCAATGAGCTAAACTTTGAAGGAAATTATTTTGAGTATACCGCCACCGAGTTGGACTCGGTAGAGAAGTGATATGGCAGCGGTAGAGTTCAATGTGTATTAGTGGAGCAATTTTTTTTTTAAAAAAAAGCTATTCTTGACTTTTAGTTTTACAAATCAGCTTTGTTTATCCTTTTTTATACATAATCTTTTTCCTTCTATCCATTTCTCTCTCCTCTAAACAATCCCTCCACTTCTTAGAGAAAGAACATAACAAAACTCCATATTTATCAACCAAAATAATAATAATAATAACAATAATAATAATAAGGATAATTATTTAATTAAAAAAACCCCTCTCTCTTTCCCTTTCGCTTTCCCAGTTGGAACTCTTTAAAACCTGCAAATGCAATAGAGAATGCAATCTATGTTGAATACCTATGAAGTTCATAGGCTCCACAATTCAATTTGAAAAAGAAATAGGATCTTGGCATGCCATGGGTTTTCTTTGAAGTCTTAAGTTTCATGACATTGGAGGAGCAAATTCTAGCAAGCAAAGGTAGCCGATCCATCAAGAAATTGCTCTGTAATCAGTGGAAATTCTTATAAAATACCATTCATCACAGCTCTTGTTCTCCACACCTTTCTCCTATGTACTCCATGATACCCATATTTCAATTTCACATAATTCACACACGAAAGCCTGTTCTTCCCATTTGTCACTAAAAATTGTGAATCACAGAGCCCTAATTTCGATCTAGTCTAGAAACAAGCACAACATTCAAGCGAAATTCAATGTCTTAATGTACTAGGACAACCCATTTTTGCGTTTATGCCTAATAGGGTTAAAGGTAGCCAACTGGGTACCTCTAAAAGAGTGAAAATTGCAGAAGCCCACAAAGTGTGAACCACTTATGACCTTGGAATCATGGCGACTAATGAACTGGGCACTCATAAATCCACTCGGAAAAGTGAAACTGCCAGAGAGAAGTGTTGGAGAGGCATAGAGGGAATCCATCTTGCTCAATTGGAACCGGAAAAGAGATGGTGGAGGAAGAGTATGAAAGAGAGGGTGAGTAGGAATTAGTTCAGAAAGTGGGATAAGTGGAAGGGTGATGACATGGAATTAAAAGAAGAGCACAAATTAGTATGGAAAGATGGAGAAGCAAGATCAAGAGGGTTGGAAATGGTGGGTATAGGTTGGTGGCAGTAATGGCGTGAGATTGGGGCTGGGAAGGGGAAAGGAGGAGGGTTTTTCTTTACTTATGATTGTTATTTACAACAATCATTATTATTATTATTATTATCATCATCATCATCATCATCATTATTATTATTATTATGGTTAAATATGGGATCTGTCCTTTCTCTTGGGAAGTGGTCAAGCTGAGTGGAGGGTGTTGTGTGCTCTAGCAGAGGAGAAAGAAATAGGACTGAAGGAAATAGTTAATGTATATGGGTTCAAAAACTGATTTATAAAATCAAAAGTCAAGAACAGCTTTTTTTTTAAAAAAATTGCTCCATTAATACACGTTGGACTCCATCGCCGCCACATCACTTCTCCGCCGAGTCCAACTCGGTGGCAGTATACTTAAAATAATTCCCTTCAAAGTTCAGCTCACTGATAAGAATTTCTTAAGTTTAGATTATTATCTTCCACCATCTCCTAAGTTTGGATTATTAGATTCCTGAAAACGGTTGAATGTGAGCTGTTTTGCTTTGGCTAACACAACCATATAAACATTCAGAATAGCTAAATGGGTCGCTTGAGTTGGGCTCAGGTTGGACCAGAACTGAGTGACAGAATATTAAGGTCAGTTTGCCAAGGCTTAATGAAAATGTGCAGGAAGGCTCCTAACTTCAGGGTTCACACGAGGGAAAAATGGTAAAGATAGAAAGACAGGAAGACACAACAAAATTTTCAGCACAGGTAAATCTACGAGAGAATCAGGTATCTGGCCATTTAGTTTATTATTTGACAAATCCCTGAAATGAGACATTGGCATATATATCAGAATACTACAAAGGACTGTATGAGTCTATGATAGTTCTGGAATAGTAAAGCTTAGCCATTGTTTCCTAAAATATTGCAAGATTGCAGAGCTGTAAGATTCAAAACTGCATACGGGAAATCTCCAGTTAGTCCACTAGAACTCAAATTCCTGATGACAAAATCTCACAGATTAACATCATGATCCTAGATAGGGTGCTCGGGCAGTATAGGCAATTGAGAAAGTTCCAGACTTAAAGTGATATAATTCCGGGGGAACTAGAGCTGTTGTAACTGCAGTTTACACCATTCCAGGAATAAGCCTTTGGAACACGTGGATTGCCTTGCCAGTTCTTTGTTAGGTTGTAAGATCGAATATTTGATATCCATGATTCCACGAACTATATAGAATCAATTGATCCACAAAAGAATGAGTGAATCATTTGACACTTGCAGGTGTAATCAGTGAAAAATAACCTAACTCACAAGACTGGAAGCCCCTGACCCAGCTTAACATAAGAACAAGAGAGTTCTATTTCAATCCGAACCTAAGATGAATGACCTGTGCATAACGCTTTAACAACTCATACCCAAAACAATAATCCATTAAGCTTACCCATTTCTATGTTGTAATGTGTGGCGATGAGACTTAAACTAATACAATTTGATTTATCTGACCGAACATCATATCGGCTTAGCCATCTGACATGATATTGGCATGAGCTTGATGATCCATATCTGAAATGATGATACCAATTAAGCTGACCTGTTTCTAACATGTTATTATTAGACTTGGTCTACTAAAATGTAATTCATCTATCGGACATAACATAGATTCAACTGCAATTGATGCATATTGTACTGAACCCGAAATATGAGGGACAGAAAAATGACCGAAACCCAAAACAATCCAAACTGACTCTATTCAGTCCAAACATAAACCATTTTGAACCCTCAGACCCAACTTCTATGATGCATTTTCAATACCCTCACAAACTGTTATGAGACACAATGAATAGAAGTTACTGTCTATTGCATTAGTAGACCTATGAGAGAGCTGCTTAACACTGAAAATCTCCAACGCATTCAGGATAGGAGGAAGGGTGGATCTATTGGTGCTTTGGAACGAAACATTCAGCTACAACCCTAAGGGGTTGGGTGCTGTAAATGGTGTGCAACCCTAAGGGGTTGGGTGCTGTAAATGGTGCCTGAAGTCAAGTATAGAGGAATAGAGGGGCCGTAGAAATGCGGACCATTGTCAGTTATATTGAACTCCGTGACTGCATGAAGGCTTTGAAGCTCAGCTATATGGAGTTACATGTAGAAATCTGCATTAAGATCAGTGCCAATGTAGGAGAAACTGATGGGTATGTTAAATTTTTATATCAATTGGGTAATTAACAAAGAGTAATGCATATAAGCTCAAATAAGGTACCATCCCAAAACCAATTAGCAATATATGAGTAATACACAAGCTTATATACATGCTCAAGCCTTTCAATTTCATTAATGTGGGACAACACCCACTATCATATTCTTTGAATTTTATCAATGTGGGACAATACTCACTTTCATACTCTAACAGGGTGTGCCACTAAGATTTGCTAATGTAATTGCTGCTGTCATTACTTATGATGGCAAGTTGAATGCATGTGGATTAGAATTCACCTTTGATGTGGTGCTAATGGAGCTTCCATCAGTTAGGTACATGAGTTCCCAAACTCGATCATAAGTATCATCACTGTACCTAAGTTATGTTTAACCCTGTAAAATTATCAGTTAGTTACAGATCACACTTTATAACAATGTCTTGGTTTCGATCCTACAGCCGCTGGTATAGCAAAGTTGACTCGTATCCAGTACTCCACCCAAACCATATAGAAGACCGAAAATAGTAAGTTGACTTTTGCCATATTCTGGAATGACCTCTGCAAAGACTGCAATTAAAGTTTCTCATTATCTGTGGTTGCATTTGTCTCTCTCTCTCTCTCTCTCTCTCTTTCTCACATAAGCTTAGAGACGTGCTGATGACATAGCAAACTATAAATAAACCTGAAATGTCACAACCAGCACACATGTCCTTCTGAATGTTCTATCATTTTAATTTGACCAAATCGAAACTAACCAACGGAGACAACCTGTCTTCCAGGGCAAGTGATAGGAAGAATTCGAGTTTCAATATTTATAACCCAAAGTGCAAGGCTTTATCGTTGAGTACTCGGGGTGTCGTTCACTGGGAGTTGTGTTTCAAGTATCGAGATTCGCTTAAGTGTTCAATCTAGGCCAAATGAAAGGGAAAGAAAGGAAAGCTAAACTAAGCTAACATACATAAGAAAAGCGGCTTGGAGTCATGATTTGACTAACTGATGGACCAATTAATTGAGACGACTCATAACCCACCCGACCTATTCAGAAAACTAGAGATGGTCGGTTATACTATCAAAAACCACTCAAGCCATCTCTCAAGGGTTATGAGTTAGCCTAATTAGTCTAACCACCTATTTTCATGGGGTTAGACTAATTAGGCTATCAAATTAGCAACACTCATATCTAACTAGATCGGGACTCTTTTCATGTCCAAATCAAGGCTATACGCCTATACCTTCTCTGACACTAGCTAATTGACTTGATCTTTCGGCATAAGTCAATCGCCCAAAAATAAAGATGAAAGCTTTTTCAAGTATTTCATCAAACACTTGGCAGGCGTGAGAGAAAGCTTTAAGTTCTAAGCATAAGTTGGCTATGGTCAGGCCTAATCATATATTAATTAGCTATCAAGAGGATAATTACAATCCAAGCCAACCAAAATTAACAACTGATTATCAACAAAACACAAAAACCCCAAAACAAACCTAAACCAGCAAATAACTCAACAAGCATGAATTAGGGAAATCATTCTAACCTAACATGGGTCAATACAACTAATGAACACAAAATCATAATAAAAATTAAATATTTAAGCTACATATAATTTAAACTAACAAGATCAAACAAAAGAAAATATGAACAAACATGAAAAAAAGATAGAAAGGAAAGGGTGAACTTATGGATTGCTTGGATAAATTTGAATCTACAATGCTTGAATCCCAAAAATAACCCAATTAATCCTAATTTACCTACTTTATTTCCTCCTAATAAGGTCTTTGAAGCAACCTTAAGCTAAACTAGCCTAAAAATCGCCCCAAAAGAACCCCCGAAAAGTCCCCAAGAAGGGCTTTAAATAGGAATCGTGGCAGACTGAGAAAGAGGAGTCGCACCGGGGGCACCGGCTGTCTCCTGGCCGACGGCCTGTCGGCTGGGTGATCAACGGCCGTCGCCAGCCCCTACCTGTGACTGCAGGAGTGGGCGCCGGCTATCGTGCCTCCCCTTGGCTACCCGTCCCGTTGCTGCTTTTTTTCTTCTGTTGTTCCTCTTTTGCTCCTTTTTGCGGCACTTGCTGAATTAAACTTATTACTTACAAAAGTAAATAAAACAAGTAAAAATCCTAAAGATTATATTATTAGACAAGCTAAAATTAGATAAAAGAGATATGTAAATTGCAACAATTTAGCACCAAACATTAAGATTTGTGTATTGAACGTCATGCCCAAAATGTGTTATTCACTCACAGATTGCATATGGATTCAACATCAGATATGCCTTCCAAAATTCATAAGGTATACATACCTCATATGGTCTAGCTATGCTGTATAGGTATTGTTAGCCGGGCCTATTAAGCGAGGCCCGACGACCACAAAGTATTGCCCTAGGCAAGCCTAGCTGCCCCCATAACCTATAAAAGGAGGTTTGGAGGGGTCAGCCAAGAGATGCACAAGTCTCATATCTCACACTCTCCTCCCCCTCCCCACGGTTGCCTTACCATCACTGCCAGACATTCGGGTTTAAGACGTGGACAGCCATAAGGCGACTCTGGTAGCCGCCCCTCATCACTAATTCGTGGACTATCCCCAGCAGTCGTTTCTGCATTCAGGTCAGTCCTATTTTGTCTAACAGTGGTATCAGAGCAGAACTGATCAGATTTCATCCCGTCTAATGCGTTGAATGATTTGAATGATAAGCATGCTCTTTAAATGTGGCTATACGATTAGTTGTTTAATTTTCGTAATTATGCAACTTATGACATGCTTCTGTGATTCTGATATCTCAAATTGACTGAAAGACTGAATTTTTAGTCCTAATAACCAAAGAACACATGCTCAGAATACAAACTACATCATGTTTTTTTAGATTGCTTGTAAATTCATACAAATTATACGATTATGTGTTAATTTTGCCAAGATTATTGTGCGAGTAACATGATTAGTTTATTAATCATCATTATTTATGCAATTAGAAAGCATGATTCCTTATATTACTAAAAGTAATTGAGTTTTTTCTATGAGTCTGATTCATTGAAATCCGTGAAATCCGTGTCTACAAGTATGATTGTTTAACAACTCATGATTCAAATTCATGCTTAAACATGCTATTATTCTACAAATATGATTGTTTAGATTTCAAGAACATATCTTATGCTAAATCATAACAATCATAACATTAGACATAACATTATTTCGAGGAACATGTCTTATGATTTCATGTCTTATGCCCAGTTAGTATGATTGTGGATGTGCATGCGTTATGCTATCACGATGTTTAAACAATTGTACTTGACTTGAGTGCTAAATTGTGAAAGGCATTTTTTTTTTTTTTGAAAAAGACCCAACCCCACTCGACTGAACCCTAATCACTGAGATCCAAAACCCTAATCCTAAACTCCCTCTGCCTGAAACTCGACCTCACCTAAAACGAAAACCAAAAAAAAAGGAGGAAGAAGGGGGTAGAAAACGGAAATAGGGGAATCGAGCCATACCATCAGAAACCTCCCGGAGGGGTGGCGCGTGTATGTCACGGGCTGCCAACAGAGGTCGCGTTGGCTTCCTCTTTCCTCCAATCATCGCCATAGCATCCGATCTACGTAACGTTGACCAAAAGAAGCCAAACAAAACCATCATTTGAAGGCGTGTGACCCCACGCACCACCACGTTAGTGGCGCGTTAGACGCGTGAGGCATGCCTTCAGACTCGGTTTTGGCCGATCTATATGATGATATCACGTGTTTTAATCGGGGAAGGTGAAATCAAGAGTTAAAAGTGGGTTTCATCATCTGGTGAAAGGGGTTTCATCATCTGGTGATGGGCAGATCTTCTCAGTATCCATGGCTACCCAGAAGGAGAAGAGTATCGGTGCCGACAAAGCAAGCCCAGAAAGGGGGAGAGCTTTCTGGGCAGAGAGGACCTTGAAGAGAGAGGGCGAGACTTTATTTTGGGAAGTCAAGGGCAAAGAGAGTTAGAGGGGAGAGAAACTGAGGATATAAGTAATAAAGCGAGAGTGAGGCATTTAGGGTTAGTTGGGGGGTGTGTAAGTGAGTGGTACTCACTTATAAAAGGCCCCTCGGGTTGGGCCGTTTTATTTTTGCCTCTTTTTCATTTTTTTTAGTTCGAATCTTATACTTAATTTTATGAGTTTGTTTATTTTTGGGCAAAGGTTAATTTTGGCCTTTTAACCTGATTTGTGATCTGGGTTAGTCCATAACTATTTTCATAAACTGTATAAGTTAGTCTTATATGCTGAAAATAATTATGAGTTTATTTCATATATTTATATCATTATTGTTGATTATTTCATATTATTGTTTATGTAATGATAATATAAAATTTAAAGGTATGTCATACAACTATGTGTTATATGTCAAATTTATTTTAACAAATTGTTATATGAATTAGTTTTATATAACATAAGCTTATATTCCATGCTGTCATTTTTGTAATAATGGTAGAGTTAAATATAAGTTTATGTTATAGGAGTTCTTTATTGAGAACACCTCTTATGAATTAGTTTCATAAAGCTTATGTAGATATATATTTACGTGATTAAAAGTGAATATCTTCGTGATAGTCACCTAATTAAAATGTTTATTAGTTTAACAAAGCCTTTAAGGAAATTCTATGAAGATAAGTTAATAATTAAATTAAAAAAGCTCAAAATTCATAACTGTACATGATGATTATGAGTTTAGCAAAATTTTCGAACGTATATTATGAATAATGGGGTCTTCTTGATAATTTAATTATTAAAACAATATGTCTAACAAATAAGTATATACTTTCAGATATGGCAGCTAGAAACATGATAAGTTGTATGCAATCTGATGATAAACTGGATGGTTCGAACTACGATGTCTGGCATCTGAAAGTCCAGTTCTGTTTAAATAATGACGACATGCTGGATCTCTTAACCTCCTCCATGGCTCCTCCTGCTGAAAAAGATGAACAAGGTAGGGATACTACTGCAACTAAGCAGTACAAAGAAAACCTAAAGGCATACCAGGCATGGTTCAAACGCGATCGTTCTGCACGCTAGACTATGCTGTCTTGCACGTGGAATGATCTCTTGGGTGAGTTTGAACGCTTCCACACTGCTAAGGAAATGTGGACACAGCTTAAGTTTAGGTTCGCGCAGATATCTACTACAAGGTTACATACCTTACAGCGTAAATAGATGCAGTATACTATTGACTCCAGTCATAGTATCTCCAAACACCATTGAACTATGAGTACTATGGTTTGAGACCTTAAGGTTGCAGGGTAAGAGGTTTCTAAGGAAGAACAGGTCTTGAATGTGATTAGGGTTCTTCCCAATGATAATAAATATTGGAAGAGTTTTAAAGTATTCATGACACACAGTGAGCACATCAAGACCTTCGAGGCAATATCTAAACACCTCGAAATAGAGGAAGAGTATTTAAAATTATATGCGCCTCCTAGTGTGGCATTCGTTGCCAAGGGATCGGGCCCCAAGGGCAGGAAACCTTACCGTGGTAAGAAACCTAAGATGGGCCCCCGTCCTCCTCAGAACTCTCGCTCCAATTGTGGTACTGCCAAGAAGCGTAAGGCCAAGGGCAATGGAGCTAAGGATATGGCACGTGTGAAGTGCTATAACTGTAGAAAGAAGGGTCACTTCACTCGGAATTGTCCTGAGCCAACCAAGGTACCTTCTTCCACCAAAACTCCTGAATTATATGTTTGTTCCCATGCATTCGTTGCTAACTCTCTTCCTTAATGGATTATAGACACGGGGGCAGCGAAGCACATAGTTTAGGATAGGGCTGGATCCGTGGAGTTCCGTAGCTACCCGGTGGGTTCACGGACTGTCGTACTGGGGAACGGCAGCGAAGAAGATGTCCTTGGAGTAGGAACATACCAGCTCAAACTCTGGGGAGGAAATAAGCTGCTTCTTCATGACGCCCTCTATGCATTTGGGGTGCAATGCTCCTTAGTTTCTTATATTTCTTTAGTAAGATTAGGTTTTACTTTTGGTTTTCGTCTAGACGGTTTAGATTTGTTCTATAATCGCAATTTGTTTGGCCAAGAAACTTTGAAAGGAGATTTCATTGTTTTGGATTTGGATGATAACTATAATAATATATCTTCTGCTTATGTTTCATACTTTGGCTCCAATTCTGAATCTGTTAAGTGGCATGCGAGACTTGGCCATGTGGGCCAAGATAGGGTAAATAGGCTAGCTAAAGAAGGTCTTCTAGACCGACTCACTAGGGTTAAGTTGTCTAAGTGTGAGTCATGTTTAGCTCAAAAGGCAACAATGAAGCCTTTTGGTAAGGCCTCGAGATTATCTAGTCCCTTATAATTAATCCACTCAGACATATGCGGACCCATAAATGTTAAAGCATGACATGGGGCTATCTATTTCATTACTCTCATAGACGATTATTTATGATATGGGTATGTATACCTACTATCTCATCGCTATGAGGCACTCAATGTGTTCAAATGTTTCGTAGCAGAAGTAGAGACTCAATTGGAACGTAGGGTTAAGATCCTTCGAACTGATCAAGGTCGTGAATGCCTCTCTGATATGTTCAAGGAGTTCTGTAAGGAAAAAGGTATACAAAGATAGCTTACGATTCCACGCACTCCACAACAGAACCGTGTTGCGGAATGCAGGAATCGTACAATGCTTGACATGGTCAGGTCAATGATGACACATGCTAACCTCCTAATCAGTTTTTGGGGGGATGCGTTGCTTAGGTAGCCTACATCCTTAACTGTGTGCCGAGAAAAAGTGTACTTGCCACACCATATGAGTTATAGTTTGGTAAGAAACCATCCATGGACCATTTACACCCATGGGGTTCGGCCGGCTATGTGAATAATCCAACCCATAAACATGGAAAACGTGATCCAAGAGCCATCAAATTGGCGTTCATTAGGTATCCCGCACAATGTAAAGAATATGTGATGTACAGGGAATACCCAAATGGTGGCATGATAGAAATAGATTCCCGCAATATTGATTTTCTCGAGGATGAGTTCCCGACCATTAGTGAAGTTAAGAATAATGTCGAACTGTTTGAGTTATAGCAAAACATCCAACCATCATTTGATGAGGGGGAGAATTTGGATTCTAACCAAGTCACCGAAGATGGTATGCCTCCCCTACCCGAAGGAAATGGGGGAGACTTGTCTGCTCAGGAGAATGAGATTCATCCTCGATCTCCTATACATGAGGAAAGTCAACCTGTAAGTGAGGTCCGTCCTCAATCTCCGGTTCCCGAACATGCAGTTAGTCCACATGTTCGGGATCCTACGCCCTAGAGAGATAGTGGGAGCAACTCTCCACATACTCAGGGTCCCACACCTCTTAGAGAAGAGGGGGAGGATTCTTCTCCTAGGCAGACAAACAATGAAGGCCTCAGGCTCTGAAGGAGTGAGCGTGGAAGAATTCCTCGACGATATTTTCAAATCGAAAAGGAAATATTCCTATGCACTCCCTTGGAAGTTGAGGAACCTACCTCTTATCAAGAGCAATTGACTCACCAAAGCACAAAGTGTGGATAGATGCCATGAGGGATGAGATGAGCTCGATGGTAAGAAACAAGATTTGGGAACTTGTTGATCTTATACTTCAGCATAAGTCTATTGGAAACAAATGGGTTTTCAAAATAAAACGCCGGATAGATGGTTCGATCGATAAGTTCAAAGCCTATTTGTGAAACGGTTTACACAAATTAAGGGTGTAGACTATGAAGAGACATTTTTTCCTGCAGTGAGATTTACCTCTATTCGCCTGCTCCTAGCTCTGGTTGCCCATTTGGATTTAGAGTTGTTTCAAATAGACTTAAAGACTGCTTTCCTTAATGGTAGCCTTAAGGAAGAGATCTATATGGACCAACCCATTAGTTTTGTGTCAAAGGGACAAGAGGACAAGGTGTGTTGTCTTAAAAGGTCCATATACGGTCTTAAGCAGTCTTCCAGATCTTGGTACTTAATATTCCATGAAGCTATAACTTTGTTTGGCTTATCCATGGTTTCAGAGGACCACTATGTGTATGTCAAAAGATCAATTGATGGAATTATGTTCGTTATCCTATATGTTGACGACATACTACTGGTTGGGAAAAATTTGGAAATGATCGAAGTCACTAAGAAGTGGTTGTCGTCTGTCTTTGAGATGAAGGACATGGGTGAAGTCAGATATGTCCTAGGCATGGAAATAATAAGGAATTGTCCTAAGAAATGTTTAGGTATGAGTCAGGAGGCATATATCAAGAAAGTCTTAGAACGATTCCGCATGCATTATTCCAAACCCGTAGACACTCTAAACCTTAAGTCTCGACCAATGCCCAAAAACAGATAAAGAAAAGGAGGCCGTGAGCAATGTCCCCTACGCTAGTGCTGTAGGAAGCTTAATATACACCATGTTATGTACATGGCCGAACATTTGCTTTGCGATTGGTTTCATAAGTCGTTACTAAAGTAACCCAGGACAAGTTTATTAGCAGGCTATCAAGAGAATCATGTGCTACCTTCGTGATAAAACCGACTTGGTCCTATGCTATCAAGGCAGGGATCTCAAGTTGACAGGATATTCAGACGCCGATTACGGTGGTGACTCGGATGAGTCCAGGTCAACCTTAGAATATGTGTTCACCCTGGGTGGGGGAGCCATATCATGGTGTATTAAGAAGCAAGACTGCATAGCTCTGTCGACCATGGATGCAGAATATGTTACATGTACCTTAGCCACACAGGAGGCAATGTGGCTTAGGAGTTTCCTCCAGGATCTCAACCTCACTCCTAGAGTTGATGATCCTGTAGAGATGCTATGTGACAACACAGCCGCCATTCAGTTCGCTAAAGATCCGAAGTTCCATCGGAAGACCAAGCACATCAAGAGGCGTTATCACTTTGTGCGAAATGCCATAAAGACAAAGGAGGTTGCCATCAAGTATATACCCACTAACAAGATGATCGCTAATCCATTAACTAAACCAATTCTTAAAGATGCTTTCAAAGCACATTCATTGAGTCTAGCACTTCGCAGAATTTAGTTTTTAGATAGAATATTGTCATGTATGACAGTTACGTTCTTCTTATAATGAGCATTTATGAAATAAAGATTGAAGGTTCTTTTTCTAAATGCTTTGTGATTTATTTGTTAGACATGTTGAAATGTCATAGGCTTTTGATTGGCCTAGTCACACAGGCAATTGCCCTGACGCTTGAGTAGCGGGTAGGATGAGACAGAATAATATTGGCACTAGGGGTGTAATATTGATTACTCATACTGGAGGTGTATGAATGACAAATAGTCGCCTTAGTAAGTCTAAGATGAGACTCGAGGGAGTCAAATATGAGACATGAT
This sequence comes from Carnegiea gigantea, assembly GCA_029747015.1. Classification (NCBI taxonomy): domain Eukaryota; kingdom Viridiplantae; phylum Streptophyta; class Magnoliopsida; order Caryophyllales; family Cactaceae; genus Carnegiea; species Carnegiea gigantea. The sequence continues at coordinate 1,189,091 of JAKOGI010000059.1, read as the reverse complement.
TTCATACTGAATCCTTAAAAGCCGAATCTTAAGTGTTAAGATTAGCATTTAGTATATTAATCTAGTGGCTTAGATTGGATTTTTGGGGTAAGAATCTAGAATGATGGTTCGCATGGCATATAGAGTGACGGTCCCAAGTAAGTGGGAGTTACGTCATGACACACATCTCATACTGTATCTGTTTAAAAGATGACCATATATGGAGTGATAATTGACCTCCATATCTCTTGTCACTGTGTGACCCTGTAGAGGATGACCCTTTGACTTAAGGCTATGGTACGAAGTCAAGGCTTGATATTGCTACTTTAATGTGTTTTCTCAAGAACCATGAAGTATAGGGTTCAGTGAGAACATATTAGGAAAGCAATTAAGCTAAGATGCAATATCATGAGTGTTTAAGGAAAAGTCTATCCGTCATCACCAATATCAGCTCGGACGATTATATTGAGTATATAATCATATGATATATCATGGCATAAGGGATTGTAAATGCCACTGGTGATATTTAGGGTGACTTAGGGTATTGTATTTTGCGAAAATATTATGTTAGTTAGATGGTAACTGAATATATCACTGCTTGTTGCTTTTCGGTCACACGTCCTATTCCCAGTATGAAGCGTGAGGAGTCATGATTCATGGAGAGCATGTATTTGTGGCCTTTGTGGGAGTGAGAGCTGTTGGCTGAGCCTATTAAGTGAGGCCCGACAGCCACAAAGTGTTGCCCTAGGTAACCCTAGTTGCCCCCCATAACCTATAAAACGAGGTTTGGAGGGGTCAGCCAAGATACGCACAAGTCTCATCTCTCACATTCTCCTCCCCCTCCCCACAGTTGCCTTACCATCACTACCAGGTATTCGAGTTTAGGACGTGGACAATCATAAGGCGATTCTGTTAGCCGTCCCCTCATCACTAATTCATCGACTAACCTCGACAGTCGTTTCCACATCCAGATCAGTCATATTTTGTCTAACAGGTATAATAACGACAGAGAAGATCTAGTGACCCGAACTTCCTTTGATAGATTGAGTCATTCGTATACCTTATGTCTAATCCTGAAATGAGGGGGGTTCCAAACCCTTTATTAACAAGGCAAACAAGTAAGCCATCAGTAAATGGGGCTTGGATAATCTCCTTCGAGGCAACCAGTGACACGTTCTCTAGTTTAATGGTGTCCTAAAGATCAACTCAGAGGTAATATCAAATGTTAGGAGCTTATCCGAGGAGTCATAGTTTGCATACATGAAGTAAGCTCTGATTAAGTAGCTGTTGTCTCTGCCTTGAGGTGGGGTTAAGGAGCACAGCTCTTGGTGCCCTGAGGAAAGCTTCTGACATTGTTGAGCTACTGCTGTTGTCAGATGAATGCCTTGTAGATTGGGAGATGTCCATGTTTATACCGGTCTCAATGTAGTCTAAATCTGGGGTGTAAGTTATGGTGGTTGATTTGTCTGTGTACCTTGCATCCGTGCCGCAATCAATGCTTATCATGAATTATGTTATAAGTCACGCGAAAAGATGAAAACATGACATTAGTTGGACTTGCACTTGCACATATGCTTATATAGCTAGTCATCTACAGTTACCTTGGTCCCTTTCAAGGATGAAGAGACCTTTTGCAGTTATTATAAATATGTGTCTTTGAGGCCGTTAATTTGCTACTTCATGGCAAAGAAGTAGAGGATAACAAATTGAGACATTAGATTTGGTCCACTAGGAATGAGAGCTTAAGAACAAAGAGTTCCAAGTTCTAACACTAGCCAGAAATCGATCAATCTATCGGCACTTAGTAACCCATAGTACTAATAACACCAAAATCAATCCTATGTGTATACTGTCAAGGGATGATATATAAAGAACTCCAGATGTAGAAACCTTGCCACTTAAAGAAAGAAACCCACAAAAATCTTTTGGAAACGAGCCATAATAACTAATGCAAGCAAAACTTTATACCCATTATGCATAAGAATTAAGCACCTTGTTCTAAGGATTGCATAAATGGGAGGAGAAGAGAATCATGGAAAACTAACATGACTGATCGTCCTATGAATCTACAAGCACTAGAAGAGCTAAAAAGGTTATGAATGCCTTCCAAACTGGTACTGCCATCTTCTCGTTCATTGCCTACTGACTTGGCTTGCTCTTTTTAGATAATAGAAAACTAATATACATAATGTAGGGGGAAATTGTTGACCAAGCGTAATGTTCACATTATTATGCTATTAATTGGGCAGTCATAAATGATAAATTATGTATCGTTCATGCCCATTAAATTCCTGTTAAATACTCATTGTCAGTTACAAACTGTGTGCTATTATATTAAGAGGTGACCTAATTCCATAGGAGTAGCCCCTAACCAAAAATAGCAGCCCTCACTCTCTCCTCCCTTCTCTCACGCTAGCCTTACCATCATTCGGGTTCGGGTTTGGGGCGTGACAATTCCTGTGACTCTAGTAGCCATCGTTGATCCAAGTTCAACTATTCATAGGCAATCTCCGAGCATTGAGGTCCTATGCTTCCACACCGAGGTACGTCCTTATTTTTCAACAGTAGTATCAGAGCCAAATTGCTCGGTATTAACTTCGATTCAATCAGTCATGATATATGCAATTAGTTCATTTAATTAACAAATTATGCTAATTTGAATATGTTAGTAGCATGATTAAGTTTATTCTTTAAGTACCCTGAATCACTATGGCTCGACCTCTACCTTCGCATAAACCCTAGGTATGGCCAAAGTGGGCAAAGACAGAGAATCAGCCTAGTCTCCCACACCAAACTCCACCGTTACTATTGCCAATTTTATGGGCGAGGTGGTAGCCGTGATGGCAAGGCATTTGTGGCCCACCAAGCCGCAAATCTGGCTGGCCCTTTATCCAAATTACTTATATATTTATAAAAAAATGTAGAACGTTACCTGAGAGACTGACACAGACTCGCCATCGCCTTTATGGCTACAACGGCGGTTGTCTTGATCAGGCCTTCGTAGCCTAAGCAAGACGACTTTTGCTTTTCACGACAATAATAACAAAAAAGAAAAAGGAAATTTTGAAAAAAGTGTAAATGAGGAGGAAAGTTCTAAAGTACCTAACAAAAAGCCGCCCGGAAGGGTGGCGCGTGTATGTCATACGTCGCGCAACGAAGGCCATCTTCAATTTTCTTCTTCCTCCTCAGCCCCCCAATCCAGCGATCTACGTATCACCGACCATAAAAATTTGAAATCCATCGTATTAGAGGCGCGTGAGGCCCACATGCCATCGTCTCAGTGGCACGTTGGTTGCATAGGTCACATCCCTGGACTCGGTTTTGGCCGATCTATGCTCTAGTGGTGTCGTATTCAATTGGAGAGGCTAGATTTGAAGTTGTGGGCCCTCGATTTGAGGCGAAGGGGCATTCATTCTTGCATCATTTGGGTATTTTAGGGTGATTCAGTGGCTATATTTAGCTGTCATAGAAAGCTAAGCCGATAGGGGTAGCTGTTTATGGCGCCGACGGAAGAACAAGGAGTTGTGAGCTCCAATTTTCCCGATGTGAATGAGAGTACACACAAATAGAGAGACTGTTTTTTACGGTGAGAGAGTCTGAGGGCTCTGGAGATAGAAAGTGAAAAGGCCAAACCCTTAGAGGAAAAAGGAGGGGGGCTCGGGGGTTTATTTGGGTATTGTTCAATAGTTTGTTTTAGTTTCACATATTGCTTAAACCTAATTTATATTTTAAACTAAGGTTGTAATTTGTGGCATGTTAAGAATATTATTATTGTTACATTATGTTTTTAATTATGTCTATAAGCTACCATGGTTCATGCAGTTAGTTTATTAGTTGAATTAAGATATTGAATTAATTTTAATTCAGAATGCATGAATTTGTTATAAAGCATTAATATGTTTAATGTCGCATATAAATTTGTTTTATATATGTATCAATTCGAAATTTTCATGCCGAGTGTCTATTAGATAATCAATTGAATTGAATTTATTTTCATATATAAAATTAGTATATGTGATATGAATTTGTTTCATATTACTAGTAACATTATATAATATTGCATTTGAAATTTTTGAAGTTTCATATTGTGTTATATTGTACATAATATTGTGTTTTATATCACATGAATTCATTTCATGTAATTTAAAATGCAAAATGTTATTTGACTAAGTTTCATGCCATTATTGGATACATATGGTATGTGATTATTTCATCAATCCGTTTCATGAAATTTAAGTTCACAATATTATATTAATACTTTTATTAATGATTTATGAGTAATGTTTGAATATGTTTCAAATAATTCATAATATTGCATGAATGTGTTTTATGCTAGTTATGTAATTAAGCAAACCATTATAAATCCATTTCATAAATGTGTTAGTAATTATATAAATTTATTTTAGATAATTATTTGCAAGTGTTATGTGAATAGTTATGATGAGTTATGTTCCATAAGTTATATTATTTGTTTTATATTATATTGTATTAAACATGTTACATGAATATGTTTCACGTCAATAATCACTTAGTGATATTATACAAATATGTTTTACTTAATTACATAATTTGCTAGTTGTTTTAGTGCTTTTCCCTCACACAAATTAATGATTATGTATTTGTTTCATATATCCTGCTAATTATCTAATTTAGTAGTATTTTATGAATTTGTTTCATAAAATCTAAATTTATAAAAATATGAATGTGTTTTATAATTTACGAGTGAGATTTGAATAAGTTTCATATTATCTATAATTATATATAAATGTGTTTTATATAATATTCTTTAGGCTTCAATGTACTTCTTTTGTAACATGTTCAAATATGTTTTGCAATATAGATTCATTTTATTATAAAAATACGTGCTATATAATAATATGAATTTTATGGTTGATATGTGATTGATAGATTTTTAAATGACATATTAGTAGTTATATAAATTCGTTTTATGTAATGAGATAACTTCATATAAATTTGGTTTACATGATAAAGTTGAATATCTTTGTGATATTTCTGAAATATTAATTAGTTTAACCATTATGCTCTCCATTAATGTTGTTTTATGGAAAAATATGACAATTAAATTATAAAAACTTCTAATTTATGTTTGTTTGTGATGATTATGAGTTTAGCGAAATTTTCGATCATGCGACATGAATGGAGTTTTTGATAATTTAATTATTTGAAAATATGCCTACTGTCTATCTTTTAAAATATATACTTTTAGATATGGCAATTAACGTATGATTCGTAATTCGTTTATAAATGAAAAGCTTGATAGCGCTGACTATGATATAAAGTATCAGAGGATTCAATTTCTTCTGAATGAGCGTGAAGTGTTAGAACACTAGTCAGGTTCTAGGTCTCCTAGAGTGGCAAAGATTAGAGGTGGAAAAAGCTGACCCAATACGATTACCGACCCAAACCCGACACGAAGTTAAGTGGTTTTGGGTATTAAGTTTAAACCTGTTTAGTTAAATAGGTTGACACGGTAAACCCGTTTAATTAATTAGGTTAGGTTCAAGTTGAGAATATCGACGTGAAAAAAATAGCTATTTACCCCATTTAATTAAACGAGTTAAATAAGTTTACTTATTTACTGTTTATTTATCGTTTACCGTTTGTTGTTTACATTTTCTATGAGAATTAGACTTTGGAGAATTAGGTTTTGTGGTCTCTTTTGTGGACATATTGGTTGTTGACTTGCTGGTTATGTTATTAAAAGTTCAAACAATTTGGCTTTATTTGCTGTTGTTTACGACTTAACTTGGACATGATTTATAATGTAAGTTGTTGGTTTTTATGTGAACTTTCTAGGTTGTAAAATTATGCTACTTATTATTTTACTGGAATAGACTCTCATTGAAGTATGTAAGTTAGCTTCTATTTTGGTGTACTTTTGAAAGCAGCTATACCTTAAGAGGCTGGAAAATATGTAATTTGTTTGATAAATTATCTTTGGTTGAACTTTGTGTTGCAATTAAATGAGTTGGTGGGTAAATAGGTAACCCAAACCTAACCTGCTTTACTCATTTATGTAAACGGGTTAGGTTCAGATCAACCCCTTTAAATGTTAAGCGGTTTGGGCTGAATTTTTTCAACCCATTTATTAAGCGGGTCGAGTTCAAGTTCGGGAGTTTTCAATCCATTTAACTTCGACACGAACACGAACATGAACCCAACCCTATACGACACATTACTTAGCTCTAACAAAGATAGTATTGCTAGTGAGCAGTATCGAGAAAACTTAAAATCATACCAAAAATGGTTTAAGAATGGATCGATTAATGTGCTATACTTCATCGTATTGCAACTATGACGATCTAGTGAGGAAATTAAAAGTTATCCCATTGTTGAGTACATATGGGATTAACTTAGCATCAGGTTCGTCCAGATTCATTTCCTCTTAAAGTTTTAGACCTAAGGGTAGTATTGCTCAATGGAAAAAGGCTAAGTGAAACAAAGAGATGCATATAGCATGTATGAAGTGTTATAACTGTGGAAATAAGGGACCCTGCACTCGGGATTGTCCTAAGCCGATTGAGGTACCTTCTTTCCTAGTTGCTTCTGGATAATATGTGTGCTCCCAAGTATTAGTTGCCAATTATGATCCTTAGTGGATTGTAGACAGGAGCAACCAGGCACATAGTTCAGATCGAGTTGATTTTGTGAGCTTTCATTGTTACCTGGTGGGTTCACGAATTAGTGTTTTAGGTAATAACAGTGAAGATGATGTCCTTGAATTAAGGACATATCATCTAAAACTCCTGAAGGGACTATGTCTCTTCTTCATAATGCTCTCTATGCACCTGGGGTGTGATGTTCCCTTGTGTCTTTTGTTTATGAGATTAATTTTCTTTAGTTTTAGTCTAGATGTCTTAGATATCGCATACAATGGCAATTTAATTGGCCATGTCACATTAAAAGGTGTTTTTAATGTTTTGGAGGAAACAAGACATCTTCTATCTTTGCCTCATTTTCGACTCTATTTTAGGCATGCTCAACTTGACCATGAGGATCAAGGTAGAGCTAACAAACTAGCTAAAGATGTTCTTTTAAGACCAACTCACTGTGCTTAAGTTGCAAGACGTGAGTTATGTCTAGCTAGTAAAGCAATATGAAATCTTTTTGTAAGGTTTTGAGGGCATTAAATCCCTTAGTGTTCGTTTGATAAACCTTTATTTTACACACTTTTAGGCATGATTTTTACCTCTCATATTGGCGATTTCTAGTAAAATCCCGAGAGTTTAGAGGTCGATTACTCATGCTTTACCTCAAATCTACCTAAAAGTTATGTTTTTGTGCTTACAGGAGTATGATTTGAATAAATGAGGAAAACAAGCTAATGCCGTGCCAAATAGGAGCTAAAAAGGAGGATTTCAAGCCAAAAGAGAGTGGCACGGTGGCACCATGCCATGCAGACTGACCGTGCCACCCAGAGGCACGAGGAAACGCAAGCCAGGGATGTGGCACGGTGTGACCGTGCCACATTAATTTTTCCCGTATAGTCGCGATTTGGCGTTATAACGAGGGGAGGATGCTTTTCTCTATTGCTCTCTCTCGAAAATAGGCGATTTTAGGGTTCTTATGTTTCATCTTTCGTTGTTATTCAATTGAAGGCTTGAGATCGAATTTGATTTACGCTTTTAGCAGATTGTCACTGCAGATTATATAGAGTACATTCCTTTACCTTTTCTCTCACGTTTTAATTTAAGTTTCATGCTTTTTGGCATGTTTGTGTTCTTGATTGAGAGTGTGATTAGAATGATGTTTAGTGGCTAAATTTCTTAATCTTGGATTGGATGTAGCCCCTATGATGTGATTTGGATTGTTGTCCTAGGTTCTTGTGAATTTACGCCCATATTATAATTGAACTCTCACTTAGCATGCCAGGTGTTCGATGAATTGCCTGAGAGGGTCAAACTCATGTTCGTAATTAGGGTTTAGGAGATTAACAAAAGTTAAGTCCTTTACTTAGAGTGGCTTTGTGAACGATTGAATCTCTTAACATGAAAATAGTTAGGGTTTCAATTGGAAATTAGGATTACACAATCTTGTGGTTTTGCGACTCTAGTTTTATGAAAATAGATAACTAGAGCAGCCTGACTAGTCTAATGACCTTTGAGAGAAGGCGTAGATGCTTTTAATTGGTAATTATTCCATTTCAGTTGTCTTGCGGGTGGATTCACATGACCTAGTGTATATTCCAATGGACATCATAGTGTGGTGAACCCCAATCGAGGATTCTCACCATTACTGATCTAGATTTAACAGAATTAGAATTAGGTAAACCCACTTCACTAGACTCTAGCCTGGATTGAGTGTTAAAGGTTGATTCGGTGGTTAAAACTAAGTTCCTCGTGGACACGACCCGTACTTGCCTTTGCTGGCTACAACCGGCACCGTGCACTTGCGGTATATTTTTAACTCAACAAGTTTTTGGCGCCGTTGCCGGGAGCTTGTTTGTTTTCAACATCGAAAGCGATTTTAAACGCGCAAGATTAGGCTTTTTCTCTTTTTTCTTTCTCTTTCCCCTTTCCCCTTTTCTTCCTCCTTGCTTGTTTTTACTCTTGCTTGAGCCTGCTTACGCTTGGTATAGTTTTTGGCTTTGTATGCACAGGTGCAGTCAGGGGAGTCACAACTTGCTTCCCTTGAATCCTGAAATTGAAGCTACTGCTCGCAAGCAAAGCGGCGCACGCAGAAAGAGGCAAGCCGAATCTACCATGGTAGCGCAAGACAACCGAGTTCTGAGGGACTATGCTATGCCTCAGTCGCTGGGTATTAGTTCATCTATAGTGAACCCTGCAGTTGAGGTCAACAACTTTGAGTTGTGCCCGGCCCTCATTTCCTTGGTGGAGCGCGATCAGTTCGGTGGGCATCTATTTGAGAACCCCAACATGCATCTTCGCAATTTTCTTGCGAAGTGTGACACGATTAAGCTCAATGGGGTCCCCACTGACGCCATTAGACTGAGATTCTTCCCGTTCTCTTTGAGGGACAGAGCTAGAGACTGGCTCCAAAATGAGGAGCCCAACGCCTTCGCCACCTGGGATGCGCTCTCCAAAGCATTTTTGAGCAAGTACTTCCCTCCAGGGAAGACAGCCAAGTTGAGAGCCGACATCACTTCCTTCGCCCAGTTGCAAAGTGAATCCTTATATGAGGCTTGGGAACGGTTCAAAGACTTACAACGCTAGTGCCCCCACCACGGAGTCCCTGACTGGCTCCTTATCTAGACTTTTTACAATGGCCTTGATCAGTCCCTGAAGATGTCCATTGATGCTGCTGCTGGGGGTGCACTTATGGGGAAATCCATTGAAGTGGCCAAGGCCCTACTGGAAGACATGGCCGCCAATAATTATCATTGGTCCAACGAGTGGGGCCCTCAAAAGAAGAGTGGAAGTAAATACGAAGTGGATGCTGTAGACATGTTGGCAAGCAAGGTTGATGCCCTTGCCCAGAGGTTTGATAGGTTGAGCACCCCTCACCCAGGGAGCCCCTCTAATGCTATGTATGCAGTTGGGATGTCATGTGAGGTATGCGGTATTCAAGGACACATAGCTGATGAGTGTCAAGCCCATCTCCAGGGCGCGGAGCAAGTCAATGCCTTCCAGAATTACAACCCACACCCGCAGGGAAACCCATACTCAAATACCTACAATCCCGGTTGGAGAAATCATCCAAACTTCTCCTACTGCAACAACAATCCCATGCCACCCAATCCTTCCCAATCACAACCACAACCTCCCGGTTTCCAATATAGGGCCCCTTATGCCCAATCTCCTCAACAACCTCCTCCTCAACCCAAGTCGAACTTGGAAAGCATCATGGAGCGTTTCATCGCCACACAAACTAAGACTAATGAGGTTCTTAGTGAGCCGATTAATCAACTGAACGCCAAGTTCGACGCTATGGCCTCTCATCAAAAGGCGATGGATGCTCAGATCGCCCAGATAGCCCAGCAGGTTAGTCATCTCTCTAGACCCCAAGGACACCTACCGAGTCAGCCTGAGACCAACCCCAGAGGTCATGTCAATGCTATCTCAACTGTGAGGGAGGGATTGGAGGAGAGTCCGGTGATGGTTCTTCAAGAGACAGTTTCAGTTCCTGATTCTGTAGGAACCGAAAAGCAGCAGAATGAGAATGGGCTGAACTCTATGGTGCTAATGCATCCCGCACCTCCTCTCCGTCCCTACCAGCCACCAGTACCCTATCCTCAGAGGTTGGCCCGGGCCAAGCTATTCCAGCTTGAGTCCAAATATGCGAGATTCTTGGAAGTGCTGAAACGTGTCTATGCTGATACCCCTTTCTTAGAAGCTCTGCGGCAAGAACCTTTCTGCCTGCAGTTTGTGCGAGACTTTTTATCCAAGAAAGGTGAGCCCGAGGGAGGATCAGTGATATCCATTGGCCGGGTGGGCAGCTCAATCCTACAGTCACCTGCCAAGCTGCAAGACCCGGGTGATTTTTCCATCCCTTGCTGCATTGGGGATGTGCAAATAGAGGGAGCGCTCTGCGACCTGGGGGCCGGCGTGAGTTTAATGCCCCTCTCCCTCTACCGGAAGTTGAGGTCGCTGAAACTCACCCCCACCACCATATCCGTTCAGCTGGCTGAAGGCTCCACTAGGAGACCTATAGGCATTTTGGAGGATGTTCCAGTTAAGGTGGGTAAATTCGTTATCCCTTGCGATTTTCTCGTCTTGGACATGCACGAAAGTTCTCATACGCCTATCATACTGAGATGACCTTTTTTGGCTACCGCTGGGCCGAAGATAGACGTAAAGGCCGGCACGATCTCGTTCGAGATACTTGGAAAGAGGGTGGATTTCTGCCTCCCTTCGGCGCCCGTCATCTGTCCCTCTCCTGTTGCACCCATGCCAGCCATTCCTTCTGCTACTGCCTCGAGGGTCGAGGTTTTTGATGGGGATGGATGCCTCTACGTATGGCCCACAGCGTTTAAGGATCCGCCGCTGATCCCATCTACTTCGGGGGCAATCACTGCCGATATTGGGGAGCTAGTCGAACCCACTCCACCATTCTATACACCCACTTCTGCACCTCCCGCGTCATCACCGTTCACCATTTGGAGGTAAGGGTCAAGCTAAAGACCTTAAACAAGCGCTTCTTGGAGGCAACCCAAGCTTTATTGCTTTCGCTACCCAAAAAAAAAAAACAAAAAAAAAGGAGCACGGAACCAGAGATTTAGCATGGTGTAATCGTGCCCTAGGGCACGACCGTGCCATAATTCTCTCTTCCCCCAAAAAAACAAAAAAAAAGAAAAAAAACAAAAAAAAGGGTAGCACGGGGGCAGCATGCCTCGCGGCACCCGTGCCCTTTTTCTCACCCCCCCAAAAACAAAGATGAAGAACAAACGGGCCGGGCAGCGAAGTAGCACGGTGTGCCTGTGCCATGGGGCACGACCGTGCCGATTTAAAAACTGCCGAAAAACCCTCTTTCTTCCTCTTCTTCTTCTTTCTTTCTCCTTCTCCACCATTCGAACCCTTCGCTCTCTCTCTCCTCTGTGTGCGTCCCTCACCCCTCTCCTCGCCATTTTCACTCACTCAAGCTCTCAAATCCTCTCAAATCCTCTCAAATCCTCTCCCTTCTTCCTCCATTCTTCTATTTCTTCATCTCTTTTCATTTTTCCCTCACTATTTGGCCCTTTTCACCCCCAACCGCCTCAAAACCCATATTTTACTTTCTCTCTCTAAAGCCCAAAAACCTCCATTGTTGAGGTTTAAGGTTGTAGAGAGCGAAATTGATACTACTCCCACCTTTCTCATCTCCTTCTGAGTCCAGATCTGCAATTATTTCAACAATGGGAAGGAAACGAACCGAGAAGCCTTCCAAGGGTCCATCCCTACCCAAGAAATCGTCAAGAGCAACATCGTCCTCAACTGTGCCTGCTGCTGTTAAAGGTACTAAAGATGCTTTCCCTCTTATTTTACCAGCTAGTAGTAGGGGTTTACAATTTGTTAGTGATGACCAAAAGTCTCGTTATGAGCTTTTAGCTACTAGGCATGCTAGTGAGCAAAAATTCTTCCATGCTGATTCCTTGCGGACCTTAGGAATATTGGATGACATGTTGACTCTGTTTGGTCAATTAGGGTGGACTGATTATATTAACATGCAATACACATCCTATGACCGCCTTATGGTCGAGTTTTTGAGTTCGTTAGCTGTTGATTGGGATGGTAGTTGTAATGGTCAGGAAGTCACCATTTATTTTCGAATGTTTAACATTGATCACCGGATGAGTCTGAGAATGTTTAATGACCTCTTGCGACTCCCGGGGGCCGATGGGGCATATAGGGATGTACCCTCTTTGTGGCGACCTGACCCCGTTTGGTTGAGCATCACCTGCTCCAAACGGAAAGAGTATATTAATAGGTGGGGGCGACCTAGAGTCTTTGACCCTCGACAGGCCAAGGCTACCGACATTTGTAATGTCAACCTTCGGTACCTTCAGCGCCTAACGGCGAACATTGTTTTTGGAAGCAACGACAACCAGAATGGTTGCCGGAAGGCCGAACTGTTTATTATCTGGTACGCCCTGTCAGGCACCGCTCTCGACACGGGGGCCTTTATAATCCACCACCTGGCGGAGGTAGCCAAACCTCGTAACCGAAATGTCCTTAGTGTCGGCGGTACTATTACCGCCATCGCTATTGCCTTAGGCTATGGTTCGAGACTCTCTTCTCTCGAGCCCCATTTTCTGAGTGGTCACCTCGACCTCGGTACCCTTCACCACATGCATATCATAAATACCCGAGGTGAAACCATTAGGTACCCCCACCATACGACCATCCTTTTCAACCTTCTCAACTCTGAGCGCACCACGGTCGCAAACAAAAGAAACTGGAATTGCGACGGGCGCATTATTAGGGCCACTGTTCTTCCTAGTGAGAAGCAGTTGGCCGCTGACCTGGATCTAGATGAGGGCGAGGAGAGTGAGGCGGGTAGTGATGAGGGTGATGACGCTCCTGAGACCGAAGCCGCGGCCGCGGCCAGTGGTGTCCTTATCCCTCCTGAGGCCATTCCGCCACCACCACCCCTTCACCCACCATTCACCCATCTGACGGGTGGGTCTTCCTCCTCCGCGGCCTACATGCCGCTCGACCCCACGTTCCTTCAGTCTTTCTCTAACCTCCAAATGGAGGTGTCGGGTCTTAGGGAGGGTTTTAGTGGCATGCGCCACGATATCCAGCGCATTTCTGGGCGCATGGATTCCATTGAGGAGGGGGTGAGTCACTTTCGCGGTTATATTGACCGCCAAGAGCAGAGGGAGATGAGACGGATGCAGCGTGAGGAAGAGCGGGCGATTCGAGTGGCCCGTGAGTATGAGGAGAGATGAAGGATGAACGAACTGCTTTGGCGCCAGTCCGAGTCGATTCGACAGCTGGAGGAGCGTCTTCGCTCTTTGCCGGACGCCCCTGCCGGCTCGTCGTCCTCCCCACCCTTTGACCAGGGCGGCTCCTCCCCTTCCTACCCCTTTCCCCCGCCCTTTTGGCCTCCACCTGGGCCCGATGGCGCCCAGTGACTGTCTTCTGTTCCCCCTTCCCCCCACTTGTTTCATCTTACTTCCTATCTTTTTCATTGGGGACAATGAACCGCTTAGGCACGGGGGGGTGAGCTCACCAGCTGTTAGGTGACGATTTGTGGTTTGTCTTGGCTTGTATATACCCCTTTGCATATAGCATCTAGCTCTCATTTTAGCTTCGGTGCATTTTTAGGATGCATTAGTTTTCGTTTTATTTTTCTATTTCGATAAGCATATAGGATAGCGCATATAGATAGGTAATGCATTGTATATATTTTATTTTCTAACCCTTGGTCTCAAGTGGACATTTGTCGAGTGGAGCTTCACAAGACTACGAGGTAATTCTTCCAACTCTACTCTTCATTTATTTACTCATTGACTGCTTAGGGTGATTTATTGTTTTCGTCGTTTCGCCTTTGAAGAAAAAAAGAAAAAAAACAGAAAAGAAAAAAAAAAACGGAAAGGGTTTTGAAAACCCCTCCTATGACGATGACCAAGGCATTGTGGATCAGTTGATTGACATGGTTGTGTATGCTTGTGGGTTCTTTGTGGCAAAATGTGTTTGATTGATAATTTTGAAAATGTTTTGACTACATTGTCCGGTTTGCATTCCTGGTTGCCCTTGAAACCCCTCTCGTCATGATTGATTATTCCTTATAAGTAGGACATCCTTGGGGTTGGTTGTATTGTTTGGTAGTGTGACCCGTGAGATTTTGAGCCTATAGACTAATCCATCAATTTAGTCTCACATTCTTTTTCCTGTGTGTCTCGTCCATGACAACATCTCTAGAACTTGCTTGGATTCTCTTTGAAACCACATCTCGCATGTACATAACAATGAAATGATAGAGGCATTTATTTGTTTTTGAGCTACATAGCCAAATTACCACCCGTGATTCAATGTTTTTAACCCTTTGCTTACCCCTTTGAACCTTACACGTTTTTGTTATGAACCTTTCACTGCTAGCTCTTGGCCTAAACACATTTCTTACCTTTCAGCCAAAGCTAGTAGAGCAACGCTTCACTATTCTATTGGTAGTTGTGGGTGTTATGCACAGTTGTGGTTAATTTGGTATGTACGGGGGCTGCATCCTCGTAGCTATTTGGGAATTGATTATTTTGTTGTTGTGCATGCCAATCACTCATTTTCTTGTCCTTACCCAAAAAAAAAAAGAAAAAAAGGAGAAAAGGAAAGGGAAAAGAGAAACTTATTGAAACCTAAAAAGGGTGATAAATAAGAGTGTTTGGCATGATGGTATGGTACATTCCCGATGGCCCTTCTGTTTTAGGGCGTGCTTGTGTTCCTAATGAGAGTGCGATATGATTTGTTTAAGTGTTGGTTGCTCACTAGTTATGGTTTTCAGCTCCTCACTTCCCAAATTGTTTATCCCCCTCCTGCCTGCGCCCTTAGCCCCATTTCAACCCTACAAAGTCCTCTTGATTGTTGTTGCGTATATTGCACTTTCGTGGTGGAGAATTGAGAATCCTACCAAGCCTATGGTAGATTGTTTAATTGGAAGAGAATCGAGTGAACCTCTTTACATCCTGAACACATGTGAGGGAGTGCATTTACTTCATTTCCCCCCTCTGAGAGTCACTACCAGACCTTCTAGCCCACTCCTTGTTTGGATGCGTCTTGATTGGGGAGAGGGGGTGATATGGTTTGACGGTATGTTAACTTAGACATGTGGTCTTCTCAATGATTTGAAATGAGTTTGGAAATTGTGTTTGTGCCTCAAATCACTCCGCTGGCTATGCGCACCTATGTTCGATTCAACTGATCCCCTACTGGCCTTGCCTGAGGAGGCGAGTAGCTAGAGGTTCTCGACCCCCCTTTCTGTTCATTCATGTTCCAGCCTTGCTTGGGGACAAGCAAGAGATAAGCATGGGGGAGTTGATAAACCTTTATTTTACACGCTTTTAGGCATGATTTTTACCTCTCATATTGGCGATTTCTAGTAAAATCCCGAGAGTTTAGAGGTCGATTACTCATGCTTTACCTCAAATCTACCTAAAAGTTATTTTTTTGTGCTTACATGAGTATGATTTGAATAAATGAGGAAAACAAGCCAATGTCGTGCCAAATAGGAGCTAAAAAGGAGGATTTCAAGCCAAAAGAGAGTGGCACGGTGGCACCATGCCATGCAGACTGACCGTGCCACCCAGAGGCACGAGGAAACACAAGCCAGGGATGTGGCACGGTGTGACCGTGCCGCGTGGCATGACCGTGCCACGTTAATTTTTCCCGTATAGTCGCGATTTGGCGTTGTAACGAGGGGAGGATGCTTTTCTCTATTGCTCTCTCTCGAAAATTGGCGATTTTAGGGTTCTTATGTTTCATCTTTCGTTGTTATTGAATTGAAGGCTTGAGATCAAATTTGATTTATGCTTTTAGCAGATTGTCACTGCAGATTATATAGAGTACATCCCTTTACCTTTTCTCTCACGTTTTAATTTAAGTTTCATACTTTTTGGCATGTTTGTGTTCTTGATTGAGAGTGTGATTAGAATGATGTTTAGTGGCTAAATTTCTTAATCTTGGATTGGATGTAGCCCCTATGATGTGATTTGGATTGTTGTCTTAGGTTTTTGTGAATTTACGCCCATATTATAATTGAACTCTCACTTAGTATGCCAGGTGTTCGATGAATTGCCTGAGAGGGTCAAACTCATGTTCGTAATTAGGGTTTAGGAGATTAACGAAAGTTAAGTCCTTTACTTAGAGTGGCTTTGTGAGCGATTGAATCTCTTAACATGAAAATAGTTAGGGTTTCAATTGGGAATTAGGATTACACAATCTTATGGTTTTACGACTCTAGTTTCATGAAAATAGATAACTAGAGCAGCCTGACCAGTCCAATGACCTTTGAGAGAAGGCATAGATGCTTTTAATTGGTAATCATTCCATTTCAGTTGTCTTGCGGGCGGATTCACATGACCTAGTGTATATTCCAATGGACATCATAGTGTGGTGAACCCCAATACAGGATTCTCACCATTACTGATATAGATTTAATAGAATTAGAATTAGGTAAACCCACTTCACTAGACTCTAGCCTAGATTGAGTGTTAAAGGTTGATTCGGTGGTTGAAACCAAGTTCCTCGTGGACACGACCCGTACTTGCCTTTGCTGGCTACAACCGGCACCGTGCACTTGCGGTATATTTTTAACTCAACATCGTTCACTCCAGACATTTGAATGTGAAAGCATATCATGGAGAAATATATTATTCACAATATAGGTATGTGTACCTATTATCTCACCGTGATTAAGTACTTGATGTGTTCATATACTTTATAACGGTAGTAAGACTCAATTGGAATGAAGTATTAGAACTTTTCGAACCAATTGAGATTATGAAATGAGTTCCCGCAATATTGATTTTCTTGAGGATGAGTTCCCAGGATTTTGGTAAAATTTAAAAAATGACCTCAATTTGTATGAGTTACAACAAGACCTTTAACCATCTCTCCGTGAGGGAGATGATTTGAATTCTCACTAAGTTACTGAGGATGGCACACCTTTGTTATTTGATAAGAATAGTGAAGGTTTGTCTGTTAAGGAGAATGAAATTCGTTCTCAATCTCCAAATGTTGAGGAGAGTCAGTCTAAGAATGAGGTTTATCCTCAATTTCCCATTCTTGAACATGCAGTTAATCCACATGTTCAGGATCCCACCTTCAATACATAGTGGGAGGAATTTTCTCTTCATGCTGAAGGTCCCATACTTCACAGAGAAAGGGAGAGAGATTCCTGGTTCCATACCTCTTAGAGAAAGGGGGAGGGATTTCTCACCTAGTTAGACAAATAATGAAGGTCCTAGGATCTAAAAGAGTGGGCATGAAAGAATTCCTCAACCTCATTTCTAAATTGAGGAGAAAATAATCATATGCACTTCCTTGGAAGTTGAGGATACTACCCCTTAGCAAGAGGTGATTGATTCACCAAATCACAAAGAGTGGCTAGATGCTATAAGGGATGAGATGGACTCACTGGCAAGAAAGAGGTTTGAGAACTCGTTGATCCTCTACCTTGATTTAAGTCTATTGGAAATAAATGAGTTTTCGAGATAAAATGGTGGGTAGCTGATTTAATCGATAAGTTCAGGCTCGATTACTCCTAACCCTGGTTGCCCATTTGGACTTTGAGTTGTTCGAAATGGGCGTAAAGATTGCTTTCCTCAATTGTAATCTTAAGAAAAAGATTTATATAGACTACATTGGTTTTGTATCAAATGGACAAGAGGATAAACTGTGTCATCTTAAAAGGTCCATATATGATCTTAAGCAATCTTCCAGATCTTGGTAACTTAGCAGCCATAACTTAATTCGGCTTATCTATGATCTTAGAAGACCATCATGTGTGTGTCAAAAGCTCAACATGGGGATTATATTTCTCACTCTGTACGTTGATGACTTTTTGCTGGCTAGGAACAACTTGGAGATGATTGAAGCTACTTAAAAGTGGTTGATCTATATCTTTGAGATGCAGGACATGGGTGAAGCTAGATATATCCTAGTAGTGGAAATAATTTGTTAGAATGTATAAAGTTTTGATGATAACAAATTCAAGTGTTGTTGTTGTTGCTCCAAACAGGCTTTCCAAACAGGACCTTACTCCTGTTCTCAATGTATTAAAACTGCTTGACTAATGGTTTATCAAGAACAGGTACTCAAGTCAGCAATGTAAGAACACCTATAAGGAACAGGTTCTGTGAGGTGTTTTGAAGCATATCCTGAGAAATGTTTGAAACATAAGATATGTGCAGCTGTGACAAACAGGTTCCGTGCGGTGCTTGAAGCATATTCTGTGAAGTGTTTGCAGCAAAGTCGTTCTACAAGATGACTAGTGGTTACAACAAGATGTCTTGATTTGATTTGGTTTTATATTTTTAGACTCTTGTTAATATGCCAATTAGAAAGCTTTAATTTACCACTCACTGGAAACGGTTTTGCTTTTCGGAAAATATTTCGGATCACCCTTCAGAACAACCCTGGAAACAGGGCGATCAGGGTGTTTCCAGAATAAGCTGCGAAAAAACTGCTTTGCACGATTTTTACCTTTTGGATTTTGAGCAGCTTCTTCAAAGATTTGCAAGAAAGATTTTTCTATGGAGTATCTTATTCTTTACCCTAAAAAACGGTTATCAAAAATCTTAAGGGATTTGCAAAATCTTTTTGAATAAAAAGAATATCCAATTTTTGGCAAGTGGATAAGGTAGTTGAGAAAAACATGGGCTAGCTGCTAAAGAACACCGCCTTATGCATGCGGTTCAGGAAGTGTTTTTCAGCTCATGTCACCTTACCCCTTATAGCTAAAGGATTCTATTTTCTCTAGGATTTTAGTTTCCAAAAATTTCAGAAATAGTTTTTCCATCCCTTGTGGGTAAAGGATTCTATATTCTTCAGATTTTTTAGTTTCCAAAAATTTGATGAATTGTTTTCCAAGCACTATAAAAGGCGGCTTCTTACAATCTTGGAGACATCGGTTTTCAAAGGAAAAAATCTGAGTTCATGAGCTAAAACGTTTGAAAAGAAAACCGAGCCTTGTGAGTGAATTAATTGAGCTTTCAAAGTTGGCATACTAGGACTTCATTGTACCCTATATTAGCTTAGTTAAAGAAGCATTGTAATAGGGTGTTTTTCCTTTATATTCTTCTTTCACAAGAGTGAGAAGAGTGTGTGTCCAAATCAAGGGGATTTTGGACGTGGGGTAACTCGTTTTAGGGAAGACAAGTTACGTGTGTTATAAGTTGTAACAAGGTGTGTTACTATTGTAATGTGTTTAGCCCGTTTAGTGAAGTGTGCAAATCCTACAGGAGGTAGGTCGTGGTTTTTAACCTCAGTTGGGCTAGAGGTGTTTTCCACGTAAAAATCCTGTGTCCATTATTTCCGCATTCAATTTTGTTGGATTTTCGCTTCTGCTTATCTCAGAAACAACCTGTGCGAACAGGGTCTAAGACTGTTTGTCAGCAACTTGCGAAAATCGGACACCACAATTCACCCCCTCTTGTGGTTGTGTACTCTCTAATTCAACAAGTGGTATCAGAGCAGGTTCTCCTTTGAAAAGCTAACACCTTTGAGAGATCCTTGAAGATGAGTACTCCACAAGGCATGCTTGAAGGTCAATCCATAACTCGTCCACCATACTTTAATGGCCAACACTATAGTTGGTGGAAGAATAGGATGGAAAACTACATCCAAGCCGAGGACTATGAGTTGTGGATGCTCATCAAGCATGGACCACTCATCCCTAAGAAAACAACTGAAGATGGAAAGTCAATCCCCAAGGAGCCTAAGGAGTTCAATGCTGAAGATTACAAGATGATGGAGAAGAATGCCAAGGCCAAGAAACTCCTATATTTTGGCCTAGGTCCTGATGAATATACTCGCATATCTGAATGTGAGTCAGCCAAAGAAATCTGGGATGCTTTGCAAGGAGCTCACGAAGGGACCAATCAAGTAAAGCAATCCCGGATTGAATTGCTTATGAGAAAGTATGAGCTGTTCGAGATGGGTGATCGGAAAGTGTGATGGACATGTACACTCGCTTCACTCACATAACGAATGAGTTGAAATCCTTGGGAAAATCCTTCACCACCAAAGAATTGGTAAGGAAGATCCTAAGAATTTTACCTCATTCTTGGGAAGCGAAAGTAACGGCCATCCAAGAAGCTAAGGACATGAACAAGATCACCCTAGATGAGCTGATTGGCAACCTCCAAACATATGAACTTAGGAAATATTCTCAACAGAAAGATGAGACAAAGAGAGAGCGAGGTCTTGCACTAAAGGCCTTAGAAGATGATTCTGATTCTGAGGAGGAGGAGATTGCCATGATGACTCAAAAATTTAAGAAGTTCTTCAAGAAAGTCAAAGAAAACATCAAAAGGAAGGACTTCGGCAAAGCCAGGAACACCCCTCGGGAACAGTTCACTGGGTGTTTCAAGTGTGGTAAGCTGGACCACATTGTGAGAAACTGCCCACTGCACAAGGAAGAACAAGAACCCGAACACCCCAGAAAATAGGGGAGGAAACAGGGTGTGAGCAGCTCAGCGAAAAGATTCTCAAAAGCTATGCTCGCGGCCTGGGGAGATTCAAGTGAGGATGAGGAAGGGTCTGAAGCTGGGGAAGCTGATGTAGCACTCATGGCAAGGAGTGACACTGATTTAGATGATGGGTCGACGGAAAGTCTGACTCAACTCAAGAACAAGGTACGTGGTCTAAATAAATCAACTCTTGAGAAATTAGTGTACAATATAATGGATATATGTGCTGAATTAAAAGAGGATGCTTGAGATTTACAACTTCAAAATGAAACCCTTAAATTAAAAAAGCTTGAAGTTGACAAAGAGACTCTTGCCTTGCATGAAAACATCAATGTGCTTAAAGAAACTGTACTCATGAAAGAAGAGACTTGTTCCACTAAACTGACTAAGCTAGAAAAAGAATCTCTTGACTTAAAAGGTAAGGTCGAGTCTTTGCTGGAAGAAAACATAAACTTGCTTGGAAAAATAAAACACTTAGAATCAGACCTTGCCGCAAACAAGCTCTGGAATAGGTCCTCAAGGGCGTTGGAATGGTTAAACACTCATCATAGTCAAAATAGAAGAGGACTAGGTTTTGTGCCTAAGATGACCTACCCAGTGAATAACAAATATGTGGGATTACCTGAAAATATTGTTTGTTTTCATTGTGGTAAAATAGGGCATTATCGATATGCTTGTCCTATAAGAAAGTATGCCATTAAAAAGAACACAGTGCATGTAAAACAAATGTGGGTTAGGAAGGATGAGATTTACACGTCTAAAGGAATGGGACCCAAGTGGATCTGGGTTCCCAAAACTAACCCTTGATTTGTTTTGCAGGCTGAAGTGAGAGAGAACAACCCAGCAAACAACCCAGCAAACAGTGCAGGAAACAGTCTAGGGAACAGGCAGCTGTGGTATGTTGACAGTGGGTGTTCGAGGCATATGACTGGTGAAAAATCTAATTTTCTCTCACTTACAGCATCAGAAGGAGGGAGTGTGGCATTTGAAAACGGCAAATCTGGGACAATTGTTGGTATAGGTAAGATAGGCGAGTCACTTTCCCATTCAATTGACAATGTTTATTTTGTGGATGGTTTAAAACACAACTTGCTAAGTGTGTCCCAACTGTGTGACAAAGACAACCTAGTAGTGCTCTCCCCAACACATTGCTTGGTTGTAAGCATGAACACAGGAAATGTTGTGTTGAGGGGGAAGCGACACAAAAATGTTTATAAAGTGTGTATTCTACTCTTCCCCAAAATAATTTGACTTGTTTGAGTGCCTTAAAAGATGATGTTATGCTTTGGCACAAAAGACTAGGTCATGCAAGCCACTCTCTTTTGAACAAACTTGTAACCAAAGATTTAGTAGTTGGCTTACCTTCCATCAAATTCAATGATGACAAGGTATGTGATGCATGTGCCAAAGGCAAACAAGTCAAAAATTCATTTAAGTCTAAAAAGTGTATAAGCACTACTCGACCCCTTGAATTAATACATATGGATCTATGTGGTCCAATGAGGATCATGAGCCGAGGTGGCAAGAGGTATGTGCTTGTGATAGTGGATGACTACTCTCGTTTCACTTGGACTTTGTTTTTGGCTTCTAAAGATGAAACTTTTAAAAAATTTCTTGCTTTCATTAAAAAGACTGAAAAGAGGATAGGACATTCTTTGGTATGCATAAGGTCTGACCATGGTACCGAATTTAAAAATTCGAGCTTTATTGACTATTGTAATGAGCATGGTGTTGATCATAATTTTTCAGCTCCAAGAACACCCCAACAGAATGGGGTGGTAGAGCGCAAAAATCGTACTCTAGAGGACATGACTAGAACAATGCTTGTTGCTAGTGGTCTTCCTAGAAATTTTTGGGCTGAAGCTTTAAACACATCATGTTACATTATAAATAGATGCATGATTAGACCTGTTCTTAACAAAACTCCTTATGAGATCCTCAAAGGAAGAAAACCAAATATTTTGCATTTGAGAGTTTTTGGGTGTAAATGTTTTGTGCATAATAATGGAAAGGATGCCTTAGGGAAATTTGATCCAAGGAGTGACGAGGCAATATTCCTCGGTCACTCCTCACATAGTAAGGCATACAAAGTGTTTAATAAGAGAACCTTGTGTGTTGAAGAAAGTGTGCATGTGCTTTTTGATGAAACTAACTCTCTAAGTGAGAATGATGCACAGGAGGAAGACCTCGAACTAGGTCTTGTTAAAAAAGACATGCTGCTTCAAGATGAACCAGGTAAGGATCAACCTGAGAGATCAAGGCCTGAAGCTGTTCTTCAGGAAGGTAGGCAGGGTGTGAACCAAACAGGGGGAAACAGGGTGGAACCCTGTTCGGGACAACATCAGCCGAACCCTTCTGAGATAATTTCAGGAACAGGCTCCCAAACAGGCTTTGGAACAGGACCTGAACTTGTTTCGCCAAGTATTCCAGTTAGGATGGAGAGCATATCTGTGAACCCACTTTCACCACGATCATGGAAATACCAAAGTTCACATCGTCTTGATCAAATTTTGTCTGATATTAATGCAGGAGTTCAAACTAGATCTAGGCTTAAAAATTTCTGTGCTTTCTATGCTTTTCTCTCAAAAATTGAGCCTAAGAATATTAATGAAGCTCTTGCAGATTCAGATTGGGTCACAGCCATGCAAGAAGAACTCCATCAGTTCGAAAGAAACAAGGTATGGCACCTTGTGCCACGGCCAGAGGATAGAACAATCATTGGAACCAAGTGGGTGTTCCGTAACAAGCTAGATGAGTGCGGAACAGTCACTAGAAACAAGGCCCGGCTGGTGGTTCAAGGCTACAACCAAGAAGAGGGAATTGATTATGAAGAGACTTTTGCACCTGTTGCAAGGATGGAAGCCATTCGAATCTTGATAGCTTTTGCAGCCCACATAGAGATCAAGTTATATCAAATGGATGTTAAAAGTGCGTTTCTAAATGGGTACCTTAAAGAGGAAGTGTATGTCAAACAACCCCCCAGTTTTGAAAGTGATGAATTTCCTAACCATGTTTTTAAACTTGACAAGGCACTTTATAGTTTAAAACAAGCTCCTAGAGCTTGGTATGAGCGGTTGTCAAGCTTTTTATTGGAAAATAATTTTGCAAGAGGCAAGGTAGACAATACCTTATTTCTAAAATCTAAGGGGGAACATTTGTTGATTGTCCAAGTATATGTCGATGACATCATATTTGGTGCAACTCATCATGAATTGTGCAATGAATTTTCAAAAATGATGAGGAGTGAGTTTGAAATGAGCATGATGGGTGAGCTTAATTTCTTTTTAGGCTTGCAAATCAAGCAAACTTCAAAGGGCACCATGATCCATCAACAAAAGTATATTAAGGAATTACTTAAGCGTTTTGGGATGGAGTCAGCTAAGCCCATTGATACTCCCATCTCTCCTTCAACTAGGTTGGTAATGGATGATGGTAGTCCCTCAGTTGAGGAGAAATCCTATAGGGGCATGATAGGGTCACTCTTATATCTAACTGCTAGTAGACCTGACATTGTTTTTAGTGTTGGTCTATGTGCACGTTTTCAGTCAAACCCTAAAGAAACTCATCTAAAGGCTGTTAAAAGGATTTTTAGGTACTTAAGACATACACCTGATCTAGCCTTATGGTATCCTAAAGGTTGCAACTTTGATCTTATTGGGTATGCTGATGCTGATTATGCAGGTTTCTTGGTTGATAGGAAAAGCACCTCAGGTATGGCTCACTTTCTTGGACCTTGTTTGGTATCTTGGGCAACCAAGAAACAACTCTCTGTTGCCTTGTCCACAGCCGAAGCTGAGTATGTGGCAGCTGCATCTTGTTGTGCTCAGTTATTATGGATAAGACAACAACTCAAGGACTTTTGTGTTGACATAGGATGCATTCCTATTTATTGTGACAATTCAAGTGCAATTAACATTGCCAAAAATCCATGTCAACACAAAAGAACAAAACATATTGACATTCGTCATCATTTCTTGAGAGACAATGTTGAAAAGAGAGTGATCTCAATGAATTTTTGTGCCACTGAAAATCAAAATGCTGATATATTCACAAAGGCATTGAGTAGAGAACAATTTGAAAGGAATAGACTCGAACTAGGATTAATTAGAACAACCTGACCAACCTGTTCTCTCTCCCTGTTTGCAAAATTTAAAAGTGACGGGTACAACATGTTAAATTTTTGTTTGCAATCAACTTGTGTGCTATGTTTAGCATATGTGAGGTTTGCAACTTGCTGACACTCGTTGAGGTCTAATGAGATTGCCCTTATTGTCCAATGTTACCGAGCAAGTAACCTCAAGAACAAGCATCAGAAACAGGTACGCCTCTTGTTTGTCGAATGTGTGCAACAAATTGAAAACTGCTAATCTCTTCCCGAGGTGTGCGCAATAAATGCTAAAGTCCGTTGCAAAAACGGGCAAAATTTTTTAAAGATTTCGCACGTCTCTCTCTCCCTTTAAAGCTCTTGCTCAATCTCTTACCTCCACCGAAACTCTCTTGCTTTGAAACTCTGTTCAAGAAACCCTAATCTCTCTCCTTCCTCTGAAAAATGGCGCTCCCCATTAGCTTCGAGAGCTCCTCGACCTTGACCCAGGGCAACCAGACACAGGGCACAGCCTTGCAAACAGCCACAGCCCTGTTTGCACCTACACAATTTCTGACGGCCCTCATGGAAGGTAAAAATACTGAACCTCCTCGATCCATTGCCTATAAACCTTTTGGGTTTTTGAAAAGTATCGACCTTAGAACAGTGAATTTGAAATTGGAAGACATCCCGTACAAATTTGGGTGGGAATTGATTTTGTTTGGTGAAACGGGCGCATGTCAACCCCAAGAACTTGTTGGGGCATCTGAAAGAGAAATTGGGGGCTTTAGATGAACTTTTTCTGTTGGACCATGGGTTAGATGACATCAATTCGTTTGGGCTGTTTTCTGAGCAGGAAACAGGGTCAGAAACAGGGCCTGAAGTTTTTAAGGAGAACCTAGGGGAGGATTTGTCAAGAGAAGAAGGGGGAAGTAGTGGTCAACTGGAGGAGGCCCCTGCCAAAACTGAACAAGCCACACCGGTACCACCAACCGGTGAGAAACGCAAACGGTACAAAATTGTGGCTAGGCGTACTAGAATGCCAAGAACACGACCACCATCAAGGCCTAAAAGCGGTCAGACTGAAGAGCCCTCAAAAAGTGAACCTCTTGTCAAACCAAAACCACAAATCCTCTCTTCGGCCAAACCCACAAACAGACCCACAAGAAAATCAGCCCGAATAGCTTTTCACTCCACTCCTCGTCCTACCAAATAGTCAGCCCCTGTTGTTGAGGAGATTGATTTCTCCTCTAAGCCTTCATCAGATAGCGACACTGAGAACACTGCCTTCAAACAGGGTATGCCCGTGTTTTCAGAGTCCTCAGAGGATAAGCCTCTTCCTATACCAAAACCATCACCCCTCAAAACTCCCAAGAGAAAAGCCTCCCTCAAACATGCCTCCACCCAAGACCCTCCTACTGAGCCCAAACCTAAACGAGCCAAGAAATCTACCCGTCTGCAATCTCAGCCAAACTGACCCAATTGATTCAGAGACGGGTTGTCAGGGGCAAAATTATAAAGGTCAAATATTTTGAGAAACAGGGACTGGGGGTGTTTCTGCACAAGCTGCATGCACAGGGGTGGTATGAGTTGTTTACAAACACCCAGTTGGGGTGTTTTGTACATGAGTTGGCAGAGTTCTATGCCAACTGCACTGTCACCGAAGGAGTGGTGACAAGTATTGTTAATGGGAAGCAGCTTCGCTTTGATGCGAAGATATTAGGGGACATTCTGGGGATTCCTTCCACAGGCTTTGATATATATGTGAGGGAAGACAAGACTATTCTAGGGACAGCTAGGCTGTTGGAACTCGTCCAGAAATTTAGCCAGCAACCAAGCCTGCAAACACCCAAGTCTGTGAAGAAAGGGGACATGACATCACTTCATCAATTGCTATTTTAGTTTATCATCAAGAATGTCATCCCCAGAGGCCAGGGTCGAAATCTTGCTGATGCCATGGATCAGTGTTTGATGGATACGATGGACACGGAAGTGCAAATTAACCTTCCTGCCATCATGATTCGACATATTGCAAGAATTGCAAACACCTCTAGGGAACATGATCTGGGATACGACTTCTTTCTGACTAGTGTGTTTGAGCACTTTGGGGTGACACTGCAAGAAGAAGGTGGGCGCTCAGTTCATTGATGAGATCGGGAGTAACACCCTTATGGGGTGTGGGTATGCTTTGATTGAAGGGTCTGCCTCAGAACAGGGGACCAGAACACCCCGTCCTCCTGTTCCTGGCAGTTCCTCAACCAAGCTTAAGGCTGCTTTGGAAGAAAACTCTCGCCTCAGTACTGAGCTTAACGCTGTAAAGGCTACCCTGAACGAGGAAAAAGCTCTAAATGCAAAACGCCATGCAGATCTCCTCGCCCTTCTCTCTTCACTTTCAGCAAAATTTTCTCCTTCTGCTCCTTGAACACCCCTCATGAGCTGTTCCCATCTGTTGTTCTCATAGCCTGTTCTCACTTCTCTTGGTGAATCAGTTTGTACTCTGTTGCACTCTTTTGATAAATGACAGGATATCTTGTTTTTTGATTGGCTTTGCCTTGCTTGCTTTTTGTTGTGAATTGCTTGTGTGTGACTAGGATGGCCAATCTCATTACCGTACCAAAACACTTGAGTGTATCGCCTGTTGACTTTCCTCCATTACCCAAGTGGTGGTGATAGCAAACACCCTCTGTTTGACTGTTTGCCCCTACTTTTTAATGATGCCAAAAGGGGGAAGATAGGTTGACCAATATTGTTTTAGTTCTGCCATGGACGAGTTAATTTTCTTACAATCTTTTCGATACAAACTGCTTCATGTGAATTTGAATAATTGGTACAAATCACTTAAATTGCCCTTGAAAGTCAATATGGTCACTTGGTTTGTCATCATCAAAAAGGGGGAATTTGTTAGAATGTATAAAGTTTTGATGATAACAAATCCAAGTGTTGTTGTTGTTGCTCCAAACAGGCTTTCCAAACAGGACCTTACTGCTGTTCTCAATGTATTAAAACTGCTTGACTAATGGTTTATCAAGAACAGGTACTCAAGTCAGCAATGTAAGAACACCTGTGAGGAACAGGTTCTGCGAGGTGTTTTGAAGCATATCCTGAGAAGTGTTTGAAACATAAGATATGTGCAGCTGTGACAAACAGGTTTCGTGCGGTGCTTGAAGCATATTCTGTGAAGTGTTTGCAGCAAAGTCGTACTACAAGATGACTAGTGGTTACAACAAGATGTCTTGATTTGATTTGGTTTTATATTTTTAGACTCTTGTTAATATGCCAATTAGAAAGCTTTAATTTACCACTCACTGGAAACGGTTTTGCTTTTTGGAAAATATTTCGGATCACCCTTCAGAACAACCCTGGAAACAGGGCGATCAGGGTGTTTCCAGAATAAGCTGTGAAAAACTGCTTTGCACGATTTTTATCTTTTGGATTTTGAGCAGCTTCTTCAAAGATTTGCAAGAAAGATTTTTCTATGGAGTATTTTATTCTTTACCCTAAAAAACGTTATCAAAAATCTTAAGGGATTTGCAAAATCTTTTTGAATAAAAAGAATATCCAATTTTTGGCAAGTGGATAAGGGAGTTGAGAAAAACATGGGCTAGCTGCTAAAGAACACCGCCTTATGCACGCGGTTCAGGAAGTGTTTTTCAGCTCATGTCACCTTACCCCTTATAGCTAAAGGATTCTATTTTCTCTAGGATTTTAGTTTCCAAAAATTTCAGAAATAGTTTTTCCATCCCTTGTGGGTAAAGGATTCTATATTCTTCAGATTTTTTAGTTTCCAAAAATTTGATGAATTGTTTTCCAAGCACTATAAAAGGCGGCTTCTTACAATCTTGGAGACATCGGTTTTCAAAGAGAAAAAAATCTGAGTTTATGAGCTAAAACGTTTGAAAAGAAAACCGAGCCTTGTGAGTGAATTAATTGAGCTTTCAAAGTTGGCATAGTAGGACTTCATTGTACCCTATATTAGCTTAGTTAAAGAAGCATTGTAATAGAGTGTTTTTCCTTTATATTCTTCTTTCACATGAGTGAGAAGAGTGTGCATCCAAATCAAGGAGACTTTGGACGTGGGGTAACTCGTCTTAGGGAAGACAAGTTACGTGTGTTACAAGTTGTAACAAGGTGTGTTACTATTGTAACGTGTTTAGCCCATTTAGTGAAGTGTGCAAATCCTACAGGAGGTAGGTCGTGGTTTTTAACCTCAGTTGGGCTAGAGGTGTTTTTCACGTAAAAATCTTGTGTCCATTATTTCCGCATTCAATTTTGTTGGATTTTTGCTTCCGCATATCTCAGAAACAACCTGTGCGAACAGGGTCTAAGACTGTTTGTCAGCAACTTGTGAAAATCGGACACCACAATTCACCCCCCTCTTGTGGTTGTGTACTCTCTAATTCAACATAATTCAAAACCGTCCCAAGATGCACACACAAAAGGTCATTTTGGATGTATAATTCCAAACCCGTAGATACTCCCGTTGAGAAGGATCTGACCTTGAGTCTTGATCAATGCCCTAAAACATATTGTAAAATAGAGATAATGAACAATATCCCTAATGCTAGTGTCATAGGAAGCTTAATGTAAGCCATGTTATTTACATGGTTTGACATTACTTTGTAGTTGGTTTGGTAAGTCGTTATCAAAGCAACCCAAGACTTGGTGATTGATAAGTTATCAAGAGAATCAAGCGCTACCTTTGTGGTATTGCTAACTTAGTCTTTTGCTATCAAGGAGGAGACCTCAAGTTGAGAGGATTCTCAAAATGTCAAGTGGGGCAGCGACCCAGATGAATCTAAGTCAACCTCAGGATATACCTTCACCCTAATTGGTAGAGCCATGTCATGGTGCAGTAAGAAGTAGAACTGCATAACAATATCAGCTACGGGGCAGATTGTGTGTTTTGTTACCATAGAGACAAAAAGCATTGCCACTAGGTATATATATAATAACAAGCTGATTATACTTCCTTGACTAAACCTATTCATAGTGATACATTTAAAGCTCATTTATTGAGTCTAGGAATGCATAAGGTTTAGTGCTTGGATGTATCTTGTGATGGACATGTTCCTTTTTGTAAATGAGCAACATGCTCATGATTTATTTTTGCATGTTAGGCATATTGAAATGTCACAGGCTTCTAATTGGCCTAGTTACACAGGCAATCGCCCTGATGCTTGAGTAGCGTGCAAGATTAGACTGAATCATATTGGCACTAGGTGCATAATATTAATTACTGACACGGGAAGTGTATGAGTAAAATAAATATAGTCGCCTTAGTAAGTCTAAGATGAGACTCGAGGGAGTCGAGTATTAAATAAGATTTCATAGTAAAGCCTTAAAAGCCGAGTCTTGAGTGTTAAGATTAACATTCAGTATGTTGATCTAGTGACTCAGGTTAGATTTTCGAGTTAAAATCTAAACTGATGATTCGCATGGCATAAAAAGTGACGCACTCAGCTGAGTGGGAGTTATGCTATGACATACATCTTATATTGTGTGCGCTTATGAGATGACCCCTACATAGAGTGACAATTGACTTTTCTATCTCTTGTCACTATGTGACCCTATGAATGATGACCCTTTTACTTAAAACTATGATATGAAGTCGAAGCTTAGTGATGCTACCTTAATGTGTTTCTTAAGGGTCATGATGTATATGGTTCAGCAGGAACATTCTAGAAAAGCAGTTAAGTTGAGATAAAATTTCATGTGTGTTTAACAAAAAATCTATTCATCATCATCATATCAGCACGGGCGATTATATTGAGTATATAATCATATAATATATCACATGGCATAGAGGGACTAAGTATACCACCGGTGATATTGAGGATGATTTAAGGTATCGTATTTCATAAAAGTGTTATGTTAGTTAGATGGTGACTTAATATAATACTATTGATTACTTTCTGGTCGCACGCCTCATTCCTAGTATGAGACATGAAGAGATTAGTTGGGAGAGAAAATTGTAACTTATAGTTTATGCGACAGAGGATGAGCTGCTGACCAAGTGTAATGGTCACATTATTATGCTATTAATTGGGTAATTACAAATGACAAATTATGTATTAATCATGCCCATTAAATCTCTATTAACTACTCATTGTTGGTTACAAGCTGTGCACTACTATATTAAGGGGTTTTAGTGATCTAATTCCGTAGGAGTAGCACCTAACCCAAAATAGTAGCCCTCACTCTCTCCCCCTTCCTTTCATGCTAGACTTACCATCTGTTAGAATGTATAAGGTTTTGATGATAACAAATCCAAGTGTTGTAGTTGTTGTTGTTGTTTCAAACAAGCTTTACCAACAGGGTCTTACTGCTGTTCTTCAATATATTAAAACTGCTTGACTAATGGTTTATTAAGAACAGGTACTCAAGTCAGCGATGTAAGAACAACCATGAGGAACAGGCTCTGTAAGGTGTTTTGAAGCATATCCTGTGAAGTGTTTGAAAGATAAGATATAAGTGCAGCTGTGACAAACAGGTTCTGTGAAGTGCTTGCAGCAAAGTCGTT
Organism: Carnegiea gigantea; assembly: GCA_029747015.1. NCBI lineage: Eukaryota > Viridiplantae > Streptophyta > Magnoliopsida > Caryophyllales > Cactaceae > Carnegiea > Carnegiea gigantea. The sequence continues at coordinate 1,157,924 of JAKOGI010000059.1, read as the reverse complement.
CTACAAGATGACTAGTAGTTACAACAAGATGTCTTGATTTGATTTGGTTTTATATTTTTAGACTCTTTTTAATATGCCAATTAGAAAGTTTTAATTTACCACTCACTGGAAACGGTTTTGCTTTTCGGAAAATATTTCGGATCACCCTTCAGAACAACCCTGGAAACAGGGTGATCAGGGTGTTTCCAGAATAAGCTGCGAAAAACTACTTTGCACGATTTTTATCTTTTGGATTTTGAGCAGCTTCTTCAAAGATTTGCAAGAAAGATTTTTCTATGGAGTATCTTATTCCTTACCCTAAAAACGGTTATCAAAAATCTTAAGGGATTTGCAAAATCTTTTTGAATAAAAAGAATATCCAATTTTTGGCAAGTGGATAAGGTAGTTGAGAAAAACATGGGCTAGCTGCTAAAGAACACCGCCTTATGCACGCGGTTCAGGAAGTGTTTTTCAGCTCATGTCACCTTACCCCTTGTAGCTAAAGGATTCTATTTTCTCTAGGATTTTAGTTTCCAAAAATTTCAGAAATAGTTTTTCCATCCCTTGTGGGTAAAGGATTCTATATTCTTCAGATTTTTTAGTTTCCAAAAATTTGATGAATTGTGTTCCAAGCACTATAAAAGGCGGCTTCTTACAATCTTGGACACATCGGTTTTCAAAGAGAAAAAATCTGAGTTCATGAGCTAAAACGTTTGAAAAGAAAACCAAGCCTTGTGAGTGAATTAATTGAGCTTTCAAAGTTGGCATACTAGGACTTCATTGTACCCTATATTAGCTTAGTTGAGAAGCATTGTAATAGGGTGTTTTTTTCTTTACATTCTTCTTTCACAAGAGTGAGTAGAGTGTGTGTCCAAATCAAGGAGATTTTGGACGTGGGGTAACTTGTCTTAGGGAAGACAGGTTACGTGTGTTACAAGTTGTAACAAGGTGTGTTACTATTGTAACGTGTTTAGCCCGTTTAGTGAAGTGTTTAAATCCTACAGGAGGTAGGTCGTGGTTTTTAACCTCAGTTGGGCTAGAGGTGTTTTCCACGTAAAAATCCTGTGTCCATTATTTCCGCATTCAATTTTGTTGGATTTTCGCTTCTGCTTATCTCAGAAACAACCTGTGCGAACAGGGTCTAAGACTGTTTGTCAGCAACTTGTGAAAATCGGACACCACAATTCACCCCCCTCTTGTGGTTGTGTACTCTCTAATTCAACAAGTGGTATCAGAGCAGGTTCTCCTTTGAAAAGCTAACACCTTTGAGAGATTCTTGAAGATGAGTACTCCACAAGGCATGCTTGAAGGTCAATCCATAACTCGTCCACCATACTTTAATGGCCAACACTATAGTTGGTGGAAGAATAGGATGGAAAACTACATCCAAGCCGAGGACTATGAGTTGTGGATGCTCATCAAGCATGGACCACTCATCCCTAAGAAAACAACTGAAGATGGAAAGTCAATCCCCAAGGAGCCTGAGGAGTTCAATGCTAAAGATTACAAGATGATGGAGAAGAATGCCAAGGCCAAGAAACTCCTATATTTTAGCCTAGGTCCTGATGAATATACTCGCATATCTGAATGTGAGTCGACCAAAGAAATCTGGGATGCTTTGCAAGTAGCTCACGAAGGGACCAATCAAGTAAAGCAATCCCGAATTGAATTGCTTATGAGAAAGTATGAGCTGTTCGAGATGGGTGATCGGGAAAGTGTGATGGACATGTACACTCGCTTCACTCACATAACGAATGAGTTGAAATCCTTGGAAAAATCCTTCACCACCGAAGAATTGGTAAGGAAGATCCTAAGAATTTTACCTCATTCTTGGGAAGCGAAAGTAACGGCCATCCAAGAAGCTAAGGACATGAACAAGATCACCCTAGATGAGCTGATTGGCAACCTCCAAACATATGAACTTAGGAAATATTCTCAACAGAAAGATGAGACAAAGAGAGAACGAGGTCTTGCACTAAAGGCCTTAGAAGATGATTCTGATTCTGAGGAGGAGGAGATTGCCATGATGACTCAAAAATTTAAGAAGTTCTTCAAGAAAGTCAAGGAAAACATCAAAAGGAAGGATTTCGGCAAAGCCAGGAACACCCCTCGGGAACAGTTCACTGGATGTTTCAAGTGTGGTAAGCTGGACCACATTGTGAGAAACTGCACACTGCACAAGGAAGAACAACCAGAAAACAGGGGAGGAAACAGGGTGTAAGCAGCTCAGCGAAAAGGTTCTCAAAAGCTATGCTCGCGGCCTGGGGATATTCAAGTGAGGATGAGGAAGGGTCTGAAGCTGGGGAAGCTGATGTAGCACTCATGACAAGGAGTGACACTGATTCAGATGATGGGTCAACGGATAGTCTGACTCAACTCAAGAACAAGGTACGTGATCCAAATAAATCAACTCTTGAGAAATTAGTGTACAATATAATGGATATATGTGCTGAATTAAAAGGGGATGTTCGAGATTTAGAACTTGAAAATGAAACCCTTAAATTAGAAAAGCTTGAAGTTGACAAAGAGACTCTTGCCTTACATGAAAACATCAATGTGCTTAAAGAAACTCTACTCATGAAAGAAGAGACTTGTTCCACTAAACTGACTGAGCTAGAAAAAGAATCTCTTGACTTAAAAGGTAAGGTCGAGTCTTTGCTGGAAGAAAACAGAAAGTTGCTTGAAAAAATAAAACACTTAGAATCGGACCTTGCCACAAACAAGCTCTGGAACAGGTCCCCAAGGGCGTTGGAATTGTTAAACACTCATCATAGTCAAAATAGAAGAGGACTAGATTTTGTGCCTAAGATGACCTATCCAGTGAATAACAAATATGTGGGATTACTTGAAAATACTGTTTGTTTTCATTGTGGTAAAACGGGGCATTATCGATATGCTTGTCCTATAAGAAAGTATGCCATTAAAAAGAACTCAGTGCATGTAAAACAAATGTGGGTTAGGAAAGATGAGATTTACACGTCTAAAGGAATGGGACCCAAGTGGATCTGGGTTCCCAAAACTAACCCTTGATTTGTTTTTGCAGGCTGAAGTGAGAGAGAACAACCCAGCAAACAACCCAAGAACAGTACAAAAACAGTCTAGGGAACAGGCAGCTGTGGTATATTGACAGTGGGTGTTCGAGGCATATGACTGGTGAAAAATCCAATTTTCTCTCACTTACAGCATCAGAAGGAGGGAGTGTAGCATTTGGAAACGGCAAATCTGGGACAATTGTCGGTATAGGTAAGATAGGTGAGTCACTCTCCCATTCAATTGATAATGTTTATTTTATGGATGGTTTAAAACACAACTTGCTAAGTGTGTCCCAACTGTGTGACAAAGACAACCTAGTAGTGTTCTCTCCAACACGTTGCTTGGTTGTAAACATGAACACAGGAGATGTTGTGTTGAGGGGGAAGCGACACAAAAATGTTTATAAAGTGTGTATTTCTACTCTTCCCCAAAATAATTTGACTTGTTTGAGTGCCTTAAAAGATGATGTTATGCTTTGGCACAAAAGACTAGGTCATGCAAGCCACTCTCTTTTGAACAAACTTGTAACCAAAGATTTAGTAGTTGGCTTACCTTCCATCAAATTCAATGATGACAAGGTATGTGATGCATGTGCCAAAGGCAAACAAGTCAAAAATTCATTTAAGTCTAAAAAGTGTATAAGCACTACTCGACCCCTTGAATTAATACATATGGATCTATGTGGTCCAATGAGGATCATGAGCCGAGGTGGCAAGAGGTATGTGCTTGTGATAGTGGATGACTACTCTCGTTTCACTTGGACTTTGTTTTTGGCTTCTAAAGATGAAACTTTTAAAAAATTTCTTGCTTTCATTAAAAAGACTGAAAAGAGGGTAGGACATTCTTTGGTATGCATAAGGTCTGACCATGGTACAGAATTTGAAAATTCGAGCTTTATTGACTATTGTAATGAGCATGGTGTTGATCACAATTTTTCAGCTCCAAGAACACCCCAACAGAACGGGGTGGTAGAGCGCAAAAATCGTACTCTAGAGGACATGACTAGAACAATGCTTGTTGCTAGTGGTCTTCCTAGAAATTTTTGGGCTGAAGCTTTAAACACATCATGTTACATTATAAATAGATGCATGATTAGACTTGTTCTTAACAAAACTCCTTATGAGATCCTCAAAGGAAGAAAACCAAATATTTTGCATTTGAGAGTTTTTGGGTGTAAATGTTTTATGCCTAATAATGGAAAGGATGCCTTAGGGAAATTTGATCCAAGGAGTGATGAGGCAATATTCCTCGGTTACTCCTCACATAGTAAGACATACAAAGTGTTTAATAAGAGAACCTTGTGTGTTGAAGAAAAGTGTGCATGTGCTTTTTGATGAAACTAACTCTCTAAGTGAGAATGATGCACAGGAGGAAGACCTCGAACTAGGTCTTGTTAAAAAAGACATGCTGCTTCAAGATGAACCAGGTAAGGATCAATCTGAGAGATCAAGGCCTGAAGCTGTTCTTCAGGAAGGTAGGCAGGGTGTGAACCAAACAGGGGGAAACAGGGTGGAACCCTGTTCGGGACAACATCAGCCGAACCCTTCTGAGATAATTTCAGGAACAGGCTCCCAAACAGGCTTGGGAACAGGACCTGAACTTGTTTCGCCAAGTATTCCAGCTAGGATGGAGAGCATATCTGTGAACCCACTTTCACCACGATCATGGAAATACCAAAGTTCACATCCTCTTGATCAAATTTTGTCTGATATTAATGCAGGAGTTCAAACTAGATCTAGGCTTAAAAATTTCTGTGCTTTCTATGCTTTTCTCTCAAAAATTGAGCCTAAGAATATTAATGAAGCTCTTGCAGATTCAGATTGGGTCACAGCCATGCAAGAAGAACTCCATCAGTTCGAAAGAAACAAGGTATGGCACCTTGTGCCACGGCCAGAGGATAGAACAATCATTAGAACCAAGTGGGTGTTCCGCAACAAGCTAGATGAGTGCAGAACAGTCACTAGGAACAAGGTCCGGCTGGTGGTTCAAGGCTACAACCAAGAAGAGGGAATTGATTATGAAGAGACTTTTGCACCTGTTGCAAGGATGGAAGCCATTCGAATCTTGATAGCTTTTGCAGCCCACATGGAGATCAAGTTATATCAAATGGATGTTAAAAGTGCGTTTCTAAATGGGTACCTTAAAGAGGAAGTGTATGTCAAACAACCCCCCGGTTTTGAAAGTGATGAATTTCCTAACCATGTTTTCAAACTTGACAAGGCACTTTATGGTTTAAAACAAGCTCCTAGAGCTTGGTATGAGCAGTTGTCAAGCTTTTTGTTGGAAAATAATTTTGCAAGAGGCAAGGTAGACAATACCTTGTTTCTAAAATCTAAGGGGGAACATTTGTTGATTGTCCAAGTATATGTTGATGACATCATATTTGGTGCAACTCATCATGAATTGTGCAATGAATTTTCAAAAATGATGAGGAGTGAATTTGAAATAAGCATGATGGGTGAGCTTAATTTCTTTTTGGGCTTGTAAATCGAGCAAACTTCAAACGGCACCATGATCCATCAACAAAAGTATATTAAGGAATTACTTAAACGTTTTGGGATGGAGTCAGCCAAGCCCATTGATACTCCCATCTCTCCTTCAACTAGGTTGGTAATGGATGATGGTAGTCCCTCAGTTGAGGAGAAATCCTATAGGGGCATGATAGGGTCACTCTTATATCTAACTGCTAGTAGACCTGACATTGTTTTTAGTGTTGGTCTATGTGCACGTTTTCAGTCAAACCCTAAAGAAACTCATCTAAAGGCTGTTAAAAGGATTTTTAGGTACTTAAGACATACACCTGATCTAGCCTTATGGTATCCTAAAGGTTGCAACTTTGATCTTGTTGGGTATGCTGATGCTGATTACGCAGGTTTCTTGGTTGATAGGAAAAGCACCTCAGGTATGGCTCACTTTCTTGGACCTTGTTTGGTATCTTGGGCAACCAAGAAACAACTCTCTGTTGCCTTGTCCACAGCAGAAGCTGAGTATGTGGCAGCTGCATCTTGTTGTGCTCAGTTATTATGGATAAGACAACAACTCAAGGACTTTTGTGTTGACATAGGATGCATTCCTATTTATTGTGACAATACAAGTGCAATTAACATTGCCAAAAATCCATGTCAACACAAAAGAACAAAACATATTGACATTCGTCATCATTTCTTGAGAGACAATGTTGAAAAGGGAGTGATCTCAAGGAATTTTTGTGCCACTGAAAATCAAATTGCTGATATATTCACAAAGGCATTGAGTAGAGAACAATTTGAAAGGAGTAGACTCGAACTAGGCTTAATTAGAACAACCTGACCAACCTGTTCTCTCTCCCTGTTTGCAAAATTAAAAAGTAACGGGTACAACATGTTAAATTTGTGTTTGCAATCAACTTGTGTGCTATGTTTAGCATATGTGAGGTTTGCAACTTGCTGACACTCGTTGAAGTCTAATGAGATTGCTCTTATTGTCCAATGTTACCGAGCAAGTAACCTCAAGAACAAGTATCAGAAACAGGTACGCCTCTTGTTTGTCAAATATGTGCAACAAATTGAAAATTGCTAATCTCGTCCCGAGGCGTGCGCGGCCTAAATAAATGCAAAAGCCCGTTGCAAAACGGGCAAAATCTTTTAAAGATTTCGCATGTCTCTCTCTTTAAAGCTCTCTTGCTCAATCTCTCACCTCCACCGAAACTCTATTGCTCTGAAACTCTGTTCAAGAAACCCTAATCTCTCTCCTTCCTCTGAAAAATGGCATTCCCCATTAGCTTCGAGAGCTCCTCGACCTTGACCCAGGGCAACCAGACACAGGGCACAGCTTGCAAACAGCCACAGCCCTGTTTGCACCTACACAATTTCTGACGGCCCTCATGGAAGGTAAAAATACTGAACCTCCTCGATCCATTGCCTATAAACCTCTTGGGTTTTTGAAAAGTATCGACCTTAGAATAGTGAATTTGAAATTGGAAGACATCCCGTACAAATTTGGGTGGGAATTGATTTTGTTTGGTGAAACGGGCGCATGTCAACCCCAAGAACTTGTTGGGGCATCTAAAAGAGAAATTGGGGCTTTAGATGAACTCTTTCTGTTGGACCATGGGTTAGATGACATCAATTCATTTAGGCTGTTTCCTGAGCAGGAAACAGGGTCAGAAACAAGTCTGAAGTTTTTAAGGATGACCTAGGGGAGGATTTGTCAAAAGACAAAGGGGGAAGTAGTGGTCAAATGGAGGAGTCCCCTGTAAAGCCTGCACAAGCTACACCGGTAACACAAACCGGTGAGAAATGCAAAAGGTACAAAATTGTGGCTAGGCGTGCTAGAGTACCAAGAATACGACTACCATCAAGGCCTAAAAGCGGCCAGACTGAAGTGCCCTCAAAAAGTGAACCCCCTGTTAAACTAAAACCACAAATCCCCTCTTCGGCCAAACCCACAAACAGACCCACAAGAAAATCAGCCCGAATAGCTTTTCACTCCACTCCTCGTCCTGCCAAACAGTCAGCCCCTATCATTGAGGAGATTGATTCCTCCTCTGAGCCTTCATCAGATAGCGACACTGAGAACACTGCCTTCAAACAGGGCACGCCCGTGTTCTCAGAGTCCTCAGAGGATAAGCCTCTTCCTATACCAAAATCATCACCCCTCAAAACTCCCAAGAGAAAAGCCTCCCTCAAACATGCCTCCATCCAAGACCCTCCTACTGAGCCCCAACCTAAACGAGCCAAGAAATCTACCCTGTCTGCAATCTCAGCCAAACTGACCCAATTGATTCAGAGATGGGTTGTCAGGGGCAAAATTATAAAGGTCAAATATTTTGAGGAATAGGGACTGGGGGTGTTTCTGCACAAGCTACATGTACAGGGGTGGTATGAGTTGTTTATAAACACCCAGCTGGGGTGTTCTGTACATGAGTTGGCAGAGTTCTATGCCAACTGCACTGTCACCGAAGGAGTGGTGACAAGTATTGTTAATGGGAAGCAGCTTCGCTTTGATGCGAAGATATTAGGGGACATTCTGGGGATTCCCTCCACAGGCTTTGATATATATGTGAGGGAAGACAAGACTATTCTAGGGACAGCCAGGCTGCTGGAACTCGCCCAGAAATTTAGCCAGCAACCAAGCCTGCAAACACCCAAGTCTGTGAAGAAAGGGGACATGACATCGCTCCATTAATTACTATTTTGGTTTATCATTAAGAATGTCATCCCCAGAGGCCAGGGTCGAAATCTTGCTGATGCCATGGATCAGTGTTTGATGGATACAATGGACACGGAAGTGCAAATTAACCTTCCTGCCATCATGATTCGACATATTGCAAGAATTGCAAACACCTCTAGGGAACATGATCTGGGATACGGTTTCTTTCTGACTAGTGTGTTTGAGCACTTTGGGGTGACACTGCAGAAGAAGGTGGGCGCTCAGTTCATTGATGAAATCGGAGTAACACCCTTATGGGGTGTGGGTATGCTTTGATTGAAGGGTCTGCCTCAGAACAGGGGACCAGAACACCCCGTCCTCCTGTTCCTGGCAGTTCCTCAACCAAGCTTGAGGCTGCTTTGGAAGAAAACTCTCTCCTCAGTACTAAGCTTAACACTGTAAAGGCTGCCCTGGACAAGGAAAAAGCTCTAAATGCAAAACGCCATGCAGATCTTCTCGCCCTTCTCTCTTCACTTTCAGCAAAATTTTCTCCTTCTGCTCCTTGAACACCCCTCATGAGCTGTTCCCATCTATTGTTCTCATAGCCTGTTCTCACTTCTCTTGGTGAATCAGTTTGCACTCTGTTGCACTCTTTTGACGAATGACAGGATATCTTGTTTTTTGATTGGCTTTGCCTTGCTTGCTTTTTGTTGTGAATTGCTTGTGTGTGACTAGGATGGCCAATCTCATTACCGTACCAACACACTTGAGTGTATCGCCTGTTGCCTTTCCTCCATTACCCAAGTGGTGGTGATAGCAAACACCCTCTGTTTGACTGTTCGCCCCTACTTTTTAATGATGCCAAAAGGGGGAAGATAGGATGACCAATATTGTTTTAGTTTTGCCATGGACGAGTTAAATTTCTTACACTCTTTCGATACTGACTGCTTCATGTGAATTGTCGGTCCTATAAATAATTGGCACTAATCACTTCAATTGTCCTTGAAAGTCAATATGGTCACTTGGTTTGTCATCATCAAAAAGGGAGAATTTGTTAGAATGTATAAGGTTTTGATGATAACAAATCCAAGTGTTGTGGTTGTTGTTGTTGTTCCAAACAGGCTTTACCAATAGGGTCTTACTGCTATTCTTCAATATGTTAAAACTGCTTGACTAATGGTTTATCAAGAACTGGTACTCAAGTCAGCGATGTAAGAACAACTATGAAGAACAGGCTCTGTAAGGTGTTTTGAAGCATATCCTGTGAAGTGTTTGAAACGTAAGATATAAGTGCAGCTGTGACAAACAGGTTCTGTGAAGTGTTTGCAGCAAAGTCGTTCTACAAGATGACTAGTGGTTACAATAAGATGTCTTGATCTGATTTGGTTTTATATTTTTAGACTCTTGTTAATATGCCAATTAGAAAGTTTTAATTTACCACTCACTGGAAACGGTTTTGCTTTTCGAAAAATATTTCGGATCACCCTTCAGAACAACCCTGGGAACAGGGTGATCAGGGTGTTTCCCGAATAAGCTGCGAAAAACTGCTTTGCACGATTTTTATCTTTTGGATTTTGAGCAGCTTCTTCAAAGATTTGCAAGAAAGATTTTTCTATGGAGTATCTTATTCCTTACCCTAAAAACGATTATCAAAAATCTTGAGGGATTTGCAAAATCTTTTTGAATAAAAAGAATATCCAATTTTTGGCAAGTGGATAAGGTAGTTGAGAAAAACATGGGCTAGCTGCTAAAGAACACCGCCTTATACACGCGGTTCAGGAAGAGTTTTTCAGCTCATGTCACCTTACCCCTTGTAGCTAAAGGATTCTATTTTCTCTAGGATTTTAGTTTCTAAAAATTTCAGAAATAGTTTTTCCATCCCTTGTGGGTAAAGGATTCTATATTCTTCAGATTTTTTAGTTTCCAAAAATTTGATGAATTGTGTTCCAAGCACTATAAAAGGCGGCTTCTTACAATCTTGGGCACATCGGTTTTCAGAGAGAAAAAATCTGAGTTCATGAGCTAAAACGTTTGAAAAGAAATCCGAGCCTTGTGAGTGAATTAATTGAGCTTTCAAAGTTGGCATACTAGGACTTCATTGTACCCTATATTAGCTTAGTTGAGAAGCATTGTAATAGGGTGTTTTTTCTTTACATTCTTCTTTCACAAGAGTGGGTAGAGTGTGTGTCCAAATCAAGGGAATTTTAGACGTGGGGTAACTTGTCTTAGGGAAGACAGGTTACGTGTGTTACAAGTTGTAACAAGGTGTGTTACTATTGTAACGTGTTTAGCCCGTTTAGTGAAGTGTTAAATCCTACAGGAGGTAGGTCGTGGTTTTTAACCTCAGTTGGGCTAGAGGTGTTTTCCACGTAAAAATCCTGTGTCCATTATTTCCGCATTCAATTTTGTTGGATTTTCGCTTCTGCTTATCTCAGAAACAACCTGTGCGAACAGGGTCTAAGACTGTTTGTCAGCAACTTGCGAAAATCGGACACCACAATTCACCCCCCTCTTGTGGTTGTGTACTCTCTAATTCAACACCATCATTTGGGTTCAGGTTTGGGGTGTGACAATTTCGATGACTCTAGTAGCCACTGTCAATCCAAGTTCAACTTTTCGTGGGCAATCTCCAAGCAATGAGGTCGTATGCTTCTGCAGTGAGATACGTCCTTATTTTCTAACAGAAATAATGTGTGTGTTAGAACTTTGGTTTTTTGAAACTTGACTTTGCTAGAGAATTAACACTTAAATTCTACTTAAGCAAACTGTTGCAGGAAAATTTGACTTGAGAATAATTTGGAGCAACTTGCTGTAATTTACTTTCGGGCAGTCTGGACATTAAGCAGTCAATATAAAATATAAACTTCCCTTTTGATATTTTTTCTGATGGGTGAATTGCATGGACAACTTTGAGCTTTAGAGAGCATTATCACCACCATAATGTGCTTAGGTTTACCTTCTGGCTTCTGAAGCAACGCTCCTTCAAAAAAAAGGAAAAAAGAAAAAAGGGCCTTAGGAAAGTTAATAACACCTAATATGAGATATTTTCTAAATTAACAACCCAAATTAGCTCTTAATCCTAGCTAGGGCTTGAACTTGAGTGAATTAGCTTGGATTCGTTCTAACTTGGTTCATCCGCTCTAGCATATTAATATGTATCTGGAATTAATAGACCGATGGTGCAAAACCCATGGGGTCATCACTAGGTCAATTTTTTCCTTAATTAAGGGGAAAATTATTGCCAAGGTACTTTTGTCTGAAGTAAGGGAAAAATACTAAATCGCTTGCCTAGTGAATCGAGGCTAGTTTATCCAAGACTAAGCCTGGCTAAGCATCTCAATTCAACCATCAAATTTCATGAGCCGAGCAAGTTAAGGCCTTGAATTTAGGGATTCAGGCAGGCTTTAGTTTGGTTCTTTTTTTGATATCATACTCTATACATCATGTTACCTCTTAGTAGAATTCTGTGTTTTTAAACCAATTGCTACCTGTGTTTATGTGCTGCTTTCCTAATCAAAAGATGGGAGAGCAAACCTTCTTCTAAAGTTAATTACTAGGTCCTTTTGTCGGGTTCCTTCGATATAACTCTCTCAAGCAACCTAGTATCCTCTACTTATTCACCTGTGTCAGTTTGGGGTACGGTCAGATCAATGGGAGGATCTCCTACTTCAAATTTTTTCTAGCTTGGTAAGTGCAAATAGGTATAACATCCATAAAAGGTAAGATGGGAGAGGCTAGATTTAGATCGTTTGGACATATAAGGAGGAGGAATTTGAACATACCAGTAAGGATGACATGTGAAAAAATCGTGCCTCTAGAAGGTAAAAGGGCTCAGGTAGAGCTCTAAAGAGTTGGAACGAAGTGATTAGGTATGATATGAAAATTATAGGGTTGACAAAGGATATGACTCAAGTTAAAAGACTTTGGAGATCTAGAATTAAGATTGAAGACTGCAGATAGTGTAGCATTGGCCTTCCATTGGTCCTAGGGGCATGTACAGATAGGCATAGGCTTTGATACTACTTATTATGTGTTCCCATCAATCATTGGTGTTAGTTATTCTTCTTTTGGTTCTATTGGTTATTGTTTATTTATGGCTATTTGTGGTTCCGTGCATTTCTCTTTGATGTATTTATCACTGAGGCTGGATTGTATTTTATATGTGTTCTGCTCTCGTTTTGTTTCAAAACATTTTTTTCACTCAAAATATTTTCTTGAATCTTTTTCGTGGGTTTATTGAAATCATCCTTTTTATGGAAAATGATACCTACAAAGGTCAAGTTGCTTACATCTAGTTCTCCCCATTCCCCATGCATGTGAGGAACCACATTGGCAGTTGTTGTTGTTGGTGGTGGTACAAATAGAGATAACAATGGCTTCTAGATCCCACCCAAACCCTTTAGACCTGATCCAAATTAAAGGCCCTGGGTCAAATTAAATGGGACCATATAGGTCTTAAGTAGCTTTGGATTCGAGTGGCTTGGGTTGAGTTTGGTCGAGGTCTTGAGACCAAGAGCTGACCTAAGACCCACACAAAATTCATTAACATTTTAATATTTTTAAGTGTAAAAATGAACTAAACTGCAAGTTTAAGTGACCAAAATCTTCTAAGCTTAGCTGTCTTGTGTTGCACTACTTCGTCACACTCATAGTTACTGCTCTTTGTCCTCAATCCTCACTCGCTTAATCGCATCTCTCACCCCCTGAGACCCACTCAACTCAAATCTCTCATTTTTTGAAGCAAAATTGTTTTTATATCAAATATCATAACTTTTAAATACAATTCTTTGTAATCATAATATGGGAATCCACATTAGTATGTCGAAAAAAGGTAAAAAAATCCATTACAAAAATTCTTTAATCTGAAAAATGGTTGGAATTCATTAAGGGCCCATGGATCTATTAGACCGATTCCACACCCAACGGATTTAGAATGGGGTTTAGATTCTGGTCTAAAAAAATTGGTAGTTCTGAGTCCCATCTTTCCAGACTTATTGTCATCCCTAAGTGTGAATTAACTTGCTTCTGAAGAACTGTCTTGAATAAGCTTGATTTCTAATCACTATTATATGCAGACCCTGCTAAACGAGATGTACATTGGTTATAGTTGTTGCGTAATACCTGGCCTGTGAATGTAAAGTAAGGCTCTAACCCAATTAGGGAGCTTGGTGATGTATATATAATATTCAGGGGGTACAAAAATTACATTACTGTCTTCTGTACACTATTATGCCCCCTTAATCTGTTGGGGAGGAACGAAATAACAGATTATCCTTGAAAAATCAAATAATTTAGAAGACAACCCTTTGGTAAAAGTATTGGCTAAGTGAAGCTTAGTAGGAATATAATGAGCAACTAGATCCCCATGAGCGGCATGTTCAGGTACCAAATTAGGGTCGAGCGCTATGTGTTTACTACAATCATGCTGAACCAGATTCACAGCCATATAGTAGGCACTAATATTGTTGTAGTAGACCTTGGTAGGTGAAGGGATACAAAGACCAATATCAGTAAGGAGTTTGCGAATCCAAATAGTTTCAGTGACTATGTAGGCAATAACCCGATATTTAGCTTTAGTAGAACACTTGGAAACGATGGGTTGCTTCTTGGAGTGCCAGGAAATGAGGTTTAGGCCAAGAACATTGCATAACCAATCGTAAAGCGACATGAATTCTTGTAACCAGCTCAATCTACATCGGAGTAGGTCACAATAACAGATGGAGTGGAAGCTGGACGAAGCTATAAGCCAAAACTTAAAGTATCCTACAAAATATCTAAAAATACGCTTGATATCATGGAGATAAGTAGAACGTATGGGAAGCATGCATAATTTGGAAAACTACTAGAACAACGTAGGCAATATCAGGTATAGTCATAGTCAAGTATTGTAATGTACCTGCCATACTTCTATACTCAGAAGGATCAACAAGTAACTCACCATCTGTAAGGGTCAAGGAGGTTCTAGAAAGAGATGGGGTACGAATAGGTTTAGCACTGTGCATATGAAATTTACGGCTGAGATCTTGGATGTATTTGTACTGGGTCAAAAATATGCCCCGAGAAGTTCGTATCACCTGAGCACCCAAGAACTAGTGAAGATCGCCCAAGTCTTTCATAGCAAACTGATTAGAGAGAACAGAATGAAATTGTGAAGGACAGAAGAAGAATCGCCAGTCAGAATAATATCATCAACATAAAGGAGCAAGATAAGAGTGGTAGAACCATGGTGATAAACAGACATAGAGGTGTTGGAGGAGGAACAACAAAAACTATAAGACAAAAGAAAGCTATTAAACTTATGGAACCAAGTGCGAGGAGCCTACTTGAGGCCATAATAGCTTTCTTGAGCTTACAGACACGATGAGGTAAGCAAGGATGAACAAACCTAGGGAGTTGATGCATGTAAACCTTCTTAGTTAGATTACCATAACGAAATGCATTCTTAACATCCAGTTGTCGTATAGGCCAATTAAATGCAAGAGCCAAGGAGAGAACCAAGCGAATAGTGGGAGGCTTACAAATGGGACTGAAGGTTTCATGGTAATCAATGCTAGCCTATTGGTGGTTACCAAAAGCAACCAATCTTGCCTTGTACCGTTCAATAGACCCATCAGAATGAAATTTGACTCTGTAACCTATTTACAACCCATAAGATTCTGCCCAGATTGAAGAGGTACTAACTCCCAAGTATTATTAGCAATTAAAGGATTATATTCCTCAGTCATAGCCTCTTCCCAACTAGAATCACGAGAAACTTGTTTAAAGGATGTGGGTTCAAGACCAACAACTGTAGTTTTAAAAGATAAAATCTGCTTGGGCTTTCAGATGCCACTCTTGGCCCGAGTAATCATGTGGTGAGTGTTGGTGGGGGGGACAGTGGGTTGGTAGCTAGGCAAGGCGATGGTCTAGGCTAAGGAAGAATAAGGGGAGCTTTGAACATGGGCTATGGTGCCAAGTGGGGATGAATTGGCCGGGTTAGGTGATGACGCAGGAGATGGAGGGAAGAGAGTGGTCTGCGCCAGTTGAGCCGAGGAGGACGGGGCTGTGGGAGTAAGCAGGCTGGGTGATGACACATAAAACGGGCCAGGCAGTGGAGAAGACACAGACACATAAGGCAACATTTTGTGGCCTGCGAGGAGGACACGGCGAGCTGGGTTGGAGAGACGAGGGATGAGGATGGACCGTGAAGTACCAGGTCAAGAGAAGAGATTATTTTATTCAGAGATGACGGCAACAAAGAGAACATGCTTGGCAAAGCAAGCATAGGAGTAGGTCTAAATAGCTCAACAAGACAATCGGGTGAGGGATGGGTGGATTGGAAAACAGTGGAGTTAGGAAATTTTGAAAATTTCGAATAAGGAAATTGATCTTCATGAAATATGACATGTCGACTTACAAAGGCCCGAGCCGTGAGAGGATTAAAACATTTGTAGCCTTTATAATGGGGGCATAACCAAGAAAAATACAATGAGTGGACTGTGGGGCTAATTTATTCACAGTAGTTGTGGAAAAATTCGGGTAACAAGCACAACAAAAGGTTTTGAGAGGTTTTGAGAAAATTGTAATCGGAAAATTTTGAAACAATTTCCCAAAAGGAGATTGGCCATGAAGATTAGGCGTAGGAAGCCTTTTAATGACAAAAATAGTGGTTTGAATGGAATCAACCCAAAATGTAGTTGGCATGCTCGCCTCAATGAGAAAAGCTAGAGTTATTTCATTGAGGTGTTGATGCATGTGTTCAGCCACACCATTTTGTGATTGAGTTTCAGGACAAGATTTTCGAAAATGGATACCCTATTCAAAAAAATGAGCCCTAAGGAATGTATTGTCAAACTCACGCCCACCATCATTTAGAACATTTTAATTTTGCAATCAAAGAGTTTTCCCACCAACTTTTGAAAAGCGTGGAAAGTCAGGAAAAAAATCAAATTTGCATTTAGTTGATAAACCCAAGTATAACGTGAATATCCACAAAACAAACATAATACTGATAGCTAAGGTTAGAAAGAACACGAGATTGCCATAAATCGGAATGAATTAATTCCAAAGGTTTGCAACATCGATGTTCAACTAACTGAAATGATTAACGACAAGATTTTGTAAGTCGACACGAATTCCATTAATCATGAAATTTATTCGGAAATGAAACTAAGTTACGAGTTCTCAGAGAAGACAAAGTCCTAACTCCACCATGTCCAAGCCAACGATGCCAGGCGGTTGCAGAATCAATAAGGGCAGCCAAAGCTGAGGGGGAAGAAAAAAGAACAGCTAGGGAGTAGACATTGCTAGTGGAAGAGGCATACAGCAACACTTTACCTGAGATTTTTTTCCTTGACACAAACAGAAGATGCGTCAAATATAACAATGCAATTGTTATCTTGACAGAGTTCATTGACAGATAACAAATTGTGTTTTAGTGTTGGAACATGCAAAACATTATTCAAGACAAGAGGATTAGTAACTATAGGAATATTCATGCAACCAATGTGTTTAATTAGGAGAAGAGAACCATCCCCAACCCAAACTTTAGCAATGCCAGTGTAAAGAGATTTAGAGAGGAAATTACCTTCTGTAGGAGTCATATGTGAAGCAGCAATCAAATCACGACACCGGACTGATTCGTTGGCATCGACCGCATTGAAAGTGGCAAATGCAGGGACGGAATGAGATTGAGAAGGAGTATAGTGTTGGGGACAACCGACAACAGTATGCCTAGGAGCAAAGCAAATCTCGGAGATGATGCTAGGGTGAGAACCTAAGACCCCTTCAAAGGAATTATTACCTGCAGAAACACTGTTAGTACGAGAAGGAGATGAATATTGAATACTAGACCATGAAAAAATAGTATTACCATACACAATTCCTGTAGGCACACCCCTGCGAGCAGATTGATGCTGATGTTGATGAGAGTTACGATTGCCGCCCCCTTGCTGCTGATTGCCTTTTTGTTGATTGTTGCGCCCCTTGTTTTTATTACCACTGGAGCCATTGCCGCGAGGAGTAGTGGAAGATGAGGAAACTTTCCCAAAATCAGCCAAGGAAACAATAGTGGCGAGTGCAGGATGATGAACACTAGAAAGTTCCGTAGTCTTTAAAAACTAAAGACGTTGTTCATAATGAATGAGTTTGGATCGAAGATCATCAAAGGTGAATAAATTTGTGCCGTAGGACAGAGTAGTCACCAAATTATGATAATCTTCATCTGAACCATTCAAAGTGAGTTGAACGAGATCAATATCCGAAACAGGAGTTCGAATGGAAGCAAGGGAATTAGCAATATGCTAAATACCCCACAAATAGTCCTCAATACTCCACAAATAGTCCTCAATACTTTGTTTAGGATCTTTAGACAATGTCGATAAAGTACGTCTAAGATCCATCACCCGAGCAAGACTAGCAGTGTTAAATCGGCAAGATAAACATTTCAAAATTTGTTTTCAATGGATCAAATCATGAACTTTAGTCAATAATTCAGGTGAAATTGTAGCAAATAACCAGGAACGAATAAGTTGATCCAAATGTAACCAAACCAAGTAGCAAGGATTAGGGTGTTGTACGCCATTATAATCAAGAATAAAGGAAGTAGGAGTATCGACCGTACCATCAATGAAACCGTTTAACTGCTGAGTCACAATAAAAGCAATAAATTGAGTTCACCATGACAAAAAGTGTTCAACAGTCATGAGAACGATGGTGATGAAATTCTTGATGTTGATGGGAAAATACTCGAGTGTACAGGAGGCAAGTGAGAGCCAAGAGTCAGCCACGGTGACTGATCAATGAGGAAGGCAGGGCAGCCAGAGGGAGAGAGGCAGATAGCGGTGGTAACATGGCCCCGAAGCACACAGTAGCAGTACTGGGAACGGCAAAAGAGAAAGGCACCGTTAGAGGAGTCGGCGAGGCCCATAGAAAAGGAGAAGACCCCGTGATGTAGGGGGCTGTGACGCAGGAAAAGGGGCCTGAATCAACCATTAGAGACGCCGTTACGAGTGAGATAGAGCCCAGGTACAGCGACGTGACTGGGGGAGGCAACGATGTGCAAGGAGGCGCCAAAATAGCGGCCGAGGCAGGGTCACAGGCTGACGACATCACTAAGGAGGCAGAGTCAGTGAGAGGAAGAGGAGTGACTGGAGAAGGAAACGTTGGTGGCCATGGTGGTGGTGCAACGGCAGCGTTGGGAGGTCGACAGTTGCACATAAGAGGTAGGATTTCGGCGAGGGAGAGAAGCATGCGATTCCTTGGAGGAAAAGAAACCAAAAAATTAGGTCAAAAATCGTGGCTCTGATACCAAGTGAATGTAAAGTTAGGCTTTGATCCAATTAGAGAGCCTGACAATGTATATATAATATTCAGGAAGTACAAAAATTACATTGTTAGCCTCCATACACTATTATGACCTAATGGATTAGGCCATTACAAGTTTCTTCATATGAAGAATGAAGTGGAGGATTCATGTGTGCTCGTGCAACTGATTTTTCTTAGCTACATCTTAGTATAATTTGATATATGAAAACTGAAGTTAGGTCATCGCTGAAGCAGATTTTGTATATAAAGGGGGAGAGAAAATTGGGTGAGCTGGAGTTTGGATGATCACGCAAATCTATGCTAGAGTTTAACCCGTTGACAATTTTCTTGTTATTATTATTATTTTTTTTTTATTATTATTATTATTATTATTATTATTATTACTACTACTACTATCACCACCACCACCACCACCACTACCACCACCGCTACTATCATCATCATCATCATCATTATTATTAGTTAGCCATTGTAATTATTATTATTATTTCAAAAGCTATTTTTCAACAGAGTCATTATTACTAATAATATGTTTCAAAGTGACTTTATAATTCAAGAATGACTAATCAATAATATGTCTGGGGTGAGATTGTCACATATGAGAGTTATTGTGAAACATATCGACTCCTTCATGAATTACTTTTTTGAGGTTTTACGGTGATTAATAATATTTCAAAGTAACTTTTTAATTCAAGAATGACTAATAGTTTATCTAACAGTGAGTCTTATTACAGTCACTCCTAAATAAACTATTAATCAACTTGATTATTATTAAAAGTTACCATCAAAACATCCATCTTGTGATATATTTTATACGAGGCAGTCTACCTAAGACCTACTATCAAATTAAAGTTTATATAATAACAACACTTCAAATTATTAAAGCAAGGGGTATTATTTTTGGGAGATTGTAATTTGGACTGTGAGAAATAAAAATATAATTACCCATTTGACGTTGATGCCAAGCTGATAGACTTGACTCAGTAAAAAGAATGTTTGTACTTTTCTCATTCCAGCAGGAAGCCTCATTAACCGCGTTCATGATTTCCACGTGTTATTGTTTAAATATGTTTTTCTATCACTATTTTGGAGATTTAGTTGGATTTTATTTCTTGTGGGCAGGTAATTTTAATGTTTACAAAGATCATGGATTTCAATTAGATGTCAAACATGTGTAGTTTACCTTTAATTTATGATATGGTAGTGTTCATACTACGGGGTTTAATAACTTGAAAGTCTCTGGTGAGGAATACTGAGGGTGGACTTATATAACTTGTTATTCTTTGGCCAAGTCTTGACCTTGATAAGCATTGTACGAAACCAATGTTTAAGCGACCTATGGTGGAACCTTAACATGTATAGGAGAAAATGTTGGATTTTAGTTTCAATTATTGAAGTCCTTAACAACTATTATAGGATCTCCATTTGGTTTGTAAAGATGGATAAATGAAAATTCATAAGTGGAATCGAAAATTTATGCTTGGAACCAAAAATTTGTTCGTGCATTCCCACTCCCATGTCTTGCACATGAGAGTTGGAGTTAGGAATAAACGGAAAATTTATAAATGTACCGTAAATATAAACATATGATTTTTTCATAAATGACAATTTAATATTTTTACCCTTATTCCCAATTACACCTCCGATCCTAGCTATCATTCTTTCCCTGGAAGGCTCACACTAATTTCGTGTGAATCTTGACCTTCTATTTCCATCTCAATATTAAGTTATTCCCATTTTTATATCTCAAATATGAAAATTTTATAAATTTACTTTGCATTCCCAATCCGATATGTATGTATTACAACATACCAAAATGCAAAGTAATCTTGAGTGTGAATTATGTTTATCTCACCATATTTGGGTGTGGAGAATAAAGTGATATTTAAATATAGTTACACTATTAGTAAAACTCGAAAGGTCATGTTATTTTAATAGATCGCTTTCGAACTACGGCATTTATGGTTCATTTTAATTCGATGTCAAAAATAAGCAATTTGATGAGTCACATACAGCAGAAAGTCAAGCAAAGTCAAGAAGGGAACCTCAACTAATATCTCCTATTGATGTGTACAAGGCTGTAAGTAACTGGCCATGCTGACACGTACAAGGTTCTAACTAACTAGCTCGATATTTAGCTATAAAAGGCAATTCCTTAGATAGACGCTAACAATTTTCTTCACTCTCTCATTCTGTAATTCTTTAGTTCAACAATTATACAAAATGTCTTTAATGGGTTCCTCTCTTCTCTCTCGTTTTCTTGCCTAAGCTTGATAACCAACATGGTATCATTGCTGAATCATCTCTTCCGGTTCAATTTCTTTACTCCAGAGGTGATATTTCTATGTAAATCTTTCCAGAATCAACTCTTCAATTTTTATGGTGAAATTGCGATTTTTTGATTGAGTTCTTGATCGAAATATGGTTGAGAATGATATTCATAATCCCTCTCACGTTTTGTTTTGACATCCTTTTGATAATAAGAACAACATACTATTTAGTGAATTGATGAATGGTGACAACTATAGGTATTGGAAAGAGGTAATGGAAGTAGCCCTAATTGTGAAGAACAAGTTAGGATTTATACTTAGGACTGTGACAAAATGTAACACCCCGAGTGTGGCTTAAATGGATTTGAAATGACCACTGATATCACCAAAAGCGCACCCTTTTTTCGGGAAGCCAACTCTTAAGAGCTCCATAATTAAGCGTGCTTGTTGCGGGGCAATCTTGGGAATGGGTGACTTCCTGGGAAGTTTTCAAGGCAGTGCATGTGCAAGGACAAAATATACCAGAAAGACTTGTGGTTATTTATGAGGTCAGTTGACAATCCTTAAAGCCGTTCCTGGTAACTATCCCGACCTATGATGGGGCTGGGGTGTTGCAGGTGGTATCAGAGTTGACCCGCGATCATGAGTTGCGCTAGTGGCCAGGAGAGCCCTGGACAGTCACCTAGTGGGGTAAAGATACTAGGTATGGACTGCCAGTCAAAAGGACGTGTAAGTCTTTCAGGTCGTGAGGTATAACGAGGACGTTGTATGCTTAGTGGGGGTGATTGTAACACCCCATGTGTGGCTTAAACGGATTTGAAATGAGTACTAATATTACCAAAGGTGCACCTTTCTTTTCGGGAAGCCACCTCTTTAGAACTCCACAGTTAAGCGTGCTTGCTGGGGAGCAATCTTAGGATGGATGGCCTCCTGGAAAGTTTCTTAAGCAGCGTTTTGTGATAATTTGTGAGGCTAGTCGACGATCCTTAAAACCGTTCCTGATAATTGTCGCGACCCGTGAGGGGGCCGGGCCGTTACACAAAACCTCCAATTACATCACCTTTGTTTGGTCAATGGGATAGATGTGATAAGATGGTGAATTCTTGGTTAATTAATGTTGTTATTAAATATATTGACATGAGCATCTTGCTTTTTGCAACTGCAAGAGATGTATGGATTCAACTTGAACAAAGATTTGGTGAGCCTAATGGCACTATCTTTAGAATTGCAAGAGACTTATGTTTGGTGTCTTAGAACAATCTCGCTATAGCAGATTATTTCACCCAGATCAAGAAGATGTGGGATTATTACAATGGATTAACCACCATTCACATTGTAGTCATTTTTAGAATGTGCAAGTTGGCCGAGAATAGTAACGTATGCATTTTTTAGTTGGACTTAATGAGGATTACAAGATTGCAACGGTTAGCATTCTAATCATGAAACCCTTGCCTAACATTTATCAAGTTTACATTTACAAGAGGAAAAGCAAAGATCCCTTAATGATATGTCACAGATTTCTAACACATCAACAGCTTTTAACACCATCTATTAGAAGGATGTACCTCTTGTGACTTAACATACTGGTCTAGCTACGTAACAAAGATCATATAATCTCAGTTCCAACTATTCTCAATAGAAGACTGGATATAATCCTGGGTACAATTCTGGTTACACAAGCTACAATCCCAATTCTAATTACAAGGCTAAACAGAGAATAGGAAACCAAGAAAGAAAGCAATTGTTCAGTGAATTTTGCAAGATGATAGGACATATTGTTCAGAAGTGCTACAAAATACATGGTTGTCCACTAGGCCATAGATTTTACAAATGAAGAAAGATGATTCTAGGTGCTACACATACAAAGTCAAATGCTTATAATACAAGCTACAATTCTGTCTCACTACCAGAACAATATTCTTATTCAACTCAAGATTCATACTCCTATTACTACAACACCTACTTTTACTCGAGAACAATACACACAGCTTTTAAAAGTACTCGGCAAGCATTATGTAGAATAAGAAAAGAACAACACTGAGAACATAAGTGCTCAATGATTCTTGGCAGTTAAAAGGTTTTCCTTCTTTTCTACAATTGAGAATGACTCATGGACTATTGAGAGTAGACCAAGTGATCACATGACATCTACTTTTTCATTGTTAGAAAATGTGAGATCTATACAACAGTCATTCTACATCACTATGCCCAATGGAAGACAAGCGCTAACCAAACATATGGGATCAATAGTTTTCAATTCTAGTTTAGAATTAAGGGATGTCTTACACATGCTAGATTTTCAATTCACTTTACTATCAATTAGTAAATTGACCAAACAATATTTAGCTAATGTTGTGTTTACACCTAATTTATGCTTGCTTCAGGGCCACACTATGTAGAGGGCAGTGGTCCTTGGTCAGCAGAACAAGGGGCTATATTGTATGAGGAAAGATTTCTAGACAGATAAGTTCTAAGAAAACTGTGTGAAGTTTAATTTTTAGCAGAATAAAAAGGTATTGGATGTTGTCACAACATGTTGGTCTCTTTCTGAACTTTGGCATATCTGTTTAGGTCATTTGGCTTTTGATCAGCTGAAGTATATAGGCATATCTGAACGTAATAATTCTAGACTTCATGGAGTATGTCAAATATGCCCTATGGCAAAGATGCACAGAAACTTCTTTTCTATAAGTAATACAAGAGCTATATCTTGTTTTGAGCTTTTACACGTTGATATTTGGGGTCCTTACCCTTACAATACATACATTGGGTCACAATACTTTCTTACAATAGGTGATGACCACTATAGAGCAACATGGGTACATTTGATGTGGCATAAAAGCAATGCCTTTCCTTGACTAAAGTCTTCTGTCATTTTTGTTGAAAAGCAGTTTGGGGCTAATGTCAAGATTATGAGGTCTGATAATGGTATAGAATTCGGACACTTCAGCCTTTGAGTTTTACAATACCAAGGACATTCTTCATTAGACATCTTATATAGATAATCCCCAACAAAATGGGGTAGTAGAGAGGAAGCATTAACATTTGTTGCAAATTGCTAGGGCCCTTATGTTTCAATCCAGGCTTCCTAAAAGATACTGGGGTAAAGCTATCTTAACAGCAATGTATCTAATCAACAGAATGCTTACTATAGTCCTCAATAACAAGTCTCCTTTTGAGATTTTATACAATGGCAAGCCAATTTATCATCATTTAAAGGCCTTTGGCTACCTTTGCTATGCATCTACATTGAAAAAGAACATAGACAAGTTGCAACCTAGAGCACATCCTTGTGTCTTTATTGGCCACCCTTATGCCAAAAGGCTTACGAGCTCTTAAATCTACACACTGACAAAGTCTTTGTTTCCAAAGATGTTTCTTTCTATGAAAACATCTTCCCTTTTCCTTATCTTCCACAACAGACAAATACCCCTATTCCTACCATTACATACTTTATACCAACACTCGTGTTTTTCAATTACCTGAGCAGAATTACTTCTCTGACCATTTTGCTTTTTCTCCCTCTTCTTCTTCAACAACTCAAGATATTCATGCCAATCACATTAATATGACAACTTCTATTTCATCCTCTCCACATACTCCTAATGCTCCAAATACCACCACAACTTAAGATATTCATACCAATTACGTTGGAGGCTTGTGACTGCCAAGGGCTTGCCAAGACCACGACAATTTAGGCACAATAGACTCATGGGTCTCAGCAGGTCTACGTCACAACCTCCTCCGCTTGATCAATGTTTGTCGTTCTAGAGCTGGAGCTCGCAATCAATCTAACTTTTGCCCCTTGTTGAGAAACCAGAGTATCTTTTTTCCTTTTGACCAACTTGCCTCCCACATCAATGGAAATTTCTTCTGTGTTCATGGCCAATGAAATGCCTGTGGCAAGCACTAGTTTTTTCTTTGCTTTACTTCCAGCCTATCCGTCTCGTAAATGTAAGAGGAGTTACCTCTCTTGAAGGATCTCCTTCTCTTGCTCCTTGGTTTTTTCTTCATAAACGATGCACGAATCTATGTTTCATATTGGAGATCTGATTCAGGAATTCTAGGGTTATAGAGTTCGCATTGCTTATATGCATGGCTTAACAGTCCGCATGCATAGTAGAAATCTGGTAACTTTATGTGCTTCATCTTGAACCAAGTTGGAGTGCCATTCGACTTCAGCATAAGACCTCGGCATAGGGTTTGGTCAAGGTCATAGTTGACCCTGATCTTAATAGCCTTGGAGAGGACTTGAGTGTCCGTTTGGTCTACTTCAACGAAGCTACCAATCATATTCCCTATAAGTTCTGTAAATTTTTGATTATGCATACTCATGGGAAGATCACAGATCTTTACCAGAAACGCGCCATAGAGAACTCTATTCTGGATGGTTGCTCGTGGACATCTAACTCTTTTAAGAGGAGCAGATGGCCGTCAAAAGCCTAGGGACCTTCATCCATGACATAGTCTTTGTCATCAGCCGAAAAGAACTGAAAGGAGGTTTTGGTCTTGATAAGTTATTACCAATCCCAGTGAGGGTCTCTAGACGTTGTGCATCATTTGTTTCAGTGCCTTAGAATTGAAGGAACTGTTTGTATAGAGTTTTCCAATCAGGCAAAGTGAAACCCACGCTTTTAGTTTATCTTCTTGCTCTGGTTCGAATTCTATGAGTTCATCTTGGACCTCAGTTAGATTGAATCATTTCCAATCTGCCGCAACGTCATCCACCATATCTCAACTACCAATAAACTCACAACTCCACAACTCGCCAAAGAACCAAACTGATGTTGGTGATGCCTGGTCACAGTGGAGCGATCAATCTGCCATAACCCTGCGAAGCTCGAGGGTGAAGGCTCACACCGGCTGCGGGGGATTAGGGTTTAAGGGGAAGGGGCAACCTGATGGAGGAGAGAATAATTATATGATATTCGTGCCTTTCCTCCCACACACATTATTGTAATTAGCTAGTATTTGCATATTAAGGCATGTTCTTTTCTGCGATTGGTTTTAGCTTATAGCTTACAACTTCTTACAACTTCTTACTGTTTCTTACATCTCCTTACATCTTCTTACATCTTCTAACATTTTCTTACATTTTCTTACATCATCTTAAATCTCTTTATATATATTTTTTTATAACATTAAACTTATCATCTATTTTTTTCTCATATTTATAGAAATATGTATATATTTTTTTATATTACCAATATGAAAAATCTTACAGTTTTTCTATTAATGTAATATTTGTATAAACATAAAAACAGAATTTAACGATATGAATTAATATTTGAGTTTCGATATGAAGCATGTATGCCATTATACAGAAAATAAGTGAACATGTTTAAAATTATAATACAAAAATTGCATATGTGTTTGAGTTTCAATGTGAATCATGCATAAAAATAGTCAAATGGTAAATGACGAAAATATTTTAGCTATTTCATCCAAAAGTTTATCCATTACAACTTGGTTGTTATCATCATACAATTGAACATTAGATTGAATTTAATTTCAAAATGTTTAATTCAATAGATTTTAATTTTTAGGGTTCTATTCAATTTGTTGAAAAAATTATTATTTTTTAAATTTGCTTATGGGGAGGTGAAACTCATGTTAATACCAAAAATTCACCTCAAGTGTGAAACATATTGGTTCTACATATTTGTCAGTTTGAATTTATCTTATTAATATTTGATTCACTTGTCTAAAGATTTATTTTCATTAGTTATGTTACGTCAACATTATTTTTTAGTATCCAAAATGATAATTGTAGAAAAATAAAATTTTTCTGTAATCTTAAAATATAATTTGTTTAGTGTTGTTATAAAATTTATTTCATATATATCAGTGATACACAAAATTTATTTTCATAAAATATTTTTTTCATAATTCAGACATTAAATACCAACGCTTATACGTACAAAAAATTATACTATACAACATTTTAATAGTTCAACAATTCCTTACATCTATCCTTACAGCTCCTTATACCTTACAGCTGCATCTTATCGCGGAAAAAAAAACAAACAAACAACCCTAACAATCCAAAATTGCAAAAATATCATAATAAAAAAAAATTTAAAAGAAAATAACTACATAAAAAATTAAAAAATAAATGGACTCGGTTAACGTAGCCATCGGTTTCAAAACTAGAATCGCGGTCAAACTGAAGAGCTTATTGATTTTCTGATTTAGTTAATTGAATATTTAAATTGATTCGATTAATTAATCTAAAAACGGTCTGATTTTCCAATTGACAATTCAATTTAACGGTTTTGGGGTTTTTTTTTTTCCCGACACCCCAGAACGTTTCAATGACTTGAAACGTTGGGGGAGCATTTGCAACGAGAGGTGGTCTAAACTCCAAACGCAGAACCCCCCCCCCAAAAAAAAAAAAACAACCCCGAACAACATGTCCACACCATTTCACTAATCCATTTCACTCAATCTGGACTCTGGCAACTCAACAGCTTGTAGAGACCCTATAAAAGCGTATCAGCGCTGGTTTTAGATGAAGTTACAGTATGATTCTGAAATTTTATCCGCTAAATTATCCCATTCCATCTATTGTCTTCATCTCTCACTACTGTTGGTCGTCTCCCTCTAATTTAATGAACGGTCATTTAAAGGTATCTTTGCTCACTGCTTGTTTTGTTTTGCCTCTTTTTCTGAATATGTTTTGCATGATTTATTGAAGAATTGTCTGGTCCATGTTGATCAATTCTTAAACATAAAAGATATAAATCAGGAATTAAATCATGTGTACCTGATAATCCTGTAAACGTGGTTAGGGATGAGGCCATGATTCTCACGCAGATCGAGTTCCCGTTTAGGGTGTATCGTTATGATGGCTAAGGTGAGGATGAGACTCACGAGAATAGAGAGGCAGAGAGGAGGCGTAAGATTGGTGTCTTGATCTCTGCCTAATACCTCTATTTATATACACCCAAGGGGAAACCCTAATTAGGTCATAAGGGTAATTACGTCCATCAAATAATTACCAAATAAATACGTAGGGTATTTATTAGGTCAATGATCAATTAATTAGATAAATGATAACTCAGGCCACATAAAAACGTGTCCAACATTCTCCCACTTGGCCGAGTAATCATTTATGATGAGTATTAGATAAGTCTGATCAGATTTTAATACTCATTTTAGTTCTAAACCGAAATTGTAGCAGAGAAATACAGTCATTGAATCGATATTCAATTCAAGACCCCCATTAATCATACTACAATACCAAATTTAAAACTTAAATAAGCTAAGGATCAAATTGACAATTAAACCCATAAGATTATTTTGTACATAAATGTTGTCTATATGTCTTTAGGCATGCGTAGACACATTCAGAGACAAAACAAACAAAACAATGAGGAAATTTTATTATTAAATGCAAGCAAGTACAATATGCAACTAAATAAGGTCTTTAGATAACCCCATCTTCGAAACATGTTCTTCGAAAATCTTAGGAGGAAGACCTTTAGTCATCGGATCCGCAAGCATATTCTTAGTACTTATATGCTCAATACAAAGTTTATTTTCCTCAACTCGCTCACGTACGAACAAGTACTTTGTATCAAGATATAAAGCAGCGCCAGTCGAACTGTTACTGTTCGAGAAACTAACGGCGGCTGAGTTATCACAATAAAGCTTCAATGGTCGAGAGATGGAATTAACTACTTTGAGTCCAGTGATAAGGTTTCTGAGCAACATTCCATGACAGGTTGCGTTGTACAGCGCAATGTATTCTGCCATCATCGTAGAAGTTGCAGTCAACTCTTGCTTATGACTCTTCCACGAGATAGGTCCGCCAGCTAACATAAAGATATACCCTGAAGTGGATTTCTTGTCATCTTTGCACTTAGCAAAGTCAGAATCAGAATAACCAACCACTTCTAAATTATCACTCCTTCTGTAAGTCAGTTTATAGTCTTTTGTCCCTTGTAGATATCGAAGAACTTTCTTAGCTGCTTTCCAGTGATCAAGACCAGGATTGGTCTGATAACGACCTAACATTCCAGCAATGTAAGCGATATCTGGACGAGTACAGACTTGTGCATACATAAGGCTTCCTACTACTGACGCATAAGGTATCATTCTCATCTGTTCTTTTTCAACCTCTGTTTTCGGACATTGAAATAAACCGAAAACATCTCCCTTAACTACTGGAGCCACAGAAGGAGAGCAATGTTGCATGTTATAACGTGTAAGGACACGCTCAATGTAAGCCTTTTGAGATAATCCCAAAATACCATTGACTCTATCTCGGTGTATTTCGATGCCAATAACATAAGAAGCCTCCCCGAGATCTTTCATGTCAAAATTACGCGAGAGTAAGCGCTTGGACTCATGCAACATGTCTAAACTATTACTTGCCAATAGAATGTCATCTACGTAAAGGACAAGTATAGTAAAGTTGCTCCCACTCATCTTGAGGTAGGCGCATTGATCCACTTGATTCTTTATGAAACCTTCTGACTTCAAGACTTGATGCAACTTTAGGTACCATTGACGTGATGCCTGCTTCAACCCGTATATGGATTTTTTTAGCTTACAGACTAAGTGCTCTTGACCTTCAGATTTGAATCCTTCGGGTTGTTTCATGAACACTTCTTCATCCAAATCGCCATTAAGGAAAGCGGTTTTGACATCCATCTGATGTAGCTCTAAATCAAAATGAGCTGCAAGGGCCATAACAATTCTTAAGGAATCCTTTCGAGAGACAGGAGAAAAGGTCTCTTGATAGTCAATTCCCTCTTTCTGAGTGTAGCCCTTTGCAACCAATCTCGCTTTGTAGCGTTCAATGTTTCCATTCGGGTCCAGTTTTGTTTTGAAGACCCATTTACATCCTACGGGTTTGACACCGTTGGGTAATTCAACCAAATCCCAAACATCATTTTTCTTCATGGAGTCAAGCTCTTCAATCATGGCTTTACTCCATTCGGAAGACTGATCACTGTTAATGGCTTCATTATAAGAGGTAGGATCAGTAAACTTTCCAGCATCCATTTCTGCTTCAGTCAGGTAGGTAACATAATCATCAAAGTTAGTAGGCCTTTTAGACCTAGATGACCTCCTGAGCAAATTTTCAGGTTGAGCATTGGCGGCATTGTCTTGATGGTTATCATTTGAGGTGTCTTCATTTCCAGGTACATTAGGAGTAGGAGGTGGTGCAGTGTCCTGCGGATTGGCATTGAGTACAAAAGGAGTAATTGGAGGTAAAGTAATCGACAAGTCTATCCCCCCCGCGTCTTGTACTTCTAGCAATTCATCATAAGGGTTTTCACTACTCCCACTGACCTTAAAATCTTCAAGGAAATGAGCATCTTTGGTTTCTACAATGCGAGTGACATGGGAAGGACAATAAAATCTGTAACCTTTTGAGTGAGAAGGATAACCAATGAAGTAGCAAGTTACAGTTTTCATGTCGAGTTTCTTCAAGAAGGGATTATAAAGTTTAGCTTCGGCAAGACAACCCCATACTTTCATATATCTTAGACTCGGTTTCCTTCCTGTCCAGAGTTCATAAGGAGTTTTAGGGACAGCTTTAGAAGGAACCCTATTGAGTATATGAACAGCTGTTTTTAAGGCCTCGGTCCAGAGAAATAGAGGTAAACCTGAGTTGGCTAACATACTGCGTACCATGTCCATTAGGGTCTTATTTCTTCTCTCAGCAACACCGTTCTGTTGAGGAGTACCAGGCATGGTATATTGGTTTACAATCCCCTGGGCCTTGCAAAACTCATAAAATGGACCAGGAGCTTGACCCACATCAGTATGTCTACCATAATATTCACCTCCTCTATCTGATCTTACAATTTTTATCTGACGATCAAGTTGTTTTTCAACTTCAGTTTTATAATCTTTAAAAGTTGTAAGTGATTCAGATTTTTCCTTAATGAGATACAAGTACATATAACGAGAATAATCATCAATATAAGTGATAAATGAGTTATGTCCAGTTATTCCAGTGATAGAGTAAGGACCACTAATGTCAGTGTGAATGAGCTCTAATAAATTAGAACTCCTTGTGGCACCTTTCTTATTCACTGATGTCATTTTACCTTTAAGGCATTTGACACATGTTCCAAAATCATTGAAATCGAGAGATGGTAACACTTCATTCTTCACGAGTCTAGATAGACGTTCTCGTGAAATGTGGCCTAAGCGTTGATGCCACAACATGGATGAAGTTTCTAAGTCTCGTTTTCGTTTTCTCTTTGTTAGTGTCTGATTGATATTATATGACAACAAAGATTTGGAAAAATCATCATCTAGTTCTAATTTATAGAGACCACCATCCAGAAAACCATGACCAAACACTTGAGAATTGAAACTAATAGTAAGTCTGCCATGACCATGAGAAACATCAAAACCGTCTATGTCTAACTTTGGTCCTGATACTAAATTCCGAGTAATCTCAGGAATATATAAGGTATCATAAAGTTTAATACATAAACCAGTTTTCATTATTAATTCTAAGGTTCCCATGGCTTCGACAGCTAATTCTGTTCCATTCCCCAGCTTAAGTGTTCTTCGGTTTCTTTCCAGCTTCTGGATTGTAAGGAATCCCTGAAGTGAGTTGGTTACATGAACCATAGAACCAGAGTCAAACCACCATGTATTAGTTGGAACATTTAAATTAAAGGACTCAAGTATCATGTAAAGATGATTACCTTTCTTCGTCAGCCACTCTTTAAAGTCTTGGCAGTCTTTCTGTCTATGTCCTTCCTTGCGGCAGAACTTGCAGTAAGACTTCCCTTTGGAGTTCTTAGAGCTGGAAGAAGCACTTGCATCACGTTTCTGGACTTTAGAAACTTCCTTCTTATCGACATTTCTCTTCCTCTTCTTTGGATTAGTGGTCATGAGGTAAGCCACATCAGGTTTGTCCAGCTTCAGACGCTCTTCTTCTTGTACGCACATAGCAATCAACTCATTCATCGACCACTTGACCTTCTGGGTGTTGTAGTTGACCTTGAAAGCTTCAAAAGATGCAGGAAGAGAAGTCATTATGAAGTGCACCAGAAAACCTTCACTGATCTCCATGTCTAATCCCTTGAGCTTGCGGGCCATGTCGTTCATCATCATGATGTGCTCACGAATGCCGCTATTCCCGTCATATTTTGTAGTCACCATCTTCAAAATAAGAGTACTAGCATGTGCCTTAGAAGTTGCTTTGAATTGTTCCTCCACGGAAGCCAGATATGTTTTAGCATTAGATGAATCTGGAATAGCTCCCCTGATGATTATGCTGATGGAATTTTTAATAAGCATAAGAGCCATTCTGTCGCACCTCTCCCATCTCTCATGTACTATTTTATCTTCAGCAGTACTTTTATCAGTGAGGGCAGGAGGGGCAGGCTCTCTCAGTGCATAATCAAAATTCAACATGCCAAGAGTTAGCATCAGTGAATCTTTCCATGAAGAAAAATTAGCACCGTTCAAGGTCTCAATTCCCATATTTGGGGCTGATAATGGATTCAGATGAGAGAAATAAGACACAAAATTAAAGAAGAAGTTAAGAGGTAATGAACTAAGGCTGGCGAAGTTAAGGACCATTATATAGTAATGAAGCTGTGATAATAGTCTATTATAACACCAAAATAATAGACTAAATTTAATTCTACTCAAACAAATGGCTTTCACTTTGGTTATGACCACTTATTTAAGTATTATGAATAATAAAATAATGATGTGCAATTTGAATGTAACACATCACCTTTGGGCAGAAGTGAAACATTTAAATTTTAATGCACATATATATTTAGTTCGCAGTACACAATTATAACACATCATCTTTGGACAGAAGTGAAATATTATGTATTTAAGGCGAGTGTCATGCAAATATCTATTTAAGGATATGCACTAAATGACAATACTTAATAAGGCTTGAAATAAATTTCACAAATGTTACACATCACCTTTGGGCAGAAGTGTACTCTAAGGTATTGTTCAAGTCAAGCAAAATAAATCAATTTAACTAATCATAAAATGAATTTTATTTAAGATTAGTCAAATGACTTATAAATTTAATGTTAATAATTAATTAACCGCAAAAGTTAAAGCGATTCGGGCGGGGCTACAAAAAAATTTGGGGACCCATTGAAATTGATTTAATTAAAAGGCGTATAAGGTAAGAGATTTTCAAGTAAAAGGATTTAACCTTTTCAATGGTATTTTAGCATATCCCTTACTTAGTTTTGCTATTCTAGGTAAAATAAATTCATAAATAAGGAAATAGAATATATTATGCAAAAGTGAGATATGCCATACAATTTAAGGAAACACAATTATATTCCAAAACAAATACCAGAATTAGAAGATTTCATCAAAATAAGGATGAACACTTCAAATAATTCATCACAAATTATACTTGCTGATATTCGAAGCATAAGAAAGTAATTTTATGGATTAATTCCGAAAAACTTAGATCTTAATTTTAAGGAAAAGTAATGCTGATGTCCGAAAATAAAAAGAATTGATTCATCAACATAAGGCTCTGATACCACATGTTGATCAATTCTTAAACATAAAAGATATAAATCAGGAATTAAATCATGTGTACCTGATAATCCTGTAAACGTGGTTAGGGATGAGGCCATGATTCTCACGCAGATCGAGTTCCCGTTTAGGGTGTATCGTTATGATGGCTAAGGTGAGGATGAGACTCACGAGAATAGAGAGGCAGAGAGGAGGCGTAAGATTGGTGTCTTGATCTCTGCCTAATACCTCTATTTATATACACCCAAGGGGAAACCCTAATTAGGTCATAAGGGTAATTACGTCCATCAAATAATTACCAAATAAATACGTAGGGTATTTATTAGGTCAATGATCAATTAATTAGATAAATGATAACTCAGGCCACATAAAAACGTGTCCAACAGTCCATTCCAGGGATAATGTGCATGCATCCATTGAGTTCTTAATTTTCTTCTACGATGTCCTAATATTAGATCTAGTAAAAACTGACCCGACTCGAAAATTCGACTCGAATCCACTCGAAAATTTTGGGTCTTGAACACGGTTTTCTCAACCCGAACCCAAAATAAACCGAACCCGAAAAACCGACAAATTAGCGGGTCAAACCCGACCCGACCCGACCAGAACCCGCCCGCTTGACCCGAACATTAAATCCTTTTTTTAAATAATTATCTTTCATTTATCCTCTGGACAATAATAGATATTCATTAAATTAAATCATTTAGAGAGACATTATATATTATCACAGCCCTTGACAAATTAAATAATAGTACTATTACTTTTCCAACTCCATTATCCTATAATAACATCATAGGCAAATTATAATTTTGATAACTTCAAAGAATGGGCATAAAACATTTTGAAGTAACGATTCACTCTTAAGAAAATCAAACAAAATAAGCCAAATAGTAAAATCTGTAAGTCATGCCATTATACTTGTAGTAAAATGAATGTGTCTAATATTCTTTAAATAAATTACTTTGTCAAAATCTAAATTTTTGATGTTATAATTGAAATACAATATCTTGTACTTCTCTAATTTCCTTTTGCTTGGTTTCCATTCTAATATGCCTATAACTACAATGTTAGTAACTATATTGGTGTTTAGGTCGACTCTTAATAAAGTATACCTAATTGGATAATTGCGAGCTAGTTGATAAAGATATCGAATTATTGAATAAGTTATTAGCGAGTTGAGTAGCTCCAACACGTTAAGTTGCTCTAGAAGGGCTAGCGCATTAATGACTTGACCCATTATTGACATTACTTTAATGTACTGATTGATCTGTCCAACCTGAAGGTGACCCAACTCTCATACGTAATATTCATGTATCATATGAAAAGTTTGAATATTTTTAATATTCTTTTAAAAAATTACAATTGCCATGTTTTTTCATTAAATAGTTGATGATGATTTCTGCAATAAATAAACCCAATTATTAATTTTGAAAAAAGAAAATTAAGCTCTAAACATGTTAGGTTGACCTGAAACTCACAAAATAGAAATACACCTACTCGTATTTTACACGAACCCAAAATACGCCCAACCCGTATTTTACCTCAACCCAAATATATCCAACCTGTATTTAACCTGCCCACACGAACTGACAGGTAGTCCGATCGATGATCAAATTCAGCAGAGTAAAACTGGCTGAGTTGAGGGTTGATTTTGAAGTTTCTTTGCCGTACAAGTGGCTGATTGAGTGATAATGATTGTGATTGTGATTATGTTTTGTGGCCTAACATGGTAGGTAGACTTAGTGTCATATTTTTTTAGAAAATTTACGAAATGGTATTGTTTAAAATAACACTTATCAGTTGATGACTTTTCTTTTCTAATGATGTTATTTTTGTCTAGAGCAATTTTTGAGGTACTCATCTCATGTCCACGCAGAATTACTACCTTGCCCTTAATGAAGTACTTTTTGTTGGAGGAAAAACTGAAGAAGTAGTTGGGCTCTGAAACTTGCCAATGAAGGTTCCCAAAACAGAGGACGCTAAGCTTAGTTCAACCCCTTAGAATCCGAAAATGGGAGGGAAAAAAGTGGACGATTGTGGGTTGTGAAGTTGAGATAGGGAAGGAAGGTTGTATTGATATACAAAAAATTTTATATTGGCAAGGGATCAAAAGAGAATGAGGAGATCGGAGGAGGAATTGAGGGTTGGGAAAGGCTTATGTAGTTAAAGGAAATTGGGTTGTAGAAGCTGGCAAGGAAAGTTAAGGATGAGCACTGTACATGTGGTGCATTCACAAAGCTCTGGATTGCAGCCGTAAATGAGGAGATGGGTTTACTTCTTCTTTACAATGTAAATAGGTAAGTTAACTGGATATGTAATTTTTGTAGCTATATTTCTAGTGGGGCTCTGTTGACAAGTCTGTGATGCATGTGCCCCTAAGGTTGCTTATATGCTATGCAAAGAGTTGCACTTGTAATGTGGGCGTTTATAGTGGTTAACCCGAAGATGTGTAGCGAATAACCCAGGATAAGTGTGAGAGGCTATAATAGATGTTAGTAATTGTAGCGAGGTTGTCATACATGTGCTCCATGCTGCAAAGGTGCTTAATTGATATGCAAATATTTGCACGTGTTGTGGTCATTTACAGTGGTTAACCCAGATATCTGTATTACATAACTCGAGATAGTAGTAGGAGGATGAAATGGATGTTTGCAATTGTATTGATTTCATGTCATTTATAGTTGTTCACCTAGATATCTTTGTTAAATAGCCCAGGATAGTAGTTGGAGGATAAAATAGATGTTTGTAATTATAGTATGGTTCTATTGATGAGTTTGTGATGCATTGTGTGCATACAAATGATAATTGTGATAACCTAGGTTATACACAGCAAATCGGATGTCGGTGGTGTTGACGTAGCGAAGGTAAGGGTTAATTGTGATGTAATTTATGTAATTTATTGGTCGTAATATTTTAGAGAAGTTATTGCATTAGAGTTAGATATGGCTTATGATTGAGGAGAGTAAAAGTTGATTTTGGTTGTACTGTGTGATGGCAAAGTGGGAAAAATATGAGTCTTCAAATGGGAAAATGTGGGGAGGAAATGCATTTACTATGGAGAAATTAGGTTTGCATGATGTGAGTATTCTATAAATGCAATTGTCTATCCCACAGAAAGCAGTGTGAACTGTTTTGCCCTATGGATCACCCAAATTGTAATTGTATATTGTAGGTTAAGGACTATGTTTTCGAATAGTTATGCAAAATGTGAGTTTCCCAAAAATTGCAATTGAATGTCCCAGATTAAACACTCATTAGGTATGTCAAATGTATGTTCAAATGTGAGTATTTTAGAAATTACAATTGTATACCCCATGTTAAATACTAAATAGGTATGTGAATTATGTTTTCAAATGTGAGTGATCCTGAAGTCCAATTTTGTATCCCAGGTTGAACACTGATTATATGAATTGTGTTTCCAAAATGCATCTCAGAAATGCTAATTGTATGTCCAATGGTAAACATAAATGAGAATGTGAGTTGATTTTCGTAAACACTAGTTTCCCAAAAGTTGGAATTGTATACCCCATATTAAACACTGAATAGGTATGTAAATGTTTCCAAAATGTAAGTATCTCAGAAATAGCAATTGTACATGTCAGGTTAGACATTGAAATTGTATATTTCAGGGCAAACATTGAAATAAGTATGTGAGTTGTGTTTCCAGATGTAAGTATCCCAAAAATTACAGTTCTATATCTCATGTTAAATACTGAATAGGTATGTGAATTGTGTTTAGCCTATAAATGCCAATTGTATGTCCCAGGGTAAACACTAAATAGGTATGTGAATTAATTTTTATGAATCGTAGTATCCCTAAAGTTGCAATTGTATATCCTATGTTAAACACTGAATAGGTTCGTGAATCGTTTTTGCATAATGTATCCCAAAAGTTGCCATTGTATTACCTTTGATGTAGAGGAAGGTGATAATAGCTATTGCATACTATATCTTACAAATGACAGTATATTATCTCATAGTGTACATTGATAGCTGAAAAATCTTGTTGCATGTGACTATCCTAGAAAGTGCAAATGTATAACCCATGATATATACAATGAATAGTACTGGTAATTTGTACTTTCCCCATAGTGTAGTTGTATGCACTTGTTGCATGGGTGTGCTTGGCATTATTTTGTGGATCGTAGAATGGTGTATTCTGATGACATCATGTAGGAGTACAGTGAAGTATAAACATGCCTCAAAACGACGTCTCGAGTCGTCTGTGTAGAAGGGAGAGGGATCGTCACATGCTAAAGGTCATCTAAAGGGGTCTGTAATGGATAAGGAGTTGCAAATATCATCGAAGATTGAATTTTTGCCTAAGGAAACATAGGGCAGTACAGAGAACGGTGTATTGTTGGTGGAGGAGGGTTGTGCAGATGTTGGAGTGCCTGTTTTCCAACACACATACACAGTCATCTCCCTAGCATAACCATCTCCTCCAGCAGTATTTTGTCCTTCCATTATGGTCAACACTAACAATCAACTGCAAATCCACACCTGGTTTTCAGCACCAATTCCACACTAAATGTACACCAACTTTACAGCCTAACAAATCTGCTTCTAACTTCATATATCACATTAACCTGGGTTATAGTAAACACCAAACCACATCAATCTACATGATACGGTATTCTCCAAGTGAATAACTTTATTTTGTGCATACAGATGATGATTCATTATCCAAATACATGCAACAGTAACTGCACACCACGATTACACTCAAATTACACACTACACGTGAATAATTAACCTGGGTTATTCAAGACACGTTTGTGCATTAACTACTTCAAATCAAGATATCAAAACATCACCGCCTTACTATCATTCCGAGTTATTGATATAGATATCCGGGTAAGTCACTATAAATGACCACATAATAAATGTATACCTTTGTATATCAAATAAGCCAACCTTAGAGCACATGCATGAGACTCATCAACAGAACCATACTGTAATTACAAACATCCATTCAATTTGCCAACTGTTATCCTGAGTTATTTAATATAAATATCCAGGTTAACCATTATAAATGACTACATAACAAGTGCAAACCTTTGCATATCAAATAACCAACCTTGGATCACATGCTTGAGATTCATCAACAAAACCACACTATAATTACGAACATCCATTTCATCCTCCAACTAGTTACCTAGGTTATTTGTTACTTATGTCTAGGTTAGTCACTATAAATGACCCTAAGAAGTGCAAACATTTGCATATCAAATAACCTTGGAGCACATGCGTGAGACTCATCAATAAAACCACACTACATTTACAAATATCCATGTCATCCTCCTACTGTTATCCCGAGTTATTTCATACAGATGTTTGGGTTAACCGTTACAAATGACCACATAAGAAGTCCAAACCGTTGCATATCAAATAAGCAACCTTGGACCACATGCATCACAAACTCATTAACAGAACCACAATACAATTACAAACATCCATTTCATCCAAGCCTTGCCTAACCTTAACTAAACGAACCCTACATCTCCAACATCAACATCCAAACCGTAATCTTACAACAAATGTCTCCCTTCTAGAACAATGATTGAAAACCCGAATAATCTCCACATTCCCCAGTTCACAAATGAACTTCAACCACAAAAACTACATAACCATTTAACTTACCTATTTACAATGCAAAGAAGAAGTATTCTCATCTGTTCATTGACAAGCGCAATCCACAGCTCAGCGAAGACACCATAAGCACAGTGCTCGCCCTCAACTTTGCTTCACAACTTCCACAACCCCATTTCATTCAACTTCGCATCCATTTCCCAACCCTCAATTCCTCCCCAAATTCCCTCATTTCCTTGTGATCCCTCGCGAATATGAAATATTTGCTACACCAATACAACCTTCCTTCTCCATCTCAAGTTTACAACCCACCCTCACCCACCTCTTGCCCTGCTATTTTTGAATTTTCAAAGTTGAACTGAGTTAGGTGTATTTCATTTTGGGAACTTTCGTTGCCCGACTTTGAGAGCCCAGATACTTTTGTTGAGTTTTCCAACCAACTAGAAATACTTCACTAAGGGCAATGCAGTAATTCGGGTGGGCATGATATGACTGCCTTAAAAGTTGTTTCAGACAAAAACAACGTCAAAAGTTGTTCCAGGCAAAAACAACATCATTAGGAAAGTAAAGCGTTCAAAAGATAAGTGTTATTTTGAACAATACCATTAAGTAAATTTCTCTATTTTTTTTTTGTTTTTGTTTTTTTTGGATGTATGAGGACGGGTGAAAATGAAGTAATTTTTGGAAATTACAGAAAGCAAGGTTCTTACGGTTTTGATTTTCAACCTTGGAATGCCAAATTCAAATTCCTCAGCTATCTATTCATACCCCTACTACCAGGTAACCAAGCCCTTCACTTCATGGAGCTTCTTTTGTTGTTTTCTCTCTATTTTTCTTTACCCTTTTCTTGCCCCCCTTTTTTTGTTTGGGGGGGGGGGGGGGGGAACCGAGAGGACTGCCATGTTATCTATCATCCTCACCAATTGGAGAATGGCCTGATAGATGCAACCTCTCTGTCAATGTGTGTTATTCTACTGTTGATCCGTGACAGATGATGATCTACAGACTAATAATACTCACCTGAGTGTCAAAGTCGAACCTAGATGCCCAAGAGAGTGTATGTGGGGTTCTAGATGCATATACTTTTGAGTTTTCCAATTGGATTGTAAAAGGGGTTATCCCTGTGGGAGCTTATGTTCAAAAGTGGTGAACTGCCTTGTATTCTTGATTGTCTGACGACCTCATAGGCTCATACTGATTGGGGAGCGAAGAAAATAATCTGATGTGGTGGGGCTATGGGCCCATTTGAAAGTGTGACTTCAACATACGTCCGGCAAATGAATCATTCCGTTCGGCTTTGATTTTGGTCAAGTTCGCTTCGGGTTATATTGGGGTTGATCAATTTCGGTTCAGCTTCGGTTTCAACTCGGGTTAAGTTCGGTTCAGATTAAGTTCGGTTTTATCATATTCAATTCAGGTTCCAGTATGATTCAGGTGAAGTTCGGATCCCTTCAACTTTAGGTCAAGCTCATTCAGGTCGATTTAGATGCGGGTTTGGTCGAAGTCAGTTTAGGTAGGTTAGGGTCAATTTTGGGCTGGGTACAAATCCGATCGGGTTATTTTCAGGTTGGCTTGTATTTCAATCGAGTCAGTTTACATGCGATTTAAGTTTAATATCTTACATGCCCACATAAGGCATAAAATTTTGGATGACTTACAAAGAGGTTATATGGCCATGAATTTCAATTGAATTAGTTTTTAATCTCCTTTTAATTCGTCCAAGACTATATTTTAATTGGATTAGTTTTTAATCTTACACCAAAAAAAAAAAAAATATCAATTTGTATTTTTGGTTGGGTATAATTGTATAAATCTCCTCCTTCCAATTCATTCAAGATTTAGTTTCAATTGGGTTACTCTCTATGCATCACACAGCCGATACAAAGAACTAATCAAGTAGTTTCAATTGGGTTACTCTCCGCCAACCATCAAATCAAAAATTTTAAAAAAATAAATCGAAGAGCCGTACCTAATCAATGTAAACTATAGAATAACTTTAATTGCTTGATTCTATATTTTTATTTTTGTTACTCAAATGAGTCAAATTCTTATTAAATCATTTCCTTCCAAAATTGCAAATACATTATTTCATTTGTTCAAAGTAAGATTTTGTCATTTGCTTTCGCCTTTCGCATCCTCAATATCAAGTGAAGTTGTGTAGTTAGTATCATCACTCGCTATTTTAAGTTTCAATTGGATCAGGTTAGAATAGGGTTGGGTTAAACTCGGATTCGGGTCGATTTGGATTCGGGTCGGATCGGTTCAGGTATGAATATGTTCGCATTTCATTCGGTTCAGGTAATTTCAAGTTCCGATCTACATGTGGGTCAACAAGATTTTGGGTGAATACTGATTTAGTCCGGGTCATTTTGAGTTTTGGGTCAAATCATGTCAATACGGTTTCAAATCGGTTCGGTTTAGGTCAGTTTAATTTCGGGTTTCAAGACGAGATCGGTTCAACTATATTGGATGTCTGTTTGGGTCTGATTTTAGGTCGTTCGGTTCGGGTCAATTTTGCTTGGTCAACTTTGATACGCTTTGGTAGTCATATGGCGATCATAGTGGGAGGTCTTCATACTTTTTTTGACGAGCAATGGTCTCTAATCATATCTCAGCCCCAATCCTTCATCATTTACGGAAACTGAATCACAATTGAATAAAAAAATATATATTGCAAGCACTAGGTGGGTCACCCACTCGACAATTTGTACCATGGGTTTTGTTGACTTGTCATAATTGAGTTGCCTCGACAGTGAGAATAGATAGGAGCTTAAACTATAAATATAAAATATTGCATCTACATTGAGTCTCATCACATTTACCTTGGACTGGGATTTGCTTCTCCCGCTCTAATGGTATTTTTTGGCTTCACTACACGTGAATTCCATTTTCTATGCAAGAAATAGTTTGGAATGAGAGCAACTTCATGTGACTATCTTCTCATATGGCCAGTCATGTTTCTAATGGTCATCAAGTGCGATGCATTGGATGGATTTAATGTAACCCAAATCATCCGAGATGGGGACACTTTAGTTTCAGCTGGTGCACGTTTTGAACTGGGATTCTTCAGTCCTGGCAGCAGTAGCAGAAGATATGTGGGAATCTGGTTCAATAGAATCCCCGTTCAGACAATTGTTTGGGTTGCCAATCGAGAAACTCCGCTTCTTGACTCTTCTGGGGTACTTCAGGTAACCGACAAGTCTGTTCTAACACTTGTCAACGGCACAGGAGGCATCATTTGGTCTACCAACACATCAAAATTAGTACAGAATCCAATTGCACAGCTTTTGGACACTGGGAACCTTGTTGTCAGAGATCAGAATGACAACAATCCTAAAAATTTCTTGTGGCAAAGTTTTGATTATCCCTGTGACACTCAGCTTCCAGGAATGAAGCTGGGCAGGGACCTTGTTACTGGCTTTGATCGGATGCTGACTTCGTGGAAGAGCAGCGATGATCCTTCTCCGGGTAGTTATACATATTGGATCGATCCTCGAGGGTACCCACAGCCGTTTCTTTTGAAAGATTCTATTGTGCAGTTCTGCGATGGTCCATGGGATGGTATGTGGTTCTCTGGGACTGCCATTACTCAAGCGGATTCTTCTGATAGTTTTCAGTTTGTTTTCAATGACAAGGAGATTTACTATAGCTACAACGAGCTTGACCCCTCAGTTTTAACTACCAGATCTTTGAACCCATATGGAACTATGCAACGTTATGATTGGAACAACCACACCCAAGGGTGGGCAGCATATTATACGAAACCAATAGACAACTGCGACACATTTGCAGTCTGTGGTGCATTTGGTATCTGCAATTTTGGCAATTCTCCCCAATGCCAATGCATGAAAGGGTTTGTGCCAAAAATGTCTAGAAATTGGGATCGAAAGGATTGGTCAGGTGGGTGTGTTCATGGTGCCCCATGGAATTGCAGCACCAAGGATGGGTTCATAAAGTATTCTAATGTTAAATTGCCTGACACGAGGAGTTCCTGGTATAACACAACTATGACCCTTGATCAATGCAAAATGAAGTGCTTGCACAATTGTTCTTGTGTTGCTTTTGCTAATTTGGATGTCAGAAACGGAGGAAGTGGCTGCTTGCTGTGGTTTAATTCTTTGATTGATGTGAGAGTTCTCTCGGGTTCTGGAGAAGATCTGTATGTAAGGGCGGCTTCGTCTGAATTGGGTAAGCACACTTTCGCAGTTTTCTTTTTGTATGTCCATATGGGAAACAGAAAACTTACACTTGTCCTTATGTTCATGCTGTGTTGTTAAAGAAAGCAAAAAGAAATATATATTTTAGCTTATAACTAAGTAATTTAGCATCCAAGCAGTTAGCTGAATTTAGTTAAACAGTGAGTATATCGCACTAATCTACTGCCATGTGGGTTTTCTAGGTATGGAAATGCAAGGTTGAGATAATATGCATTTTTCTAGCTTGGCATACCTTGTTGTCAGAGATCAGAATGACAACAATCCTCAAAACGCCTAAATATATACTTGCGTTGAATATTTTAGCCAACTCAGAGTAACTGAGTGACATATCCATACTATATTTGTTAGTTTCTAGCAAGGAATTCGCCTGTTTAAGTGAAATTTGAGGTCTTGCTGACTGTATAATCTTATCAATTTCATGAGGGATTTATCTTTTTCATGAATTCAATATTTGTGTTGATTTCAGAGTCTAGACAATGAGGAACTCATTTTGTTGTTTTCTCTCATAGGTAACGCTAGAACTCGAGTCGCAGTCGCTGTGAGCTGTAGTTTGGTAGCTGCCTTATTCCTGTGTGGAGTCACAATTTCGATCATGTGGAGGAGGAGGAGGAGGAGGAGGTGGAGGATTAAGAAAGAAGGTAACCCATCCCCCCCCCCCCCCCCCCCCCCCCCCCCCCCCCCTCCCCACCAACCAAAAAAAAAAACAGAAGCAGACAAGAGAAGAAGAAAGAAAAAATTTCGAAAGCTAAGCTTGAATGTTCCTATGATTTACGGATTCTTCCAAACATCATTGTGCACAATCCTGAGAACTTTGGATATAGGTCTTCATTTTCCAATCCTCAACCTATTATCTTTCCTGTTTATTGGCACTAACATCCCCCTTTTTCTCTGTTTTTTTTCCCTTTTCCTAACAGCAAAATATGGTGCTCCTGAAGAAGGTCGTAGCATCAATAATAGAATAATCGGGAACTATGAGCTTCCAGAATATGCTTTCAATGTGATAGCTGAAGCAACCAATAATTTCTCCCATGCCAACAAGCTCGGAGAAGGTGGCTTTGGACCTGTCTACAAGGTATGCTTTATTGATATTTGTTCGAAGCCACTTAATATTCA
This sequence comes from Carnegiea gigantea, assembly GCA_029747015.1. Classification (NCBI taxonomy): domain Eukaryota; kingdom Viridiplantae; phylum Streptophyta; class Magnoliopsida; order Caryophyllales; family Cactaceae; genus Carnegiea; species Carnegiea gigantea. The sequence goes on along the minus strand of JAKOGI010000059.1, from coordinate 1,113,781 downwards.
TTATTGTTAGAAAATCCCCTCCCACCTCCACCCCATGTTGACCTCGTCAGATAAGAAGACGGATTGATATGAAGAATTCGAGTTTTAATATTTATAACCCCAATTGTAAGGTTTATCGTCGAATATTCGAGGTGTCATCCACAAGGAGTTGGGTTTCAAGTACCGGGATTCGCTCAAGTCATGATTTGACAGTTGACGGACCAACTAATCGAGACGAGTCCTAACCTACCAAACCTATTTAGAAAGCTAGAGATGGTCGATTGTACAATTCTAAACCACCCAAGCCCTCTCTCAAGGGTCATGAGCTAGCCTAATTAGTCTAACCACTTATTTTCATGAGGTTAGCCTAATTAGTCCACCAAATTAGCAACCCTTGGGTCTAGCTAGGATCGGGACTATTTTCACGTCCGAATCCTGGCTATCCCCTCTCTCGCACTAGCTAATTGAACTCACCTCTCAGTATAAGTCAATCTCCCAAAAATATAGACGAAAGCTCTCTCAAGCATTCCATTGAACACTTGGTAGGCGTGAGAGAAACTCTAAGTTTCAAGCATAAGTTGGGTGTGGTTAGGCCTAATCCTAGATTAATTAGTCATCAAGAGGCTAATCACAATCCAAGTCAACCAAAATTAACAATTAATCATCAACAAACCACAAAAACCCCAAAACAAACCTAAATTTGCAAATAACTCAACAAGCATGAACTAGGGAAATCAATCTAATATGACATGGATCAATACAACTAATGAAAACTAAACATTTAAGCTAAATATAATCTAAACTAACGAGATCAAACAAGAGAAAACAATAACAAACATAAAATAAAAAGAGAGAAAGGAAAGAGTTAATTCATGAATTGCTTGGATGAATTTGAGTCTACAATGCTTGAATCCCAAAAACAACCCAATTAATCCTAATGTACTTAGTTTGTTTCCAACTAATGAGGTTTTTGCAGCTAAACTCTAAGCTGAACTAGCCTAGAAATTGCCCAGAAGAACCGCCCAAAAGTCTTGAACAAGGCCCTTAAAAAAGGAATCAAGTCGAGCCCCAAAACAGTGCGCGGGAGGCAAGGAAACTGGGCTGGCCGATGGCCATTGCCAACCCCTGGATGGGCTGCTGCTGTTGGCCGTGGCCGTCATGCAATCGACAGTCCGCCCATCACCCGCTGTCTTTTTTTTCTTTTGTTCCTTTTTTAACCCTTTTTGCGACACTTGCTTGGTTGAACTTAATAGCTACAAAAGTAAACACGACAAGTAAAAATCTTAAAGATTATATTATTATACAATCATGTAGTCGACAGGCTGTCCGTCGCCCGTTGTCTTGTTTTTTTCTTTTGTTCCTTTTTTACCCCTTTTTGCGACACTTGCTTGGTTGAACTTAATACCCACAAAAGTAAATCTTAAAAATTATATTATTACACGAGCTAAAATCAAGTGAAAGAGACATGTAAAATGCGACAATTTAGCACCAAACACGGACGTCTACCAATAATTGGTGTTTGACTGCGCAAGTCTTGAAAATTCCGAGGGAAGCTGTAACATATTATTGCAATTAGTTGATTCATACTTTGGGAAGAAATTCTGATGGATTTATCTGTGTAAACTGAACCAGAGTACCAAACCCAGCCATAGTGCTGGAAAGCCTGGAATCCTGTCGATTATTGGGCACATGCATTTTCTGGGGAGGCATGGGTGAGTGGGGATGGTAAGCAGCTTTGTGCCTACCAGCGAATTGCATGGATGCTTTTGTCAGACCCTACGTTTGGAAGCCACCAACTGCCAACTACTTGCAAGAAGAAAGTATATAGTTTAATGAGACATTGTTCATTAGCTGTCAATCAAATTTGGAAGTTGAAAAAAATCCCTATTAATTGCGTTTCAAACTGTTTGAAACTTGGTTGAAACTTATAAGTCAGTTTAGCGACTTTTCTCTGAATGATGTGAACAATTTGAGTGTCATGTGATGCTTGCATTAATGCCATAAAAAATGGCTATCTTCATCTGATGAAAGGTTTTAACTTCTTTAACGCTGATTTTTAGGGCTTGCTGAATGATGGGCAAGAGATAGCTGTGAAAAGGCTTTCTAAAGAGTCAAGACAAGGACTAGCCGAGTTCAAGAATGAGGTTTTATTTATCTCAAAGCTTCAGCATCGTAACCTTGTTAAGCTTATGGGATGCTGCATTGAAGCAGAAGAATGGATGCTGATCTATGAGTGCATGCCCAACAAAAGCTTGGACTACTTCATATTTGGTATGCTTGCTCTAGAATAAACCTATATTACTGTGCCTCCCTTAGCGTATTTCCACAGGGATATAATGTTTGTCTGTGTTTCTTGTCAGGTTTAAAGCTGGCATAGATCTGCATCCCTTATAACCTTGTGTAGCTTGGGTAGGATTATTTGGGTTTATTGTTGGTAGTCCATTTTGGCAGTTAGCCAACAAATTAATGCACTCACACTCAAGATTTATGAATGAGCTAGTCTTTAGTTGCAAGCTTAATTTTGAATATAACTAAAGTTAGGTTCCATGCATTGCATAATTTTGTAATTTCTTTGATGATAACATTATCTTGTGAAAATCATATATTTTAGAACAGCACACTAAACGTTTTTCAAAAAGAAAATTCTGTTAGTTACATACATATAGGTGAATAAAAAAGTAACTCATCTGATTAACTAACGAGTAAACTACAGTAATATACATGGTAATATAGATGGTAAAATTACAAAACCCATTATAAGGAGGCCATTTTACTTGCTTAGAATCCAATCAAGACCATCCACCCCTTATTTGACCTTGACCATGGTTTAATTACAACTCCAAAAGTAGGCCATCTACAAAGTCAACAACATCAAACGCCGAGTAGGGGGTGGGGGCCCTCCTCCTCTCAAAATAATAAAGTCTTGAGCTACTTGTCTTGACCACTTAAGTGAAGTTTCAACTCCATCAAAAAAAACCTCCTATTACTCTGTCCATAATTTCCAAAAGATAGCATGGGGGATTGCTCAGTAGACTCTGTGTTTAGCCTTCCTTCCTCAGAAAATCTTCCCAAGCCTGGTAATTGATATTTTATTGTGTTAGGCACTCCCCCCCCCCCCCCCCAATGAAGAGCCAGACAGCTCCAAGCTAATTCCCATAGGTTTTTAGCAATTGGACAATGGAGGAGTAGATGGTCTATGGTTTCCAAATCACTGTTGCAAATGAAGCACCTCTTGACCAAAATCTTACCCCTTTTTGTAAATTATCATAAATTAAGATCTTGCCGTGAGAGGTTTCCTACTCAAAAAAAAAAAAAAAAAGAAACCACAAGCTAATAATATTCCTAGGAAACCACAAGCTAAAGAAGAAGATGATACATTGCCCACTGTGTTAGAAAGGAGAAGCAGGGTTTTACAATGGATTCCTCAGTGGCATTAAGGTTCCATCTAACCGTGCTAGAGAGGAAGTCGTCGAAATCAACCGCATCAACCATGCTGAAAAATTGAGCCACACTATTATCCTCTCAGAATGCAGGACAAACAAAAATGGGGGACCAAACAATTGAAGAGAGTTGGGCTCTAAAAAATAAGAGACATGTCCCTCCCCTCCATGTCCATGGCAAGGGCATGGAGTGAAGGGAAACAGTCCCTTAAAAGAACACCATCGCACCACCTATGATGCCAAAAAAATAAAATAAAATGAGGAGCCATCACCGATCTCGAAGGTCGTGTGGGAGAAAAATCTTTCCCAACCTCTAGTAATAAACTTTGAAGGACCAACATCCTAAGTGCCATTTTACTTGCTTAGAATCCAATCAAGACCATCCACCCCATATTTGACCTTGACCATGGTTCTCCAAAGCTTCTCTTTGTTATTCACAAACTTCTATAACCACTTGTTAAGAAGGGCCTCATTGAAAAAATGGTCAAGTTTCTAATGCCTATGCCACCTTTTGGAAAAGGTTGCTTAACATATATTCCATTTCGCCTCGTGGTAATTGAAATCAAGCCAAAAGGCCCCACATGAAGCTCTTTGAGTGACTTCTAACTTGTTTGTCATTAAACAAAGAATTTGAAAAAGTGAAATAAAGTAGGTTGGGATACTAGAAGGGATACTTTTGATGAGTCGTAAACATTTAGATTTAGTGAACACATATTAATCAAGTTATAAAGAAAATAGGCTCTTATCTAGTGTGTCATATCAAGTGCTAAAATATGTGGAGATCACTTGATGTTACTGTTCTTCGTATAGATAGATGTATATAGATAGATAGATAAACGATGCCTTATTACGCATTGTTTATGGGGTGAACACTTGACCACTTGAGCACTTCTTAGAGGGCTGGATACAATTAATTTGGCAAGTTGTAAGTGACCTCCCATAAACAGGGAGATGCTCACCGTATAAAATGTGGACAGATCAAAGCACCAGTGCCTTGCTGGGTTGGCCGAAGCGCTTGGAGATTATCAAAGGCATTGCCCGGGGACTTCTTTATCTTCATCAAGACTCTAGACTGAGAATTGTTCACAGAGATCTCAAGGCCAGCAATATCTTGTTAGATTTTGAGATGAATCCCAAAATATCAGATTTTGGCTTGGCTAGAACCTTTGATCGAAACGAAGATTCGGCAAGGACAAAGAGAGTGGTTGGAACATAGTAATAATCTTTCCAAATTGTGCATATCTTGTCCACTCCTTTTGATCATTTGCTAATATTTTGATTTGGTGCAGTGGCTACATGCCCCCGGAGTACGCTATTGATGGGGTATTCTCTGTGAAGTCTGATGTCTTTAGCTTTGGAGTATTGGTGCTTGAGATTTTGAGTGGCAAAAGAAACAGAGGATTCATTCATTCAGATCACCATCACAGCCTTCTTGGACATGTAAGAGTAGCCCTTTCTCCAACACAGTCAACCCGCCCTCTCCCCCCCCCCCCCCCCGGGGAAAAAAGAGGTTAACATATACGAGGTCCACTCGCCTCAAAGGCTTTGGACTTTTCTATGTTGCAAAGAGAAGACAGTAACCCCCCACAGCAACCATATCTGACTTGTAAGAGTTGGACTTCATCGAACAAAACCAACTGTGCGCTTTCAGTTTAAAATGAAGGGCCAAGGTCCATGTCAACCATTGCTAGAATTTTGAGCACCCAACTGGGATGCTTTAGGTGAGACCAAGAGTTTGAGTAACATAGTTGACTAGTATGTGTTATTTTCTAGGCATGGATGCTTTTCAGAAAAGGTGCAGCTTTAGAAGTTGTAGATCCATCAATAAGGAACTCAAGCTATGCTTCTCAAATGGAAAGATTGATTCAGATGGGCTTGTTATGTGTTCAGCAGCATCCAGATGATAGGCCAAGCATATCGCTTGTTAATGTCATGTTAACTAGTGGTTGTGAACTACCTGAACCTAAAGAGCCTGGATTTTTATATTCAAAGGAATGTGCCACATGAATCAGCTTCAAGTGGAACTAAATCAATTTCGAATGACCAGATGACTATCACAACACTACATGGCAGGTAGAGGACATGGTTCTAGATGGAATTTTGGAACCTGGCCTGAAGCCTGGAGAGATAGATTCCGACATGTATGAAAAGGTTTATTTTCTGTTCCTCTATAGTTATATATTGAGATTGGTAAGAGTCTTAATTTGGGTTTGTTATCTTCTTATTTTAAAATTCGCCGAATGGAAGCTGCATTCTTACAAATTAGTGTGCTCCTGAGCTGGGAAGGAGGTTACAAAGGGGAACTCATGCACATGCCCAACGACTGCCATGTACATTCAAAAGGAGAAGAAGGCGGATTTGATTAGGTTGTAGTTTGCAACTCTTTCAGCAAACAATGATCCTGGAAAGCATTCAGGCAAAAGAGACAAGCCTTTTACTGTCAAAGGGCCTACAAGCATCATCCACGTGAGATCATAAGGAGCCTTGTGTCATTATATACGAGGTTTTAGTTAATGTTGGTACTTTTTTGTCCATCAGATGAATTCGCAGCTTTTGATGTCTGAGGAACAACTTCCTATGATGATGCAGTCTGATGTAGCCAGGTTTGTTATTGTGTGATAGTTTGTCTTCTTCCCTAATATACTTTGGATGATGAAATATAAACCAAATATACCACTTGTATTACCCAGATTTCCGTTTTCTTTATAAATCTTGTCCCTCCTACGTGATCAATACACTCAGCAAGCAAACTCAAATTATTTATCCACTACTCCACCACGTCTTCTTCTAAGAAATTTATCTTCCTTGAACTAACAGTTAAAGGGGCAGGGATGGGATCATCTACTTGCGTTCATTAGAGCTTTCTTGGATGATTGCCCTACTAGGATGCGTGTTGTAATGAGGTCCATTGATTTATTTATGTACACTGGCATTATTTGTTAGCATATTCTAGACTTTTAAACACGCATCTTTTGGCCAATGGGCACTGAGATTAGAAATACCAATGTAGATCTGCCTTCATTGGACCATATGAATATGAACTTTTTATTCTTGTTGACTGAACAAGATATCTAACATATTGTTGTTTACTCGTTCACAATTAACTGAAATAGTCAGGAATTCAGTTTTTAATGTGCTGGGACATCCCTAACAAGGTACCCATTTGTTTGATTCTCGTACCTAGCATTCTTAATTGGTATCGGCTGTCACATCTCTGCAGACAACTCAGTTAGCAAGATGAGCGCAACTCTAGAGAGTGACCTCTATTTCTCTTGTGGTCATTCATTCTTCTATTTATTTACTTCTGTGGCTCTGGAGACCGTCGCAGCGATTGGAGGCCATTTGGGATTCTTTAGCCCTGACAGTGGCAGGGGACTGTGTGTTGAAAGCAAAAGAATGCAAGATATTAGTTGGTGTCTTTGTATTTGTGCTCCGATGCTAGTTAGTTGTTTCTAAGCTGCATAACATGATAATATAATCTGATAGCGATATAAGCTAGCTCAGGCTACACAAAATCTCCATGTACATACTGCCCTGCTTAGATATATATATATATATATATATATATATATATATATATTTGATAGTACAGAATGTTGCTGCAGAGAAAAGTTAATCAATAGTGAACTATGATATCTCCTTTCCCTTTTTATATTCAACTGCTATTATTGTTCCTTAATGGCTAGCATTCCTCCCGTTTTTGAGCTTTGAATGGGGGTCTCAGTTGCTTTAGTTCACGTGTTATTGGTATCAAAGCTCTAGTTTGTTTAGTCATGAGCTACAATGAATTGTCTACTAAAAAATTGCATCTTACACCCAAAACCTTCGGCGCCCCATGTTCCATTTTAAGGTTTCTAAAGGGACATGATCTTGATGACTTTGAAGCTTTGAGCTGGTATGATCAATGCTTTTTGACCAGTGGATGATGGATATCAGCCCATGAAATCCTCAATTAGCCCTAATCATTTTTGAACTCATGCACAAAGCTGATTTTGTGCATTTAATTCCCTAGACTTGCAGAAGGCTTAGAGCCTTTCTTTTGATTAGGATGTTAATTGACATCCTTAACTTTCAAGCCATGTAAAAATATTCAAGTCAAGTCAAGTTCAGCGTGGAAATCATAAGCCCTAAACTAAACCATTTTAGTTTAGGCCATTTTTGACCCGGTCTAAGTTTTAAGTTGATTCGTCAACTTAAATTTAAGTTGAGGTTGATTTCTTTGCTAGGAGGGTTTATTAACATCCTAATAAACTCGTCCATGCAATTAAATCAATTTTAAGTTAAGAGTTTTGTCCCCGTTTTCAAGCACCAAAACAGAACCCTACGGATCCTTGTCTACAGTTTTGCCCGATTTTATGCCTTGGATTTTATAAGCTTTTGAAGGGTTTAAGCCCAAAATTTTTACATGGTACAATACCTTAGGACGTATACTACAAAAGCACGCCAAGAAAAACTAGTTAAATTAAGTTAAGAAAGCCAAACCAAGTACAACAACCAAACTGTGCCAAATTGAGCCCAATTCTGCCAGGTTTTGTTTACCTTGCTGTTTAGGCATCTTAATTGTGTTTTAAGCTTGGTTTCTTAATGAGAGGGGTTTTTAGACATGTCAAGGTTTCCCTCCATGCAAAGAAATTCCACATAACCCACCACTAGGCAAGGTGAACAAACTGCCCAAAAACCGTGTAAAACAGCTCCCATGTGCTATTTTGCTTCTATCTTAAGTTTACCTTCCTAGCTGTGTTTTCCTACACCTCCACCTTGCCTAATTGGATGCTTACTAAGCTGGTGACTCACCTAGCAAGCACACATGCAATATGACACGTGTCACATAGGTGTCACCTTACTTCAAAGCTAAGGAAAGACACCAATAGCGTTCTGATTGGAGAGCGGTAAAGTACACCTTGCGGTAGCCATCCCTCCCTCCTCCCATGTGCATTTGTATTAATTTAAGTTAAATAATATGTTTCAGCTTGTGTTTAGATGTTAATTAGTATCTATTACTAGATTTTTTAGCTTGTAATTAGCTTAGTCTTAAACATGCTTTTATAAAATAGTTTAGTTAAGCTAGATTAGAGGTTTCCTAGCTAGAAAGGATACCCCAAACACTCAGGCAGCTCTATTTGGCTGTGTATAAGATCCATGGATGTCTCATTTTGTAATCAAGTGGTAAGTTAAAGAAAAGTTGAGCTTTGTTCCTGAAACTGTGTATTTGAATACTTTACTTGCTTATCCATACTTAAGCCGAATATGATGGTGATCAAGTAAGTCTTAACTCTTGTTTAGGTAGTTTATTTGTATCCTAAACAAAGTTAAGGGCTCTAAACTTGTTCTTGGTGGGGTATATGTATCCTTGAACAAGCTTAGTTTTTCCCTAGATTAGTCTTCGCTGGTGATTCTGTATCCAAAGATTAGTTTAGTTTCTGTCCTTTTTCCCTTGATTTTAACTTTTCACTCTTGAATTGACTTAAGCTTAACCCTTGAGAGATACATCAATTGGATTACTTAAGAAGGTGATGATAGAATGAGCTAGGTTAAATCACTTAGACTTGGCTATCCATGTTAGAGCCCTGATACGATAATACAATCTAGGTCTAGCTTTTAGACTCTACCATATTTTGAAAATTTTGTGTGCCAGTATTTAAATTCCAAATGAAAAGGTCAAACATCCATAATCAATGCTTGGAGCACTAAGTATTCGGCAGAGTTATTTGAGGTGAAATGCAGAGTACGACTTATATAGAGATGAGGCCAGGCAGTCATTTCCTTAAAAAACAGGAACGGGGAGAACTTCGCCTCGAGATCAGGTAAGGGGTCATTAGTAAAAAGCTGGAAAATTGCGTGATATTTTAGAAGAAGCCCCTTTCATGCCTGTGGAAGTGCTAATGGCTGATATATTGGTGTTTGAATTGACAGGTATCAGGCATAGATGCTTTTGAGAAAGTGCCACCTTGAACGGGATCCATTCAAAGATACCGAATTGGCTGTCTGAATTTCAATAGCAGAGATCAAATTCAAAATGCCTTAGAGATGGGCTGAGCATGCATGCTGCCTGTCACTTGTTGCTGAGTAGAAATAATGAATTGGCTGAACCTGAGGATCCTAACTTTTTGTGTTGGAAGGAATGTGTTGACCCTATCCTTATGTAATGTAGGGTTTTGATGATAACAAACACAAATATAATATATGCTTGAGTGTGTTGTTCAAACAGATTCCAAATGTTGTTTGAAATACTTTGAAATTACTTGGTTAACTATGCTTAAGAATAGGTTTTAAGAACAGGTTCTCAAGATTAGTTGATTCAGGAATCCAGAACAGCCTGGGGATCAGTTCTGCAAGGTGTTTGGAGCAGCAAGTTATTTTTCTACAAGATGTCCGGTTGATTCAACAAGAGTCTTGGTTTGTTATAGGTTTTATTTTCTTAGATTCTTGTTAATATGCCAATTAGAAAGTCTTGATTTAACACTTACTTGAAATAGTTTTGCTTTTTGAAAATATTTCAGAGCACTATCTCAGAACAGTTCTGAAAATAAGCTGTTCAGGATGTTCTCAAGCCAAACTGCAAAAACATTTTTCACGAATTCTTCTCTGATTTTTTGGCTAACGTCTCTGAGATTTTTGAGCAAGATTTTCTGCTGCTTATTTAGTCCAAAGAGACTATTTTTGGCTATGAGAAACTTGGGGAGAATTACAAGTCTATTTTTAGAGTGCTTTATTCTCCAAGTAACAAGATCTCTATTTTTAGAAAATGGCTGAATTTGTGGAGAAAATCATGGGATGATTTACTGAGTTTTTGTGGTTGAAAATAACCGTGTAGCTCAAGTAGTTAGTGGGAATTTTCAACTCACACTTTCCACTCCTTGTGGCCCAAGCTTTTTCTTTTTAGAAAATGTTTGTGATTATTCCACTTGGTTTTCTATTTAAGCAAGACTCCACACTCATTTTCTTTATCGATTTTCACAGCAATATTCCAGAGTTTAAGAGTCATATTTTTCAGAAAGAAAATCGACCCAAGTGTGTGCAAGATTGAGCTTTCAAAGTTGGCATACTAGGAGCATACTTGTACCTTACACTAGCTTATTTGAGAAGTACAAAAGTAAGATGTCCATCTTATTTTCTCTCTTTCAAAAGAGAGTTGAGTGTGTCTAAATCAAGGGGATTTTGGACGTGGGGTAACCGGTCTTAGGAAAGACGGTTACGTGTTTGTTACAAGTTGTAACGGTGTGAGTTATATTATAACGTGTTTAGCCCGAATAGTGAAGTGGTTGAAAATCCTACAGAGGTAGGTCGTGGTTTTTTACCTCAGTTGGACTAGAGGTGTTTTCACGTAAAAATCCCGTGTCTGCTCTCTTTTTTACTTCTTTCCGCTGCATTTGCATTTTCTGAACATGTTACAAACAGCCTATCCAAACAGGGCCTAAGCCTGTTTCCAGAAAACTGCGAAAATTTGGCAACACAATTCACCCCCCTCTTGTGTTTGTGTACTCTCATTTCTATCAAGTGGTATTAGAGCAGGTTCTCATTAGAAAGATTAACATCTTGAGAGATCCTAAACACGAGTACACCACATGGCATGCTTGAGGGGCAATCTATAACTCGACCACCATACTTTAATGGTCAACATTATAGTTGGTGGAAGAATAGAATGAAAAACTATATTCAAGCTGAGGACTACGAGTTATGGATGCTTATCAAGAGTGGACCACTCATTCCCACAAAAGTGATCGAAGATGGAAGTAAAGTCCACAAAAAGTCTGAAGTGTTTAATGCCAAAGACCTCAAGATGATGGAGAAAAACGCCAAAGCCAAAAAACTCTTGTATTTTGGTCTTGGACTAGATGAGTACACTCGCATTTCTGAGTGCGAGTCAGCCAAGGACATATGGGATGCCCTTCAAGTAGCTCATGAAGGCACAAATCAAGTGAAGCAATCACGCATTGAGCTACTTATGAGAAAATACGAATTGTTTGAAATGGGTGATCATGAAACAGTGATGGATATGTATACCCGTTTCGCCCATATAACAAATGAGTTAAATTCATTAGGAAAGTCCTTCACCGTTGAAGAGTTGGTGAGGAAGATCCTAAGGTTTTTATCTTATTCTTGGGAAACCAAAGTCACGGCTATTCAAGAGGCCAAGGACTTGAAAAAGATTACCTTGGATGAGCTTATTGGCAATCTCCAAACCTATAAGCTTAGGAGGAATTCTCAACAAAAAGAGGAGACCAAGAAGGATCGAGGAATTGCCTTAAAAGTCATGGAGGAGGATAGCTCAGATCCTGATGATGAAGAAATGGCTATGATCACCCGAAAATCTAAGAAGTTTTTCAAGAAGGCCAAGGAAAATGCTAAGAAGAAAAACTTCAGCAAGTCAAGGAACAATGATAGGGAACAGTTTTCAGGTTGTTTCAAATGTGGTAAGCTTGATCACATTGTGAAAAACTGCCCTTTGCTGAAAGAGGAACAAGAGCTCGAACAGTCTAGGAAACAGGGCAGAAAACAGGTTGGAAACAGTTCAGCCAGGCGTTTCTCAAGGGCAATGCTTGCGGCTTGGGGTGATTCTACCGAGGACAAGGAAGGAACTAAAGAAGAAGATGCTGCTGTAGCTCTTATGGCCAGAAGTGACTCTGACTCAGATGATGAGCCTCTGGACAGCTTAGTTCAACTTAAGGATAAGATACGTGATCTAAATAAAGCAAAACTTGAAGAGTTATTATTCACTTTGATGGATGAGTGTGATGCTATTAATTCTGAAAATTGCATGTTAAAGGATGCATGTTCTGAGTTAAAAAGGGATATTAGAGAATTAGAGCATGAAAACAAAATCCTTAAAAGTGAAAAAATTAAAATTGATATGAAGAACATTGTTTTGCATGAAGACCTCAATAAGTCCAAAGAGACCTTAAGTATAAAAGAAGAAGCTTTTGCTACTGACTTCACTAAGCTTGAAAATGAGTCCCTTGAACTGAAACAGAAGGTTGAATCCCTGCTTATTGAGAACAGTAAATTGCTTGAAAAATTAAAACAAGTAGAATCAGACCTTGTTGCAAACAGGCGCTGAAACAGGTTCTCACAGGCGCTGAATTGGCTGAACACTCACTTTAACCGAGGCAAAAGAGGATTAGGCTTTGTGACTAAGTGCACCGTTTACCCTGTTAATAGAAAATATGTGGGATTACCTGAAAATATTATTTGTTTTCATTATGGTAAAACGGGGCATTATCGGTATGCTTGTCCTATAAGAAGGTATGCCATGGAAAGCAACTTGATTTATGTGAAGCAAATTTGGGTTAGAAAAGATGAGCTTCGCATGTCTAAGGGAATGGGACTCAAGTGGATCTGGGTTCTCAAAACTAACCCCAAATTTGTTTTGCAGGCTAAAGTGAGAGGGAACAATCCGACAAACAGCCCCGGAAACAACCCAGGAAACAACCTAGGGAACAGCCTAGGGAACAACCCAGGAAACAGTCAGCTGTGGTATGTTGATAGCGGATGTTCAAGGCATATGACTGGTGAGAAATCCAACTTCCTCTCACTTATGGCCTCAGAAGGAGGGAGTGTGGCATTTGGTAACGGTAAGTCTGGGACAATTGTCGGAATAGGTAAGATGGGTGAGTTACTCTCCCATTCTATTGACAATGTATTTCTTGTAGATGGTTTGAAACATAATTTACTTAGTGTGTCCCAACTGTGTGATAAAGACAACCTAGTAGTGTTTTCTCCAACACGTTGCTTGGTTGTTAATATGAACACAGGAGTTGTTGTGTTGAGGGGGAAGCGACACAAAAATGTTTACAAAGTGTGTATTTCTTCCCTTCCCCAAAATAATCTGACTTGTTTAAGCGCCTTGAATGATGATGTCATGCTTTGGTACAAGAGATTAGGTCATGCAAGTCTCTCACTTTTAAACAAATTAGTTTCTAAAGACCTAGTAGTCTGCTTGCCTTTCATCAAATACAATGATGGCAAGGTATGTGACGCTTATGCTAGGGGGAAACAAACTCGAAATTCTTTTAAATTGAAAAATTGTGTTAGCACTACCCGACCTCTCGAAATGTTACATGTCGATTTGTGCGGTCCTATGAGGATCATGAGTAGAGGTGGGAAGAGGTATGTACTTGTTGTAGTGGTTGACTACTCTCGTTTCACTTGGACCTTGTTTTTGGCTTCTAAAGATGAAACTTTTGAAAGATTTCTTGCATTCATTAAAAAGACTGAAAAGAGAGTAGGACACTCATTAGTATGCAAGTTTGATTATGGTACAGAATTTGAAAATTCAAGCTTTATTGACTATTGTAATGAGCATGGTGTTTATCATAGTTTTTCAGCTCCAAGAACACCCCAACAGAACGGGGTGGTAGAGCGTAAAAATCTAACTCTAGAAGACATGACTAGAACAATGCTTATTGCTAGTGGTCTTGCTAGAAACTTTTGGGCGAAAACTTTGAACACATCATGTTACATTATCAATAGATGAATGATTAGACCTATTCTTAACAAAACTCCTTATGAACTTTTCAAGGGTAAAAAACCCAATATTATGCATTTGAGAGTATTTAGCTGTAAATGTTATGCGTATAATAATGGAAAGGATGCCTTGGGGAAGTTTGATCCAAGGAGTGATGAGGCAATCTTTCTTGGGTACTCCTCACACAGTAAGGCTTACAAAGTATTCAATAAGTGAACCTTGTGTGTTGAGGAGAGTGTGCATGTGCTTTTTGATGAAACTAACTCTCTATTTGAGATTGATGCACAGGATGATGATTTCGAACTGGCCTTGCTAAAAAAAAATTTGTTGCTCACACATGAAGAAGGTAAGTATCCCAAGGATGGATCAAGGCCTGGAGCTGTTTCCTTGGAAGATGGGCAAGGTCTGAACCAAACAGGGGGAAGTATTGCTGAACCCAGTTTGGAACAAAACCAGCCTAACACTCCAGAAACAGGCTCCAGAACAGGCTCGGGAATAGGCTTTAGATCAGGCTCCGGAACAGTTTCTGAACCTGTCTCACCAAGTATCCAAGCAAGAGTAGAAAGCGTGTCTGTGGATCCGCTTACTCCACAACCATGGAAGCACCAAAGTTCGCACCCTCTTGATCAAATTTTGTCTGACCTTAATATAGGAGTGCAAACTAGATCCAAGCTCAAAAATTTTTGTGCTTTCTATGCTTTCCTCTCTAACATTGAGCCTAAAAATGTTAATGAAGCTCTTGCAGATTCAGATTGGGTTACAGCAATGCAAGAGGAGCTTCATCAGTTTGAAAGAAACAAGGTGTGGCATCTTGTGCCTCAGCCGAAAGACAGATCAATTATTGGCACCAAGTGGATGTTCCGAAACAAGCTTGATAAGTTCGAAACAGTCACTAGGAACAAGGCCCGGCTGGTGGTTCAAGGCTACAACAAAGAAGAAGGCATTGATTATGAAGAAACCTTTGCACCTGTTGCAAGGATTGAGGCCATTCGAATCTTGATAGCTTTTGTAGCCCACATAGAGATCAAACTATATCAGATGGATGTCAAAAGTGCATTCTTCAACGGATAACTTAAAGAGGAGGTGTATGTAATGCAACCCCCTGGTTTTGAAAGTTTCTTGGTTGATAGAAAAAGCACCTCAGGTATAGCTCATTTTCTTGGACCTTGTTTGGTATCTTGGGCAACCAAGAAACAACACTCTGTTGCCATGTCCACAGCAGAAGCTGAATATGTTGCAGCTGCTTCTTGTTGTGCTCAATTGCTGTGGATAAGGCAACAACTCAAATACTTTTGTGTTGACACGGGATGCATTCCTATTTTTTGTGACAATACAAGTGCTATTAATATCTCCAAGAACCCATGTCAATATAAAAGGACTAAACATATTGGCATTCGTCATCATTTTTTAAGAGATAACGTTGAAACAGGATTAATTTCAATGAATTTTTGTGCTACTAATAAACAAATTGCTGATATTTTCACCAAGGCACTAAGCAGAGAACAATTTGAGAAGAATAGACTTGAACTGGGTTTAATTAAAACAACTTGACCATTTTATTAACCCCCAATGCTTGGTTAGTTAAAAGATTTTTCAGGTCAAGCTTGTTAAAATTATTAGTTGCAGTCAAACTTGGTGCTATATTTAGCACATGTGTGGAATACAGCTTGTTGACAGTCGTTGAGGTCTGATGATATTGCCCTTATTGTCCTTTGTTACCGAATAATTGACTTCAAGAACAAGCGTCACGAACAGGTATGGCCATTGTTTGTTATACGCGTGCAATTCAGGTAGTTAATTCAGTTGTTAAAAATTTTAAATCCTTCACTCTTCTCAAGGCGTGCGCGGCTGGGAGTCTTTATTTCTTTTTTTGGTTGCAAAAACGGCCGACTCCACAGCTCCTGCGTCTACTCACATTACTCTGCTTCTCTCTCTCCTGAAAATCTCTCTCCCGAAAATTTCTCCCCCGAAACTCTCTCCTGAAAACTCTCTTCTTCTCAAACCCTAAAATCCTAAAACCCTAAAACTCTCAAACCTCAGCTCCCTGCTTCAATGGTGACTTCCGGCAAGCTCACCATCGGCAAACGTAGCTCAATCGCCGCCCCAGCTCCGGCTTCGAAGCGGTCACGCATGGCGTCTCCACCGGCTGTAGTGTCACTGCCCGTGTCAGCCGTCACTGCTCCGGTACTTTTTGGAGGTATGAGGTTCGAATTTTTGCCTCCTTTGCCAATTATCTCGAAACCTTTTGGGTTTTTGACTTGTGTGAACTTGAGCTCTGTGGGTTTGGGTTTGGCTGATGTACCACCCGAATTTGGGTGGGATTTGGAGTTGTTTGAACCTATTCTTGAACCACTTGGGGTTAAAAGTGCCGCTGGACCGAGTGAGGTCCAAACCGAGGTTGTTGATGTTGTTGATGTGGATGATGACTCGTCTCTGTCTGAGGGAGACTCGGATGATGTGCATATAACCGGGTGTGAAATTATGCTGCCAGAAACAAGGTCGGGACCTGTTTTTGACTTTAGTGAACCGCAACCTGAGCCCAGTCCTGTTTTTGAAGAGAGGTTGGATGATTTTGTGGAGAAGGTTGCTGATATTGATGTAGATTTGGGTGAGGGGCCTGAGACCCCTGTTGAAAATGTTCAAACAATACCGGTGCAAACACCCCAAACCGGTGAGGGTCAAAAGAAGAAAAGAATTAAGGTGCCTGTGGGACAAACAGATCTCCCGCTTGTTCGACAGTTTAAGGGCATGCAAGCTAAAGAGGCTAAGCAAGCTAAAGCCTCCTCTTCAGCCTCACAACCCAGATCTACTAAACCTAAACCTACTCCTAAACCCTCTAGAAAGTCTTATAGATTAGCCTCTCAAAGCACCTCTCGACCTTCTAAACCAGCTGGTTCCTCCAAACTGGAGCCTCCCCTGGTTGAGGAGATTGTTCCCTCACCAGAGAGCTCACCTGTTCGAGAAACCAGGAAAGCCCCTGCTGAACAGGGCTCTCCCCAGGTCTCTCCTGCCGAGTCACCTGCCAAGGGCAAAGGCAAAGCTCCAGCCGAACCTAGCTCTGAACTGACCCCACCAACCCAGCAAACACCCTCCAAGAGGACTGCTCCTAAGAGGAAGATTTCTCCCAAACAGGTCCCCAAACAGGGCCCGGCTGAGGATGAACCTGAAGACCCCAGCTCCAAAAAGGCAAAGAAGGCAGCACCCACCACTTCAAAATTGGCCTAATTTCAGAGAAGTGTGGTGCGGGGCAAAATTGTGACGGTGACATACTTCCAAAAACAGGGTCTGGAAGTGTTTCTGAACAAGCTCAGGGCCCAGGGGTGGCTGGAACTATTTGCAAACACCCAACTGGGGTGTTCTGTCCTAGATTTGGCTGAATTTTATGCGAATTGCAACGTCACCAATGTTGTGGTGACAAGTGAAGTTAATGAGAAGCAACTGAAATTCAATGCCAAAGATCTGGGTGCAATTTTGGGTGTTCCTGCTGAAGGTTTTGATGTGTATGTCCGGGAGGACAAGACCGTGCTTAGGATAGCACGGCTACTGCAATTAACTCAAACACTGAGCCAGCAAACAAGGTTGAAAGCCCCCCAGTCCGTTAAGAAAGGTGACATGACTTCTCTTCATCAATTGCTCTTTTGGTTCATTATTAAGAATATCATCCCTAGAGGTCAAGGCCGCAATCTTGCGGATGCTATGAATCAATGTTTTATTGACCTTATGGATAGAGGAGAGCAAATTAACCTCTCAGCAATCATGATTCGCCATATCTCCAGGATTGCAAACACCTCAAGAGAACATAATCTGGGGTATGGTTTCTTACTGACTCTTGTGTTTGAGCACTTTGGGATTTCTCTGCAGAAGAAAGTGGGGGTGTAGATGATTGATGCAATAGGGAGTAGCACTCTAATAGGGTGCGGGTTTAAATTGGTCAGAGGAGACTAAGCAGCTTCGGAACAGGGGCCTCGAACACCCTTTCCCCCTGTTCCTGGTTCTTTCTCCAGTGAGCCTTCTATTGATGCCTTGCTACTGAATCAATCCCGGTTGAAGACTGAGCTTGCTGAGGTTCAAGCTACTCTTGCTGAGGAGAAGGCTCTCAATGCCAAGCGCCATGAGGATCTCATGTCGATTCTTTCAACTCTCTCAGCTAAATTCTCTTCTCCTCCTCCCTGGAACAGCTCTACCCCTTGATTCCTTCCCTATTCTGTCTTCCCTTCTTTCTCACTTTTCTGCATGTTCTCGACACTGTTCTGAACTGCTTGTTTTTGCATATTATGATAAATTGTGGTTATCCTAATCTTGGTTGGCTATGCCTTGCTTGTTTTCTTACAGTTAATTGTTTGTGCGTGACTTGGATGGCCAATATCATTAACGTACCATATACTTGAGTGTATCGCAGGTTGTTTTTCCTCCATTACCCAAGTGGTGGTGATTGCAAACACCCTATTTTAACTTGTTTGCTAATATTTTTTTTCGATGATGCCAAAAGGGGGAAGATAGGGATGACCATGTTTGTTTTATTTTGACTTGGGTTGAGGTGACTTTCTTAAATTTTTCGTTGCTTTTGTTTGCTCTTGTGTGACTTGAATATTTGGCACTAACCGATTTTTGTTTTCTTATGAATGGTCAATATGGTGATTTGGTTCGTCATCATCAAAAAGGGGGAAATTGTTGACCCCATACTTATGTAATGTAAGGTTTTGATGATAACAAAAACAAATGTAATATATGCTTGAGTGTGTTGTTCAAACAAATTCTAAATGTTATTTGAAAAACTTTGAAATTGCTTGGTTAACTATGCTTAAGAACAGGTCTTAAGAACAAGTTCTCAATATCAGTTGATTCAGGAATCCAGAACAGCCTGGGAATCAGTTCTGCAAGGTGTTTGGAGCAGCAAGTTATTTTTCTACAAAATATCCGGTTGATTCAACAAGAGTCTTGGTTTGTTATAGGTTTTATTTTCTTAGATTCTTATTAATATGCCAATTAGAAAGTCTTGATTTAACACTTACTTGAAATGGTTTTGCTTTTTGAAAATATTTCAGAACACTATCTCAGAACAGTTTTGGGAACAAGGTGTTCAGGATGTTCTCAAGCCAAGCTGCAAAAACATTTTTCACGAATTCTTCTCTGATTTTTTGGCTAACGTCTCTGAGATTTTTGAGCAAGATTTTCTGCTGATTATTTAGTCCAAAGAGACTATTTTTGGCTATGAGAAACTTGGGGAGAATTACAAGTCTATTTTTAGAGTGCTTTATTCTCCAAGTAACAAAATCTCTATTTTTAGAAAATGGCTGAATTTGTGGAGAAAATCATGGGATGATTTACTGAGTTTTTGTGGTTGAAAATAACCGTGTAGCTCAAGTAGTTAGTGGGAATTTTCAGCTCACACTTTCCACTCCTTGTGGCCCAAGCTTTGTCTTTTTAGAAAATATTTGTGATTATTCCACTTGGTTTTCTATTTAAGCAAGACTCTACACTCATTTTCTTTATCGGTTTTCACAGCAATATTTCAGAGTTTAAGAGTCATATTTTTCAGAAAGAAAACCGACCCAAGTGTGTGCAAGATTGAGCTTTCAAAGTTGGCATACTAGGAGCATACTTGCACCTTACACTAGCTTATTTGAGAAGCACAAAAGTAAGGTGTCCATCTTATTTTCTCTCTTTCAAAAGTGAGTTGAGTGTGTCCAAATCAAGAGGATTTTGGACGTGGGGTAACCGGTCTTAGGGAGGACGATTACGTGTGTGTTACAAGTTGTAACGGTGTGAGTTACATTGTAACGTGTTTAGTCCGAATAGTGAAGTGGTTGAAAATCCTACATAGGTAGGTCGTGGTTTTTCACCTCAGTTGGGCTAGAGGTGTTTCCACGTAAAAATCCCGTGTCTGCTCTCTTTTTTACTTCTTTCCGCTGCATTTGCGTTTTCTGGACGTGTTACGAACAGCCTGTCCAAACAGGGTCTAAGCCTGTTTCCAGAAAACTGCGAAAATTTGGCAACACAATTCACCCCCCATTTGTGTTTGTGTACTCTCATTTCTATCAGAATGTGCTTCAAGAACCAATAATCAAATAGATTTAATTTTTGAGCCTAATGAGCATCAGATTATTGTATAGAAAGTAGGACTCATAACAGACCATCATCCGCAGTAAGTAGCAACATGAGCAAGAAATCAAGTTCACATAGCATTCTGGTATAATTTGGGTACAAAGGCAAGACTAGTTGCACTTCCACACCTGAGCAAGAAATCAAGTTCACAGTAGGTGGTGGCGGACTGGCGGTGGCATTGTGGAGGCTATAGACACTAGTTCATTTCAAACAGAAATTTTCATGTTTTTCGCAAAATTTTCTAATGCTGTCTATGTAACTCACTTGCTACAAAAGAGGGCAAGTTATGTCACACATAGGTTCATGCATGCAATTGAATGTCTACAAATGTGAAAAGAAAGAAAAACAAATAAGATTTATGTTCTTTTCAGTTAAG
Source organism: Carnegiea gigantea (assembly GCA_029747015.1). NCBI lineage: Eukaryota > Viridiplantae > Streptophyta > Magnoliopsida > Caryophyllales > Cactaceae > Carnegiea > Carnegiea gigantea. Next base: position 1,093,416 of record JAKOGI010000059.1, on the reverse strand, counting down.
GGGAGCTATAAAGGTAAGTTGACAATAAAATCGAACTATTGCTTTCGCTCTTATTTCTTATGTTTAGTTTCATTTTTATTACTCTTTTGTATGTGAAAAAAGGACAAGCGGATTAGTACATATTGAATTTAATTTGTATGAATTGCAGTTGAACCAATGAATGATTGATACCCACCACTACCAAGAATTCGACTAGCTAATCAACATTTAGATTTGTATGCATGACACTTCATTTTATAATTTGTACATTGCCATTAAAAGGATTAATAAATCTGTCATAATTGTTTTATTTTATGTCGAAGGATCACTTCAACACTACTCGCCCCACTAATAGTTTAATACAATCCCTAATAGTTTAAATTGTTTAATACAACCTCGATTTTGAAAATTGTAACATCACAACTAAAGTAGCTTGATAGCGAACATGGATCCAACCTTCTCCCTAAATGATTTTAAATTGTATTTAGATGTCGTAGGAATGAAATGGTTTGACTAGTAAAATTATTAGAGTTCTTATCGACTATTTAAGTTCAAATACTACTAACCCTTGGAAGGATTTTGTCTTTTTTTTATATATTTAAAGAAGAAAATTGTTATAGACAATTTTTAAATGAGATTATCTTACACAAATTATTTGTTTTCTTTTCAAAGGCAAAGAATTTTTCTAACCCGGTTTTGACGGTGATCGATAGGACCCTATTCCCTACAAACAGATTTCTCTTTCTAGCTTTGGGATTTCACTAAACTAGACTATCCGTAAATACTGGGATAGGATTTTGCTCATATACTTATTCATCTTTTCTTATAGGGATGGGAATAAGACGTCTAATGATTGTTTGTATTTTCTTTTTAGCAATGTTACTTTTAAGGATTTACACCCAACTATTAATTGTTTTTTTTGGGGGGGGTAGAAGTAAGATATCCTTTGATAAATGCTCGTCTCCTGTTTTGCCTTGTGTTTGGTCTCCAACCGACACATTTTCCCCTACCTTTAACGCTTGATTTAGCCCATAAATAACTCATAAATTAGTAATTTATTAATGTTTTGTATTTTGTAGGTTTAGAAATGAAGAAACTCCAAAGTTTGAACAAAAACAAGAAAAGTGGACCAAAATCGTGCCAAAAAGAAAGCCAAACTATGCTAAGCAGTCAAATCGTGTCAGATTTGCAGTAAACAAAGGGGACAGAGTTTTGGCGTAGGGTGCCCAAGCAATATGGCATGCCTGTGGCTCATCTTCTCGCACAATTTTCAAGAATGTAGAAAACAAAGCATTTTGGACAAGAATTTGGCATGGTAAGACCATGCCAAGTTTTGGGGTTGTTTATATTTTAAAGGACGTTTTGGGCAAATTAAAGTGGACTTAGAGATTTTTTCAGGGTTTTTACTTAGGATAGCAGTTTTTTCTCTCAAGCAAGCATTTGTAGACTCAAATACATCATTAATGAAAGTTAGTCCTTTGGTTTGATCTTAACATTTTCTTATTGCTCATCTCTCATTGAGTCCCAATTTCACTTTATGTCTCCTAAATTCCTTTAGATTCTCTATTTTTAATCAACATGCCTTAGCTCCAAATAATGAGTTTTGACGAACTAGGGGTTGTCGAGAGATTATGGGTAAGATTCCAATAGAGTTGAACCCTTAATATACTTCTCAAAACTTAGAATAAATTGTTTTTTGGTACCTTGAGGTTTGGTGAAATAGTTTTTTGAACCCACGAATTTAGAAAAATATTTATGGGACTACTTAGTTTAGTGCGAATGATTTGTAGGTCTCAAAACTTTGGGTTTTCTGATTTCTGGGTCTCAAATATTTATTTTTAGGTCCCTAAAGGGCTTCAATTGCAAATACTTTAAAGTTTTGGAATGTTTTGCAAAACTATGCTTATATTTATGTTTGGACTTCTTATAATGACTTTGACGGTACTAATTATTATAATCTACTACTAATATCTCAAATATTATATTTTCTGTGATTAACGGCCCACCATGCTTAGCGAAAATAATTAAAACTCAATTAGAGAGTTTTGATCATTACCTGAACTTAGTTAGCGCTCGACTCCGGCGTTCCTCTAGCTTCCAGTTTATAGAGATTACTAATTTCAACCCCACCTTCCTTAGATCAGGCATAACACAGATCCGTTTCGTTTCCTACCTCGGACAGTAGTCATTAATCAAGTTTAACTTTTTTTTTAAAGGATAGTGAGACTTTAATTAAGAAATTATAATATTTAAGGCATAAGGTTCAATTGAATAACATTCCCTACTGGGAAAGTTCTTTTATTAAAAGCTTAAAAGTGGATATATTACAATGGAAAGCTTTGGAGAGAGACTTAGGCTAAGATCATTAGAGATGCTTGCTCATAGAGAAATGGAGAATCTCAACTTCTCTTTTACTCAAGAATGCTCAAATGACCGTGTATTTCTTAGCACTCAACCTCTCTTTTTATAGAGGGGATGCGAGTACCTAGGATGTCCTAAAGGTTATAGTATATACAGATTTTTCACATGGCTATAGCTGTCTATACTACACTGATGACTATAGTATATTTTATTTTACAGACTAGACATTTGTCGAAATAGTATAATAATGGGACAGCCTTTTCAGAACTTTTAATGGCGACAAGACTAGTCATCATTATTGAGATTCTACATACCTTCATCTCCAATTATCTCTTCCAAACCATCATTATCTGGATTGTCATCAAAATGTTCATCAATTTGCTTAAGATGCTCTGGATCTTATTCTTCAAATAATTCAAGGAGATATTTTTTCCGTTTTCTGATAAGAATTTTCAGCTCCAACGTCAAAGAGATAATCAAAAATATCTTCTGATTCTGCACCATCCATTTTCATGTAATCTTTAAACTCATTACTATAGGCGAAAGTAGTGTTTTCACGATGCATTAATATTTTTCATTGCTCTATTAATGCCCAACGTTGATGATAAATGCTGAAAAACCCAATAGCTCTTGATAATATAGGATCAGTAACTACACGTACTGGATTTTCAGAAATTCAATTTTGTCGTTCATCATTGGCAGCTTCGCAATCAACAATCTGGACAAGATAATGGGCTGGTTTGGCTTTTCTATTTTCATATTCAATCAGGGCACTATAAATTTCTAAATTAAGACGTCTGCGAACTAGAACTTTCGTTGGACCATCAGGAGATGTGAGAATTCAATGGATCCTTTTAAACATGCATTGCTGGAATTAAGTTAGGGTTGAAAAAAATGGAAATTTTAGATTTGGGATTTCTATGAAGTAAAGCACCATTCCGTATTTTCATGCTTTATAGACAGGGTCATTTGGAGATATTGAATTTGATGGAAAACAAACACCACCAACTCCAAACCTATCGGGAAATTAAATTGTTGTACCCCAAGACTCCCAAATATCATAGGAATAATGATGATAAAAGTCGATGCAGGCTGCGTACCACTCATTGAACCATTTTTCTTGAACGTGAGAACTTATTTTTTGTTGGATTTCATAGGGACACTATAGGTAATTAACTTCTAATTCTAGAAGCGAAAATCTTTGGGCTATTAGGTAGGATGTAAATAGTAGACCAAAGCATGATCTACTTTTTATATGAAATTTCAGTTTATCAATAAGGACTTTACTATAAGGCGTAACCCGTTCTAGTAGAAGTGGCATTTCATTAAGGATTTCCTCCTTTTCCGATAGGAGGTCGGCTTTGATGATCACCATTGACGAGTTCTCGAGTTAAACTATCTGTCAGAGAGTTCTTCGATCCCTGTATATGTTTAATAAAGAAGAAAAACTGGTTAAGCCATAATTACCAACGCAGGAGTCGCCCTTGCGCTTGCATATTTGATAAATTCCTTTTCACAAAATCAAGTATCCTTTTGCAATCAGTTCGAATAAAAAAAGATTTTGGGGCTAAAAAGATTAAGAATTTTTTAATTCCCCTTGTAACTGCAAGGATTTCTTTTTCCATCGTGGGATAGTTGCATTCTGCCTTATTAAAGTTTCCATTGCAATATTTGCAAAGTTTTTCTCCTTCTTTAGTTTTAAGTACCGCACTCCAGTGTTCATTGTTGGCATCTATCTCAAGAATTAAATCATCTCCTTCATTAGGTAAATTAAAAACAAGAAGATTTTTACAACCTTCTTCAAGTTCTAGACAATTTTTGAATCGTTAGTGGTCTATGTCCAGCTAACATCTTTCTTGAGTTTTCACTGCAATGGTTTTCTTAGTTTAGCCAAATCTTTAATGAAATCAGAAGCATGGGTAAGACATCCCAGAAACCTTTCTAGTTGCTTCCTATCTTTAATTTCTTCCGAAAAATTTTTTGTTTTTTCCAAAATATTTTTTTGTAGAATAATCTGTCCAAATCTTATCTCTAGTCCTAAAAATTCAATTTCTTGTTCAGTATAAATGTACTTATTTTTTTCAAGTATAATACCATGATCAATGCATCTTTGGGTGACAACCAGAATATCATCTTTATGTTGCTCTATAGTTTTAGAAAAGATAAGGATATCATCAATGTAAACTAGACAACAATGATTAAGGCCCTTGAAGATGTTATCCATTCTTCTCTGAAATATTTGAAGTGCATCTTTAAGATCAAATGGCATTACTATCCATTCATAATGTCCTTGTGGGGCACTAAATGCAGTTAAAGCAATACTTTCCTTATCCATTTTTATCTGCCAATAACCATTTTTGCAACCTATTTTCGAGAACCAAGAGGTTCCTTGAATTCTGTTAAAAAGGACTGTTTTATTAGAAACATAGTAACCATTAAAGACTGTATTATCATTAAACTTTTTATAATTGATTATCATTCTAGATTTTCCTCTTTTTTTTTCAGCATGATTTTTTACCATGAAAGCGAGACTGATGTGAGGATTCTTACTGTTTCTAATCAATCCTTTATCCAGGAGTTCTCTGATTTGTTTGTTAAACTCTTAAATGTCCTGGTAGGTGTACACCATTTGTTTAACTCGGATGATAGTATTGAGATTTAATGAAGTGATTTTAGCAAATCTTTTGTCTTTATCCCAAAAATTCATAGGATTGTCAGAGTAGAGTTCTTTGCATAATTTTTTTTGTTATTCAACAATTTGCTCTTTAATAGATAACTCAAGTAATAAGATTGTCAGTGCTACTTCTCGTTGTGCGGGCATTACCTTCTCACCACGCTAGCTGCATGTAAATTCAATTTTTTGATGAGCGTAAGCCTTACTTAATTTTTAATAGGCATTGACTGACCAATAATTATAAATATTATTTGTTTTATGATTTGAGTGCATGGAGAATATAATCTTTGAAATTATTTCCAATAATCATATCATGAGAGGATTGACCAGTAGCCATAGAACTGGTATAATGCATTGTACTCCTCCTAAATCTATGGATAACCCTTCTATGACTTCATTGTGGCTTATAATACTATTATAAGCTATTCTTACTTATAGACGATTTTTAGTTCTTTTTCAAATAAACTCAGGAAATAATGATCTTTTTTCAAAGCACACAGAACAACCACTATCTATGTAAGCACACAATTCGTATTTAGTATATTCCTCAAAATATATCTTTATTGGAATGTAGATACTATTAGGATTTATATTGGTAGCTTCATAGCATATTTCCATAATCATATTTTTGACTAATTCATCCTCATAAATTGGTTCACTAACAGTTCTAGTTTTATATCCAATGACTTTTCTTTCTAGACTCGTTAATCGATCTATATTGGGTCTTGCCGCCTCAAAACTCATTCTACTTATTTCACTACTTATGCTAATTGTATCATATTCCTTAAGCTCATCTTTAGTGGATGAAGATCCTTCTCCCCAATCTGACCGGGTACTCATAGTTCTTAATAGTTGGGGTTTAATGGTAATTTTACCTTCCTCATCAATTTTTATTATATTCTTATTGATCTTTGTAAGATTGGCAAAGCTAGATATCCATGAACGATCTATTTTTATCTCTTGAGGATTGGATTTAATCCTCTGGATTTTTTGCATAGGGGTAGGACTTTCAAATTTTTCTACCTCTACATTGTTACCTTAGTCTCAGGGTCTATCGTATTATCTAGCTTGTAGATAATTTTTGAAAATATCCTCAAAGGATATCCTCCTCTTTTCATGTCCATCCCAACTGTTTTTATCTTAAGGGATAAGAAGTTTTAGCGAATTCATCTTTTGTACTCATGTAATATCCAGGTCGACAGTTGAAACCTACTGACTCATTACCTAATTTGATTTTTATCCCTGTGATTATCTGATTATTAAATTTGATATGCCTAATATCACAGAGCAAAGCGTAAAAATCTATATCTTTATCATAATTTTATAATGGAGTGATTTGAACTTGGACACTTCCGAGATGGATGTACCTATACTTTCGATCTTTGTTATGCTTAAAGATACTCTCCCAATTAATGAGATTAACTTTCCCAACATCATACTCACAATCTTTTATCTCAAGGTCTCCTTCTATCATTTCACATACGTATTTGCTTTTTAATTGAAAAATGAATTTTTTATAGATCATGTACTTTTGGATTATAGGAAAAACCCAATCTCCTTTGACTTCCTCCTAACCATTGTCTACAATAAATTCTTCTCCTTGAAGATCTCCAAGGCTGACCGAGCTACTTTCCATAATATGACTTGTTTCTTCATAATCACTTTCTTCATATTCATTATCCTCTATGATTTCAACAATTCCTTCATTGTTGCCTAGGGCTAGGTCTAAAGCCTCATCTTCACTAAGCTCAACATAATCTGGGCTTCCCAAGGTTTCAATAAGTTTGTTATTCTTTTTGTTTTTACATTCATTAGCATAATAACCTACTTCTCCGCATGCCTAATATTTACAGTGTTTTTTTCCTGCCGAGTAATAAGCAGCTTTTCTAAAAAATCTATGTTTTTTAGGACTTGGTTTGTTGTAATATTTTCTTCTATATTTTTTGCCTCTCTGCTTGTTAAAGCTATTTTTCATATGGAATTTTCTTTTTCATCTTTTCTCAAGTTATTTTCCCCATTGGTGAGGTGAATCCCAGCAAGTCAAAAACTGCTTCTTAATCTTCTTTTGCTTTTGAAGATCAAGACATTGTTCATTGACCCATTTTTACAAATAGGAAATTCTTGAACCTAGGGTATTAACAACATCTATTCGTTCAAACCATGCCATGTGTTTTTTATTAATTATAGAATTTATAGGATATGGAAATTTTTCATAGAACATACTAAGATTGGTTTCATTATGCCTAATTTTGTAATAATATTAACTGAATTTCTGCAATATAATTTTCTAGGTACCTCATATCCCATAATTCTATGTTCTTAATTTTTCTTTGCCATTCTCGTGCTTTTTCTTCAGAATCACTTTTAGCTCCAATGAATTCAGTTTCAATTTTTTTTGCACAGACTTCTGAACATAGCAGTTGGTATTTCTATTGCTCTTAATGTATTTTTACCATCTTCACTTAATGAATCATACCAGTCAGCTACAGTCCCAGAGAAGTTATGCTCAATATAATTTAGGAAGTTGGCCGTAATCCATGTAGTATTTAGGTTTAAGACACTGTTCATTCCTCTTTTTCAATGTTCAAATATCTCTTCTCTATTATGAGCTCCATCAATATTTAAGATATATCCAGTTTGGCTAATCACGGTAAGACCAATTTTTCATAGGTCGTGATTTTCCTTGGGATAAATCCGAAGGAAAAATTGCTTGTACGTCATACTGAGACGTACCTAGGTCTTAGGAAATGAGTGTTTCTTCTGGATGGTTCACCAAATTCTTCAAGTTTAGGAACGACATTCTTAACTAGATTAGTATCTGTTTCATATAAGTCAACTTCTTCTCCAATCGCATTGATTTCGTTTTCATTAATCATTTTACCATATTTCTTATCAAGTTTTCTTCTAATTTCTTTTAATGGTAAAACATTGAGATCTTCTAATTTAATCAGATTCATTTGCTGATATATTTCTTCTTCTAATTGGACATTGTTAGTCTCTTCATTATCATCAGACAAAATATCATATTTATCACTAATTGCGCTCATGATTTTGTTTAGTTCTTCAAAATTTTATTCTTCATTGAACATTTTTTGTAACTCTTCAAGAGTATATTGTTCATACTCCATCTTCTTTTTCTTTCTTTTCAGTCGATTTTACACCAGATTATTCTCCTACTTCTTTTTGGATTTTTATCTCTTGCAAAAGAAGTGAGATATTATTTTTTGGATTTTGAAAAGGATATTTATGCTGATATACTAGGACTAGCTTTATCGCTATGTCTAACTTCGTTAATAACGGAAAGTATGGACAACGGTTAACTGATTCTTAAGCTCCTTCAGTTCAATCTTAATTTTAGCTAATTCTGCTTTTAATTCTAAAACGATATTCGTGATATAGTTTAATTGAGGTGCTAACGAGGTATTACCTTCCGATGAGGGGACAATGTGGGAATAATTAGGGCCAGGATAAGCGGATGATGATTCAAGCACTAATCACAGCTAAGCACAGTTAATTAGCTTAATTATTCATTAATTAACTTAATAATCTCACATATTTTTGTGCAAATGGCTCTGATACCATTTAACAGAGAATCAAAAATACTATTAATGAACAAAACTACACATAAGCAGATTTTAGTTTTTCGAAAGTAAGTTTTTAATGATTGGGGTTAAAATAAAAATTAAAAATCTTTAAGGGTCTTTTTGCAATTTAGAAAACTACTTTTGGCAAGATTGGTCCTAGAAATTATTTGCACCAAAGTTAGATGGATCAGAAAATCGTTTCTAAAGTTATAGGTTTCGAAAATTATTTACACCAAACTTTGGGGGTCACAATAGAATTTTTCTCTATAACTTAAGCATCCTTCTTTTTAGAATCTTTTTCTCAATCCTCAAATACAAGGTTTCATCAATGGGTTTCACATTTCAAGATGGAGAGCTCATCAATGAAAGTTGAGATTGAAGTTTAATAGTGTTAGACATCTCATTGATCAAGCAAATACCCTCATTAAGAGAAATTGATTAATAGGTAACTTTCTCTCTCTTCACTTTTATTACTTAACACTAGATTGATTAGTTGTAGGTTAGATTAGATTTTATTTTACGGTGGTCTTTGAGGATTGTTGGGACGTTATGTACCCATGTCGTGCCAAGGGCCATGTCAAGCCCCATGACCACCCATTTGATGTGTTTTATGTGCATTGCTTGTTACTTTACCTATTGACAAATAGGTCAGTTCAAATCCTTTCAATTTTGGATGTTTTTATTCATAGTGTAATTAGTTTAGACTTGAATATTAGAGTAATTTAGGGGGATAATCAAACTAAAAACGTCATCTACAATTGAGTTTAAATCTAAGTAAATCCCCCCTTGTCTCAGTGGATGACATCCCCCTTCACTCTCAATTTTTGGCGCCATTGTTGGGGTTGATGGTGTTGTATTTGCATTGATTTTAGACTTAATTGTTGTACATAGTTTATTTTGTTGGTTATTTTAAGAAAATAAATTTAAAAAATCAAAAAATTCACTTAAAAATTTTATAAAAAAATGTTGAATGAGTGCTTGGACAAGGTTGTCTAGTTGCAGGAGGCTCATTTGTGTTGAAATCTCACAACCTCACATTGAGGCAACTGCACCTGGGCCATGTAATTGGGAAACAATGCGGACAGAGGTGCATAAGCTCCACCTCCTCTGCAAAGGAGTCCAAATTAAATTTTCCATCGTCTAAGGTCCACCAATCCTTTTATGTTTTCAAAGCTCGGAACTTGGTAAGGATGTACAATTTGCATTTAGTCCTCGATGCACAACCATGTTTCCTAAATTCTTTGGAGATGGGGATGCTTACCTATTTCTAAGTGAGGAAGTGTGCTCCATGATGCAATTCCCGAATGTGCCTCAAGACATTGTTAGGTTGCATTTCATTCCCTTTGCATTGAAGGATTCAGCGAAAATAGATGCATAGCCTCCCTACAAACTTTATCTCCATATAGGATCGTTTTGTCAGGGTTTTCATAAAAAATATTTTCCAAATGGGAAGATCGTAAAATTGATTAATAAAAGCAACCATTTTTTCCAACTAGAGAGGGAACTGTATTGGAAGAGTTTTGATAGATTCACGCGCTTGTGCTCATTGCCCCCACCATGGCCTAGAATCATGATGTTTGTGCCAAATCATCTATGAGGGCCTTGACCAAAATACCTTGACCAATGGTTGAATCCATGTCTCAAGAGGGATCTTGAACAAGAATGTGATAGAGGCTTGGGAGTTTTTAGAGAAACTTACGGAAAAGACCTTATAATGGGAAACCTCAAGGAATAAGAGTTTAGGTGCCCAGATTGGTAGTTAAAAGGGGGGTATACATGAGGTCACAGATGCCACATACATTGACACTCGTTTTTCCACCCTTAGGAATATATTGAAAGGAATAGTCTTGTCCTAAGGACCAAACAATTATTCATCTCCCCAAATTGTTCCGTGCTCCTAATTTCAAGCCCCTGATCATTTTTCGAGTGCATATCCATTGTTCACTCAAGAATTCCTTACTAGCCAAGACCAAGTACAAGTGAATGTGACCTTTCAAGGACCAAAGTGCGACCCCTACTTTCCTACATTGAACCTAGGGTAGGCTAAGCACCCCAACTTTTCGTGGACTAGCCAAAATGGCTTAATGCCTAATGCTCAAGGCGGTGGTTTCTAAGAAAACATCTCATCTTCTTCTTACCAAAAGCCATCATTTTAAGGGCATACAATGCTCTTAGAGGGCCTCCTCATCAACCGATTGCTGCTGAATCTTGTCTCCCTCTAGGATATGATGAAATTGACAAAGTGAACAAGAGAGTGAGTGATATGGGGACAATAATGAGAGAGCTCAAAGAGTCCAATGAGAGGATGATGAACACAATGAGCGACCATTTTGTTCAACTTGCCATGTCAAATAGGGGGAGATGGACTTTTCCTAGTTAACCCAAAGTGAACCCAAAAGGAGGACCTTTTTCTTTTTCTTTTGAACCAAATTATGTGAGGAAGGTTAATGTCATGATCTCTTTATGGTCAGTTAAGAAAATTGACACCCAATAGGTGAACATAATGTGAATGTGTTCCCTCTCACTAATTCTTCTCTTCCCTCTTCTCAAGAATGTGAGCCTCATGATGTGTCTACTTCTTCATCTAATTCCCCTCATTCTAAAGATTTGGAAGATCCTAAGAAGAATGAGTCTTCGGATACTGTTAATACTACACCTCCTAAGTCTCTCCTATTCTTCCCCTGCGTCTCCTAAGTCTATTCCCCCTTTTCTTAATCGATTGAAGGGGAAGAAATCTCAATCCCATGTTGACAATATGAGAGAGACCTTCTCCCATGTTAAACTCAGCATTCCACTCCTTGATGCTATTCAACAAATTCCCCCGATGTCGTTTTCTTAAAGAATTGTGCACCACCAAGGGGACCATTAATGTTTTAAAAAGAGCCTTTTTATTTCTAATGTAAGTTCAATCATTTTTAATCAAGTACCCATAGGGCTTTACTTGATCTTGCTGCAAGGGCCAATCTCTTACTTTTTAAGATGTATTAAAGATTGGGGTTAGAAAGCTAAAACCTACTAAAATGGTCCTTTTATTGGCCTACTATTCTACTAGGCTTCCTAGAGGAATGGTTAAGGATGTGTTAATCAAGGTAGGAAGATTCATATTTTCGGTTGACTCTGTGGCGTACTGAGGTTATTGTGAGTGTTGAAAATAAAATACTAGCAATCCTTGGTCAAACATCTCTTGCTACTTCAAATGCTCTCATTAATTACAGGGATGGAAAAATGAATTTAACTTTCAAAAATATGACAATGGAATTGAATGTGTTTAATCTCTAAAAGCAACCTATGGAGTATGATGATGTGGAGCACTCTACTCTTAATTGGATAGGTGACTTCTCTTTAAGTAGAAATTGATCATGAAGAAGAGTTGACGTTATGTGTGTATGAGTCATTTTGCATGGAATATGAGCCTGAATATGATATATTTACATTTGATAACTAATGTGATGACTTGTTACATGCATCCATTCTTGCATCTTCTCTTCTTCCCCATCTCCTTTATGAGGCACAACCTAGTGTGCCCTTCTCTTCCTCTCTTGAATTGAAACCTCTTTGCAATGCTCTCAATTATACATTCTTAGAACTGGATGAAACTTCTCTTGTGATAATTACTAGAGACTTAAATCTGGACCTAGATACCTAAGTACTTGACTTGCTTAGGGAGAATAAAGAGGCTTTAGCTTGGACTTTAAGAGACATTAGAGGTATTAGTCATTTCATTGTTCAACATAGGATACATCTTAAGGAGAATGCTAAGCCTTATAGTGATAGACAAAGAAGGTCGAACCTCGCTCTACATGAACTAGTGATGAAGGAAATTCCTAAGTGGGTGGATCATGACATTCTTTACCTCACCTCGAATAGTGTGTGGTTGAGTCTCATCCAACTCCTTTCTAAAAAGACCGGTATCACCTTGATTAGGAATGACAAAGATGAGCTTATTCCCACAAGCATCTAATCTGGGTGGAGGGTATGCATTAATTATTGGAAGTTGAACTCCACCACTAGAAATGATCACTTTCCTCTGCCCTTCTTGTACCAAATGTTATAGAGGTTAGTTAGCAAACTTTTTATTACTTCTTAATGGATATTCCGGTTACACCCAAGTTCTCATTGCCCTGAAGACCAAGAAAATACCACATTCACATGCCTTTTTGGCACTTATGCCTTTAGAAGGATGTCATTTGATCTATGCAATGCTCGAACCACTTTTCAAAGGTATATGATATCTATATTTTATAATTTAGTTGAGTAATGTCTTGAACGTTTCATGGATGATTTCTCTATTTACAGAAACTTTATTGATGATTGTTTGACGAACCTGGGAAAAGTTATAAGAAGGTATCGAAATAAGCATTTGACCCTTAATTAGAAAAAATGTTATTTCATTGTTAAAAGGGGGATCGTCCTAGAGGGGATAGATGTAGACACAACCAATATGGATTTGATTGCAGACCTTTCTTGCCCACTTGTGTGAAAGATATACGTTCCTTTCTTAAACATGTCGGTTTCTATGGAGATTTATAAAGGACATTAACAACTTGGCTAAGCCCTTGTCCTCACTCCTGGCTAAGGATGTGCCATTCATCTTCTCCAAGGAGTGTGAAGTGGCATTTACAAAGTTCAAGGAGGCATTGACCACATCCTCCTATTTAAGGAGAAGACTTTGAGCTTATGTGTGATTCGTATGATTATGCAGTAGGGGTAGTTTTAGGCCAAAGAATTGATATGAAACCCCATGTGATTTATTATACAAGTCATACTTTGATGTCGTGACCGAGAAAGAGTTTCTAGCGATTGTTTTTGGATTTGAAAAGTTTAGACCCTACCTCATAGGATCTAGTGTAGTTGTTTTCATAGATCATGTCATTTTGAAACACCTTTTCAAGAAAAAAGATGTCAAGCCTAGACTCATTAGACGAATCATGCTACTGTAAAAGTTTGATTGTGAAATTAAAGATAAGAAAGGGTTCCGAGAACCCTGTAGCAGACCATTTCTCTAGGATTACGATTAATGATTCATGTGAGTCCCCCATTTTTGAATATTTTCTTGATGAACAACTTTATACGACTTAAGTGGAACCTTGGTATGCTGACATTGTCAATTACTTGGTCACAAGGGAAATGGCTATGGAATGAACTAAAGATGATACGGTACACTTCCTTGCATATGGTTAGGTTCTTCATATGAGAATGACCCCTACTTGTTCAAATATTATTGAGACCATATCATTAGGAGGTGCATTGCCGATGACCTATTTTGTAATGTCATATCCTTTTGACATTTTAATGGGAAGAAAACCGTTGCAAAAATTCTCTAATGTGGATTCTGTTCGCCAATCTATTTAAGGATGCTCTCAAATATCAAACACGTTATATGTGTTTTCAACAATTGGGAAAACTTAATGAGAAGGACATGTTGCCACTCACCCCCATAATTGTGGTTGATATATCTAATGTGTATGGGGGATTGATTCCATGGGATCATTTCCGAATTCCATGTTGCCACTCATGCTATTATAAGTGATCAAGGGACCCATTTTGACAATAAGTCCTTTGACGCTTCATTAAGAAAGTATTCCATTATCCATCGAGTTGCTACCACATATCACACTTAAAGAAATGGTCAAGTCGAAGTGTCTAACTGTCAAATCAAGCAGATGTTAGAAATAATTGTGACAAGAATATGAGGGACTGGGCGGAGATTGACGCTTTGTGGTCTACAGGACAACTTTTAAGACTCCCTTGGGCAAGTCGCCTTATAGGATGGTCTATGGTCATTCTTGTTATTTGCCCATTATATTGAGAATAAGCACCAAGCTTGGTGGGTAGTTAGGACCCTCAATTATAATTTGAATGCCATCAATGAAGCAAAAAAGTTGAGCTTGAAAAAATTAGAAAAGACAAGGAGAGAAGCATATGAGAGCACATGATTGAGTAAGAAAAGGGCCAAAATTTTGCATAACAAATGCATCAACAGGAAGGAGTTCTCTATAAGACAAAAAGTTCTTTTATGTAACCCCAAACTTCACCTATTTTTTGAAAAACTTAGGTGTAGGTGGACTGATCTTTTTGTGGTTGTAAAAGTGTTTCCTAATGTAGCAATTGAGATCAAAGACCTCACTAATGACGATACATTGAAGGTCAATGGGAACAAGTTAGAGGAATTCTTGGAAATGCCTAGTGAGGAGGAAGTGGAATGTCTCTTACTCCACGGGCCTTCTCAGTGCAAGTAGGCAATACCTTATCTTAATGTATATATGTGAATGGTTATGATTATGTGTGGAGTATGTGTCGAAAAATCGAGAAAAAGAAGAAAAAATAAGGGTGTAGCCATTAAAAAATTATTCATGCCATACTAAATAAAATTAAATTAATTATTTGAGTCAATCCTTTTAATTAATTTAATAAAAACCAAAAGACTCTCAAGTCAAAGCACAAATGACTCTCAAGTCAAGCCCGAGACGAAGCCTAAATGGCTTCCAAATCAGGGCTCAGTCAAAACTCAAGTTAAAGTCCAAATCGAGGCTCGAAACTACTACCAAGTCAAACCATGACCTAAAGCCTGAACGACTTCTAAGTCAAGACGTGGTCGAAACCAGGTCAAAGTCAAAGCCAAAGTTCAAGACCTAAATTAACTCCCAAGTCAAATGTCAAAAGACTCCCAAGTCAACATCTGGTCAAAGCTCGAGGTGGCTTCCAAGTCAATGCCCAGCCCAAACCTGAGAGACTCCTAAAGTCAAAGTCAAAGTTAAGCAAATGACTCCTATGTCAAAGTAATCCAAGATGAGGCTTGATTGAAGGTCTAAAACCCAAGTCAAAGCTCATCTTAACTTTCAAGGGCAAGGGGGTATTTTTCCTATAAATAAGCCCTAAAAAATGATTAGAAAATTTGAAGAATCCATCCAAGATTGGAAAAAGATTGGAAAATTTTAAGAATTCAACACTCAGATACTCTTTCTTGCAAGGAAGACAACAAGTACATCAAGCACGTGTTGTCCTCCCTTGAAGATCAAAAAATTGCCTTGATTGAGATCAAGCCTTTAAGGTCATCTCTTAAGCCTAGGTTTATTCAAATTCAACAATGAGATTGAATCTGAGGATCATACTCGATTACTATATTCAATAGATATTGTACCTACACATTCAAATCAATATAAAGATTCAATCTTGTATTCAAATTCCTGCCTAATCTATTTTAGACTTAAAATTTGTGTTTATAGAGGGAAAAAAGAAAAATAAGAAGAAAAGTGAAAAGAAAAAGGAGGAAAAAATAGTAAGTGGAGACTATAAAGCTAAATAAAATGTTGAAAACAAGAGAGAAGCAAGAAAAGAGGAGAAAGACAAGAAACATAGTGGAGATAAAGAAGAAAAATTGGACAGAAAAATGCTATCAGGAGCTCATGTCATGTGGCACTCTCATGCCATAAGAAGCAAAGGAAAAAGGTTAAACATAAATTTGGCACGATGGGATCATGCCATGTGGCATGACTATGCCACCCCTTAAATTGTAAAATGTTGAACAGAAATCTGGCATGGTGGCACTGTGCCATCTGTTGCAGACTGCAAAACCCAAAACCCTTTGCCTTTTCTCCATTTTTCCTTCATCCTCCTTTTTCCTTTTCCTCTCTGCTAGAAAAAGCCTTCCCCATTTCTACTCTCACCCTACACTCAAATCTCACTCAAATCCTCCTAAATTTTCACAAATTTCATCAAATCCTCTTATAGAAATCCATCCTTCATAAAGTTTTCACCTCAAATCCTTCACTTTCTTTCTCCTTATTCTCTCACTTTCTCTCTCTACAAACCTAACCTCCATTGTTGAGGTTAAAAGTGGTAGAGAAGGAAAGTTTGCTTGCTGCCTTCAATTCAAGTACCACTCAAGCTTTTAAACTTTCAAGAAGCAATTTTGGGCACAAGGTGCATCATTTATCAACTCACCCATTCAAATCTTTACACCACATGCAAGAAGAGAATAGGTGAAGCTTCCACTACCGTAATCTTCCTACGTAAGAAGTCGAAGGTCTTTTTCTTCCTCCAATCCCAACACAAGAGCAAAAGTAACTCCAATGCACTCCCTTTACTTCTTCCTCTAAGTACTTATGAGGTTCAATTTGCTAATAAGGCACAAGGGGTTAAATACAAGTAGTTAAGTACTATATTGACTTATGACCAGAAGTTTTTGTATTTAGATACCTTGAGGTCATTCATAGTGTTAGATGAAGTTAGTGCATTGTTAGGCAAACTAGGTTAGGTTGCATATGTTGAAATGAAGGGCATGGCATATGACCGATTGGCGCTCGAATTCTTGAGCTTACTGCATGTTGATAAGAATGGGTCCTACAGAGACCAAGAGGTCTTAATTTCATTTTGTATGTTCAACACCAATGACAACATGAGCTTAGAAGGTTTTAATGCATTACACCACCATTCGATTCATACCGATGCCTATCGATATATACCCAATAGGTGGAACATCAACTGAGCATTACATGCTCCAAGTGCAACACTTATCAAGATAGGTTTGGTAGCCCGTGAGTATTTGATTCTGGGTAAGCCGAGGCAATCGACATTTGCAACATTAACATTCTCTACCTTCAAGCTTAATGGCTAATATCCATTTTAGATGCCATGATAGCCAAAGTGTTTGTAGGAAAATGGAGCTATTCATTATTTGGTATGCCTTAACAGACCAACATGTGGACATGGATGCTTTTATCATCTGCCACCTTGAACAAGTTTCCAAAACAATCCACATTAACGTCATAGACATTGGGCATACCATTACCAACACAGCAAAAATGTTGAATAATAAAGGAAAATTTAGGTCCCTTGAGCCTCGTTTTGTAGGAAGGAGTCTTGAACTTGTCATGCTATGTCACATGACCATTATTAATCCAAGAGATCACACCAATGAGCACCCTCACCATAAATAAATGCGTTTTCACCTTTCTTGAGGTGGGCTGTACCACACTTGCAAAAGGGACAGTTAGTCTTGTGATGAGGTGGTGCACTGTGAAGATGGTGATAAAGATGATGAAAATGAGGATGAGGAAGAAGGCCAAGGTGGTCATCGTGGTTATGAAATACACACCAAAGATTAGCCAACCCAGCCAACCCTATTCCAACAACTACTATTATTTAGAATGGATGAGTCCTCAAAACATTGGCTCATCCCCTATTTGATAGTACTTTCCTGTAATCTTTTTCCAACCTACAAATAGAGCTGGCTAGCCTATAAACCTATGACACCAAAATGAGACATAATATGTATTGTATGGCTGGGCGTAAGGAGTCTATTAGTAAGGGAGTTATTTATTTTAGGAGTTTTGTTAATTGTCAAAGATGAAGGATTTCATAAGAATCATGCTAGATGAAAGCAGAGCCATTAGAAACATCCACGAGTTAGAAGAGAGGTGAAGAGTCAATGAACTCATTTGGAGGCCATCCAACAAGGAGAGGAATGACGACGTGCTTTCATGGGGTGATCAAGGGAGTTGTTTTTCATTCTCCTCACTTGTTCCTCATTTTTGGCCATCATCCCATTTCTATGAGGCCCAATGTTTGTGAGTTGTATCCCCTCCCCTCCTTACCCTTCATATCATATTTATTTGCTTTGGAGGAAATTTTCATGTGAATATTTGATGTGGGGATATCCTATATGGGGTAGGTTGTGTTCTTATGTGCATCTCCTTTTTCCCTCACACATTATTCTCTTACCTTGTGATGTAGGTTGATATTGAGGCCATTTGAGGTGAAATTTGCTTCTTTTGGCCGTGATTCTTGAGGATTTGGGTGGATATGATTAGAATGTGATTTTTATGTTATGTGGGATTTGTGCATGTGTTTAATGTATTCTTAGAGCACAGACAATGTATATTGTTGCATTTAGAGTAGTTATTACATCTATATTGCACATATTGTACGCATGCATGGTGATATTGTGCCTTTTATTTCTTGTGAGGTATTTTTCTCTCTCTCCCTTATACATACTATTCCTTTTTTTCTTATTCTTTTTCCCCTTTTTGAGGACTCTTATTCCCACAATGAGGACATTGTGCATTTTTAGTGTGGCGAAGCAGGCAGCTCCTCCAAAATTTTTGGAAAAGAAAAAAAAAAGAGAAAATTTTTTCAAAAACTCAAAAAAATTTCTCATTTCCTTTTATAAATAGGGAGCTTTTGGGGGAAAATATGCAATTTTGGTCAATGATGTTCCCCTGTGACTTAGACTTGAATGGCATGTAATTATGGTGTATATTGTAGGAATTAGGCCCAAAATTGTGTTAGATTCATGCGTTGTGTCGACCTAATACATGAGAGTAAGCATGGTACATGAACTGGTGAGGTCTTGAGCTTAGTGGAATCACTTCCTCCCTTGAGATCTTATGCTTCCTTTTAAGAGATGCTTTTCAAAGTTGTCACTCTCTAGAATTTACTCTAACCCCTCATTAAAATCACATATTGCATTTGCATGAATGACTTGAGGAAAGAGATACTCTTTGTACAAGTACAAAGGTATATTAGCCAAAAAGCTTTCCCATGTGCATAATTGTATCACTTGCTAACATTTTGAGCCTTAATTGTCACCATTCCTTTTTGTAAACCACTCTTTTGGCCCTAGGCCAAAAACAATGTCTTATCTAAGCTAAGACTAAGTGGTATTACTTTAAAAAATCAGGGGTAAGCGATAATGTAAGGGATAGCATTTTACGGCATAATGATATGAATGAGGAAACAAATGAAGTGTAAAGGTTGACTTATAAATTGAAGAGTTAATTGAGGGTAAAAATTCTCATGTCAAGTCTTCTTGGTTCAAGGAAAAAAAAAAGAAAAAAAAAGAAAAAAATGAATAAAAGTCTTTGGCATGGGAGTTTCATCTAGTGTTTAACTCACTCAAGTTACCACTTCATACTTTGGAAGGGTTGTGCTCATTGTATAGTTAAATAAAATAGTGATATTTGATGGAGAAAGATGCTTCAATTTTGACTAATTAACCCTTTATTGCCCAAAGTATTAATTCCTTTCTAAATCCTTAAACCAAGCCTTGTTACAACCTATGAAAGTCATCTCGATCATCAACTTGCATATGCATTCCAGTGGTTAAGAATGAGAACTAGATCAAACTTATGGTAGAGTACATCTTTGGAATGAGCATAAGTGAAAACCGTATCATCTCTCAAACACATGAGAGGAGAGCTTCATATAACCTAGAGTGAGTTAACCATCACATTCTCATTATTAAAAAAAGTGGATCTGATTGCAGAACTATCATTTTGGAAGACCGAGGTTCTTGATTATGTGTCATATGTATGTTCTAGGCACATCTTTATCATTAGAGTGAGCTTGTTAGCTTGAGGAGTGCATTAGTATCCCATGGATGTTGCTTTGTAAAAATTTATGAAAAAGCAAACAAATTTTCTATTTTTCTTTTCTTCTTAACGACTTTATAGGCATGTTTGCTATAAACCCTCGTGACACTGCACTCGTCCACTCGAGAGACTAAAAGGGGTTTAAGGGATTTGTTGCATGTACTAAATGCAACCATTATACTTATAAAAAGATGTTTCATATGTTTTACTCAAAAATGAGCAAAATCTAAGCATTAGCACTTGATGTGGCCCATAAACAAGTCTCAGATTAGGAATTTAATAATTTTTTGTGCTTTTAGGTTTATAAATGAAGAAGCTCTGAAGTTGGAAGACAAAGAAGAAAAGCAACCCAAAACTGTGCCAAAAAGGTAGTGAAATTGTGCCAAGCGGTCAAATCATGCCAGATCACCATGAAGCATGTAGGGAACAAAAGGGACAAGGTTTTGGCATGGGGTGCCAATGCCATAAAGCGCCCCCGCACCTCCACTTCTCCTTCAATTTTGAAGGATGCAAAACACAGAGCATTTTGGACAGGAATATGGCAAGGTGAGATCATGCCATGTGGTATAGCCATACCAACTATCAGGGTTGTTTATATTTAAAGGTTGGTTGGGGCAAATTAAAGGGGGCACAGAGATATCTTTTTATTGTTTTAACTTAGAATAGCATCTTTTTCTCTCTTAAGCCAACATTTGTAGAGTCAAATACCTCATTAATAAAAGTTAATGCTTTGGTTTGATCTTAGCATGTTGTTCTTCTCTCATTGAATTCAAATTTTACTTTCTCCATCCTAGATTCGACCAAATTCTCTATTTTTAATCAACAAACTTCACCCCCAAAAAATGGGTTTTGATGAACTAGGGGTTGTAAAGAGATCATAGGTAAGATCCCAATAGAGTTAAGCCCTTAATATACTTCTCAAAATTAATCACTACAAAAGAAGTGGCTTTTACCAACAGACGTTTAGTGACAAATTACACTTTCTGTTGGTAAAACTAAGTTTTTTGCACCAGATTAGACTGTTTATGAGTATTACAATTTTGAGTTTTGGAGGGAAGGAGGGTCATAATATTTCAAATAAATACAAAATTATCTGTTGGTATTATTATTATATAACCAACACTCAAATTTTTTGTTGGTATTGTGATCACAATAACAATATACTCAACTTTTATAAAAACTTCTGTTGGTATTACACAAGTAGATTATCGCGGAAAAAATTGAATAACTTTTTTAAAAAAGAGAACACTATACTAATAATACTTTCAAAACTCTATCAAAAAAAACTTTAAAAAACATACAATTAAAACTTGGCTAGCTTTACACGAAAGGCCCTGTAAAACCGACAACACGCTGTTCGATCGTTGCCTTCTCCATTTTCCCCATTCATGCTTGCTTCTTGCTTCACCTCTGGCTCCCATCTAGTTTCAGTCTTCACTGCTTGCATCTGGTTTTCATCTTCGTTACTTCTTCGCTTCTTCTTCACGTCTGGCTTCTGCTTGTATCCTCTCTTCCTCATTCGATTCTCAATTTGTGCAGGTAACTCTCCTCTTTCTTCCAGATTGTTTGAATTGCCTCCAGGCATTCTGATTTCTCTACTCTTTTAATGTTTCCTAAGATTCTAATTCTCACTCAATTATGTACTTGTAGCCCCTTTCCGGCACCCTTGGCCGAAAAAACAAGGGTTTGATACTCGAAATCGAGTTTAAATGCAACAACAACAAATAATAGTGTTGAATTTGCAATTCCTTAAGGTAATTTGTTTTCGAAATTCCCTTGAATTACGGTTGAATTTGTCATTCTTATAATGATGAACTACTCTAAATTGGTTTGAATTTTCTCAATTTTTGCTTTGTGGTTTAAATTTGTTAGGTTTATGAATTATTAAATTTT
Organism: Carnegiea gigantea; assembly: GCA_029747015.1. Classification (NCBI taxonomy): domain Eukaryota; kingdom Viridiplantae; phylum Streptophyta; class Magnoliopsida; order Caryophyllales; family Cactaceae; genus Carnegiea; species Carnegiea gigantea. The sequence goes on along the minus strand of JAKOGI010000059.1, from coordinate 1,071,553 downwards.
TGCTCTGTGGTTTGATTTCTTATAATGTTGATTGTGGTTCTCTTACATCGATGAACCAATTTGGGGTTTTGGTCATTTATGGTTTGCTAGTTGAGAAGAATTTATAATCTGGTCTCCTTTGTCATGCTCTAATTATAATTTAGGGTTTTGGAAGTGTCTTAGGGTTATGCGAATTCACCATAATCAGAACTCACCCTTTATTTAAGGAATCACCTTCTATTTAAGAGATTTGAGGGATTGGATGAATTGGAATATCTTTATAAAAGATGTAATATTTTTGGTTGGTTATAAAAGATGTGATTTTAGTTGAATGTAATAGTATGTTATGGATTGGATGACTTAGAATAGGCAATATAATATAAAATTTGGATAATTCAAGTTATCTCAAATCTAGATAAATGAAGCTAAAGTGAATAGGCTCGATACTGACTCCTGAATGCTCTACTTAGGCATAATTTTGTCAGTGCATACGGAAATTTTTTCTTTTTATTGGAATTTCTTATGTATGATATATGGTATGTATCAGAAATACACCTTAGAAGAGCCTGTAGTTTATACTTTATTTATACTCTGTTTTAATTTACACTAAAGACAATGGGAGAATGTAAAGGTTTTAGAACATTGTGTTCATTATATATATATATATATATATATATATATAGATATATATATATATATATATATATATATATATATATATATATATATTATATATATATATATATGCCTTGGACATAGAGTACAGTTAGAAACTTTCTACCATTTTGTATCATATCAAATAAAATGTTGTAATTCTGTATTCAGCAGAAAAGTATGCATATGTTGGATTTGAATCTTTAGGATCTGATTGAGATCAATTGAAATAATGCAAGATATATGGGATCTAACTAGTTAGCTGTTGGTTTGAGAATATATACAGTGTATGGAGGACTAAATCATGGGATGGTAAATATGTTATACGGAGGACTAAATCATGGGATGGGTTAACTTTTTTTTACAATTTAAATTTTTGCAAGCCTATCTTGACATAAATTTTAATTTTTGCTTGAAATTATCAATTACATATAACGTGTACGCAGATATTGGTTATATGGGCGACAATTCGACACTACATACCAAAATAAAACCTATAAATTTGAAAAATTTGATTAATATAGGTTCTTGACCTTCCACCTAAGGATTGGTGCAAGGAGAGCAGTGCCAAGGGCAATTTGATCATGCTACCTTTATGATGTGGTGGTGGTGGTGTTAAGCAATTGTTCACAGTTGGTAGGGTTTTGTGGGAGATTTATCCTGTATTGGAATTGTGTTTACTATTGTATCCTGTCCTCTTACAAATGTGGACAAGCATTAGAAGACATGGCGTGGCGAAGGGCCCATTCTGCCCCCGCGTTTTGTGGTAGTTGATTACAATGCAATTCGGAGTAGAATGTGCAGCTCAACTAAGCAAGTGGCAGATTTGACTTTCTTTGGTAGTGAGGCACCGTCTTTGTGACAGGTGTGAAGTAGCATTTTTTTTTTTTTAATGTTATTCTATCGGCAATGCTCATGTTCTACTTAGCTGTTCTATGGGTCCAAATGTCCAATTCATACTGCTCGTCTTCTGTGGTTTATTTGAAGGCTGAAGCAACTCTTGTGTATACCTTGGAACTTTCCATAGTGTATGTTCTGATTAGATCTTGAGAGACTGTTATAGAGTGAGATGAAAACTATTGGTGCTCCTTCTCTTTGTTCCTTCTCTGTATTTTCCTAGCTATGTTGTTTCCTTTATAGATTCTCATTATTCGAGTACTTTATATATTCATTTGTGTATTTTCGCCTTGTATTTCATAGTTAAATGAGGACCTTGACTTTCCAAGGTTTCAACATCCCTATGTGGAGTTGTGCAGGTATGTTGCTATTTTCTATTTATTGATTGTATGATGTTATTGCGTTCCACTCTAAGCTAGCTTTGTATGTATTCAACCATGTTTTCTACTGCATTGTGGCACTATTTGAGTGATGCAAACAAGTGTGGGGTGCAAACAAGTCCATAAGGTGGAGACTTTTCTCAGAATTCAGTTATGGTAAATGATGGACTATTTCATACGTATCTGCTGCTAATAACATAAAATGATATGTGGTGGGTGCACTTGTAGGTTAATCAGTAAGGAATTCCTGTTCCCTGATTTTCTGGTGTCTCTTTGTCTTTACCTTTTCCTTCTCCTTTTCCCCTTTTTTGAGGTGGGGTAAATTTTGTATTGTGCTATTATAGTATAATGTGTTCTAAGAAGAACATAACGTGTCTATGTGACAGTTACACATGTACTTTAAGCTTTATCCTGTGAGACCTTGCTGCAGGTAGCTGTTGAATGAAACATCTGTGTTATCTATTTAACAATGTTCCAGGCAGCCTTTTTGGATCGTATGATCCTGCATTGTGTTTGTCAGATGCTGCAACCGCTCCCTCTAAGATATGTTACTATGATCGTAGTATGTGTTGAATGGCTGTATCAATAGTCATGGAGTTGTGACTATGTTACCGTGATATTATTAGGTGTCGTACATTAGGCTTAACTGTGCAACGTAGTGTTTATTGTTGGGTGGTGATGTTATACTGTTGTGTATTACTTTGGTTAGTTTCTTGGTGTTCATCTCCTTATATCATTAGCGGCCAGTGTTTCTTTCGACAGTGCTGGCACATTCCTAGAGCATTTGTGAGTAATATGCGTTTAGGCAAGTACTAAATTGCTGATGAGATTATTTGAGGCCAATGTGCCTTTTTGGTTTGTGAATTCTCTTTGATGTTTCCTTCCCTGGCCATTACTTTTTCTTGTTTGAAACCAATCATAGGACGCCTGCAATAAGGTTGTACACCTATACATTGATAATGGTTTCCAAATTGATTTGGATCTTGTTTTTGCTATTTTAGTTGTTGGGGATTACTCTTTATCATTAACAGTTCAACTCATAATATGTTCCACTCAATATATTCTGATGTTACTTGCTGTTTAGACGTGAGAATGAAGGTGTTACATTCAACCTGCATGCCATCTAACATGCGAAAGAAGATTATGTGCCCAGAGTTGATGGTATTAGGCTCCATAAACAAAAAACAAAAAAAAAAGGAGGGCGAAACAGAGCAAAAAGGGTGGATTAGAGGTAGATTGGTTGTGTTGCATTAGTCACCAGTTGGGACAGGCATGTGACAGGTTTGAGCCATGGTGCACTGATATCCATTTTCAAAAGTCATACATATGCCTATCGGGTTTTGGGTGGTTATACACATACCTGTATTAATCAGATTTTTCTAATTTGTGGGTTTTATTTTGGTATGTAGTGTCGAATCGTCAGCCATATAACTAAAGAAAGCTACAAACCTTGACGATGCTTCAACTAGTGCAAAGGTATGAGTGTTTATTTTTATTTAATTTTCTTATTCATCTTATTTCCTTTTGCAAATGTGTAACATGACAGGAAGCAATTGAAAATGAGTTATATCTCGCTTTAAAGAAGATTCATGTGATGATGCTACTCGAGATGAAATTTTCAAAAAAGTTGTTGGAGAAGACAAGTATGGTTATGCTAAGACCTTTGGCATTGGGGTCAAAGTTCCTCATTCAACTTCTAAAAGCTGTGCTTTAGAGAAAGAACGAACTAAAAGAAGGAAAATCGAGCAATAAGAAAGTCAAAAGAAGATTGAACATTTGGAGAATAAACTTAGATATGTCACCAATTTGGTGAAAGTGCTTTTGAAGCACCAGGTATTCCTATGTGAGATATTTTATTATTTGTTTCATTACTGAGATTTCTATGGTACTTAATTGTTTTTTAAGCTAGTGACTAGAGTAATGGTTTTTGTCTTAGAAAGTCTTATTTGTGATATGCATGTCTTTTAATAGGCATTGACTTGTGCTATATATTTTATTCATGCGATGTGGATGTTCTTGATGAGCTGGGCATATTTCGAAGTTGGGGAACTTTCTTTGACTTCATGCATTTTCTTGATGAGCTAGACATAGTGCCCATATATAAAGTTTATATGTGGTATGCTTAGATTTAGATCTTTGGCCTTGTATAATTTAACTTCAAGTTGTATCTTTTATTTCCTTCATTATTATTGAACTTTAATGTTTAGTATACTCCGGGCGAGTGCCCATATATAAATTGAGTGCAGAGGAATTAATTTGACTATCTTGTTGGTAAACCTTTTCAATTTAAGATGGTCTTGTACATTTCATTTCTATTGAAATTAATTTGTTGCGATGCAATTTATTACATCTCTTGTAATGAGGAGGTGGGGGGACGAGAGTGTGATTAGAGGTTTACATAAAAAGTTAATTTGGTTAGAATGTGTTTGATAACTTGTATATTTTTGTTTATTTTTAATGATAAATTTAACGTCATGTTATTAAGGGAGAATGCCATTAGATGATTATAAATACTCTTTATTACTTCTTCTTATGATTTATGCTTCTGTACTTGTTTAATAGGGAATATCGGAGGATGTTCTTTCTTCATTTGAGGATATTGATGATAACAATGAAAATGGTCATGCATTTGAAGAAGTAAATGCCGAAGAGGAAGATGATCAAGAACAAAATGATAAGTCATAGTTCGTGTTCTCTTATGTGGTTAACTTTTATCATGACTTATCTTTTAGGTAGACCAAGTAATGTTTATAAGTTTACACTTATAGTTTGGACTTTAATTTCGATGGAAGCAATTGTTAGAGTTATGTACTTATTTGTTATGAACTTTTAGTGAATGTATAGCACTTTTGAAAACTTTTAAATAACATTGTACTTTTGTTTGAGTTGATTCTTCTATTGTGGATAAATATTGTTGTAAGACCCGCCTCCCTTATTTTTAAGTTAACTTGGCTGTTCTACGTTTTATGTCATAAATCGTATTTTTCTAAACTATATGATTTATGTTATTATTGACGTTACTTATTTATAAATTATTGAATCAATGCTAACACGAGTTTTTGAAATCGTTTTCGTTTTAATTAGTTGATTCCCGAAGTCTCGATTGAAATTTTAGTTGTGGGACGGTTCGACTCGAGTTTAGTCTAATCGCTAATGAGTTTGGGTCTAGAACCTAGCTTATTTATGTTATTTGAGCCCCAAAAAAAAGGAAAAAGGGAAATGGCAAAAAGGGGGGGATGAGTTTTGGGCTCAGACCCCCGAAACCCCTCGACCACCTTCTCTCTCTCTCTCTTTACTTGCTCAGCCATCTCACTCTCTCTCTCCCTAAACTCACTCACTCACTCTCTCACCGGGCCACGGTCGCTGTCTGGCGTCACCGCCGACCATCACCTGTCGTCGGTGAGAGAAAGGGATTATCAGTCCCCTCAGCCCATGACAACCACCGCCAAAACTCCACGACCCGTCACCCTCCACTTCTTACGACCGAAAACCGACCCAAACCATGCGTCTCCGGCCTGGAACCGACCACCCATATGCCGGAATCCGGCAACCCACACCCCTCATGACCTCCTCTATAAATTGGGAGTCAAATTCCAGCCCAAAACAGCCACAATCGCTACTCAGTCGAAGCTAGGGTTTCGGGTTTAGTGAGTAGCTGAGCTGGGGTTCGAGTTCAGGGGGATTAGGGCGTGAGTTGCTACCAATTAATTGGGAAATTAAGCAATTTCAAGTAAGTGTTTCTTCCCTCCTAAGCTATTACTATTATCGAAAATGTTTTTCAGCAGATTGATGTTGCATGTCAGATTAGGGTTGGCTAAATTCGTTAGAAATGTCAAGAAGTGAATTATACATGTTTAGCTTCGATTCAATTAGTCAATTTATGCCTGAGATTCTAATTCGAAATGAATTATATATGTTTAGCTTCTAATCAAATCAATTTAGTTAACTCATGCATGAGATTTTAATTCGAAATGAATTATATATGTTTAGCTTCGATTCAAATTAATTTAGTTAATGTATGCCTGAGGTTTTAATTCGAACAGAGTCATGCATGTTTAACACCAATTTTAGTAAATTTAATTAATGCGTGCTTGAAGGGTCGACTTGAATAAGTAACTACGACACGACAAATGATTGCCTAAAGTTGTATTATGCTTTAATGACATAAAAAGGGATTGAATAATAACCTCGATTTAATAAACGGATACCATGAAACGCATTATGCTTAAAGGGGCCAAAATAGGTTCAATTAGTAATTTCGATGTAATGTTTGGATTCGCATTATGCCTAAGCGACCTAAATGGGTTTAAATAGTAACATTGATATGATAAATGAAAGTTTAGAATCGTATGACGCCTAAATGACCCAATTAGCCTAAATTGTTAATCGATTTACGCTAGTATGAATATGAATGCTTAGTGAGTGCTCGAACCGTATCATGCCTAAATGGCTACGTTAACCTAAGTAATGAACCGTTTCATGCTTAAATGGAGATCTAGCTCATGCTAAGTTGAATGACATAAGTAGGCCGACTTGGTAACCATAATGTGATAGACGAATGCCGTGAGAATGTAAATGGCGTAATACGCTAAATGTAACATGAAGCCAACGCTTGTCCATTTAGTGAGTTATGCTTAGCTTTAGAATGGCATGTTTACGACTCCTAACTAACCTACATGAATTCAAATCACACCCCATGCTTCTTATTAAGTTTAGCCCGTATGAATGCTTACATGTATATATATACATATGTGCTTGGATATGACCGTTGGTTGCAGCGCGCGACTAACTGTTAGTTAATTGATCGGTAAAAGTTTAGCATTGGTAAGTTTATGTATCCCCTTTCAGTATATCATCATGATTAGGATGCTAGATTGTGAACTGAAATCGAGATGGTGATTGATGGCTTGAGGAAGAAGTATGAGTGGTTCGAGGTCCTTGTGGTACGGTACTTGTAAGGAGGGAGTCTGGGTTGTGAATTAACCGTAATCGTGTGGATTGCGAGGCCATGTGTGGCTCATTGTGTTGTTGAAATGATTATGAAGTGCTTGAATGTGATACATGTGAACCCCCCTTTTTCTCTCAATGTGCTACGTGCCATTAAGTGAATAGTTTTCGAAATGCAGACATGTTTAAGAAGAATTTCTAAATGTATGTTTTCATGATTTCGAATGCTTTTAAGTACTTACCAAATGTCTAGTAGCTTATGAAATGTTTGTAGCCTATAAGAAATCCTAAATCATCGAACTTCTCAGTTAGTGACTTGATTGAATAGCCAATAGGTTTAAGGAGTTTAAAAGCAAGGTAAAAGTGAGTTCGAAAATGATTTTAAGACATCGATTTGTTTATGACCCCTCTTTATGTTTAAAGGAATTTAAACGACTTAAAAAGGGGCCATTTCAAGGCTAATTATGAAATTTAGCTGACTTGTATGCTAATTGCTTACTTCAGTCTCTATTGGGTTTTCGAGTTGAGAGCTAGTAAATCCATTATGTTTTTAAGAAACGTTTATGTTGAAAGTTTACAAAGGAACCTTATTTGCCTTATAAACGAGTCAAGAACTTTAAGTTTTTGGAAAATAGCAAGTTTGGGAACGTTTTAAACCTTTAGCTTATTTATTCTCCATTCTTGAGTTTTAAAAAGGGATTGAAAGGAGTTATGGAATGACAACTGAAGTTTTTAATATGAATCTAATTTGAGTTATGCACTAACTAAGTGTTTAAGTTCTAAATGGGTTTCTTTTCATGAATTAGCAAACTTAGTACGTTTATACGAAACTTTTAAGTTACAAATGAAGTTGTTTTATGAACCAATAAACGTATTACGTTTATCAGAAGCTTTTAAAGTTAAAAGTAAAGTCGTATCACGAGTGGCACGTTTGTAAGAAGTTTTTAAGCTCAAAATGAAATGAACTATAAGCATTTAGAAAGATTATGGTCATTTTGTTTAAAAAGCGAGTTTTCAACAAGTAAGCATTTGAAACAGAGAAATGAAATATGTCCTTAAAGACTAAAAATGTGCTGCGAAGTTGGCCAGGGGGCGAAAACTGGACGCAAAAGGGCGTGAGCTGTTTCCCCCTGAGATAAGTAAGTTAGGAACTGGACTCAAGATACGAGGTGTCTTGGTGTGAGCTGTTCCTGAAAACTGGACGCAAGATATAAATTATCTTGGCGTGAGCTGTTTCCCCCTAAAAAAAAGTTAGGAACTGGACTCAAGATACGAGGTATCTTGGTGTGAGCTGTTCCTGGGAACTGGACTCAAGATATGGATTATCTTGGTGTAAGCTGTTCTCCAGATGAGTTATGATGTGTGACGCGCAAGAAAACCTTAAGGGGAACTGGACTCAGGATATGATTATCCTGATGTGAGCTGTTGCCCTGCAGAGGACAGTATCGAGTTTAGAGTTGCTCTACTAAGATGCATTTTAGCTAAAAGTTAAGTACGTATACCCCGGGAATAACATAAGTTGTGAGTATAATCTCATTTAGCCAACACAAAAAGATGTTTTTATGCTATAAGTAAGTTTCTAATAAGTAAGAAAAGAAGTTGGCATTTCGTCATTTCAAGTATTTCAGAAAAGAAAGATTTATAAGGGCCATTACGAGGCCATATTCTTCACATATCTTATGAATAAGCTCCTAAGTATGGTTTAAATGAAGTTTCAAATAACGTAACATTATATCCCAGTAATGTAGTGGGCTCTTAAGTTTTTCAATATGCATATCCCATGAAAGAATGTTTCTTGCCAAGTCTTCCTTGCTAATTTGGATGTTTTGAGCACTTTTAGCAAGAATTATAAGCTTCAAAGATGTTGGCGTGATTTATAAACCATTCTTAGAATATATGAGGAGTCACTGTGGTTTCGAAAGTATGTTTGGAAGCTTCATACTCAATCCTTGTTGCTTATTTGATTACATGCCTACTGTTTGTTAACGGGAAAGCTTGCCCTTTTTGGGCCTAGAAATGAGTTAAGGGGATTAGAATGAAGTTTTAAGGATGGTGATCTTTCCTTGAGTATTTTTGTTGTCTAATATGATAGTAAAGTATGAATACGTAATATGTGATTAGTAAAGATATTACTGCCTGCAACGGTTTTACTTTTAAGGGGGTTGGAGGACACTCACTGAGCGTGTGGTTGCTCATCCCACTACTCTTTCCCCTTTTTCCCAGGTTTTCTTTACGACAGGTCAAAGTCAAGCCTCTTATGCGGAGTTGAAGTTTTCCCTTGATTGAAAAAGAGTCATATGTGCAGTCATATGTGCCTCCTTATATTCTTAATGAAGTCATGTACAGTATTCTTAGTTTATAAACGTCTGTAAACAATTATGCTAGTTCATGTAATGCATATGGTATAAAGGTCGCTCTGTATGGCCGTATGAGCCAACCATCTAAATAGTTAGATGTCTTCTCTTTTAAAATTAGTTATGTTTTGGGATGTAAACCCCAATAGTCCGATTGTGTGAATCGTTGAGTTATATCTTTCATTTATTCCTTATTAATGAACTACTCTGTTTGGTGTACTCCGAGCGGGTGGCTCATTGAGTTATGAACTCCGGTGTGTGATCGTTGAATTTCTTTTAATGTCTTGCGCTTCTGTTGATTATAGGGACTTATTGTAAGGCTTTTAGCCTGGAAACGGTCAGTTTTTAGGGGAAACTCTGTTCGTTTCGCCCCAGCAATTTGCGTAAACAGTAAAGAAAACGTAACGCTTCCGGCATAGGGGCTGGGGGTGTTACAATTGTACCTACAGGTTTGATTTTGTATAGATGTATTTGTTAGGAAAAAACAGTTCCCACTTGAATGGATAGACTATTGGCAGTAGATGTTTTGAATCATAAGGTGTGTGAAAGAACTGAATTACCAGCGTATTGCAGTTTGATGAAAATTCTTTTTTAGTAGTATACAGTAGCACCAACGGATCTTCTTGTTGGACAAGATTAAAAAGGTGGGAAAAAGAAAGAATTACCAACAGATACTGTTAGAATGTATAAAGTTTTGATGATAACAAATCCAAATGTTGTTATTGTTGCTCCAAACAGGCTTTCCAAACAGGACCTTACTGCTGTTCTCAATGTATTAAAACTGCTTGACTAATGGTTTATCAAGAACAGGTACTCAAGTCAGCAATGTAAGAACACCTGTGAGGAACAGGTTCTGTGAGGTGTTTTGAAGCATATCCTGAGAAGTGTTTGAAACATAAGATATGTGCAGCTGTGACAAACAGGTTCCGTGCGGTGTTTGAAGCATATTCTGTGAAGTGTTTGCAGCAAAGTCGTTCTACAAGATGACTAGTGGTTACAACAAGATGTCTTGATTTGATTTGGTTTTATATTTTTAGACTCTTGTTAATATGCCAATTAGAAAGTTTTAATTTACCACTCACTGGAAACGGTTTTGCTTTTCGGAAAATATTTCGGATCACCCTTCAGAACAACCCTGGAAACAGGGCGATCAGGGTGTTTCCAGAATAAGCTGCGAAAAACTGCTTTGCACGATTTTTATCTTTTGGATTTTGAGCAGCTTCTTCAAAGATTTGCAAGAAAGATTTTTCTATGGAGTATCTTATTCTTTACCCTAAAAAACGGTTATCAAAAATCTTAAGGGATTTGCAAAATCTTTTTGAATAAAAAGAATATCCAATTTTTGGCAAGTGGATAAGGTAGTTGAGAAAAACATGGGCTAGCTGCTAAAGAACACCGCCTTATGCACGCAGTTCAGGAAGTGTTTTCAGCTCATGTCACCTTACCCCTTGTAGCTAAAGGATTCTATTTTCTCTAGGATTTTAGTTTCCAAAAATTTCAGAAATAGTTTTTCCATCCCTTGTGGGTAAAGGATTCTATATTCTTCAGATTTTTTAGTTTCCAAAAATTTGATGAATTGTGTTCCAAGCACTATAAAAGGCGGCTTCTTACAATCTTGGACACATCGGTTTTCAAAGAGAAAAAATCTGAGTTCATGAGCTAAAACGTTTGAAAAGAAAACCGAGCCTTGTGAGTGAATTAATTGAGCTTTCAAAGTTGGCATACTAGGACTTCATTGTACCCTATATTAGCTTAGTTGAGAAGCATTGTAATAGGGTGTTTTTTCTTTACATTCTTCTTTCACAAGAGTGAGTAGAGTGTGTGTCCAAATCAAGGGGATTTTGGACGTGGGGTAACTTGTCTTAGGGAAGACAGGTTACGTGTGTTACAAGTTGTAACAAGGTGTGTTACTATTGTAACGTGATTAGCCCGTTTAGTGAAGTGTTTAAATCCTACACGAGGTAGGTCGTGGTTTTTAACCTCAGTTGGGCTAGAGGTGTTTTCCACGTAAAAATCCTGTGTCCATTATTTCCGCATTCAATTTTGTTGGATTTTCGCTTCTGCTTATCTCAGAAACAACCTGTGCGAACAGGGTCTAAGACTGTTTGTCAGCAACTTGCGAAAATCGGACACCACAATTCACCCCCCTCTTGTGGTTGTGTACTCTCTAATTCAACAAGTGGTATCAGAGCAGGTTCTCCTTTGAAAAGCTAACACCTTTGAGAGATCCTTGAAGATGAGTACTCCACAAGGCATGCTTGAAGGTCAATCCATAACTCGTCCACCATACTTTAATGGCCAACACTATAGTTGGTGGAAGAATAGGATGGAAAACTACATCCAAGCCGAGGACTATGAGTTGTGGATGCTCATCAAGTATGGACCACTCATCCCTAAGAAAACAACTGAAGATGAAAAGTCAATCCCCAAGGAGCCTAAGGAGTTCAATGCTGAAGATTACAAGATGATGGAGAAGAATGCCAAGGCCAAGAAACTCCTATATTTTGGCCTAGGTCCTGATAAATATACTCGCATATCTGAATGTAGCTCACGAAATCTGGGATGCTTTGCAAGTAGCTCACGAAGGGACCAATCAAGTAAAGCAATCCCGGATTGAATTGCTTATGAGAAAGTATGAGTTGTTCGAGATGGGTGATCGGGAAAGTGTGATGGATATGTACACTCGCTTCACTCACATAACGAATGAGTTGAAATCCTTGGGAAAATCCTTCACCACCGAAGAATTGGTAAGGAAGATCCTGAAAATTTTACCTCATTCTTGGGAAGCGAAAGTAACGGCCATCCAAGAAGCTAAGGACATGAACAAGATCACCCTAGATGAGCTGATTGGCAACCTCCAAACATATGAACTTAGGAAATATTCTCAACAGAAAGATGAGACAAAGAGAGAACGAGGTCTTGCACTAAAGGCCTTAGAAGATGATTATGATTCTGAGGAGGAGGAGATTGCCATGATGACTCAAAAATTTAAGAAGTTCTTCAAGAAAGTCAAAGAAAACATCAAAAGGAAGGACTTCGGCAAAGCCAGGAACACCCCTCGGGAACAGTTCACTGGGTGTTTCAAGTGTGGTAAGCTGGACCACATTGTGAGAAACTGCCCACTGCACAAGGAAGAACAAGAACCCGAACACCCCAGAAAACAGGGGAGGAAACAGGGTGTAAGCAGCTCAGCGAAAAGATTCTCAAAAGCTATGCTCGCGGCCTGGGGAGATTCAAGTGAGGATGAGGAAGGGTCTGAAGCTGGGGAAGCTGATGTAGCACTCATGGCAAGGAGTGACACTGATTCAGATGATGGGTCAACGGATAGTCTGACTCAACTCAAGAACAAGGTACGTGGTCTAAATAAATCAACTCTTGAGAAATTAGTGTACAATATAATGGATATATGTGCTGAATTAAAAGGGGATGTTCGAGATTTAGAACTTGAAAATGAAACCCTTAAATTAGAAAAGCTTGAAGTTGACAAAGAGACTCTTGCCTTGCATGAAAACATCAATGTGCTTAAAGAAACTCTACTCATGACAGAAGAGACTTGTTCCACTAAACTGACTAAGCTAGAAAAAGAATCTCTTGACTTAAAAGGTAAGGTCGAGTCTTTGCTGGAAGAAAACAGAAACTTGCTTGAAAAAATAAAACACTTAGAATCGGACCTTGACACAAACAAGCTCTGGAACAGGTCCTCAAGGGCATTGGAATGGTTAAACACTCATCATAGTCAAAATAGAAGAGGATTAGGTTTTGTGCCTAAGATGACCTACCCAATGAATAACAAATATGTGGGATTACCTGAAAATATTGTTTGTTTTCATTGTGGTAAAATGGGGCATTATCGATATGCTTGTCCTATAAGAAAGTATGCCATTAAAAAGAACTCAGTACATGTAAAACAAATGTGGGTTAGGAAAGATGAGATTTACACGTCTAAAGGAATGGGACCTAAGTGGATCTGGGTTCCCAAAACTAACCCTTGATTTGTTTTGCAGGTTGAAGTGAGAGAGATCAACCCAGCAAACAACCCAGCAAACAGTGCAGGAAACAGTCTAGGGAACAGGCAGCTGTGGTATGTTGACAGTGGGTGTTCGAGGCATATGACTGGTGAAAAATCCAATTTTCTCTCACTTACAGCATCAGAAGGAGGGAGTGTGGCATTTGGAAACGGCAAATCTGGGACAATTGTCGGTATAGGTAAGATAGGTGAGTCACTCTCCCATTCAATTGACAATGTTTATTTTGTGGATGGTTTAAAACACAACTTGCTAAGTGTGTCCCAACTGTGTGACAAAGACAACCTAGTAGTGTTCTCTCCAACACGTTGCTTGGTTGTAAACATGAACACAGGAGATGTTGTGTTGAGGGGGAAGCGACACAAAAATGTTTATAAAGTGTGTATTTCTACTCTTCCCTAAAATAATTTGACTTGTTTGAGTGCCTTAAAAGATGATGTTATGCTTTGGCACAAAAGACTAGGTCATGCAAGCCACTCTCTTTTGAACAAACTTGTAACCAAAGATTTAGTAGTTGGCTTACCTTCCATCAAATTCAATGATGACAAGGTATGTGATGCATGTGCCAAAGGCAAACAAGTCAAAATTTCATTTAAGTCTAAAAAGTATATAAGCACTACTCGACCCCTTGAATTAACACATATGGATCTATGTGGTCCAATGAGGATCATGAGCCGAGGTGACAAGAGGTATGTGCTTGTGATAGTGGATGACTACTCTCGTTTCACTTGGACTTTGTTTTTGGCTTCTAAGATGAAACTTTTAAAAAATTTCTTGCTTTCATTAAAAAGACTGAAAAGAGGGTAGGACACTCTTTACTATGCATAAGGTCTGACCATGGTACAGAATTTGAAAATTCGAGCTTTATTGACTATTGTAATGAGCATGGTGTTGATCACAATTTTTCAGCTCCAAGAACACCCCAACAGAACGGGGTGGTAGAGCGCAAAAATCGTACTCTAGAGGACATGACTAGAACAATGCTTGTTGCTAGTGGTCTTCCTAGAAATTTTTGGGCTGAAGCTTTAAACACATCATGTTACATTATAAATAGATGCATGATTAGACCTGTTCTTAACAAAACTCCTTATGAGATCCTCAAAGGAAGAAAACCAAATATTTTGCATTTGAGAGTTTTTGGGTGTAAATGTTTTGTGCATAATAATGGAAAGGATGCCTTAGGGAAATTTGATTCAAGGAGTGACGAGGCAATATTCCTCAGTTACTCCTCACATAGTAAGGCATACAAAGTGTTTAATAAGAGAACATTGTGTGTTGAAGAAAGTGTGCATGTGCTTTTCGATGAAACTAACTCTCTAAGTGAGAATGATGCACAGGAGGAAGACCTCGAACTAGGTCTTGTTAAAAAAGACATGCTGCTTCAAGATGAACCAGGTAAGGATCAACTTGAGAGATCAAGGCCTGAAGCTGTTCTTCAGGAAGGTAGGCAGGGTGTGAACCAAACAGGGGGAAACAGGGTGGAACCCTGTTCGGGACAACATCAGCCGAACCCTTCTGAGATAATTTCAGGAACAGGCTCCCAAACAGGCTTGGGAACAGGACCTGAACTTGTTTCACCAAGTATTCCAGCTAGGATGGAGAGCATATCTGTGAACCCACTTTCACCACGATCATGGAAATACCAAAGTTTACATCCTCTTGATCAAATTTTGTCTGATATTAATGCAGGAGTTCAAACTAGATCTAGGCTTAAAAATTTCTGTGCTCAGTTATTATGGATAAGACAACAACTCAAGGACTTTTGTGTTGACATAGGATGCATTCCTATTTATTGTGACAATACAAGTGCAATTAACATTGCCAAAAATCCATGTCAACACAAAAGAACAAAACATATTGACATTCGTCATCATTTCTTGAGAGACAATGTTGAAAAGGGAGTGATCTCAATGAATTTTTGTGTCACTGACAATCAAATTGCTGATATATTCACAAAGGCATTGAGTAGAGAATAATTTGAAAGGAATAGACTCGAACTAGGCTTAATTAGAACAACCTGACCAACCTGTTCTCTCTCCCTGTTTGCAAAATTTAAAAGTGACGGGTACAACATGTTAAATTTTTGTTTGCAATCAACTTGTGTGCTATGTTTAGCATATGTGAGGTTTGCAACTTGCTGACACTCGTTGAGGTCTAATGAGATTGCCCTTATTGTCCAATGTTACCGAGCAAGTAACCTCAAGAACAAGCATCAGAAACAGGTAAGCCTCTTGTTTGTCAAATGTGTGCAACAAATTGAAAACTGCTAATCTCTTCCCGAGGCGTGCGCAATAAATGCTAAAGTCCGTTGCAAAAACGGGCAAAATCTTTTAAAGATTTCGCACGTCTCTCTCTCCCTTTAAAGCTCTTGCTCAATCTCTCACCTCCACTGAAACTCTCTTGCTTTGAAACTCTGTTCAAGAAACCTTAATCTCTCTCCTTCCTCTGAAAAATGGCATTCCCCATTAGCTTCGAGAGCTCCTCGACCTTGACCCAGGGCAACCAGACACAGGGTACAGCCTTGCAAACAGCCACAACCCTGTTTGCACCTACACAATTTCTGATGGCCCTCATGGAAAGTAAAAATACTAAACCTCCTCGACCCATTGCCTATAAACCTTTTGGGTTTTTGAAAAGTATCGACCTTAGAACAGTGAATTTGAAATTGGAAGACATCCCGTACAAATTTGGGTGGGAATTGATTTTGTTTGGTGAAACGGGCGCATGTCAACCCCAAGAACTTGTTGGGGCATCTGAAAGAGAAATTGGGCTTTAGATGAACTCTTTCTGTTGGACCATGGGTTAGATGACATCAATTCGTTTGGGCTGTTTCCTGAGCAGGAAACAGGGTCAGAAACAGGGCCTGAAGTTTTTAAGGATGACCTAGGGGAGGATTTGTCAAAAAAAAACAAAGGGGGGAGTAGTGGTCAAATGGAGGAGTCCCCCTGTTAAGCCTGCACAAGCCACACCGGTAACACAAACCGGTGAGAGATGCAAAAGGTACAAAATTGTGGCTAGGCGTGCTAGAGTACCAAGAACACGACCACCATCAAGGCCTAAAAGCGGCCAGACTGAAGAGCCCTCAAAAAGTGAACCCCTTGTCAAACCAAAACCACAAATCCCCTCTTCGGCCAAACCCACAAACAGACCTACAAGAAAATCAGCCCGAATAGCTTTTCACTCCACTCCTCGTCCTGCCAAACAGTCAGCCCCTGTTGTTAAGGAGATTGATTCCTCCTCTGAGCCTTCATCAGATAGCGACACTGAGAACACTGCCTTCCAACAGGGCACGCCCGTGTTCTCAGAGTCCTCAGAGGATAAGCCTCTTCCTATACCAAAACCATCACCTCTCAAAACTCCCAAGAGAAAAGCCTCCCTCAAACATGCCTCCACCCAAGACCCTCCTACTGAGCCCAACCTAAACGAGCCAAGAAATCTACCCCGTCTGCAATCTCAGCCAAACTGACCCAATTGATTCAGAGACGGGTTGTCAGGGGCAAAATTATAAAGGTCAAGTATTTTGAGAAACAGGGTCTGGGGGTGTTTCTGCACAAGCTGCGTGCACAGGGGCGGTATGAGTTGTTTACAAACACCCAGCAGGGGTGTTCTGTACATGAGTTGGCAGAGTTCTATGCCAATTGCACTATCACCGAAGGAGTGGTGACAAGTATTGTTAATGGGAAGCAGCTTCGCTTTGATGCGAAGATATTAGGGGACATTCTGGGGATTCCCTCCACAGGCTTTGATATATATATGAGGGAAGACAAGACTATTCTAGGGACAGCCAGGCTGCTGGAACTCGCCCAGAAATTTAGCCAGCAACCAAGCCTGCAAACACCCAAGTCTGTGAAGAAAAGGGACATGGCATCGCTCCATCAATTGCTATTTTGGTTTATCATCAAGAATGTCATTCCCAGAGGCCAGGGTCGAAATCTTGTTGATGCCATGGATCAGTGTTTGATGGATCTGATGGACACGGAAGTGCAAATTAATCTTCCTGCCATCATGATTCGACATATTGCAAGAATTGCAAACACCTCTAGGGAACATGATTTGGGATACGGCTTCTTTCTGACTAGTGTGTTTGAGCACTTTGGGGTGACACTGCAGAAGAAGGTGGGCGCTCAGTTCATTGATGAGATCGGGAGTAACACCCTTATGGGGTGTGGGTATGCTTTGATTGAAGGGTCTGCCTTAGAACAGGGGACCAGAACACCCTATCCTCCTGTTCCTGGCAGTTCCTCAACCAAGCTTAAGGCTGCTTTGGAAGAAAACTCTCGCCTCAGTACTGAGCTTAACACTGTAAAGGCTGCCCTAGACGAGGAAAAAGCTCTAAATGCAAAACGCCATGCAGATCTCCTCGCCCTTCTCTCTTCACTTTCAGCAAAATTTTCTCCCTCTGCTCCTTGAACACCCCTCATGAGCTGTTCCCATCTATTGTTCTCATAGCCTGTTCTCACTTCTCTTGGGGAATCAGTTTGTACTCTGTTGCACTCTTTTGATGAATGACAGGATATCTTGTTTTTTGATTGGCTTTGTCTTGCTTGCTTTTTGTTGTGAATTGCTTGTGTGTGACTAGGATGGCCAATCTCATTACCGTACCAAAACACTTGAGTGTATCGCCTGTTGACTTTCCTCCATTACCCAAGTGGTGGTGATAGCAAACACCCTCTGTTTGACTGTTCGCCCCTACTTTTTAATGATGCCAAAAGGGGGAAGATAGGTTGACCAATATTGTTTTATGTGACTAGGATGGCCAATCTCATTACCGTACCAAAACACTTGAGTGTATCGCCTGTTAACTTTCCTCCATTACCCAAGTGGTAGTGATAGCAAACACCCTCTGTTTGACTGTTCGCCCCTACTTTTTAATGATACCAAAAGGGGGAAGATAGGTTGACCAATATTGTTTTAGTTCTGCCATGGACGAGTTAATTTTCTTACAATCTTTTCGATACTAACTGCTTCATGTGAATTTGAATAATTGGTACAAATCACTTAAATTGCCCTTGAAAGTCAATATGGTCACTTGGTTTGTCATCATCAAAAAGGGGGAATTTGCTAGAATGTATAGAGTTTTGATGATAACAAATCCAAGTGTTGTTGTTGTTGCTCCAAATAGGCTTTCCAAACAGGACCTTACTGCTGTTCTCAATGTATTAAAACTGCTTGGCTAATAGTTTATCAAGAACAGGTACTCAAGTCAGCAATATAAGAACACCTGTGAGGAACAGGTTCTGTGAGGTGTTTTGAAACATATCCTGAGAAGTGTTTGAAACATAAGATATGTGCAGTTGTGACAAACAGGTTCCGTGCGGTGTTTGAAGCATATTCTGTGAAGTATTTGCAGCAAAGTCGTTTTACAAGATGACTAGTGGTTACAACAAGATGTCTTGATTTGATTTGGTTTTATATTTTTAGACTCTTGTTAATATGCCAATTAGAAAGTTTTAATTTACCACTCACTGGAAACGGTTTTGCTTTTCGGAAAATATTTCGGATCACCCTTCAGAACAACCCTGAAAACAGGGCGATCAGGGTGTTTCCAGAATAAGCTGCGAAAAACTGCTTTGCACGATTTTTATCTTTTGGATTTTGAGCAGCTTCTTCAAAGATTTGCAAGAAAGATTTTTCTATGGAGTATCTTATTCTTTACCCTAAAAAACGGTTATCAAAAATCTTAAGGGATTTACAAAATCTTTTTGAATAAAAAGAATATCCAATTTTTGGCAAGTGGATAAGATAGTTGAGAAAAACATGGGCTAGCTGCTGAAGAACACCGCCTTATGCACGCGGTTCAGGAAGTGTTTTCAGCTCATGTCACCTTACCCCTTGTAGCTAAAGGATTCTATTTTCTCTAGGATTTTAGTTTCCAAAAATTTCAGAAATAGTTTTTCCATCCCTTGTAGGTAAAGGATTCTATATTCTTCAGATTTTTTAGTTTCCAAAAATTTGATGAATTGTGTTCCAAGCACTATAAAAGGCGGCTTCTTACAATCTTGGACACATCGGTTTTCAAAGAGAAAAAATCTGAGTTCATGAGCTAAAACGTTTGAAAAGAAAACCGAGCCTTGTGAGTGAATTAATTGAGCTTTCAAAGTTGGCATATTAGGACTTCATTGTACCCTATATTAACTTAGTTGAGAAGCATTGTAATAGGGTGTTTTTTCTTTACATTCTTCTTTCACAAGAGTGAGTAGAGTGTGTGTCCAAATCAAGGGGATTTTGGACGTGGGGTAACTTGTCTTAGGGAAGACAGGTTACGTGTGTTACAAGTTGTAACAAAGTGTGTTACTATTGTAACGTGATTAGCCCGTTTAGTGAAGTGTTTAAATCCTACACGAGGTAGGTCGTGGTTTTTAACCTCAGTTGGGCTAGAGGTGTTTTCCACGTAAAAATCTTGTGTCCATTATTTCCGCATTCAATTTTGTTGGATTTTCGCTTCTGCTTATCTCAGAAACAACCTGTGCGAACAGGATCTAAGACTGTTTGTCAGCAACTTGCGAAAATCGTACACCACAATTCACCCCCTCTTGTGGTTGTGTACTCTCTAATTCAACAGATACAGTACGCTGGTGAATAATTTATGCCGCCAGTTGATTTAGTACCAACAGAAGCATCTGATGGTAACACTTGCCATCATCAACATATTATGTCTCTGTTAGTAACACGATGACATTCATCCACGGATTCACTTTGTTGGTATTAAGGAGCAATGGCGGCAAATTGCAATATCTGTTGGTAAAACTAATACCATCACCACTTTTTACCAACAGTCTAGTAACAGACCAATATCTGTTGGTATAAGGTTTTACCAACCGCAAACGTATTTATTGGAACATAACAATCCTTGTTGGTAAAAACCACTTTTTTTGTTGTGAAAATTAGTCATTTTTCTTTCTAGAATCTTCTAAATCCTCAAATACCAAGTTTCATCAATGGGTTTCATATTTCAAGATGCAAAGCTCATCAATGGAAGTTGACATTGAAGTTTAATAGTGTTGGTCATCTCACTGATCAAGCAAATATCTTCATTAAGTGAACTTGATTAATAGGTAACTTTCTTTCTCTTCACTTTTATTGCTTAGCCCTAGATTAATTAGTTATAGGTTAGGTTAGATTTTATTTTCGGGTGACTTTGAGGATTGATGGAAGTTGTGTGGCGACACAAATCATTGGTGTTGGATCACATTGGTAAAATTCCTATCAATATTCGATAGAGCTGTAAAACGGGTCAGATCAGGTCGATCCATTTAATAAACAGATCAATTTCGTATCGGCCTTGAAAATAGTTTAGATTTGTTTAAAACTGAAAAATAGCAAGTTTTTACACTAAACGGTCAAATTGTGTCGACTTCGGATCAAAATTGGTTCGGTTCGGGTCGGGTTCGTGTTTCTTTTAGTAAATTCGGGTCGGGTTCGGGTCGGGTTATTGTGTTGGGTCAGACTTTTACAGCTCTAATATTCGATATTTTTTTAAACGATACTGAATATCACAATTATCAGTACTATCTTGTACTACTTAGCATGATCTAGTATTTATCAGAACTCACAAGCCTAGATATAAGGGTTTGTAAAGAACGAACTGATGAATCCCCAAATTTTTAGTGTTGTTGACCACTATCTATCTTGCATTTATGAGAGTGTTGATATACTTCGTTGTTCGAACACACTTCTATCATTAATTTTAAAAAAGAAGAAAAAGGGGGAAGCGGATTTGCTAAGATGTACTATAGGACTACTGTTCTTGAAATCCCCCAATTCGGCTAATTTCGCATTGTTTCTATGTCAAGGACATGCAAAGAATTCTTGCTTCTCGAATTTATGGATACATATAGGTGAAGGAAGTTCTTATATTGGATATCTACAAAATTCACATTTTGGCATTGGGTGGACTGACTTTATCCTCGCAGTTGGAAGCATAATTTATTCCTCCAGATAGCCCTTCTGTTTCTAATTTAATTTCAACTTTATTATAGAGAAAATTCTAATCAAAATCCCTTGCTGTTAAGAACACAACTAAAGGGAGGTAGCACACAAGACCCTTTCAAAAAATGAAAATAATTTTTACATAACAATATTAAGATGCATAAAACACTTACCCAAACAACCAAAATGAACATATGCTCCTGACATGGACCATTTATCATTGCAATTATGAGAACTTAGGCCATGTTCTTTACCATTTATCATAAGTATATATACATCATGCATTATTCAAAATAATAACAACTCTCAATGTAGATCCTGCTCTTGTAGGATTTGAAGAGATTCAGTTGTTGATTATCATACTTCCTACAAGCACTCGTGGAAACAGATATACTGATTCTAAGAGACTTATTGAAAATGGCTACTTATATTTTCCTTAAACTTCCAGCATATTCAACTGTCAATAACTTTCAGCAACTTTCACTATCATTAAGCAACTTTAAATAACTTTCAGTTACTTTCAACAATCTGGACGAATAAATACTTCCGATAAGTCAAAAAAGAACATGTTTCTAATTAGTCATATTTTCTAGTAATAATTTTTTGATATTCAGCATTTATTTGCACTGAGTAACACTTATTAGCACTAACAAACATTGATACATAACAATTTATTTATATAAGTCGAAAAGCGCGGACTCTAAGCTAGTGAAATTGTTAGGAATTCTTATCGAATATTTAAGTTTGAATACTCTTAGATAACCTTTTGCACCTCTTTTCATATTCTATTTTTAAAAAGAAAAGTTCACATCTAATTTTTAGATGAGAATTTCAAGTGAGTTATTAATAAGTCAAATTATCCTATAAGTAAGAAATACACGCTCTTTCACCTCTGTCATTGATGCCAACCATTATTCGAAGCCCTTTTCCATATTAGAATTTAGGATCAACTCTGCTTCATCCAGACTGTGGTTTAACTTGATATATGAAGCATTGCTAGGAGGGGATTCTGCATTAGGCGTTCTGTTTACTCCAAATCAGAGTGGAGTTGTTTCAAGTACTTCCTTTACTGCTCATGACTCGAAAACCTTTTCTAGTGGAATCTTCTGAGTGGTTTTCTACTTTCAATTACTTTCTTATCACACATTACATCATGTACGTATGAGAGTTAGGGTGCCTACCTGACTAGGATGGCTAGACTTGTATTTATGTCATATGTTAGGTTTTACATAGGTACAAGTATGCATATCGAGACCTAATAGGAGAGGGGTAGGAAACAGAATATAACTAGTATACAAAGATACATTATTATGCCTTCTTCATGTGTACAAGGTGAAACAATAGACAGATTGGTCTTGAATTGGTTAAAGTTCTATGATGTTAAACCCTTGATGAAGATGTCAGCAACTTGAGAGTATGTGGGAATGAATTTCATAAGGAGGTTACGTTTGCTGACCATTTCACAAACAAAGTGATAATCTTGCTGCGACTGTGAAGAATGGGATTAACAGCAAGATAGGTGGTATGGACGTTGTCACAAAAGAGTCGTATTGGAGCTTGTACCAAATACCCAAGTCTAGCAAAAGTTAACGCAACCATTGAATTTCTGCAGCGGTATAGACAGCTGCACGGTATGCAGCTTCTGTGAAAAAGCTAGAAACTGTAGGTTTATTTTTAGAATGCTAAGAGATAAAATTGGATCCAAGGAAGACAGCAAACCCAGTAGTGGAATGACTATTATTAGGGCATCCAGCCCAGTTAGCATCACTGAAAGCAACAATAAGATCTAATTGAGAATTGGCTTTAAAGAAGAGATCACGATATGTTGTGCCCTGCAAATACCCGAAAATACACTTGACAGCATTGAAGTGAGAGGTGCTGGGGCATGCATAAACTAGAAAGTACATGTACTGCATAAGCAATGTCAAGTCTAGTTATGATAAGGTACTGCAACGCTCAAACCATACAACGATAATGACTAGGATCAGTAAGCAACTCACCATCAGTAAGGGATAGTTGCTTCGAGAAACACACCAGATGAGCATAGATATAAGGGTATGTAAGGGATATTTTCAGAGCAGGTCACTAATATATTTGTGTTGCGATAGAAGTAGACCAGATTAGTGATATTAGGGACTTTCAAGGAAAGACCATGTGGAGAAGGAGTAGAGGATGGTTGCATGGTTATAGAAAAGAAGAAAATTCAATGCTTGGCCCACTAGAAGGATGAGAACTGGATAACCTAACTCAGAGGTGGAATTGGGGAAACGATGCACAGAAAAAACATATGTAGTGTCTGGGTTAATAGGAGGCGGCATATTAAGAGGAAGAGATGGGGTCAGTGTTGTAGGTAGATGCGAACTTATTAAAATAAAAAGGATTCCATAAGACCAGTTGAGTGGAGACAAAGGTGATGCATGAACCTAGGTAGTTGTCACCACGGAAATAGAATGGACAACTGGTGATAGTGACAACATGGTGCAGGCAGGCGTTGCACAGGTGACAAGAGTGGACTGCTGAGCAAAGGATATCGGAGAAGACAGAGTGCTTGGTTTGACTGTAGAGGTGGGAAGGCCAAAGTAGCTTGGGTGTGGGAATTCTACCATTGGTGAGAACCTCCGGGAGGAGACGCAGCAAGAGAGGTGAGAAGAATAAGTACACGGCTGAAAAAATTAGCGTATATGGCAGTTTTGAGACCATATACAAGAGTTAGGATGCCTACCCAACTAGGGTGGCTAGACTTGTATTTATATATGATATTAGGGTTTACAGTGGTACAATTATGCATATTAAGGCCTAATATGAGGGGGAGTAGGAAATAGAACATAACTTGGATACAAATATACATTATTAATCTATCTACAAACAGTACTATTTCGGGGTAAGGCTGTAAGTGCAAAGCTAAGTGTTCGATGTATGCTTGCTTTATTAGGCCAGATGTTATTTATAGTCCTACTTTTAGTACGCCTAGTAGGCCGCTTTTTTGATAGAGTTCACCGGGAAAGTACTGAAGCAAATCTACTTTGTTGATATTGGATACTACCTATATTGAATATTGAATGCCGCTCTACTGCTAACTTTCGCTTCTCTGCCGCAGTGCTGCTCTCATATTGAGGCGTTGGAGGCTACACTTTCTCAGCCCCTTGTGGGGTTGTGAGGCTTTGTACTTGGAATTCTAGGGACTTTAATAGTATTAAATCGCTGTCTTGGCTGTGCTATTGACGACTTTGGGGAAGTTGGTGATATGCTTAGGAATAATGTATACCTCATACAGCCCTATAGGTCCTTTTTTGCTTAACATTGTCCGTTTGTAATCCTACTATTTTATTTTTGTTTGAAATGAAGTTGGATGTAAATAGTGTGAATAGTAGGTTGGGGATTTTGGGGTTCGCTTTTAGTAGCAGGATTGATCCAAAGGGCCTTGCAGAGGGGATTCGAGTGGGCTGTAGGCATCATCTCATTTTGGATGTGCTAACAATTATAAAAACTTTGCATTTTGTCATTCTTTTAGTGTCCATAGTTTGCCTTGATAAGTGTATTTCGTTTATAGCTCCCTAACATCTAAGATCGACCTTGTATATGGATGGCATTACAAAGTCTTTTCTACCTCTTAATCAGCTGTTACTCCTTAGGTTGAGTTTCATTTCAGTAAAATGGGGGCAGTGATATGATATGGGGTTAGGAGGATTTTGTTAAATTGCAGTCGTCCCTAGGTCTCTTAGATATTCCCTTCATTGGCTCCCAATACGCCTAGTTAGCACATAATCTGAGGGTGATTTGATGTTTTAAGTGACTTTATCCAAGCATATTGTAATCTAAGATGGACAGATAAATTTATCAATTCTTATTTGCTTAACCTCTCTATTGTGAGCTCAATCATGTGGCAGTTATACTATCTGTGAAGGACTATTTTGATTTTTCACGAGCATACAGTTTATTATTATAGCACTTACGGGTGTCATCCTTATGGAAGGATTATGAATTTAGGCCACCAAAATTTTAATAGAAATTAATGATACCTATAACCCAAGATAAACTTTATAAACATCAAACGTGGCTTAAGTCACTAACTTTTTGAGTTAATATTTCAAAAATGACAAACTTGAAACTAACAGTACATCACCAACACCAAACTAAGTCCATAATATTTTTATTTAACTCAATAGGATCTAAGATAAAAATCATAAAATGGAAACTAAATTCACAAATGGCAAACAAGAGTCTACAAAAGTAATAAAAGAGAAGACTCCATGCTCTAAATTTATTCAATGCTATACGCACCAAGAACAAAGCTGCAAATCTGGGCATGAAATTGAAACGAGCAAAGCATGAATCAACGGGAAATCCAAAATAGGTAAATGCACAACCAAAACCTAGAGACCAGAGCAACACTAGGCAACAAAACCCATCATCAAGTTCCATAACAGCGTTGCATAACCCAGAAGCGACTGAGTTGAGATAGGAGAGGGAACAAATTTGAGGACTTGAAAAGAAAATAGATTCGTATGCTATTGCAACAAAGAATATATCCAAACTAAAACTGGAGTCAATTTCATTGAATTTCATCAACAAAACCAAAAATCACACTTCGAATTAACTTAATTGAATTCAATTACACAAATTTAAAAGGTGAACAACCAAATCTAAAAAACGGACGAAGAAAAGCCAAAATAAAACCTAATATACTCCTCCTTCAACTTAGTTCCCCCTTAATCGATCCCGGGGTACCTATTTATACCAACAAATTCGAACCCTAGCATCCATTAATCCTGAAATTAAAGCCCTTGTCAAGCCCTTGCAATTGTGAAATGAGTGATTGGAGTACCATTATTACCTAGTAGATATATGAGGAACACACACACACACGGAGTGAGGGAAGGTAACGTATTGGTAGTGATGAATGATTTGATTATGGTGATTGAATAGGAGTAATGGGGATGAAAAGATGAAATAGCAAGGGATAGAGAGGAGGCGTTTCATGAGTCCAAGAAGTAGACGAAAAAGAAGAGGAGGACAAAGAAAAGAGGTATGGGAGCTGAGATTTCACATGTGCAGCGCATGAGCTAGGAAAAAGGGAGCAGACTAGACCGGTTAAAAAAAAAAAAAAGAGGGGATGGAATTGGACCAGACTGGAGAAAAGAACAAGCCCACGAGAGAGAGTAATTAAATTAGAGTAGGGAGTCATGGGTAACGTGCATGACATGTGAGTTAAATAAGTGAGCAAGAAGGGGCTGGGAAGCGGGCTGGGCTTACTGGTGCTTGGCCTGCACATTTGGGCCAAATGCCTAGGCCTATCTTCTCTCTTACTTTTTTTTGTTCCAATTTGATCCAACAATTTTCCTTCATCCCTTTTGGGGAGCAATTTATTCATTCTTTTTAAATTTATACAATCCCTAGAAAGAAACAAAAACACATTAAAATTTCAATTTAATAATTTATTTTGAGCGACATTTGATAATAAAGGGTATACAAATGACTAAATTTTATGTTGAACAAAACCCCCCACACCAAATTTTTCTCATCCTTGAGTAGGATGTAACTAAAAATCCCAGAAAAAGAAAATAAAATTCTATTCACTTTCAAAGGGACCACAGTTGCACTTAGCAACAACCCTTTTAAACCCCTATATTACTCTTAGTTGATGAGTAAGGTCTTGTGAGGGTTTGCAAAAGATATACCTATAAAACCTAAGAAAAAAGAAAAAGAAAACAAGAGATGTTCTTAGGTTTTTTTGAAATCATATATACAACGCCAGGAAAAATATAAACATTCCAATCAACTGCATTACTGAAGTAATCTACGCATCAGATCACACACAAACACAATGTACACATCAAGAAATTCTTAGTCACCATTGAGTACATCTACACATAACCTTTCACCCCGCTAAGAAAATATGAACAAGCATGACTAATAGAACCTTACTTCAAGGATCATGTGGAACACTCCCGCTCATTTGTTTATCTGAGCATAAGGTTCACTCAATTCATCTTTCAATCATACAACTTACCATAAGCTTGCTAAGATTCTCAATTCTCCTTCGCTCAGACGTAAAATGCAACATGATAGTCAAGATGATCCAATAGGATTGTAATGGGGCTAAGGGTAAAGAATTAGAGAAGAAAAATCGATTTGAAAATGAGGAGCTAAAAGTCAAGTGATTAATAAGTAACTAAACACTTCCAATAACTATACCGCGCACCCTCAACTACTAACGGAAAAAGAGTACACCCCACAAGAAATTGGACAATTGAATATGAGTTGAAATAAATAAAACCAATTATATACAACGACCATACCAAACACTCCTATTCATAACATTTTTTCCCCTTTTTTATGACTTTTCAATTTTTTCAATTTTCATCTCTTTTTTGTTTCATTTTTTTCTTGGAATTTTTTTCCCAAAATGACTTGTGGAATTTTTTTTGGAAATGACAAATAAATGGCATGGAAGAACATAAAACACTTAAACTTTCAAATTGTCACAATAATATATGTCCTCCCCATACCAAAAGATCCAAAATCAACCACCAAATACATCATTCCCCAAAAGCTATCTCATCAAATATTGAAGTGTTTCGCCACTAGATTTGGCTAAGGTAATAGGAGATGTGTTTTTTTGCCAAGGCTAAAATGAAAGTTCATAACAAAAGAAAATATTGAGAAAGCTCAAAAAGGGGTTAGCAAAGAGTAAAACATTCAATCAGGGTGACACTTTGGGTTATGCGACTCCCCAAACAAAGTATGTCTCTATCATATTACCATAGTGCAAATACAAAATGTGATTTTGAAGAGAATCATAGCAATTTCTAGAGATGTGATCATGGAAGGGACACATATGAAAGAAAAATATGAGACTAAAATGATGAATTGATCTTTAATGGTCAACCAAATTTTTGGCTCACTAGTTAGGGGCCTACTACCTTCACCTCAACTTTTGTGCCAATATTTTGGTTCACAATTTTTCTCCTCTCCAATGTATGACTCACAACTTTGACTCACTACATAAAATAATACCCATAGATCCCACCATTAAATATACTTACATTTTTCTTAGGCAGAGTGGCACTGTTATTAAGTCAAATTAAATTAGTTTTTAAAATTTGAAAATTAATTTATGGTTATTTAATTTAATAAAAATAATTTGTTTATCTTTGAAAAAAATTTTCAGGCAAAAAAAAAATCATCAAATTTTATTAAAAAATTTCTATTGAAAAGAGTACAAAAGGAAAATATGAACTAACCAAAATATTTTTTCAAAAGGAAAAAGCAAACTTGTCCAACCCAAAATAACTTCTACTCAGAAAACAAATAAAATAAAATTGAAGCAAAGAAAAGGGAGAAAAACATGATGTGGCGTGAGCGAGCCAGCTCGTGAGCTGCGAGCCTTAGCGAGTGGCTCGCTCCCTCACAAGGTCCAAAAATCAGCTCACGAGATGACCATAGCACATGGTCTAAGGCTCAAAATCTCATAGATTCATCTACCAAAATCAAGAAAGCTTGCTCTAGAAATGTTGGGAATTAGGACTGGGTATAAAATATCACAGTTTGGATTAAATTCTATCATGCACACCATACTTATGTAGAATGTAATAACTACGGTACAAGAGAACATAGTCAATCAGAATAGCACATATATTCTCTCAAAACAAAACAAATTGTTTTTGGGATTTTTTTTCAAAAGTTTTCAATTTTTTTCCTTTTGTTTCAAGTTTTGAAATGCAACTCCCCATCCCCACACCCATATCACACCATGTCCTCATTGGGAGTGAAAAACAACATAAAAACAAGTAAAAAAACAAATACACAAAAAGAAAAATAAGACTCGAAGAGAAAAATGATAAGACTCTAAAGCCCAAAAAGAAAAGCATATATACAAAAGAAAATAAAAAGCATCAAATTATATACCAAATAAAATAAAAGAAGAAAAACGAAAGGAAGGGAAATCAAATTCAGCCAAACCAGGTCCACCCGCATTAACTCAGTAGCACATCATTCTTCACAAACTGGCTCGCGAAGTAACAGGGATTCCATATCTTCTATGCTTGGCGGCTCCAAAAATTGCTTCAATCTCTTGTCATTTAACTTGAATTTCAGACCACTCTCAGGATCTTATATTTCTGTTGCATCATAGGAAAAAATATGAGAAACGACATAAGGGTCTGTTCATTGGGACCTCAATTTCTCTTAAAAAAGATGGAGCATAGAGTCATATAAGTTTCATGCCTAGTGGCAAACTCCTCCCTAAGAATATCTATCGTGAAACAACTAAGCCCTCCTTGTAAGATGCAGCACTCTAATATGCCTCAACTCTGATCTCTTTTAGCTCACTCAATTGCGATCTTCTCTCCTCAGTGGTCTTAGTCAAATTATAATCAAGCATCTTGATAGCCCACCAAGCTTTATGCTCAATATCAATATGTGGATAATAAGGTTTATCATAGACGACCCCATAAGGTGACATACCTAAAGGAGTCATGAAAGTTGTCTTATAAGCCCGTAAAGCATCTCCAACCTTGTCGGCCCAATCCTTTCGGTTTCTATTCATAGTTTGCTTAAGAATCTACTTAACTTTCCAATTAGACATTTTTCCTTAACCACTAGTCTGGGGATGATATGGCGTAACAAGTAGATGGATTATAGAGTACCTTCTCAATAAAGCATCAAAACACCTATTAGTAAAGTAGGTACCTATAAACGCCTAAAACTGATATCTTATTTTAATAAGTCCAATGATGAAATTAATATCCCAATTTGAATGCCAAGAAGCCTAGCAGAGTGATAGTCTGGAAAAAAAGGAAAGAAATTGAGTCCGTAGGCGAAACTGGCCAGTCTCAGAGAGAGCCTGGTTGAATTCCTCGCTCACTATGAGAACCCTACCGGGCTCCTCTTTTCTACTGAACTACCTGCTCTTGTTAGGCCAGTCAAATAGATGCCTATTAGAATTAACTTCCACGTATGACTCAATGTAGGGTTGTTCATTGTTTGGTCCAGAACCGGACGGGTTCGAAGACTGGCCTAGGCCAGACCGAACTGGAGAAATTCAATCTGGTCTTTAGTCCTTAAGATGTCCTCTTTTGGTCTTTGATCCAGTCCCGGTCTAGACCGGATGGACCGATGGATCGGACCGTGGACCGTTAAAAATTACGCTTAAACCGTTAATTTGAAATTTATTGGGCTTGGCCGCTTGGGCTTCCATTTGAATTTTGCTAGGTTAACCGGAAGCAGGTCAGACAAGGTGCCCTTCCTTGTTTGTTCCTTCTTCTCTGGCTCTCTACTCTTTGTCGTGCCGTCGTTTGCGAGACTCTGTCGGCTGGCGGCTGCCCTTCCCCTTGCTTTGCTTCACAGCTCACTGTACCAGTCTGCCGTCTCTGAGTCTGCCATCACGTCTTTGTGACACTGTCTTGACTGTTCATCCGTCTGTCCCGTCACTCCCAGCCAGCCATACTCGCATTTCTCTGCCTCCGGCCCTCTCCAGGCATCACCGCTCTGACCCTCCACTCTCCGCGACTTACGCTGGCTGCCAGCGACGAATTCAAAGCTTCTAGCAAGTGGTAACTCACATCCTCTCGTGGACAAATATGCACTCACTGATGATAGTATTCTCTCTCTCCTTGACTCCTTCTCTGTCCTTCAATTTCTTCTTACTCAAAACTTCAATGTCCTCTATTTCTTATGGGTAGCAGTAGAATTTTTTTTTTTTTTTTGGTCCTTAACTCCTCCTCTATGACTCTGTCCTTCAATTTCTTCTTCCTAAAATACTTCAATCTCCTATTCTCCTCTGCCATTTGATTACGGTATGAGATTTTGAGATGTTATGGGTATGTTGTATGCCCAGTGAGGTTAATGTCGGGGGGGTATGTTCATGTGGACTCAAGTGTGATTCGTGAATAAATTTCAAGGCCTTGGATTTCTTCTTCCTTAAAGTGTTGAGTAGATTAATAGAATGTTTTTTTAAAATTTTTGTTCGTTTGTACTTTGTAATCTGTTATCTGTGGAGTGTGGACTATTGGACTTTTGAATTCATACTTAATGAGTTAATAGAAGAACCAAGGAATTTTATGGTGATGAACTGATTATGGATTGATGGTATTCTTTGGAATCTTTTTTATTATCAAACACTCAAATGCTTGCCACAACCAATTGTCGTTTGACTTGTTTCTTCAATCTCTGTTTGACTGTTTCATAATAAATTAATACTGGCATTGGAATTTAAGTTAATAAGTGAAATTTACAATTCATACACCATGCATCAATAGTTAATTCTTTGACAATAATATCACTTAAATCAGATGCTTACCACTCTCCATCAAACCATGACAAGAAGTACTTGAATTGTAGTAATTATTATTATTTTTTTTACACTAGTAACGTAATTGACCATTTTTATTAAAATTAATGTTGAAGTTTACATATTAATAAATTATGTGATGAACCATAAAATTGACTAAAAGTTTTAGCATATAGCATAAAAAAATAGAATTTGAGCTAAAAATTTTTATGCCAATTCAAAACAAGTTTAAAATTGTGTATCTTATGATTGCTTTCGATATATATGAGTTTGGCACACAATTGATTTCAATTATATCAACGTGCTTTCAATTCATTCATTTGTTATTTTGAGGTGTGAAGTGTACTTTTGAAGTTTAACTTTTCATTACATTTGTCATCACGGAGTTCCTTACAGCTTGTTTTTGAAATCTAAGCTTGGTATTTTTATTTTGTAAAGTAACGTGATGTCATTCAAATAGCTTATTTACTTCTTTTTTTTTTTTTGAATCACTTGTCAATGCTAGATGTCGAGCTCTAAATCCAAAAAGAGAGGTAGTTCGAACATGGAAGAATCGGTTGACATGGATACCGATATTTCAAGTGAGCACCAACCAAATGACCTAATTGATATTGAAGAGGAGGAAGAGGCAAGTGAAAGTGCAACACAAAGCAAGAGCAAGGGGAAACAAGTACTCAAAGGGCAGAGTGTTGGAACCATTTCGAAGAGATCAAAGAGAATGGAAGAAGAGTGCCCGGCAAGTGCAAGTATTGTGGTATTATATATAAGGTCGACACTAATAGGAACGGAATGAAGAACTTGAAAAATTATTTTCCAAAGTGTCCTAAAAACCCGAATAATAAAAGCAAAAAGACACAAAGCCAGTTGGTTTTTGAAAAGGATCCAAACAATGAAGGAGAAGCTAGATTGAAGTCATGGGCATTGAATCCTCATGAGGCAAGGAAGTCTATAGCTAAAATGATTATAATTTATGAGTTGCCCCTTAGATTTGTTGAAAATATGGGATTTAGGAAAATGATGTTTGTTTGTTGTCCTTCCCTTAACATGCTTTTGCGCATTACAATTACAAGAGACATTTATCATAGATATGCGGATGAAAGAGTGAAATTGAAAGAATATTTTACACATTCATGTCAAAGGGTGTGTGTGATAATAGACACATAAACTTCACTTTAAAGGATTAACTACATGGTTATAACTGTCCACTTTATTGATACTAATTGGAAATTGCATAAGAAAATATTGAATTTTTGTGTAATTTCTAGTCATAAAGTGATGATATTGCTCTTGCTCTTGGAAAATATTTAGAGGATTGGGGTTTGGCTTTTAAATTGTACACTATTACTGTTGATAATACTGGGAGCAATAGCACTGCTTATGCTGCCCTTACCAGTGAGTTTCAATGACATCGTCATTTTCTTTTCTCTGGTGGGGAATTCTTACATGTTAGGTGTGTTGGTCACATACTTAATTTGGTTGTATGGGATGGCTTGAAGGTTGTTGGGAAGTCAGTTAAGCGTGTTCCAGCTGCTGTGAGGTTCATTGGGCAATCTCCTAGTAGGTTGCAAAGATTTCAAGAATGTGTAGTTGCAAAAAAAATTGAGAGCAAGGCTTCTTTGTCTCTTGATGTTCCCACTAGATGGAACTCCACTTCTAAAATGCTTTGCACTACTTTAGTATATGAGCATGCATTCACAAAGTATAGTAAAAGAAACCCTTATTATAATGTGAAGTTAGCAAAAGATGATGATGCAGATAGACCTCCTAATTCTAATGGTTAGAAACAAGTTAAACACTTGTTAGTTTTTTTGGAGGTTTTTTATAATGTTACTTTGTGTTTGTCTGGTACTTCATATGTCACATCCAACCTACTTTTCTTTGAGATTGTGGCTACTCATACTATGTTAAGACAATTAGACGAAGTTGTTGAGACCATTGATGCTAATGATGAAGAAAGTAAGGACATTGAGGATATTGGATTTAGAGTCACAAACTTTAAAGAAATGGCTAAGAGGATGAGGATGAAATATGATAAGTACTATAGCACACTTGAGAAAATAAATCCTTTAGTGTATATTGCTCCCATCTTTGACCCTAGATACAAGTTAGCGGGGCTTGAGTTCCCTCTTTGTGATTTGTTTGGTGAAGTACAAGGTAGTGCAATAGTTTTGAAAGTGAGAGAGAAACTAGAAACTTTGTTTGATGAGTATTGACAATTGTACAAGCCATTGACTCCTCAAAATGGGCAAAGTAGTGGGGCACAACCTGAAGTTGAGAAGGGTAATGCATCTAGTGGAGTGATAGGCGATAAATTATCCTATTTTACGTACCTCTTTCACCCACTTTTAGCTCGTATAATAACTTAATCTTTAGGATTTTTACTTGTTTTATTTATATTTTGTAGGAAATAACTTCAAATCAAGTAAACGTCGCGGAAAGGGATGAAGACGGGACAAAACGAAGAAAAACGGCGAAAACCGGCAAAAAAGGGACGAACCGGGGGGGCGAACCACCGTGCCAGTGGAGTGACACGGCCCTTTTTCGCCGGTTTTCGCCGTTTTTCTTCGTTTTGTCCCGTCTTCGTCCCTTTCCGCGACGTTTGCTTGATTTGGAGTTATTTCCTACAAAATATAAATAAAACAAGTAAAAATCCTAAAGGTTAAGTTATTATACGAGCTAACAGTGGATGAAAGATGTATGTAAAATAGGATAATTTATTGCCTATCATGGAGCTGCCTCTTATGAACAACAATTAAGAAAGAAGTTAAAGGGGCTAGATAGAGGAAGAGGAATCAACAAGACAGAGTTACAAAAGTACCTAAATGAGGGACTTGAAAAGGATGAAGTAGGGGATGACGTGCTGGGATGGTGGAAAGTACATGGTCCGAGATATCCTATGGTTGCTCATATGGCTCGTGATATATTGGTTGTGCCTGCTTCAAGGTTGCATCGAAGTTAGCATGCAGTACAGGAGGACGTACTCTTGATTCATTTAGAACTTCTTTAACCTCAAAGGTAATTTACTTAATTAGTGTACTTCTTTGTATTGTATTATAAATTTGTATGTTATTTATCTTTTGTTAGCTTATGAATTTTGTTCGGTTTGATTGTGCAAAAGATGCTCCAAGCTCTTATATGTGCACAAGATTGGCTTAGACCAAGCAATAAATTAGATATGGATGACTACTTTGATGAATTACGGGACCTTGATAAAGGTATTATTCAATTTCAAGTTTTCATTTCTTTTTCAATTTTGTTTATTTACTTTACATGATTATATTTCTAACTTTAAATTTTTGTTCTTTTTGTTGTATTTATTTTAGATCTTCATAAATTGATTCTTAAGGATAATGTGATTGATGTTGGTGATTATCTTGAGTAGAATAGTTGCTGGTTTTTATATTTGCTAACTCAATCTTTTATTTGTTTTGTTTCATATACTACTTGACCAATTAGTTAAATATTCGAGAGAAGACCAAATTGTTACAAGGAAATCCTTCACCAAATCCAAGACATTGGTTTCAACTTTCAACTTCAAGTTTGGGAGTCGCGTTGGATTGATGGGTTGATTGGTTAAAGATTGAGTCGCTTTGAATATTTCATTAAACACTTAAAACTTTGGTTATATAATTAACAGTCTTATCTAGTTGGTTATGTGGTAAACTCTTTGCTTTGAGAGTTTCTTTAGATTTGTATTGTGGTTATGTAATTAAATTCTAATCTCATTATCCCAATTCCCAAATCATTGAGTGATATAATGGTTTATTGGTTTAACAAATGGTCAAACTGTTCAAGCAAATAAGTGAAATAAGACAGGCCCAAGTAAATAAAAATAACTGCTCCCTGGCCTGGTAGCTTGACCGACCATTCCCCAGCCAGCGAGCAGTCGAGCAACTGAGCAAGACCTTAGACTCGGTCTAAAATCGGTCCGATTTCAGTCCAAACCAACTTTGGACCAGCCCGGTCCATGGTCCCCAACATCACCAAATCTCGGTCTTCGGTCCAAGCCGGTCCAGTCCGGTCCTGAACCAATGAACAGGCCTATCTGATTGGATTATTATGATTAATTAATTGGAGTTGTAGCCTATCAAGTTAGTCTGTTTAGATTAAGCCTAACATGGACGATATTAGGTCCCCCTTTCCTAGGTAGATTCCTCTTCAACTGCTATCAAAAGTTGGCTGAAACTTTTGTTACGTAGGATGAAAAATCATTAGCGTGATACATTGGCCCGAAATCATTGAGAGTTGCAAACAAAGTGAGAGAAAAGAAAGAACAGAGCTTTAGGATTTCTTTCCTAGGAGCTAGAATCAGCATTTAGAAAGGGAAATTAGGCGTCGATTCAAGAAAGCATCACTCTACTGTGTACCTAAAAGATTCAGGCAGAGTTATCCTAAGAGTGCATTTAACAACTTCTTTCTCCTTTTTTTTTTGTATCTACTTCTTTTCATTCAGTTAGTTGGTTGCAGTATGGCAAAGATGTAACCTTTGCTTAGTTTCATTTCGGTCTGTTGTAATAATTTGAATTGTTTTCCTTTTACTTACTTTTGGATGAACATTGTGTTTTGATTTTATATAAATGATTCAAATTTGTTGCATGAATGTATGTTAGTATAACTAATTCTTACTTTCCTATGTTGACTAGTAAAGGTCATCAGTGATGATGGCCGATGTTGAGATGCACCCCATCACATCATCGTACCATCGCTCCCAAATCTATATCCTCGGTTCAAGAGTAAAGAGTCAGGATGGTCCCCACACTAGGGACTGTTTGAGGGCCTTTCTAGAGACCGTTTTGAAGCAATGTCAACTTGTTCCGTCGGTTGTCCCTATTAGTATGATTTACTTCAAAAAGAGTGATTCGGTTTGTAAACTTTTCCTAAAATTCACTCGCAACTCTATTATTTAAAGTATAATACTTTTAACCATTTACTTCCTGCTTCTATATTGATGGAATTTGGGGGCAGATTCGGATCTTGATAGTGAAATCTACCTAGACTAGGATATGGGTTCAGAACTGGCCCAGAAACCTGCCCAGATTCCTGGATCAAACTTGTACCCAGATTCTGGGCCAGGATGAGGCTGTTGACAAGGCTCGAACTAGGAAACTGGACCTAGCTCTACACAAGGAACCTAGCCAGGTTCTTTGGTCAGGGCCAAGGCCCAATTTTCCGAGATGCTGCTGCCCAGTTCTGCCTGCCATTTTTGCCCCAAAAAAAAGAAAAGTAAAAAATTAAAAAGTTAAATTTGCTTCTGAAAAAAATAAAATACCTAGTAAATAAATCCGACCAGTCATGAGGGATCGCATCCTGCGAAGGTAGATCCTTAGAGTACCCTGATCACAAATAATAGCAAGTATCATCACTCACTACTTTAAGTTTGAATTGGATCATGTTAGAATCGGGTTGCGTTAAACTCTGATTCGGGTCGATTTGGGTTCGGGTCATTCGTGTTCGGGTTGGATCGGCTTAGGTGTGAATAGGTTCAGATTTCATTCGGTTCGGGTCATTTCAGATTCAGGTCTACATCAGGTCAACAAGATTTCGGGTGAACTCGGATTCAGTTCAGGTCATTTTGGGTTTCAGATCAACTTGTGTCAATACGGTTTCAAGTCAATTCGATTTGGGTCAATTTAATTTCGAGATCGGGGTCGAGATCGTTTCAACTATTTTGGATGTCGATTTGGAACTAATTTTAGGTCATTGGTTCGGGTCATTCGAAGCAGGTCAGTTTTACTTGGTCAACTTCGATATGCTTCTGTGGTCATATGGCCATCATAGTGGAAGGTCTTCATATGTTTTTTTGACGTGGAGTGGTCTCTATTCATATCTCAATACCAATCCTTCTAGCTCATTATTTACGGAAACTGAATCACAATTGAATAAAAAATATATATTGCACGCTTGGATGATATAATTAGGTGCGTCACGCAGTTGACAATTTTGAATATGGGGTTTGTTGACTTCTCATAATTGAGTTGCCTCAACAGTGAGAATTAATAGGAGCTTAAACTATAAATATAAAATATTACATCTACATTGAGTCTCATCGCATTTACCTTGGACTGGGATTTGCCTCTCCCCCTCTAATGGTATTTTTTGGCTTCACTACACGTGAATTCCATTTTCTATGCAAGCAAATAGTGCGGAATGAGAGCAACTTCATATGACCATCTTCTTATATGGCCAGTCATGTTTCTGATGGTCATCAAGTGCGATGCATTGGATGTAGTTAATGTAACCCAAATCATCCGAGATGGGGACACTTTAGTTTCAGCTGGTGCACGTTTCGTGCTGGGATTCTTCAGTCCTGGCAGCAGTAGCAGAAGATATGTGGGAATCTGGTTCAATAGAATCCCTGTTCAGACCGTTGTTTGGGTTGCCAATCGAGAAACTCCGCTTCTTGACTCTTCTGGGGTCCTTCAGGTAACCAACAAGTCTGTTCTAACACTTGTCAATGGCACAGGAGGCGTCATTTGGTCTACCAACACATCAAAATTTGTACGGAATCCAATTGCACAGCTTTTGGGCACTGGGAACCTTGTTGTCAGAGATCAGAATGACAACAGTCCTCAAAATTTCTTGTGGCAAAGTTTTGATCATCCCTGCGATACACAGCTTCCAGGAATGAAGCTTGGCAGGGACCTTGTTACTGGCTTTGATCGGATGCTGACTTCCTGGAAGAGCAGTGATGATCCTTCTCCGGGTAGTTATACATATAGGATCGATCCTCGAGGGTACCCGCAACCGTTTCTTTGGAAAGATTCTATTGAGCAGTTCCGTGATGGTCCCTGGGATGGTATGTGGTTCTCTGGGAGTGCCATTACTCAAGTGGATTCTTCTGATAGTTTTCAGTTTGTCCTCAATGACAAGGAAATTTACTATAGCTACAACGAGCTTGACCCCTCAGTTATAACTACCAGAGCTTTGAACACGTATGGATCTATCCAACGTCATGAATGGAACAACCATACCCAAGGGTGGGCAGCATATTATACGAAACCAATAGATAACTGCGACACATACGCAGTCTGTGGTGCATTTGGTATCTGCAATTTTGGCAATTCTCCCCAATGCCAATGCATGAAAGGGTTTGTGCCAAAAATGTCTAGAAATTGGGATGAAAAGGATTGGACAGGTGGGTGTGTTTATGGGGCCCCATGGAATTGCAGCATCAGGGATGGGTTTATAAAGTATTCTAATGTTAAATTGCCTGACACGAGGAATTCCTGGTATGACACGACTATGAACCTTGATCAATGCAAAATGAAGTGCTTGCACAATTGTTCTTGTGTTGCTTTTGCTAATTTGGATGTCAGAGATGGAGGAAGTGGCTGCTTGCTGTGGATTAATTCTTTGATTGATGTCAGAGTTATCTCGGGTGCTGGAGAAGATCTGTATGTAAGGGTGGCTTCCTCTGAATTGGGTAAGCACACTTTTGCAATTTTATTTTTCTATGCCAATATGGGAAACAGAAAACTTACACTTGTACTTATGTTACATGCTGTCTTGTTCAAGAAAGCAAAAGGAAATATATATTTTAGTTTACAACTTGCGTCATTTTGCGTCCAGACAGTTAGCTGAGTCTAGTTAAACAGTGAGAATATCTTACTAATCTACTGCCCCATGACTAATTCAAGGTATGGAACTGCAAGAGTGAGAAAATATGAATTTTTCTAGCTTGGCATACCTTGTTGTCAGATATCAGAATGAGAACAATCCTCAAGATGCCTAGATAAATATTTTAGCCAACTCAGAGTAACTAAGTGACAGATCCGTACTATATTTGTTAGTTTCCAGCAAGGAATTCCCCTGTTTAAGTGATATTTGAGGTCTTGCTGACTCTATAATCTTGTCAATCTTATGAGGGTTTATCTTTTTCCTGAATTCAATACTCGTGTGTTGATTTCAAAGTCCATACAATGAAGAACTCGTTCTGTTGGTTTTTCTCATAGGTGGCGGCAGAAATCGCGTCATTGTCGCTGTAAGCTGCAGTTTGGTAGCTGCCCTATTCTTGTGTGGAATCACAATTTCGATCATGTGGAGGAGGAGGAGGTGGAAAATTAAGGAACAAGGTAACCAATCCGCCCCCCCCCCCCCCCCCCCCAAAAAAAAGAAAAAAGGCAGAAAAGAGAGGAAGGAAAAGAAAAATATCAAAATTAAAGCTAAGGTTGAATGTTCCTGTGATTTAAGGCTTTTTCCAACCATTATTATGCTCAATCCTGAGGAATTTGGATATATGTCTTCATTTTCCAATCCTCAACCCATTATCTTTCCTGTTTATTGGCACTAACACCCTCCTTTTTCTCTGTCCCCCCGCCCCCCAAACAGCAAAATATGGTGCTCCTGAAGAAGGTCGTAGCATCAATATTAGAAAAATGGGGGAGTCTGAGCTTCCAGAGTATGCTTTCGATGTGATTGCTGAAGCAACTAATAATTTCTCCCTTGCCAACAGGCTTGGAGAAGGTGGCTTTGGACCTGTCTACAAAGTATGCATTGTTGATATATTGTTCGAAGCCATCTAATATTCAGTATTGTTAGAAAATCCCCTCCCACCTCCACCCCCATGTTGGCTTAGTGAGATAAGAAGACAGAGGTTCCCTGATAATTGGTGTTTGAGTGCGCAAGTATTAAAAATTCGGAGGGAAGCTGTTACAGATTATTGCAATTAGGTGATTCATACTTTTGGGAAGAAATTCTGGTGGCTTTATCTCTATGTAAACTGAACCAGAGTTAACCCAACCATAGTGCTGGAAAGCCTGGAATCCTGTCGATTATTGGCTACGTGCTTTTTCTGGGAGGGGGGCATGGGTGAGTGGGGATGGTAAGTAGCGTTGTGCCTACCAGTGAATTGCATGGATGCTTTTATCAGACCCTACGTTTGGAAGCCACTGACTGCCAACTAGTTGTAAGAAGAAAGTATACAGTTTAATGAGACATTGTTCTTTAAGGGTTAATCAATTTGGAAGTCGAAAAAATCCCTATTAATTGCTTTTCAAGCTGTTTGGAAGTTGATTGAAACTTATAAGTCAGTTTCGCGTCTTTTCTCTGAATGATGTGCACAGTTTGCGTGTCATGTGATGCTTGCATCAATGCCATACAAAATGGCTATCTTTATCTGATGAAAGGTTTTAACTTCTTAAACGCTGATTTTTAGGGCGTGCTGAACGATGGGCAAGTGATAGCTGTGAAAAGGCTTTCTAAAGAGTCAAGACAAGGACTAGCCGAGTTCAAGAATGAGGTTATATTTATCTCAAAGCTTCAGCATCGTAACCTTGTTAAGCTTATGGGATGTTGCATTGAAGCAGAAGAAAGGATGCTGATCTATGAGTACATGCCCAACAAAAGCTTGGACTACTTCATATTTGGTATGTTTATTCTAGAATGAACCTATATTACTGTGCCTCCCTTGGCATATTTCGACAGGGATACAATGGTTGTCTGTGTTTCTTGTCAGGTTTAAACTCTGTGCCCAACAAAAGATCTGCATCCCTTATAACCTTGTGTAGCTTGTGTAGGATTATTTGGGTTTATTGTTTGCAGTCCATTTTGACAGCCAACAAATTCATGCAGCGACGCTCAAGATTTATGAATGAGCTAGTCTTTAGTTTACAAGCTTAATTTTGAACATAACTAAAGTTAGGCTCCATGCATTGCATGTAATTTCTTGGATGATAACATTATATAGTGAAAATCATATATTTTAGAAAGAGCTCTATTCTTTTTTT
The DNA here is from genome assembly GCA_029747015.1 of Carnegiea gigantea. Classification (NCBI taxonomy): domain Eukaryota; kingdom Viridiplantae; phylum Streptophyta; class Magnoliopsida; order Caryophyllales; family Cactaceae; genus Carnegiea; species Carnegiea gigantea. The sequence continues at coordinate 1,030,372 of JAKOGI010000059.1, read as the reverse complement.
AAAAATAAAATTCTGTTAGTTACATACACATAGATGAATAAACAAGTAACTCATCTATTTAACTAATGAGCAAACTACAGTAATATACATGGTAATATAGATGGCAGCCCGGTGCACTAGCATCTCGCATTCACGCAAGGTCCGGACATGGTAATATAGATGGTAATTAATAATTGCAAAACCCATTGTGAGGTTTTTTTTTTTTGGGGGTGGATAAGGAGAAGATAATATTTATAGATATACGGGATACGTACAAGAGAGGATGCTGAAAAAGCGTCCCACAAAAGGCTTAAATACAATCCCAAAAATAGGCTATCCGTAAAATCAACAACATCAGACGAAGGAGGGGAGAAAAACCTCCTTCTCCCAAAAGAGTAAAGTCTTGAGCCACTTGTCTTTTGACCACTCAAGTGAAGTCGATCTCAACCACATCAAAAACCTCCTATTACTCTGTCTTCCAAAAGATAGCATGGGGGATTGCTCAGTAAACTCTGTGTTTAGCCTTCCTTCTGGAAAAAATCTTTCCAAGCCTGCTAATTGATGTTTCATTGTGTTAGGCACCTCCCAATGAAGAGCCAGATAGATCTAAGCTAATTCTTATAGGTTTTTAGCAATTGGACGATGGAGGAGTAGATGGTCTATGGTTTCCAAATCACTTTTGCAAATGAAGCACCTCTTGACCAAAATCTTATCCATTTTTTGTAAGTTATCACAAGTTAAGATCTTGCCTTGGGAGGCTTCCCACTATTTAAAAAAAAAAAAAAAACTCACTTTTAAAGGAGTTGAACACCTCCAAATAATATTCCTAAGAAACCACAAGCTAAAAGAATAAGATGATGCATTGCCCACTGAGTTAGAGAGGTGAAGCAAGTAAGATTTTACACTGAATTTCTTAGAGGCATTAAGGTTCCATCTCACCATGTCACAGGGGAAGTTGTCGAAATAAACCCCATCAACCATGCTGAAAAATTGAGCCACACTATTATCCTCTCAGAATGCATGAATGACAAAAAATGGGGGACCAAATTATGGAAGAGAGTTGTGCTCCAAATAATAGGAGACATGTCCCTCCCCTCCATGTCCATGGCAAGGGCATAGAGCGAGGGAAACAATCCCTTAAAAGAACACCATTGCACCATCTGTGATGCCAAAAAAATAAAACAAAATGGAGGAGCCATCACCGGCCTCAAAAGTAATGTGGGAGAAGAATCTTTCCTAACCTCTAGTAATAAACTTTAGAGGACTAATATCCTAAGTGCCACTTTACTTGCTTGGAATCCAATTAAGACCATCCATCCGATATTTGACCTTGAGCATGGTTCTCCAAAGCTTCTCTTTGTTATTCATAAACTTCCATAACCACTTGTCAAGAAGGGCCTCACTTAAAAAAAAGTCAAGTTTCTAATGCCTATGCCACCTTTTGGAAAAGGTTGCTTAACAATATTCCATTTTACCAAGTGGTACCTGAAATCAGCCCAAAAGCCCCCGCATGAAGCTACTTTGAATGGCTTCTAACTTGTTTGCCATTGAACAAGGAATTGAACAGGTTAAAGAAAGTAGGTTGGGATACTAGAAGGGATACTTTTGATTAGTAGTAAACATCTAGATTCAGTTAACACACATTAATTAAGTTGCAAAATATTCTCTTATCTAATTTGTGATGTCAAGTGCTAACATATGTGGGGGTCACTCAATGTTAGTATTCTTTGTGTGGATAGATTTATATAGATAGACAAATAAACAATGCCTTAATACGCCTTGCTTATGGGGTGAACGCTTGACTACTTGAGCACTTCTTAGGGGGCTGGATCCAAATTAATTTGGCAAGTTGTAAGTGACCTCCCGTTAACAACAGATGCTCACCATATAAAATGTGGGCAGATCAAAGCAGCAGTGCCTTGCTGGGTTGGCCAAAGCGCTTGGAGATTATCAAAGGCATTGCTCGTGGACTTCTTTATCTTCATCAAGACTCTAGATTGAGAATTGTTCACAGAGATCTCAAGGCGAGCAATGTCCTGTTAGATTTTGAGATGAATCCCAAAATATCAGATTTTGGCTTAGCTAGAACCTTTAATGGAAATGAAGATGCAGCAAGGACAAAGAGAGTGGTTGGAACATAGTAATACTCTTTCCACGTTGTGCAATTCTTGTCAGTTCCTTGATCATTTGCTAATACTTTGATTTGGTGCAGTGGCTACATGCCCCCAGAGTACGCTATTGATGGGGTATTCTCTCTGAAGTCTGATGTCTTCAGCTTTGGAGTATTGGTGCTTGAGATTCTAAGTGGCAAAAGAAACAGAGGATTCATTCATCTAGATCACCATCACAGCCTTCTTGGACATGTAAGAGTAGCCCTCCCTTCAATGCAGTCAAGCCAACCCCACCCCCCCCCCCCCCCCCAAAAAAAACAGAGGAAAAAAAAAGAAGCTGAGAAAAGGGGTAGAAAGGGGTTTTAAAAAAAAAAAAAAACATGTACAAGGTCTACTTGCCTCAAAACCTTTGGGCTTTTTCTGTGTTGCAAAGAGAAGACACTGACCACCATAAACAACCATATGTGACTTGTAAGAGTTGCACTTTGTAGAACAAAGCTAGTTGTGCCCTTTCAGTTTAAAATGAAGGGCCAATGTCCATGTCAACCATTGTTAGAATTTTGAGCACCCAATTGGGATGCTTTAGGTGAGACCAAGAGTGTGAGTAACATAGTTGACTAGTTTGTGTTATTTTCTAGGCATGGATGCTTTTCAGAGAAGGTGCAACTTTAGAAGTTGTAGATCCATCAATAAGGAACTCAAGCTATGCTTCTCAAATGGAAAGATCAATTCAGATGGGCTTGTTATGTGTTCAGCAGCATCCAGATGATAGGCCAAGCATATCGCTTGTTAATGTCATGTTAACGAGTGATTGTGAATTACCTGAGCCTAAAGAGCCTGGATTTTATATTCAAAGGAATGTGCCACATGAATCAGCTTCAAGTAGAACTAAATCAATCTCCAATGACCAGATGACTATCACAACACTACATGGCAGGTAGAGGATATGGTTCTACATGGAATTTTGGAACCTGGCGTGAAGCCTGGAGAGATAGATTTCAACATGTATGAAAAGGTTTATTTTCTGTTCCTCTATAGTTATATATAGAGATTGGTATGAGTCTTAATTTGAGTTTGTTATCTGCTTATTGTAAAATTTGCCGAATGGAAGATGCATTCTTGCAAATCGATGTCTTCCTGAGCTGAGAAGGAGGTTACAAAGGGGATTGGACCGGTTTGAAAGCGGGCTGGGTGCGGGGAGGGTCCGGGTCGAACTGGCCCACATCCCACCTTTACTTTACACCAGTACGTTTACACCCAATTACTAATCCAAAAAACAAAAAGATGGGAATAAGGTATCCTTCGACAAATGCCCGTCTCCTATATTGCCTCCATTTGTGCAATCTTTAACCTAATCTTCTCAAAGATGGATTTATAATTGTAAGTGCCAAATCTGAATTTAGCCTAAAAGGGATTCAACCACTAACCCACCTTATTCAAATTTAATCAGCTTTATATGCATTAATAGGCTCTCTCTTTCACTTTCTGGGTGCCTTTTATTTATTCTGATATCTCATGCTCTCATACATACATATATATATATATATGTGTGTGTGTGTGTGCGCGCGCGCGTGTGTGTGTGAATTCTATATATATATATATATATATATATATATATTATATATAATATATTATATATATATATATATATATATATATATATATATATATATATATATATATATATATATATATGAGTTCTAAAAATAAAAAATCCTTGAACTTTCAGTCAACCCTCAACTTTAAAAATGATGTAAATAACCCTTGATTTAATTGAGTTACTTTATTAATTTTGTTTTTTAATGTTAATTGATGATGTGGATTCTCCAAAATGTGACATGACAAGATTTGGAAAGACAAAAGCCAACTAAGCATGTTCTTGCACAATATGTATATCATACTCTTAGGAGCACATACTCTCAACAGCCACATCAACAAATATATATTAAAAATTAATATATGACAAATACATGTGTAAAAAATATATATACGTAGACAATGAGAGCATGTGCTCCCAGAAGCATATAAGAAATTGTCATTCTTGCATAAACAGATTTGTCCATAAAAGTTACATAGTCTGATTTACACAATTATATTCAGTGATAAAATATAAGACAAATTAAAAGAAGCTGAAGAACATTATTGTATTTTAGTGATTTGAATTCGAAATGTGAAATTAAGGCAACTACTTCCATTAATTTATAACATAACTTTTTAAATTTTTTTAATTTAATTGATATAATTTATAATTTCATGATACTTGAGTTAAGAAAATATTATGTTAATTAAACTATCATAAAGATATAAGGATTATTCTTTTTCTTTTTACTTTTTTCTATAAAATTATTTCATAGACTTGCTTGAAACAAATTTAGAATTTCATTCCTCTCAATCAAGCAAATCGCACTCTCGCATCACCTTTTTGTTGTCTATATTTTAATACTCTCTTATTTCTCGATACTTTTTCCACCTTTCTTGAAAAATTATTGAAATGCTTTTTTTAGGTAGAAAAATGCCTGTGTTTATAAGATTAATTAAAAATAAATTTCATATGAAAATTTAAAAATGTCTTATGCTACATTGTAGAAATTAGGTTCTTACACAGCTGATTGTTCCCTCTCCTTCTATATAAAAATAAGTATATACATTAATTTTGTGTCTTATACATGCCCCCAACATGATTTGATTTGGTCATACGTAAAGTAATTTTTGAACAATTCATATTAGCTGTTAAAATGCTTCTGATTGTACATTAAATTATCAAACTAAATAAGATTATGAGATTAAAATGAAATACTTAGATTACCTAGATGATCTCTTGGGCTGGTCTTTATATTAAAAGGGGAAAGGAAAACAATTTTGCTTTATTTATTGTTGGTCTCACCACAATGCAGGAAACAATATGATGCATTATGTTGTTCGATCATAAGACTTTTTTGGGGGGGTACAACAAGAAAAACCAAAGATAATATTTAATTTGATTGCTTTTTAGTAATAAAAAAATTACATTTAACACAATATACATTAAATTAAACCACATCATTTTAACAGGCCATGTTATTTTTTAAATTTGCCACATCATTAATTAATAAAAAGAAATAAGATTGGATAATAAAGTCAAGGAGCATTTGCGTCATTTTTAAAGTTGAGGGGTATTTAACACCTTTAATCAAGAGTTTAGGGGTAACATATTTAAGGGTAATACATCTATCTATCCATCTACATATACATACAAACATACATACATACATACATACATACATACATACATACATACATATATATATATATATATATATATATATATATATATATATATATATATGACAACAACACCTCTGAGTCTGGGTCTTGCTTTTACAAGGTCTGGGAAGATCCAGATATAGGCAGTCTTACCTCTACCGACATCTCTACCCATAGAGAGGCTGATTCCAAGAGACACACAAAACAAAATTTTGTGAAAACATTTTATAAAAGAAAGATTTGTGAAAATATTTTGTGGGAAAAAAAATAAGAACGAGTAGCAGGGAATGAACTAAGAAATAATAAATTCGATACCAATAACTATGTAAATATAAGTACAACATAGCAGAGAAAGGTATTACACCTTAACAAATAGAGGTAGGCAATAATATATCTTCCCCAATGTATTTACTACTTGCATACAAACACGACATATAAAAAAATCACAACTAAACCTACCCTACTACAACCAATAGGCAACTACAAGGCCCACTCTCCATGATCTAAGCTCTTAATCCTATTCCGTCATAATCTTCTATCCTAAGCTATGTCCTCCCTCAACCCCACAAGTTTCAAGTCCTTTCTAATCACCTTATATAAACTTTCTTTGGTCGTCCCCTTCCTCTTTTACCTTCAGGGATGTTAATCCTTTCACATCTCCTCACTGAAGCGTCCACACTCCTTCTTTTCACACAGCCAAGCTATATAAGTCTTGTTTCTCTCATCTTATCTTCGATGGGAGCCACTTTAACTAAGTCCCTAATTATTCCATTATTAATTCTATCAATTCTCATATAATCACACATCCATCTAATCATTATCATCTCTACTACTATCAACCTTTGAACTTGTATCTTTTTTATAGGCCAATACTCTGATCCATACAATACAGTAGGTCTAACTACCATACGATAAACTTTGCCTTTTAATCCTACAGGCATCCTCTTATCACACAGCGCACCTAAAGCATGCTTCCACTTTTGTTATTAACTCCCTCTTTAGTCTCATGAATCATTTGTGAATAACACACTTGGTAACTCATCTTGAATCCTTTTTGTAAGTTCATCCATAACTAAAGTGAAAAGAAAAGGGTTTAAAGTGGAACCCTGACGCAGGTCGATACCAACGTAGAAATTATTGGTAACCCCTCCTAACGTGTGTGTGTGTGTGTGTGTGTGTGCACACACACACACAACCCCCCACCCCCCACAAGGTAAGGTGGTTTTCACCAAATGGGAATTATGACAATTACTATAATTTCCGCAATATACACCTTATATTTGGCATAATTAGATATAAACTTTGATTTTTCTAATTATTTCTTAAAATTAGAATTAATTTTTTAAATGAATAAAATTGAATAAAATTAATTTATGAATGTTATGATTGGAGGAGTAAAATAATTTCACTCTTTAAAATAAATAAATAAATTAATTTTAAAGCCCCTCCCCTTCCATGGTTGTCGACAGATGTCTAGCTGCAGTACCGACACCGACAACGAGGCTGCAATAACCAGCAAAAAACATTTTGGGTGTTGTTAAGAATTGAACCTGTGACCTCCTCACCGCTTTCTAAGGATGTGAGACGTTTGCTTGAAATCAATGCATTCATTTCATATACAATTATTGATCCTGCAGTTAAAACATCAACACGCCCTTCAATCCTCCCACTCGCAACCTTCAAACTTCCATCCCATTGAATGATACGCTGCCCAGCCCATTGCCAATTATGACACCGACCGAGCTACTTACTGATGACCATTTTTTCCTGCGTGCACATTTTTTCCGTCGACAATTTTCTCTTTTCAGTGATTTTTTCTAACCGTTCGTTTGGGGGCGAGGTCGTCGGAAACATCATCGGCCAGAATATGGCTGGTGTCAACTTCACCGGTATCTTGCTAGAAAATTTAGAGTTAATGGCCGGAAACTATGGAGGTTGGCTTGGGCTTCATGCTTCAAATATTTTAATTCTTGTTTTTTTGTTTCTTTTCAATGTTTCTTAGATCTTTCATTGAATTAATGGTGAAATTTTTCACAATCCAAACGTGTCCTTAAAAAATAATTTTTCAAGTAATTGCCATAAGTTTAATAATTTAAAAATATTAAATTTAACGTCATTAAAAAAATAAAAATTAACAGTAGAGATTAAACATCACCACATGTACGACTTAGATTATAGGAATTACTGTAACTCCCATAATTACCGTTTTGTGGAAATCACTATACCCACACCGATATGTGTGTGTGTGTGTGCAATTACCTTACCCATTAGGATATATGTGTGTGTGTGTGCGCGCGCACGTGTATGTATGTATATATATATATATATATATATATATATGTATGTATGTATGTGTGTGTGTGTGTATATATATATATGAGTTTTGGAGATAAATTTTGAAACAGATCGAGCACAACAAATGTAATTTCCTTTGGCATTTAAGACGGGATACAAGGTATTTAGAGCTGTCTTTTTATTAAATTATCAATGTTGATTAAATGTGAAGTTGTACCAAGAAGAATAAAAATAAGCTATATGAAATATTATCATATATAGTTTATATTTTTGAATTCTGAGGGTGCAATATTTTTCTTTTTTTTTTTTTCTTTGACATTATGATTATGAGTAGAAATTATTAACTCATATTCATTACATATTTTGTCATTCAGTAGCACTTTATTTTATATCATTCTTTCATATTTTAGATCATTGCAAAGTACGTAATCCCCTGTAGCCTTCGTTATTAAGTGTAGTTCTTTTATTACTAATCCAAAGAAATTCGATCATGATATTAATCATCAATCTGGTTCTATTCTCCAGATTTGAGGAGAAATTTGCACAATTGAATTATTACAAAGATCATCAAGAATCCTAGCCTTATTCAATCTGTTGCATCTTCCTATGAGTCCAAATTCATGAACCTCGAAGCTTATTCTCCACGTATTTCTAATCAAATTACTTAGTTTAAACAATTTTTAAGGCTTCACTCGTTTTTGATTGCATGACAAGTGAATTTTGAACATTTTTTTGTTCAATTCATTTGACTGCAAAGAATTATGAATTAATTTGATTAACATTTGCAATTCGATTTTGCTTAATTCAAAACTCGTGACAAACTTAGGTTTTACACTAATTTCTTTTATTATGTTTGCTTTTTTAAAATTTTAATTCACTTTGGTGATTTTTATTTTTTTCCAATTTCTTAAAGTTTTATGTGAATGCTAAATTATTATTGGAGGTTGTTGAAGGCTGGAAAAGAAAAAGATGTCATGCATAATGTTTTAGGTTTGATGTACTCTACATTGATGAATGTGATATGATGGTTTCTTTGTGAATTTGTCTTCATATTGATGAATTTGTGTTTTTTCAATAGCATGAAGTATCAATTGCTGAATTTATTGTTTTAGTTGACGAATTTATCAATGAAATGCTTATTATTCCTAAAAGATTATGAATAAAACAAAAACATAACTAAGTCTTATCACGTAGAATAAAATTTCAAGTTATTTGATGAATTTGTAATTTCTGGGATGAACACATATTTTTATGTATCCTAATAATTTGCAATTGGATATATTTTTTTTGAATGAATTTTCCTAATACATTATAATTATATTTTAATCGTTGTCAATATAAATGTGTTTATTATTGATGAATGTTATGAATTTCATCTCGTTATAGTGAAATTGTGTATAACATTAGATATATTATGTTTACAATGAATAGCCTTATTTAGATGAATATATGTTTATTTTTTCCTCATGAATATAGACTTATCAATGATGTATATCTCTTATAATGAGTTACAAGACTAGTATCAATCATTGTTAACGAAAATGTCTTTAAATTGATGAATATATGCTTTTTGAGTGATGAATTTGTTTAATACATTGGATATATATCATTTATGATGAATCTACCTTATATTATGATAAATATGTACGTATTTTTTCTTCCTCATGGACATGGACTCATAAATTATGTATACCTTATATTAGCTTAAAATACTAGTCATAATCAATGTTAATTTTTATATTTTTTTATTAATGAATAGAAGATTTTTGAGTGATAAGTTTCATCTAGTTATGATGAATTTGTACAATATATTGGATACATTTCATATATGATTAATCAATGTGTTTAAAATTCATTATTCATATTCGCACAACTTCATTGCGCATAAGGTAATAAATGCATTGAATATTCATGATGAATATTTACTTATTATTGATAAATTCATCTTATATTATGATGAATATTGTGTATATATATTGATGAACAAGACTTTTTTTGTAATTTATGTACCGCATATACTGATAAATATGTGTTTTCATTAAATTAGGTAAATTTATTAATCCTCTTTTGAGTACATGTTCTATGCGCTAGCAGATCAATGATGAAAAATTTTTTTCAAAGAAAAGGAGACAATCAACCTATTCAAAATTGTTGATGAATTTGAAAAAAGGGAATGCAGAATGTTGTCAGCAAAGGAAGAACTAGGCAACAAAAATCAGTGGAAGCTCCTAGCAAATTGATTGATGTATACGCAGAGATTGATAATAGATATTTACAGCCCTAAACATATATTTGAAAGTTCATCAATATTGTTGTAAAATTTATTTAAAAAATAATTTATCCCATGATTTGTTTGTATAGTATTTGATGTACTTGATTCATTATCTGTGCATTCTGTGGATGAACAAATATTTGTTCATCTACAGAATGCACAGATAATGAATCAAGTACATCAAATACTATACAAACAAATCATGGGATAAATTATTTTTTAAATAAATTTTACAACAATATTGAATAGGTTTTTCAAAGAAAATTGGAGAAATATTTATTTGAGTTAACAAATTCATCACACTTGTATTAAATTCATTAGTTGGCATGGATAATTTTGAGGGAAGTGTAAATCAAAAGACTCAATTAAGTAATTAAAATTTTGATTAGTTTTTTCTTAAAAGGTATACATGAGCAAAGAAATTCATCAATGTTGTTGAAAAATTCATCAGTTAAAGAGTCAAATTGCTTAGTAAACCACAAGTAAACCTAAACAAATAAAGTGCAATTAAGTAATTAAAATTTGAATCAAATTACTTTGCCACAAAATATGTACAAGTACACAAAATTCATCAACATGTTGTAAAATTCATCAAAAATACATGACCTCATCATCAGTTGAGGAAATTGACTTCTACACATGCATATTTTGGCTCATGAAGTAGGTACTCCACACTTCTTTTATAGTCTATCTCTTTCTTTGTTTCGTTGGAGATAGGATCTAACCCATCTTTCCAATCTTTACGATTTTCCTTTTTATATGTCTAATTTTTGTTTTAGATTTTTGATATTCTTGGTGCTGTTTTCTATGTTCCCATTTAATTTCATCATTCTTCATTATTTTGTTTGAAGGTATTTTTATGTATGTTTCGAGTTTTTCTAAGTAGACAAAGACTAACAATACCATTTAATGTTTTATTCTTCTTTATGTCATGTATGTTTCTTTTCTTTTTCTTTGATATCGATTATCTCTTATTTTACTCAACATTATAATGTTCACCCAAGGATTGATTTAGGGGTACTTAATAGACACATCCAAATAAGAAACTTGCATTATAGATATTGTTGTCGTTACATATAACTTTTACAAATGTGTGTAATTATGAAGCATATTATGATTGACTCACAAAAATAAAAACTATATTATAGAATATTCGAGTAGAGAAAAATATTATACAACATGTCATTCTAATCATCTTAAATGTATCACTGTAAAGGAGCCCGTGCATAGTACCACATCAAAATTAAAAGTTAAATCTTGAAAAGCAAAGGACAATCTAGAGGTCAATTGTAACTATGTATATTATTTTCTCTTTTGAGTAATAATAAGTTGTAAATTTGATTAATTTATAGATATATGATTTAGTAGCTAAATTAAGCACAGAAGTTATTGTCTACAATATGGAAAATATGTTGTAGAAATTTGGCTGAAGCTCTTATGGGTGTACGATAATTCGAGTTTATTAGTTTAGGACTAGGACGTCCTTTTACTCTTAGTTAAAAATAGATTATTTTATATATCATTTTTATAGATTATTTAATATATCATTTTTTCTGGGAAAGACATATATTTCACTTTTAATTATGATTAACATCTTCTTATATTCCTTCATAATAGTAATATTTGAAAATCTCACTATAAAGGCTTTTCTTTTGGTTACAACAATTTAATTTCATAAATTTTCTTGGAACTTACATCCTTTTACATACCACCATTATCATAGCTAGCGCTTAAAAACAAACCCCATAATTATCATTGTGCATGTGAAAAAAATTAATGAGACAAATTATATTGACCTATAAATCGTGCAAACTGTAAAGTACTGTTATACAAATGACAATTGTCATATCGAATACTTTTAAACAAAGTATATATTTCACACAATTGCTACATTTTGAATGACTTTTGCTAGATAGTAGTTCATGAGGATAATACCATCTCATAAGCAATTTTTTAAAAAGAATAATTATCATGCATACATTTGTTCACTTAATTCAAAATTTATCTAACTTTTATTTTATGTTTGTTTCTTACAAAATGTTAATTGAAAAATCTGATGAAAATTATTCATCTCTACACAATATTTTTCTTTTGAAAAAGCGATTCACAAATAAAAGAAAGAAATCTAGGAAAGATGTTACATCTTTAAGTATAGATGTCATTCTTATTGATGAAAAAAATTATCTTTAGCCAAATTTATATCTTAAAAAATAGCATTTAAAGATTTACAAAATATAGTATGATTGAAAATATATAGATATTTTTTAAAAGAAAAAGAGAATCTTAATTTCGCAAAATAGATAATGTATAATTTTGACTATATATAGGAAAAAGTAGGGAACCAAGAAGTGTTTCTAATTTAAAATACATAGCAAGTCTGTGCAATATACATGGGTTTAATACTAGTTGTAACATGGATTAGAATTCTTTATTTTTTTTCTTTTTCCTTTTTCCCCTGTCCGAAGTTAATGCAAAGATTAGTCTTTTGAGTATTTGTCTTTTCTGTTGATGTTGACGTTCAAAAAAGGGTGATGGGTGGAAGAAACTTTATCCGGTGGTTTTTATATTTCTAATTCAAAACAAACGGCTTACAAAGTTGGTCAACTTGGATGCAAATTGATAATAATGGGAAAAAAAAATTATGGGCTGTTCCCCTTGCATGAATATCATTCAAACTTTCCTTGCTCTGCCTTTCTGGAGGATAAATTATCTGCACAGTGACCACACTTGTACAGTTTGTCTGAAAAATTTGAATGTCAGCTTTCATAGGTTTGAGTGAATTTTGGGTTTGGGTTGGGGTTTGGGTTTGGGTTTGGGTTTGGGTTTAGATCAACTCAGATTATAAACCAAATGTGTAAATCATATGAAGTAAAGATGATACTTATAATTTGGATAAAATGTCTTTTTCTGGGTCCCTTGGTTTTGGGTGCAATAGACCTTTGAACAGGTGAAGATAGGGTTCTATAATAGCAGCATGAAAAGTTCTTATGTATAAATTCAAGCCTTGGTGGGACCCCCCAACCCCGACTGGGCCAATATCTGCATCGTGATATCTATTTCCCTGGTTGTCTTTCGTGTTTACTAGCTTATGTCGTCCCTACGGTGGAATTTGGATGCTGATGAGCTAATTATTTATGACATTATTGCACCTTCCTTGTTCTAGATGCAGGAAACTCGAACTGTTTCTGCGATTTTGTCCATACATGCGCTGACATTTCTGGCATTTGTGTTCACTAGAAATGTACGGAAGTTTGAACAAGGAACTTTAATTAGAACTGAGTTTCAAGTAGACAAGCACTTGAAATCAGTTCCTTTTCATCATGATGCAATCTTTGGTATACTGTTGGTCGGCTCTAATGTTTTAGGCCCGACGGCCACTAAGGCCGCTTAGGGTGGCTTCCCTGGCTGTTCCGCCAACCTATATAAAGAGGTTTCAGAGGATCAATTAGGGTTACACACGTGACACAGAAACCACATACTCTCCCATCCCCTCTCACGGCTGTCCAATCATCCACTGGGGTTTCGGGTCTAGGACGTAAACCCTAAAGGCGACTCTGGTAGCCGCCTCACATACAGATCGACGTAGGCTATTCCCGACAGATAATTCCGCATTCCAGGTCAGTCCTATTTGTCCTACAGTGGTATCAGAGCCTAGACTGATCGGATTAGTCCCGTTTAATATGTTTAAAAATCTGAATGATAAGCATGCTTGATTCTTTAAATATGACTATATAATTAATTGCCTGATTTTCGTAATTATGCAAGTTAATAGCATACTTATGTAATTTTGATTGATTAAAGATTGGAAATTTAGTCATTATAATTGATTAACATGCATGCCCAGATTGCCTAATATGTTTATATTTTACAAGCAAATTTTTTATGCGATTATATGTTAATCGAAGTCATGCCCAGATTAAATCTGTCCATGCCTAGATTACTATGCAAAAAAACATGTTTAGTTCGTTAATCATCGTCAATATACAATTCAAACGCATGAGCCTTTTATTACTATGTATAATTAGTTATCAAAAAGGCAAATTCAATTTTGTTTAAGACCTAAAACCCTAACCCTTATTGACCTCTGCCTTGAACTCAACCCAAGGTCAATTTCGTTGCTTGACCGACTTAGAAACCCTAACTGTTTAAATCTCTGCCCTCCAAAACCTAGATATGACGCGCGGCCTTAGTGGCCGATAAAACCAAAATCTTGACACATGCCCTATCCCAACCACCGTCATCAATACCATGGGCCAAAACCGCCATGGGCAGTGACAAGGCCTCTATGGCCTTCGGTAAAACCATCAAATTAGCCACCTTTTAAAATAAAAATAAAGAAAAGGTGGGGGAGGAAAGTGTAGAAAATCAGAAGAGACTCATATCCATCAGAAAACCACCCGGAGGGGCGGCACGTTGGTGTCACGCGCCACCTACAGAGGTTTTTCCGACTTCCTCTTTCCTCCCGCCAACATCATGACCCCTGATCTACGTGTTCCGGGGAACAATAAGTCGAAATCCATCGTCGTGAGGGTGCGTGATCCGCACGCGCCGCTGCCTCTGTGGCGCGTTGGCAGCGTGGGGCACTCCATCAGACTCGGATCTGGCCGATCTACACAATGGTGATGCTCGCTCTCAGCCGGGCAGACATAATCAATGAGTGACGGCTTTTAGATTGAAGTGGGGGTGGTCGTTTTAATGCATCATTTGGGTTTTTTCGAGGCGCGTTGGAAGACGGCTGTGGAGAGGGGCATTGGTGGAACTCAGTGCTCCATAGTCATAATGTCGAAGAATCGAGGAAAGCCGAAAGGAAGGAGAGATATCAGAGAGGCAAAAGTAAGAGAGAGAGAGAGAGAGTGAAGCCTTTGGTTATTATGGGCCAAGAGGAAAGACAAATATCAAAGAGGCATAAGGGTCAGGGTCCCGGTTTTTGTTATTATGGGCCGGTTCTTGTCCATATAAAGGCCCCAATTTTAGGCTGGTTCTTGGGCCCAATCTACGTTTTACATCGGGTTATCTTTTTTTTCTTCGGGGCCGAATATATTCTGATAGCTCCTGATTTTACCTAATATGTTGTATAAGTTAGTCTTATATGCTGAAAGTAATTATGAGTTTATTTGATATGTTTATATCATTATTATTGATTATTTCGTATTATTATTTATGTAACGATAATATGAAAATTAGATGTATCATATATAATTACGTGTTATATGACGAATTTATTTTAATAATATGTTATATGAATTAGTTTTATATAACATAAATTTATGTTTCATGCTGCCTTTTTTGTAATAATATTAGAGTTAAATATAAATTTTTGTTATAGGGGTTCTTTGTTGAGAACGCTTCTTATGACTTAGTTTCATAAAGCTTATGTGAATATGTTTTACATAATCGAAAGTGAATATCTATGTGATAGTCACTAATTAATGTGTTAATAAGTTTAACCAAAGTTTTATAAATTATAATAAATAACTTAAAGAAACTCCTAATTCACATCCATATGTGATGATAATATGAAAGACATGATCGATGTATAACTACATGTTATATATCTAGAAAATAAACAAATTGTTCTAATAATGGAATAAGACAAACCTTGTGTAAATATGCTTTACATGACTAAATGTGAATTTTTGGGCCAAATATATACTAATGTATTATCATCACTAAATAGGCATATTATATGAATTCGGTTCATATTGATTGACGTTGGTAATATTATATGGATGTGTGCCACATAATTACTTACGTGTAATTTCTTCTTTGACATGTTATTAAATAAAGTCTTTTAAATGACATATTAGTAATTATATAAATTCATTTTATATAACTTCGTGTAAATTTGTTTTGCATGATTAAAGCTGAATATCTTTGTAATATTTCTAGATGTGTTAATTAGTTTAACAAATTGTGCACTCCATAAATTTTGTTTTATGGAAAAATGTAGTAATTAAATTATAGAAACTTCTAATTCATGCTTATATGTGATGATTATGAGTTTGGCGAAATTTTCGATCATACGAAATGAATGATGTAGTTTTTGGTAATTTAATTACCTGAAAATATGCCTAATGTCCATTTTAAATATATGCTTTCAGATATGGCAATTAACATATGATTGATGATTTGTTTATCAATGAAGAGTTAGATAGCATAAACTATAATACATAGCGTTAGAAATTTAGCTTCTTCTGAATAAACTTAAAGTATTAGGACACTCGATGGCTTTTAAAGTCTCCTAGGATAGGCAAAAATGTGAATAACATAGATATAACTGCTTGTGAGTAGTATCAAGAGAAAGCTAATAATATACCATGAATGGCTCGAGGAACGATCAGCGTGCTGGCTATGTGGTATTGCATGCATGATGATCTGGTAAGGGGATTTAAAGGCTATCTCACTATTGAGGACTTATGGGATCAGCTTGACATCCGATTTTGACCAGATTCATCCCGTTCTCAAAACTCGGAACCTAAGGATGGTATTACCAGAAGAGTAAAAGCTCAAGGTCAACAGAGAGTAGAATGTAGCACATATGACGTGCTATAACTGTGAAAAGAAGAAACCCACCGCTTGGAATCGTCCCGAACTGACTAAGGTACATTCTTTCACAGTTACACCTAAATAGCATGTGTACCCCCGAGCAGTAGTTACCAAACTTTCTTCCTCAGTGGACTGTAGATATGGGAGCAACCAAACACATAGTTCAATGTTGAGCTGATTTTGTGAACCTTCATCGCTACCCGACAGGTTCATAGATTATTGTCTTAAGGGACGACAGTGAGGAATATGTCCTTGACATAGCAACATGTCAGCTCAAATCCCGTAAAGGAAATAAGTTGTTCCTCCATGATGCTCTCTACGCTCTTAGGGTGTAGCGAACCTTCGTACCTTTTAGCTCTGATATTAGTTCTCTCTTGATTTCTGTCTACCTCGACATCTTCCATGTTTGTCACTTTTTTTGAACTCTGTTTTTAGGCATACTCGACTTGACCATAAGAGTCAAAGTAGAGTGAATCAGCTAACTAGAGATGATCCTTTAGATCAACTTACTAGGGTTAAGTTACCTAAGTGAGTAATGTCTAGCTAGCAAAGTAAAGCCTTTTGGTAAGGCTTCTAGAGTATCTAGTCCCTTATAATTAGTCCACTTGGGCATTTGCGAACCCACAAATGTTAAGATACGTCATGGGGCTATCTATTTCATCACCCTTATAGATGTTTATTCACGACGTGGGTATACGTACCTATTATCTCATCGCTACAAGGCACTCGATATGTTCAAACGCTTCGTAACAAAAAGTACAGACTCAATTAGAATGAAGAGTTAAAAATCTTTGGACTGATCGAGGTCGTGGATACATCTCTATTAGGTTCAGAGAGTTCTGTGAGGAAAAAAGGTATATAAAGGCAGCTAATGATTCCATGCACCCCACAATGAAATGGTGTTGCAGACTGCAGGAATCGTACATTGCTTGACATAGTCATGTCAATCATGGCACATGCAAAGCTCCCAATTAGTTTTAGGGGGATACGTTGCTCACAGCAACCTATCTCCTTAACCGTGTGCCAAGCAAGAGTATACCTGCCACACAATATCAGTTATGGTTTGGTAAGAAGCTATCCTTGGACCATTTACGCTATGGGGTTCGGCTAGCTATGTGCATAACCCAACCCACAAATATGAAAAAACTTGGTCCAAGAGCCACCAAGATGATGTTCATTAGATATCCTGCACAATCTAATGAACAGAAATAGATTCCTGCAATGTCGACTTTCTCAAGGATGAGTTCCCAACCATTGGTGAAAATCAAGAAGGATGTCGAACTGTTTGAGTTACAGCAAGACATCTAACCATCTTTCGATGAGGGAGAGAATTTGGACTCTAATCAAGTCATCGAAGATGGTATCTCTCCCCTACTCAAAAGGGATGGGGAAGACTTATTTGCTCAGGAGAATGAGATTCATCTTCAATCTCCTCTACATGAGGAGAGTCAGCCTATGAGTGAGGTCTGTCCTCAATCTACAGTTCCCGAATATGCATTTAGTCCACACGTTCAGGATCCCACACCGTAAAGAGATATTAGAAGTGAGTCTCCATATGCTTAAGGTCTTACACCACTTAGAGAAAGGGGGAGGGATGTCAGAGATAGTGAGAGTGATTCTCCACATGCTTAGGGTCCCACACCTCTTAGAGAAAGGGGGAGGGATGCTTCACCTAGGCACATAAACAATAAAGGTCCCATGATCCGAAGGAGTGAGTGTGAAAAGTTTCCTCGACGATATTTCCAAATCGAAGAGGAAATATTCTTGTGTACTCCCTTGGAAATTGAGGAGCCTACCTCTTATCAAGAGGGGATTGACTCACCAAACTACAAAGAGTAGATTGATGCCATAAGGGATGGGATTGACTCAATGGTGAGAAAAAGATTTGGGAACTTGTTGATCTTCCTCCACAACATAAGTCTATTGGAAACAAATGGGTTTTCAACATAAAGCATCAGGTAAATGGTTCGATCGATAAGTTCAAAACCCATTTAGTGGCAAAGGGTTTACACAAATTGAAGGTGTAGATTATGAAGAGACATTTTCTTCTATAGTGAGATTTGCCTCTATTCGCTTTCTCCAAGTCATGGTTGCCCATTTGGACTTAGAGTTGTTTCAAATAGATGTAAAGACTGCTTTCCTTAATGTTAGCTTTGAGGAAGAGATCTATATAGATCAACCCCTTGATTTTGTATCGAAGGGACAAGAGGACAAGGTGTGTCGTCTTAAAAGATCCATATATGGTCTTAAGCAATCTTTCAGATCTTGGTACTTAAGATTCCATAAAGCCATAACTTTGTTTGGCTTATCCATGCTTTCAGAAGACCACCGTGTGTATGTCAAAAGATCAACCAGGGGAATTATGTTTTTTACCCTATACGTTGATGATATACTACTGGATGGAAACAACTTGGAGATGATCAATGCCACTAAGAAGTGGCTGTCCTCCGTCTTTGAGATGAAGGACATGGGTGAAGCCAGGTTTGTCCTAGGCATGAAAATAATAAGAAATAGTCCTAAGAAAATTTTAGGTATGAGAGGCATATATCAAAAAAGTCTTAGAATGGTTTCGTATGCATTATTCTAAACCCGTAGACATTCTAATTGAAGGGTTTAATCTTGAGTCTTGACCAATGCCCAAAAACAGACAAAGAAAAGGAGGAAATGAGTAATGACCCTTACGCTAGTTGTTATCTTAAATTTATACCGTAAGTGCACGACGTAACTGTAGCTAGCAACCGGCAAGTACGGGTCGTGTCCGCAGGGAACTTGTTTCCAATTATTAGAACTAATTTAACTACTCAATCTAGGTAATCACAATTGTGGATTTGGAATTTAACTAGGAGGACGATAACAACTAAAAAGGTAAAACGAACAGTAGGTTAGTAAACACCTAGGTTGGAATTAACTGCACAATTATGCTAGTGAATCAATTATTAAACCCAACTAACAAACTCAAACATGCATTGCGAATGGATAGATTATCAATTAAGTTCATCTCCTCCCTCTCTCAAGGGTCGAAGATTAATCCTAGAATTATAGTCGCCTATTCTCATGGGACTAACAATCGAAGGATTACAAGGTCTACAATCTTGAATCCCAATTAGAATCTTAATCATTTCATATTAAAACCCTAATTGTCTACTAAGTCGCACTAGGTAGAGGATTCGTCTTTCAACGCTCCCCTAAACCCTAATAAAAAGGATGAATGCTCTTTCGAGCAATTCATCGAGCACGTGGCGTGCATAATAGAAATTACAATTACAAACGAGGGGAAACTAGGGATTGGGGCTAATTCATGATGTAACACTGCATAATCGGCGTTAATCCCAACCTAAGTTGGGAGATTAGTTTACAAATCGTACTAACTTTCAATAATTCAACCATAAGAGAAACAAGCATGATTCAACTAAAACTCAAGAACAACAACAATGAAAGAGAGAGAGTGAGAAAACAAACTTGAATTGATCGACGACTCAAGGTAGATTGAACTTCAAATTAATGAATTCAGTACAAGAGATGAAAAGCAAAAACTTTGAATGGAGACCTAAAAAATTGTCTAAGAGCAAGTCTGAGAAAAGAAAAACTGAGCCCCTCCCTAAAGCAGCCTTGAGGAAAATTTAAGTTGCGCCGCGGGACAGGGGAGGCATGGCCTTGCCACATGTCACTGCCAGACCGTGCCGACTGCTGACACGTGGCATGATCGTGCCACATTGCTGGCCGGTTGGTCGTGCTAGCTTCGTGTGGCACGAGCGTGCTACCCAGCATGGAATCCTCGTGCTCGATCCTTGGGACTTCCGTGCGATGTTGAGCGATCTTTTTCATGGCTTTAAACTCGCCTTCTTGCACTCCTTTCTGCTAAACTTCATCTATCTTTCCGTTCCTTCAGTAATGTCTCTGAAAATACAGGAAGTTGTAATATGAGCGAAATATGTGTAAAGGAGGCCAATTCGACCCTTCTCTTAACACGATTGAGCTCGAAAACATGGGAGAAAAAAGGCCAAATATGGGCTAAAGTAGGGTTGAAATAGAGGTTTATCACTCTCCCATGCTTATCTCTTGCTTGTTTCTAAGCAAGACTAGCTCATGAAACACCAAAAAGGGAGATAAACCTCTGTCCATGCTCCTCCTTAGGCAAGAGATGAACGATCAATAATCCAAGATAAACTATGCATTAAAGATGGCTAATTTAAAGTGTGAAACATCCTAAACGAGACTCATGCATTACCATTCATAAATCACCCTACCCAAATGCAATACATCAATCACCCCAATATTAAAGCACATAGCAAGACAAGACCTTCCTCAATAAGTAGTGAGTAAGCGAGACTAGTAGAACCTCATTTTAAGGTAAAGTGAAACACTCCCCTCAATGTGTTTAGAATATGTAATAAGGGTGCACTCAATACTCTATCTAATCAAGCAAACTGCCATAGGCTTGGTAGAGTTCTCAATTCTCTAGCACCTAGTGCAAAGTGCAATATGCTAATTATGAGGACTTGTAAAAAGGATGTAATGGGGCCAACGGTAAAAAGATGAGAGGCAGATTAAATTTAGGAAGAGTGAAGCTAATCGTCAAAAGACTAGGGAGCAAAAAACACTTCCACAACTAATGTTGGAACAACAACTTCACTCCACAACCGAAAATTGAGCAACAAACCCCATAAAAATCTCAAGGGAGGAGTTAAGTAATCTTATCGCATCACCCTTATGCCAATCACTTTATTCCCAAATTTTCTATTTCTTTCTTTTCTTTTCCTTTCCGTTTTTCTTTTCTTTTTCTTTGCTTCCTCCTTTTTCTCATTTCTATTTCTTTTCTTTGGAAGGAAAGAAGATATGTGAATGGCATGGGAAACATAAACTTGAGTCACGAATCCCCCCAAACAAGCCACTGATAAAGTACCCAAAGTGAACTAACCTTCGAAGCAAACTTAACTCAACATGGAAGTGCTACTCCACTAGACCTTGACAAGGATATAGAAAATATCGATGGGCCAAGTGTATAGTGTGTAGGGTGCAACAACAAAGACAAGGGGAAAGGCACAAAGGGCTAACAAAAAGGATGGTACATATTAATGGGTGGCTTTTTGGCTCATGTGGCTAAATGGAACAAAAATTGCCTCAATCATATTAACACATGCACATGGTAAACGCGATTTCAAAGAGAAAAAGACCAAGTTCTAGAGATGCAATCTTGGATGAGTCACACATGAAAGAAAGTACGAGACTATATGCAATGAATAGTCATTAGGCTCAAAGTCTCACAGGTAAGTCTACCAAAGTCCAACAACTTACTCCAAGGCATGTCCCACTTATCGAAGTCAATCAAGCCAAGTCACATGAATCTCAAGGGCAATATGACATATAACATAGGTAGGGAAAATATAGATGGCAATGTTAGAGCACAATTTCATAAGAGTTCACACCATAATAGGCCACACTTCAATACATAACTCAACCAGATCAATCAATCATCACCTCTTGTATTCTCTTCATGAGAGGGGTTTTCGCACATATTTATTCAAAAGCAATAAATCTAACTAAGAAAACGGTAAAGGATATAAGGGGAAATGAAGAGAAAGGTAAGAAGTAGTACCTGGAAGGCTTATGAATATCCTCACTAGATCATTTCTCCTTTCTGAGATGCAAAATCTAGCTTATATGCTCTAACTACATGATCTAATAAACGAAAAATATAAAAACAACCTAGTGAAACTATATGAAGCCCTATCTATATGGTGCGAATGTAAGTGGTGTCAATTGACCTAATCCTAATATCCGTAGTTTCACCCAAAGAGCGACAAGCTCATCTGCCCATGCTTGAGATTTTCATTATCCTCAATAAAAATGACGTAGAAAAAAAACAGGGGAAGGGGTAAACTCAGGGATCTGACGGTGAAAATAGGAGGGACAGGGGTGGGGTGACACACTTTTTTTTTTGGTTGAGATAAGAAATGCCTTGGGTTGCCTCCCAAGAAGCACTTGTTTTAGGTCCTAAGCTCAACCCTTACCTCAGGAAGGAGATGATGGCAGGACGGGGAGAGGTGAGGTGATGGAGATGTGGAACTGTGGTGCGGCTAACACCTCTCTAGGGCAGTAATTAGTCATCGACGCTTACCAAGAAGTGTTATCCTCTTAAGTGGGCCCACTAAAATTATGAGTAGTCAATGGAGGGGTACAGGGTAAGACTGTCGTCCTCATATGGGGTCCTCAATCCCAATCACTCAGCTAGACTCTGGAGATAGTCAGGGAAGTACTGGAAAGATGAGGGACTACGGGGGCGGATTGGGCACCGGGCGTAGAAAGAGGCGTGGCGAAGGAAAATGAAAATCGACCCTTTCCCCACACATAGTGAAGGACATGGTACCAGTCGGCACATCAATCATCGCCCTGACAGTCGCAAGGAATGGGCGACCTAGGATGAGGGGGACCGTGAGGTCCTCATCCGTGTCGAGAACGACGAAGTCACACGGGATGAAGAACTTGCCCACCTGAATTGGAACATCCTTCATAATGCCTGCAGGTTGCCTGGTAGAGCAATCTGCTAGTTAAATAGATATGCCAGTGGGCTTGAAGTCCAATATGTGTAGCTTCTGGTAGAGAGAGAGAGAGAGAGGCATGAGGCTCATGCTAGCGCCCAGATCACAGAGAGCTTTCTCAATCTGCATATCCCCAACGCAGCATGGGATAGAAAAGTTACCAGGATCCTGCAGCTTGGATAGCGACTGTCTTTATAAGAACGCGCTGCAGAATCCGCCAATGGGGGCCACTGAAGCTTTCGCAAGTTCTCCATTCTTGGACAGAAGCTCTCTCAGAATTCTTAGATGGGTAGGTGCTTCCTTGAGAGCGTTTAAGAAGGGGCCACTAACATAGATTCGGTGCAGGGTATTCAGGTATCTTGCGAATCTGGGTTCAAGCTCAGATAACTTGGTCCATGCGAGCCTCGGAGGGAAAGGCACTGGTGGCTTGTATGGGCAAGCTGGGGTGGATAGTTAATCTCCCCAGTAGAGCTCAGGTTCTCTTATCTCTTCTTTCTTCTTGTTCCTTCAGAATCAGGAGCTAGAACTGCGTCCTGGAGAACCATCACCGGGCTCTCTACTAACCCATCTCCAATCACGGAGATGGTATTGACGTGACCTCGGGGGTTAGTCTCGGGCTGACTTGGGTGATGCCCCTGAGGCCAAGACAGGTGGCTCACATGTTGAGCGATCTGAGCAGCCATGACATCGAGTCTGGAGGTCAGTAAATTGATCGATTCACCAAAACTTTCATTAGTCTTGGTTTGAGTCGCTATAAAGCACTCTATAAGACTCTCTAGGTGTGACTTGGGTTTAGAGGTGGAGGGGGTGGAGTATAGGGAGATGTGTTGTGAAAACCAGCTGGCTGTGGAAAACTCTAGGGGTGAGGGTTGGGGTTTTTGTAAAGAGTATTTGGGCAACTCTTCCAACCCTGGCCATATGTAGTGGACTGGGGGTTATTTTGTGGTAGAGGGTTGAAGTTGTGAAAGGCATTGACGTGTTTAATGCTAGAAGGAGCATTGTAACATTCAATGGTAGTATGACCCTGTACACCATAGGTCTCGCAGTAAACATAGGCCCCCATAGATGGCCCCGCAGAAGTACATGGTAAGGCAGTCACCCTATCAAGTCGCTGTACTAAGGCGTCCACCCTACTGGTCAAGAGCATTATAGCGTCCACCTCATACCTGCCACCGCCCCTCTTAGGAGTGGCTCTTTCGCTCGACTAGTGGTAGTTGTTGGAAGCCATCTCTTCCAACAAGGCCTTTGCTGCGTCAATAGACTTCCCCATCAGAGCGCCCCCCGCTGCAGCATCTACTGAGATTTTCACTCATCACTCCAATCCATTGTACAATGTTTAGATTAGGAGCCAGTTAAGAACTCCATGGTAGGGGCATTATCGCTGGAGGTCTTTAAACCTCTCCCAGGTCTCGTATAGGGACTCCATTTTGCTGGGTAAAGGATGTAATGTCCATCCTCTGCTTGAGAGTCTTGCTAGGTGAGATGTATTTGGTGAGGAAGGCCTTTGAGAGAGCCTCCCAAGTGTGAACGAGTTGGGCTCCTCGTTCTGCAGCCAGTCACTGACCCTATCCCTCAGTGAGAATGGGAAAAGTCTCAGTCGAATCGCGTCGGTGGTCATCCCGTTGAGCTTGATGGTGTCACACTTCGCAAGGAATTTGCGAAGGTGCACGGTGGGGTTGTTTGAGGGTGTCCACCGAACTGGTCCCGCTCCACGAAGGTGATGAGCACGGGACTAAGTTCAAAGTTGTTAGTTTTGACCGTCGGGTTCACAATAGATGATGTGATACCCAACGCTTGTGGCAGGGCGTAACCGCGCAACACCTTCTAGTCTTGCCTTGCTATCACTGCTTCTGCTTTCTTCCTCCTTCTTGATTCTCTGCTATGCCGGCGTGCTACTGCTTCTATCTTCGGATCGAATGGGATAACGTTTTGATCCCTTTGACTCCTCCTACACATACCAAAGCAAATACTACCACGGCGTAAACAGTTTCTAGCAAGAATAGGAAGAACTATAAACTTAAAACAAAAGGAAAAAAGGAAAAGCCTAGTCTAGAATATTCGAATCGGCAATAATATTAGAAGGCGCAAGTTCCCCGACAACGGCGCCAAAAACTTGTTGTCTTAAATTTATACCGCAAGTGCACGGTGTAACGATAGCTACCAACCGGTAAGTACGAGTTGTGTCCATAGAGAACTTGCTTCCAACTACTAGAATTAATTTAACTACTCAATCTAGACAATCACAATCATGGATTTGGAATTTAACTAGGAGGACGATAACAACTAAAAAGGTGAAACAAACCGTAGAATAGTAAAAACCCAGGTTGGAATTAACAGCACAACTATGCCAGTGAATCAATTATTAACCCCAACTAACAAACTCAAACATGCATTGCGAATGGATAAATTGTCAATTAAGTTCATCACCTCCCTCTCTTATGGATCGAAGACTAATCCTAGAATTAAAATCACCTCTTCTCATGGGACTAACCATCAAAGGATTACAAGGTCTATAATCTCAAATCTCCTTTAGAATCTTAATTATTTTTATATTAAAATCCTAATTGTCTACTAAGTCGCACTAGGTAGAGGGTTCGTCTCTCAACGGTCCCCTAAACCTTAATAAAAGGGATGAATGCTCTTTCACGGCTTTAAACTCGCCTCCTTGTACTCCTTTCTGCTAAATATCATCTATCTTTCCGTTCCTTCAGTAATGTCCCTGAAAATACAGGAAGATGTAATATGGGCGAAATATATGTAAAGGTGGCCGATTCGGCCCTTCTCTTAACACGATTGAGCTCGAAAACATGGGAGAAAAGAGGTCAAATATGGGCTAAAGTAGGGTCGAAATAGAGGTTTATCACTAGTGCTGTAAGAAACTCAATGTACGTCATGTTATGTGCACGACCTGACACTTGCTTTACGGTTGGCTTGGTAAGTCGTTACTAGAGCAACCCAAGACTTGCATATTGGCAAGTCGTCAAGAGAGTCGAGCGAAACCTTCATGGTACAGCTAGAGCTGGGTAATAAGTCGTGTCGGGTCGGGTTTGTGTTCGTGTCGAACTTAACGGGTTGAGAATTCCTCGACCTGAACCTAACCCATTTATTAAACGGGTTGAAAAATCTTTACCTGTACCCATTTAATTTTTAAACGGGTTGACACGCTTAATCCGTTTAAGATAAACAGGTCAAATTCAGTCGCTCAATTAACTATTTATACATTTAACATTTTTAACTAATATGTAATTACAGTTAAAAATTAAGTTTACATATCATATTAAATAATTACTATTTAAAATTTCTCTGATTTGTCATAATTCATAATTTTTAAAAATTTTTATATTCTTAATTATCTAATAAAAAGTAAATTGATAAATAACAACTGGAAAAATGAGTTGGCTTATTTAACTCATTTAATTAAACGAGTTAAATATGTGCCTTTTCGTGTCAAAAATCTCGACTTGAACATAACCCATTTAATTAAATTGGTTGAATGTGTCAACCCATTTAATTAAATGGGTCGAAAATTAACACCCAAATTCACTTAACTTCGTGTTGGTTTCGGGTCGGTAATCATATCGAGTCAGCTTTTCTCAGCTTTAGGTACAGCTGACTTAGTCTTATGCTATCAGGGGGAGATTTCAAGTTGAGAAGATCCTCAAAATATCGATTGAGATGGTGATTCAGAAGTGTCTAACATGCCTTCACCCTAGGTGGGAGAGCCATGTCATGATGCAGTAAGAAGCAAAAAGTACACAATAATGTTAGCTATGGAGGCAGATTATATGTCACCAGAAAGACAAAAGACATTGCCATAAAGTATATATAGACCAAGAAGGTGTTTATGTCCCTTTTGACTAAACCTATTCCTAGTGATACGTTCAAAACTTGTATCTTGAGTATAGGAATTCGCAAGGCTTAGTTTCGGGACGTATCTTGTCATGTGATGGACAAGGTTCTTTTGTAATGAGCAAAATGCTCATAATTGATTGTTGCGCATTGGGCATATTGAAATGTCACAGGCTTTTGATTGACCTAATCACGCAGGCAATCGCCCTAACACTTGAGTAGCAGGCAGGATGAGACTGAATTGTATTAGCACTGAGTGTGCAATATTGATTACTCATACTAAAAGTGTATGAATGTGATAAGATATAGCCGCCTTAGTAAGTCTAATATGAGACTCGAGGGAGTCGAATATGAGATATGATTTCATATTGAAGCTTTAAAAAGCCGAATCTTGAGTGTCAAGATTGACATTTAGTTTGTTAATCTAGTGGCTCAGGTTAGATTTTTTGGGTGAAAATCTAGACTGGCGATTCGCATGACATATAGAGTGATGAGCCCAATTGAGTGGGAGGCTGGGAGCTATGTCATGGCACCCATCTCATATTTTGTGTGCTTAAAAGACGACCATACACAAAGTGACAATTGACATCCCTATCTTCTGTCACTGACCTTTTGACTTACAGCTATAATACGAAGTCAAAGCTTGATGTTGCTACTTTAATATGTTTTTCAAGAGCCACGATGTATGCGGTTCAACGAGAACATGTTAGGAAAGCAATCAAGCTAAGATGCAATATGATCAGTGTTTAAGAAAAAATCTATCCATCATCACCAATATCAGCCCGGTCGATTATATTAAGTATATAATCATATGATATACCATGGCATAAGGGATTGGAGATGCCACTTGTGATGTTCAGGATGATTTAGGGTATCGTATTTCGTGGAAGTGCTATATTAGTTAGATGGTAACTTAATATAGCACTACTTGTTACTTTTCAGCCGCACGTCCTATTCCTGGTATGAAGCGTGATGAGTTGTGATTCGTAGAGAGCATGTGTTTTGCAGCCTATGTGGCCAAGTGGGAGCTGTTGGTCGGCCCTAATGTTTTAGGCCCAACGGCCACTAAGGCCGCTTAGGCCGACTTCCCTAATTGTTCCGCCAACCTATATAAGGAGGTTTCAGAGGATCAATTAAGATTACACATGTGACACAGAAACCATATATTCTCCCCTTCCCTCTCACGACTGCCCAATCATCCATCGGGGTTTTGGGTCTGGGACGTGAACCCTAAAGTGACCCTGGTAACCGCCTCACATACAGATCGACGTAGGCCATTTCCGATAGATAATTCTGCATTCCAGGTCAATCCTATTTATCCTACAGTATACCACATACTTTGTGTTAAGTCTCAATTTTGATTTGCAGAAAAGAATGTTCTTCCTTTAGAACTCATTTCATTTCACCACATTTCTGAATTGAGTGACTTGTTGTGTTTGTTCATTCATTGCCAGTTATGTAAAATTTTAGATCTTACCCACCTTCATTCAGTCTGATTATTTCATGGTCGTTCATGTGTTTGATCATTGCTTCAATAGCTCAGGATACAATTACTCTGACTCGATCCGTCAAGGAAGGGGAGACCTTAGTGTCTGCCCATGGAAACTTCAAGTTGGGATTCTTCAGCCCCGATAGCCAGGGGAAATATGTGGGCATCTGGTTCAACAACATCCCAGATAAGACCTATGTCAGGTTTGCCAGTAGAGAAAGACCACTCATTGGTTCTTCTGGGGTCCTTCAGATTACCTACAACTCTATTCTACAACTTGTCAATGGTACAGGCGGCATCATGTGGTCCATGAATGCATCAAGATCAATACAAAATCCAATTGCACAGCTTTTGGACTCTGGAAACCTTGTTATCAGAGATCAAAATGATGCCAGTTCTGACAATGATTTATGGCAAAGTTTTGACTATCCTAGCGATTCTCTACTATCTAGAATGAAATTAGGGAGAGACCTCATTACTGGCTTTGATAGGTTTCCGACTTTCTGGAGAAGCAGCAATGATCCTTCTCCAGGTAGTTATACATATAGAATTAATCCCCGTGGATACCCACAGCTTGTTCTCTATAAAAATTCTGTAAAGATCTCCCGTGATGGTCCATGGAACGGCTTCTGGTTTTCTGGGTACTCCATTATAGACCCAGATCTGACATCAGAATACCGATTTGTTTTTAACAGCACAGAGACGTACTATGTGTGTAACCTCATCAATACGTCAGTCATTGCTATGGACAGAATTCTGTCGTATGGAATTATGCAGCGTGTTGTGTGGGACAATCGCAAACAAACATGGGCTCAATTTTTATCCCAACCCATTGTCAACTATGATTTATATGAGATCTGTGGCGCATTTGGTATTTATTACCTTCTCAATTCTCCTCAGTGTTAGTGCATGAAGGGATATGCTCCCAAATCCCCTCAAAATTGGGATGAAGCTAGTGGTCAGACGGGTGCATCCCTGTAGCCCTATTGAATTGCAGCACTGATAAGGGCTTTGTAAAGTATTCGAATGTTAAGTTGCCAGACACAAGAAATGCCTGGTACAATACAACCATGAACCTAGATGAATGCCAAAGGCAGTGTTTGCGAAATTGCTCCTGTGTAGCATATGCAAATTTGTATGCAAGTCTTAAGGCAGACGGAGAAAGTGGCTGCTTGCTTTGGTTTGATACTTTGACTGATGTGAGAGTTCTCTCTGGCAGAATGTTGCAGGAAAATATAAAAGTATAGCAAAGTTGTTATTCTTTTCTATTTCCTCTATTTTATTTCTCAAGGTTGTTAGAAGGACCCATCGAGTTAGTTATCCAGCTCATACTTCTTGTCACACTGCTGTATAAAGCATGTGATGTAAAGGGAAAGGGCATGGAATTAATAACAAACTCCCGCTATTGATGCTCCATTTCTCTCTCCTGAAAGTCTCTTTTCTTCACTCTCTGCAATTGAGCTACTGATAAGGAGCCTCGAGAGATTTTCTCCATTCAATCTCTCCTGTCTACTGCATCATTTGGTATCAGAGCTATCATCCTTTTCTAGGAATGAGCTGGTGCCTTCAACTAGAAAAATGGCAGCTTAGTCACAACCAGGAAGATCTACCATGGAAGACATTCTGCGTAATATCCTAGAGCAACAAGCAAACTTGTCAAGACAAATTATGGAGCAGCAGCAACAATTTACGCTACAATTTTCAGCTCAGAATAAGAAAATTGAACAGCAACAACACGCCTTCAATCAAATGATGAATCAGGTTAAGGAAATCGGGATTAACCAAGGTAAACAGATTCAATATACCCCACTATCTGCTGGAAATGGTGAAAAAGATTTTAATGAAATGCCTAATTTCATTTTGATTGGGGATAAGGGATCAGAGGCTGGTAAGAGGGGGGTGAAGTTGAAAATTTCCCTAGACCTCTAATGCTGTTCAATCCTAAAATAAAGTTCCCTCTGTTTGAGGGTACAAGCCCTAGGGGCTGGGTTAAGAAATGTTCCAAGTATTTCAACTTATGCACAACTCATTCCCATCAGAAAGTGGAACTAGCCTCGTTATATATGGTGGGTAAAGCTGAGATATGGTATAATGGCTATATTGTGGGAAGATAGAATGTGCTGTGGGAAGATTTTGTGGTAGACGTTTGTGCCAGGTTCAGAGATGATCTGGGCAGCTGTGTAGTCGAGGAGTTCAACAAATTGAAGCAAGGTGGATCCATAGACGATTATTTAGAGAAATTCGAGGAGTTGAGATCCTTGATGTTGATAAAAAACCCTTCACTAACCAGTGACTATTTTGTTGAGAGCCAAGGGGAAACATCCACCCCTTGCAGGTTACAAGAAGAGACAGTAGATACAGAGAATTGTCCATAGCTACAGACTTTGCTGCATTACTATGCAGACATCTTTGAGGAGCCTACTACTTTACCACCTAGTAGGGGACCATTTGATCACAAAATTCCTTTGGCACAAGGAGCTAACCCCTTCAGCATTAGACCATATAGATACCCCCTGAAATAGAAAGATGTTATAGAGGGCTTGGTGCATGAAATGTTGGATAGAGGAGTTATTCAACATAGTTCTAGCCCATTTGCGAGCCCTGTGGTGTTGGTAGGGAAGAAAGATGGTACGTAGAGAATTTGTGTTGATTATAGAGAGCTTAATAAACACACTATCAAGGACAAATTTCCTATCCCGATGGTAGAGGAACTCATTGATGAGCTAGCTGCGGCCATGGTATTCTCTAAAACCGATCTAAGGTTCGGGTATCATCAAATCAGAATGCATGCAACAGATGTGATGAAGACTGCTTTTAAACCTGCCATGGGCATTTTGAGTTCCTTGTGATGCCCTTTGGATTATCAAATGCACCTGCTACATTCCAAAGCCTCATGAACTACACTTTTAGGAATTTTCTGAGGAAGTTTGTTCTAGTTTTTTTTGATGATATACTTGTCTACAGCAAGTCTATGGGTGATCACATCCAACACTTATCTGCAGCTTTTAACATTATGAGGCAGCAACAATTATATGCCAAGAGGAGCAAGTGTTCATTTGCTAAGGCTAAAGTAGAGTATTTGGGGCATTTTATCTCTGCTAAAAGGGTGGAAACTGAACCAGCCAAAATTCAGGCAGTCTAGGATTAGCCAGCACCCTAGAACATCAAGCAGTTAAGGAGTTTTTTGGGGTTGTCTGGCTATTACAGGAAGTTTATCTGGAACTATGCCCATATTTGTCAACCCTTAACACAGCTACTTAAGAAGGGTCGTTATGAATGGACTGCACAAGCACAGGATGCTTTTATATCCTTGAAAGAAGCATTGATAAATGCCCCCTGTTTTAGGCATACCTGATTTCTCAAAGACCTTTATAGTTGAAACTGATGCTTCTACTCATGGCATAGGTGCTGTATTAATGCAGGACAAGCATCCTTTGGCATTTATTAGTAAGACCTTGGGTCCTAAATGGCAACATTTATCTGTGTATGAGAAAGAATTATTGGCTCTAGTCTTTGCTGTTCAGAAGTGGCAGCAATACCTCACAGGCCAAAAGTTTACAATCAGGACTGATCAGCGAAGTTTGAAGTGGTTATTAGAACAAAGATTAATGACACCCTTTCAGCAGTTGTGGCTCTCTAAGCTCATGGGATACACTTATGAGATTCAATATAAGAAAGGGGTGGAAAATGTAGCAGTAGATGCGTTATCACGGTTGCCTAGTACAGAGGTTCTTCTTTTGGCTATATCACTTGTTCAGTCAGACATGTTGGCTCTGGTAAAGAATAGCTATACACTTTACCCTATTCTATCAGGTATGGTTCAAGGTACCATAAATTCGGGCCCGAAATATCAAGTGATAGATGGATATCTCAGAAGGAAAGGCAAGTTAGTGATTGGTGCCGATAGTTCTTTAAGAGATAAAATCCTTACTTGGGTACATAATTCTCCTACTGGTGGCCATGCTGGGAGGGATGCTACATTAAAGAAGCTTCAACAGCTCTTTTATTGGAAACGAATGACTAGGAATGTTCATCATCATATCCGGACGTGTGTCACTTGTCAAGCCTGCAAGTACGACACAACTGCCTCCCCTGATATTTCCATGGATTTCATTGAGAGCCCTCCTACTTCCTTTGGTTATCAAGTTATTTTTGTGGTGGTTGATAGGCTGAGCAAGTTTGCCTACTTTATTGCCTTAAGACATCCCTACACGGTTGTGGAAGTTGCTCAGGCTTATTTGGATAATATCTTCAAAAATCATGGCTAGCCACAGAGTATACTTAGTGATAGGGATACTATCTTTCTCAGTCAATTTTGGCAAGCTTTGTTTTCCATCCAGGGTACTTCCCTCTTCTTGTCTTCTGCTTACCATCCTCAAACAGATGGTCAAACTGAAGTTCTTAATCGAACTTTGGAAACTTATCTGAGATGCATGACTGCTGAGGAACCCAAGGACTGGAGTAAATGGCTTCCTTTGGCTCAATAGTGGTATAACACCACCTTCCACATCTCTATTCAGCTTACCCCTTTTGAGATACTTTACAATCAAACCCCCCCCATTGCATTTGCCCTACCTTCTTAGTGAAACTAAGAATGCCCTTGTGGAACGGACCATGTTAAGAAGAGAGTGTACGATTCAGTTGTTGAAATTCCATCTGTTACGGGCTTAACATCGCATGAAATTGCTAGCTGATCGGCACCGGAGTGATAGGACCTTTAAGGTGGGGGACTGGGTTTGGTTAAAGCTCCAACCTTACAGGCAAGGTTCAGTCCAAAGAAGATGAAATGACGAGTCCCAAGTATTTTGGCCGTTTCCAGATTAGGTGTTTGGTGGGCAAGGTAGCTTATACACTTAAGCTTCCAGCTGAGGCTAAGATTCACACCAGGTTCCATGTGTCTCAGCTAAAGCCTTTTTGTGGAGTGCTCCCAGCTCGTCTTCACATTCCTACAGCTTTGCAGGGTACCTCTGCTTCTTGGGCTTTGCGGCCTGCTGCTATATTGGACAGGAAACTGGTCAAGAGGCACAATACAGCCGTGGTCTAGTATCTCATCTTATGGGAAGGTCAAACTAAATCTGACGCTTCTTAGGAGGATGCTGCGACTATGGAGGAACAATTTCCTAATTTTTGTGCAGCCCAACAGACTTGAGGGCAAGTATGTTTTCAAGGGGGGCAGTATGTTGCAGGAAAATATAGAGGTATAGTGAAGTTGTTATTTTTTTCTATTTCCTCCATTTTATTTCTCAAGGTTGTTAGAAGGACCCATCGAGTTAGTTATCCAGCTCATACTACTTGTCACAGGTGCTATATAAAGCATGTGATGTAAAGGGAAAAGGCATGAAATTAATAACAAACTCCCGCTATTGATGCTCCATTTCTCTCTCCTCAAAGTCTCTTTTCTTCGCTCTCTGCAATTGAGCTACTAATCAGGAGCCTCGAGAGATTTTCTTCATTCAATCTCTCCTGTCTACTGCATCACAGAGCACAAGATCTTTACGTGAGGGTGGCTTCTTCAGGATCTGGTAATGAACTACTTCGTGATACAATCTTCTTATTCCCCTTTTGCATCATTGGAAATTTATCCTTGTTTCAATTTTTTCCAATGTTCCCAAGGACTGCTCTTATTCACAGGTGAAATGACAGTTTCCTAGGGCTAAGATTGACTAGTCTCTGATTAACTGATGCAAACAAATTGAAACCAGACTATCCACATATAAGACAACCCAATTTCCAAACTAAGCACAAATTCACCTAAAAGGAATTGACCAAAATTTGTCCAGCAAATATTCATTGCATTTCTTGGCAAGCTTTGATGACAAATGAATATAATCTAGACCAGAATGACCGGAACTGGACCCGAAGGTGACCTTGACCCAGATATTCCCTAAAACCCTTGCTTACCTGAACCTGACCTGTAAAATATTGACAGCAAGACAAATTTTGAACTGTGGGAAAGTCCATTAACCTGGTACCACGACTAGACTACTATGTGAACATAAAGAGGATGAGGTAGTGTGTCCTTTTTCGCAACTAAAGGCAGGCGATTACATTGATAGCTGAGTAGGCATCCTGATAAAGTTGTCTTTGTTAGATGTTTTCATTTCATGAATTTCATTGTTGGTTTGTTCCAATTAAGGGATTACAAAGCTTAAAAGTGTTGTCACTTTTGTCTAGGTAAAAGGCGAATTTGGATCTCAGTATGCTCCAGTTTTTTATGTCTACTGCTTCTTAGTGGTATTATAATGTTTGTTCTATGGAGGAGGAAGGCGGCAAAGAGGAAAGGTAAGTGGTAAGGAAATGGTTTTACAAGTGGCATTAGAAAGTTTATTGTCCTTGTGGTTTTCAGAGTTGGAAGACTAATCTTTTTTTTTTTTTTTCCAGCACTATTTTTATAGTCATCCTAAGATTTGTTTTCTGCATGTTGCTTTCTGCTTGCAGCTAAAGTTAGAGGTGGTGCAGGCGAAAGTGGTGTCAATAACAGCAAAAACCAAGCATCTGAGTTGCCTATATTTGCTTTCAATGTGGTAGCTCCAGCCACGAATTTCTTCTCACCTGCCAATAAGCTCGGAGAAGGTGGCTTCAGACCTGTCTACAAGGTATCAGTCCCAAAAACTTGCTCTGATGATTGCCTATTGAAGACGATACAAGCACTGTTTACGATAGGAGTATGAAGTCATCCCAGACCAAACCACACCAATATACAAATATCAAAATTGGACAGCTATACTCGGGACTCAGGAACACTTAAAGGTTGAAAGCTGCCATGCAAGCCTCTAGGAAACTTTGTACAGAGGCAGGAAGCTTAAAAGAAGAATATTTATTTGGTTTATGTCTTTGAATCCATATTTGTTTCGACGAGTTTAATGTTCTCTCTGTTTTAAAACTATGAGAATGTTATCATTTCATGATGGTCTGGACAAGCTGAAAAATGTTTATGCTTGTTCAAATGTAGTTTTCTAATTGTGTCCACCACAATTCTTTGGGTGTGTTAGACGATGGACAACAGATAGCAGTTAAAAGGCTCTGCAAGGATTCAAAACAGGGTCTAGAAGAGTTTAAGAATGAGGCAATATTTATTGCAAAACTTCAGCATCGGAACCTTGTGAAGCTTGTAGGATGTTGCATTGAAGCAGGAGAACAGATGTTGATCTATGAATAAATGCCTAATAAAAGCTTGGACTACTTCATATTTGGTTAGTCCTTGCTTTCCTTGACTTCAATGTTTCTATTGTTGCTAACATCAACTTCTGTTACTAGCTTCTAACAAATTTATTCAATTTCAAAACATCATATAATTGCACTTATGTGGTGGGACCGGGAGACATCGACTCACATATGCAGCATAATGTTGGTGTTAATTTTTAAGTTAAATGTGACTTTATCTTCTCATGTACTATGGTGACACAATTCCTCTGCTTAGGATTTGTTTCTGAAATGTTTGAGCCCAATAGTCATTATTAGCAAGTTGTGTTACTTATTTAGCAGCAGTAGCTTAAATGCTGAAAAATATTCACAGATCAAAGAAGTGGTGCCTTATTGGATTGGCCTCAGTGCTTTGAGATAATCAAGGGGATAGCTCGTGGTCTGCTATGTCTCCATCAAGATTCGCAACTGAGAATTGTTCACAGAGATCTCAAGGCAAGCAATATCTTACTAGATTCTGAAATGAAAGTAAAAATTTCAGATTTTGGCATGGCGAGAAGTTTTGATGGATGCGAAGATGAGGCTAAGACAAAAAGGGTAGTTGGAACATAGTAATAACATATTCCCTTACTTTGCACCTTCTAATCTCATTTGTCTATCTCCTAATATTGTATTGGTATACTGCAGTGGATACATGCCTCCCGAATATGCAATTGATGGGCTGTTTTCAGTGAAGTTTGATGTCTTCAGCTTTGGAGTATTGATGCTGGAGATAGTTTCTGGCAAGAGAAACAGAGGATTCAATCATCCCGACCATCACCACAATCTTCTTGGACATGTAAGACTACTTTTTTGGAATCTTACCTTAAAGACTTCCCTAATATACAGTGTAGACCCTGCTTTTGGTTGGTTTTAATTGAACTGCAACATTCTTTGGACTAAGCAACATTAGTTTTCGTTTGTAAAATCAATCAAACCACGGTACTTCTTTACTTTTCTTGGTGTTGTTTTGTTTGTTTTAAGTGCAAAATGAGCACTGCTTTCTGTCTATAGCTTCTTTAGGGAAACAAGGTTATGGGTTGAAGCCTGAGCAGCA
This sequence comes from Carnegiea gigantea, assembly GCA_029747015.1. Taxonomy (NCBI): domain Eukaryota; kingdom Viridiplantae; phylum Streptophyta; class Magnoliopsida; order Caryophyllales; family Cactaceae; genus Carnegiea; species Carnegiea gigantea. Next base: position 993,810 of record JAKOGI010000059.1, on the reverse strand, counting down.
ATACTTATTCCTACCGCTGGTTTTCAGTTGAAACTAATGGAAAAAAGGCAATGGATACCAGTTTAGGTTGATAATAACATAACCCTTATATGGGGGAATTGGTGGGATGAAGACCACCCTACTCAGACTTAGCCTCTAGTGTCCAATATAGGTATGTGTTCAGATGTCAGACTCACCCATTTTCTGAAATTTTCACGTATTTGTAGTCTCAAATCGATTTTCAAATGTTCATACCCATGATGCATTGTGTGTTCGTCTTCGCTACGTCAGACCAGACCAAGAATCCAAGTAAATAGGACAGATTAAACAACCCCCCCCCCAAAAAGGAACGAAGAAGCTGCAGAGCAGTGTTGATAACCAGAAATTTTGAGCTACTACGTAGATGTCTTCAATGTGCGAAGAGCACCTAATGCAACTTTGATTGTTTAAATTGGCTAGGCGTGGATGCTGTTCAGAGAAGGCACGAGCTCAGACATTGTTGATCCATTGATAAGGAACTCGAGCTATGAACAGCAAATGCAAAGATCTATCCACATTAGCTTGCCATGTGTCCAGCAGCATACAGAAGATAGACCGACCATGCCACTTGTTAATGTCATGTTAAGCAGTAATTGTGAATTACCTGAACCCAAACAACCTGGGTTTTACATAGCAAGATATGTCCAGCAAGAATCAATTTCAGGTAAAAATGGATCAAGTTCCAATGACGAGATGACTACAACATTACTTTTTGGGAGGTAGAATAGGTTTGGAGTATGGATGATTCGAGTAGTCAGTTAGCAAATGTAAAAGAGCATGCAGAGGTCAATCTGGAACTCAGAGGAAAAGAACTTGTGTACCTGAATTCTGGGTTCATGGATTTCTTGCAGCCATTGAATTATTATTTAATTTTTTTAACAAGGCCAATTTTAGGCGCCCTGGCCAAGTTGCCTTCAGTATCAAGGCCACCTTTTTTTGTTCTTTTTTTTTTCCACAATGTGTTTCCCATAATGAACTTTTTTTGTTCATGGCAAGTGATATTTGTATAATATTTCGTTGAGAAAAGCCACCTGAATTTTAACCAGCTGAATTTTCATTGTGATGCATGTTGATACCTAAAATTGAATTGATAACCAGCACGATGGTACCATGCGGACACCCCAAGTAGTAACCAATTGCCCAATGGGCATCTGGTGGAGTGCTCATAGCCGTAGCAATGATGTGCTCATTGTGATTACAATGAGATAAAAAGAGGGGATTGTTCGATTCAAATTTTCATATAAATTGGACATTAAACAAAGGGTCATGGATAAGCTCAAATAAGGTTTCAACCCAAAACCAATTGGTAACAGGTGGAGTAACTTACAATCTTATATATATGTTCAAACTCTTTAATTTTATCAATGTATGACAATACCTACTTTCATATTCTTTATATTTTATTAATGTGGGACAATGCCGCTTTCATAGTCCAACATGTTCATAGTAAGTTCAAGTTTATATAGTAATTCTAAGAGTTTTCAAAGTAAAATCTTAAAAATATTAATTGATACTAACCACTGTAAACACAATATTAAGCCTGGTCCAAATAATTAATTTAATTTTATTCCTTGGTACGGTAAATAAATATTTTTAGTTCCTATAAATTGCCCGCTCAAGACTAGGTCACGTACGAGCGTTGTGTCGTTTAAATGTGACCGACATCTTGATTAACATTTGCTCACAATAAATGCTTTAAATAGAATTTCAATCTGCTTTGTTGACTTTTTATGAAAATTTGAATAAATTAATAATTTTTTAATTAAAGAGTTGGGGAAAAAGGATTGGATTAAGTGGCATGATAAAAGCACGGCCTTGTTGTTGCACCGATATTTGACCTCATTTTACCCCTTATTTGACCTACTTTTCTCATGGTTTTCATGTCGAATCTTAAGGAAAAATGGTCAAATTTGTCTCTTTCAGTTGATATTGTACTTATTTGGTTGGTTTGCTTGTTTTCTAGGAGCTTTGCCAAAGAGACAAGAAACTCACCAACTTTAATAAGGAATGAGGCATTTGGGATGCATTTCGAGGTGGAATAGAGGTTCGACAAGCTTTGGGAGCAAAAGGAAGCTGAAAAGAATAGCGCACAGCCATCCTGCAGGAGATCACAGCCGTGCGTCTGACCGTGCGTGGTGGCGCACGGTCGGCAGTGCGTTCGCGCCCGGCCGCGCTTCGGGCCAGCTTCAGCGATAAAAGCCTATTTTTGGCCAGTTTTACAGGGGTCTTCTCTCTGGTGATTTCTAGAGTAGTTTAGGATTAGGTTTTAACCAAATAAAACCTCAATAAGAGGATTAGTTTAGGATTGAAGATTGTAATCTTGGATTCAACCTTTGGATTTCAAGTTCTTTCCATCAATTCAAGACTAAGTTTTCCTCCCTTTTCTCTCTTTATTTCATAAGTTGTTCTTGTTTATGTTTTGCTAGTTTAATTCTTGTATTTATTTTGTTTAGTTTAAATGTTCAGTTTTCATTGGTAATTCATGATTCTTTAGTTGTTTAGATTTGATTTATTTCATTCTCTTTGTTCTTTTGTTCAAGTTCATGTTCTTGTTTGTTAGTTTAGGTTTTTATGTGTTTGTGATGTTTAGTTGGTAGATTATGTTGGCTTGAATTGTGATTAGTCTCTTGATGGCTAACTAGTCTTGTATTAGGCCTAACCATACCCAATCTATGCCTAGAACTTAGAGTTTTCTCTCACGTCCGCCAAGTGTTCGATGAAATGCTCGAAAGAGTTTTCATCCATATTTTTGGGTGATTGACTTATGCTGAGAGGTGAGATCAACTAGCTAGTGTGGAAGAGGGAATAGCCGAGTTCGGGACATAAAAATAGTATCCGATTCGAGCTAGGTCTGGGGGTTACTAATTTTGTAGTCTAATTGGACTAACCCTATGAAAATAGGTGGTTAGGCTAATTAGGTTAGCTCATGACCCTTGAGAGAGGGCTTGGGTGGTCTTTGACGGTGCAACCGACCATCTCTCGTTAATGTAGTTTGAGTAGGTTAGGACTCGTCTCAATTAGTTGGTTCATCTATTGATCAAATCACAACTCCAAGTCGCTTTTTTCGATGTTTGTTAGCGTAGTTTAGTTTATCCTCTATCCCCTTCGATTTTGCCTAACTCGAGACGCTTTAGTTAGCCCTGGTAGTTGGAAACACAACTTCCTGCGGACGACACTCCAAGTACTCAACGATACACCTTGCACTTGGGGTTTATAAATATTAAAACTTTTTTCCTTAACAAGTTTTTGGCGCCATTGTTGGGGAGTTGGCGTTTTTCAATATTGGGGTTTACTTCAGCATTCGAGGCTAAGCCTTTAGAAAATCCAAAAAAAAAAAATTTCAAAAATCAAAATTTTTTTTAAAAAAATTTCCAAATGGCTATTTTCCATTTACCTCACTTTGAGCATGAACCTTTTTGGCACTACTTATCTAGGTTGAATAATCATCGTGCTCAATATGTGCATTTCACGTATGAAAAATGGGAAATATATGATGTTGTGCTTGAGGGGATAACACATGAGACCCGAGCCATCCTTGAGTCCATGTGTTATGGTGGTTTGTGTTCCTTAGATGTTGATGGTATGTGGGATTTGTTTGAATCTCTAGCTTGGCATCAATGGCAATCTGATGATGCTAGGGACCCATATCATCACCATTCTTCTTACCCTCATATGTTGTGCTCTTTTTGCTAATCTTTTGACCATGATGTGAATTCTTGTCCTTATTATGATGATTCCGATGAATGTTATGCTAGACTTGATGTCATGATAGGGACAATGAATGAGCAACATATGCGCTTTGTTAGTGAGATGAGGGAATGCGGCCTATTGCATGTGACCGACCCCAATCTAGCCTCCCCTAGACTAGAGGTTAGTCTTAATGAGGATTGCGAGTCCTCCCTTCCCCTAGGGTCGAGTTCTGTTGATGATATACCTTACATTGACCTAGAGATGGGTGAGCCATACAGGGGTGATGTTACTGTTTTGGAGGATGATTTCCCTACTTGGTCGAAAGAACCTATATTGGTTGAGCCATATCTTGAGAAGGCTCCTTTCAAGGAGTTGCGTGATGACGATTTGGTGGTTGGTGCCGCACCTAGTATTGACCATATCGACTCAATTTGCACCGAGCCACTTGACTTGACCCCTATTTCATCCCCTTACTTCCCACCACGCCCTCTCACTTGCATGCATTTCATGAGGCCCTAGGTGACATTCAAGGGAATAATCCCTCCTTGGACCCTTATTGTGCATACCTAGAGAACATGCTTAGAAAAATTGAGTGGACCAATTTTATTGATTATTATTTCGATTTTTCTATGGCATTTGATGAGTTTAAGAGGCCACTGACTTTGTTTGCTGCATTTTTACTAGTGTCCTTTTATTCACATTATTTTGATATGCATTCAAAGGCACACAATAAGATTCTGAGAGCGTTGACTGCATCTGTGTTGCCGACTCGCATCTTGACAGACAAGGAGTGGCTGATGCTCCTTGCGCCCTTGTGGTATAGTTCGGATACATTCAGTACCCGACCTGGTATAATCGTTCTCACTCTTGCCCCCCTTCTTTTTAATCTTTATTTTCTCTCTTTTTATTTTTGTTTGGTTATGGATATTAGGTTATTCTTTTGTGGTGATCATTTTGAGGAGAAATTTGGGATGTTATTGAGCCATTGATGGCTATGATCACTATTTTTGTATTTTTCTAGATATCTGTATGTTGTGATTGGTGGTGTTGATGGATTGATATATATTTGCTTTTGGTGGTGTTCATTTTGTATATATGTGTGATCTTGTTGTTGATTGGGTGAGATTGTGTTTTTGGGGGAGTGCGGTAGCTTATGTATATATGTGTCGATTTAGTGTTCTTGTGTAATCTTGTTTTCTTTGTTTCTGTGTGTTTTGTGGTTAGTGATGACTCTCAAATCTCAATGAGGACATTGTGAGATTTACGTATGGGGGTGGGATCATCTACCCTTTTATTCTTATATCTTTTGTGTAAATTTTTAAATTTTTCTCTTTTTTGTATAATTTTTCTTTTCTTTTTGGGCTTTAAGGGAGTTTTCTACTATTTTGATCAGCCTTGATCTCCGATACCTTGGCTATTAGCTCGTATATAAATATAATGTACATGATAGATATTCGTCCCAAGTTTGTCATTTTAGGCCTCAGTTATGATCCCAACAGTCCATTGTAATTTTACAATCCAGTTTTGATTATTGTATTATCATTACCTTACATTCTTAATCTTCCATGGTTGGCTCTCCCACTTATCTACTGCACAGTTCCCTTTGTATGTGCTTGCACCCCCTTTTCCAAAGACAAAAGCAAAAACAAATAAACTCATGCGCTACTGGGTGTGTCCCTTTGAGGCGTGGGAAGAGTTTGGAATGAAAAAAAAATGAGGAAAGAAAAAAAAAGGAGGGAAAAAAAGAGTTTGGAATGACAAGTACCCCTTTAAGGCATGTGCTACTGGGTGCTATCCTTTGAGACAATACTTCTATTGGGGAAGCTTATTTTCCATGCTAGCAATTCAATAAGGTACCTTGTGTCAGTTAAGTGGGATTAAGTTTGATTTTGGTAAGCCAAAGTCTTAGGATGATGTTACACTTGCACACCAGATACTAGGATGGATTCAATATTCTCATACATCGTGAGGTGAAAAGCTAATGTCTGAATGCTATTCTTTGGGATGATGTGTCTTGAAATGCATATAATACTTGTGTACAGACTGATACTTGAGTTACTAGGGGGTTTTGGTTGATCCAATTGTATACAGTTTACCCCCATGTATATTTTGTGTTTTGTTATTTCTATTTTATTTTATTTTATTTATTTATTTATTCTTTTTTCGATTTTTGTTTCTCTTTTGTTTGTTTTCCCTTTTTTTAAGATTTTATGGGTATATCTTCTACAAACCCTCACGAGGCCTCACTCATCCACTTGGGGGAACCAAGGGGTTTAAAGAGCTTGTTGTAAACGCTAAATGCAACCGTGATTCCCACGAAAGTGAGTTAGTTGTTTAGTTTAGTTTTTATTTTCGCTTTGCTCGAGGACGAGCAAAAGGTCGGTGTGGGGGTATTTGTTGCACCGATATTTGACCTCATATACCTCTTATTTGACCCACTTTTCTCATGGTTTTCATGTTGAATCTTAAAGAGAAAGGGTCAAATTTGCCTCTTTCGGTTCATAATGTAGTTAGTTGGTTGGTTTGCTTGTTTTCTAGGAGCTTTGCCAAAGAGACGAGAAACTCACCAACTTTAATAAGGAATGAGTTATTTGAGATGTATTTCGAGGTGGAATAGAGGTTCGACAAGCCCCGGGAGTAAAAGGAAGCTGAAAAGAACACTGCACGACCATCCTACAGGAGAGCACGGTTGTGCACCGGTGGCCGAAGCCATGCACGAACGGCACGCCCAGGCACACGGCCGTGCATCTGACCGTGAGTGGTGGCGCACGGCCAGCCGTGCGTCTGGGCACGGCTGAGCTTTGGGCCAGCTTCCACGATAAAAGTCGATTTTCGGCCAGTTTTGCGGGGGGTCGCATGGGGGGTCGCTTGGGGATTCTCTTTGGCGATTTCTAGAGTAGTTTAGGATTAGGTTTTAGCCAAATAAAACCTCAATAAGAGGATTAGTTTATGATTGAAGATTGTAATCTTGGATTCAACCTTTGGATTTCAAGTTCCTTCTATCAATTCAAGACTAAGTTTTCTTCCCTTTTCTCTCTTTATTTCATATGTTGTTCTTATTTATGTTTTGCTAGTTTAATTCTTGTATTTGTTTTGTTTAGTTTAAATGTTTAGTTGTCATTGTTAATTCATGATTCTTTAGTTGTTTAGATTTGATTTATTTCATTCTCTTTGCTCTCTTGTTCAAGTTCATGTTCTTATTTGTTAGTTTAGGTTTTTATATGTTTGTGATATTTAGTTGGTAGATTGTGTTGGCTTGAATTGTGATTAGCCTTTTGATGGCTAACTAGTCTTGTATTAGGCCTAATCATACCCAATCTATACCTAGAACTTAGAGTTTTTCTCTCACGCCCGCCAAGTATTCGATGAAATGCTCGAAAGAGTTTTCATCCATATTTTTGGGCGATTGACTTATGCTGAGAGGTGAGGTCAATTAGCTAGTGTGGGAGAGGGAATAGCCGAGTTCGGAACACGAAAATAGTATCCAATTCGAGCTAGGTCTAGGGGTTGCTAATTTTGTGGTCTAATTGGACTAACCCTATGAAAATAGGTAGTTAGGTTAATTAGTCTAGCTCATGATCCTTGAGAGAGAGCTTGGGTGGTCTTCGATGGTGCAACCGACTATCTCTACTTCATAATGTAGTTTGGATAGGTTAGGACTCGTCTCAATTAGTTGATTCGTCCATTAGTCAAATCACAACTCCAAGTCGCTTTTTTCTATGTTTGTTAGCGTAGTTTAGTTTATCCTCTACCCCCTTCAATTTTGCCTAGTTCGAGACGCTTTAGTTAGCCCTAGTAGTTGGAAACACAACTCCCTGCGGACGACACCCCAAGTACTCAACGATAAATCTTGCACTTAGGGTTTATAAATATTAAAACTTTTTCCCTTAGCACCTGTCGCAGATGGCCCGATCCAAGTGGTCAGTCCATCTCTCCTCAGCTTCCTCATTTCATGGGCTTGGTCTGGGCAATCTCGACAACCCAACAACACACCAACCTAGCGCTTCCGCAGCACCAGCCTTCTCTCTCTCTCATTTCGGACCTGTTCTATTTCGAGCCACAACCCGTATTTCCCCTTTTCCTCTTCTTTTTTATTTTTCATCCTCCTTTCCTTTTCGTCTGGGGCTGGTCCAGACTTCATTTCCTTTCTGACATAGAGCTATTTTGTTTCACTTAAATAACACTCGCAGTGCACATGACTACAATTCCCCTTTCTTTTCTTCTTCTACAGGCATGGCCCATACTTACCCTCTCTTTCTCTCAGCTTATCCTACGTAACTGGCCCGGATTTCATCTAACCCACACCTGGTCTTGCTTTATTTATATAGCATGCCCAACTCACATGACTGGGTGCTCCTATCCTTCTTCTTCTCGGCCCCCAAAACCGAGAACCCCTTCTCTGCACCCAGAACACGAAGGTCATTCGCTGCTGCTAGCACGGTTTCGACCCCCCAAAGCTTACTGCTTGCACTGCCTAACCTCCCATTCAAGTGGCTTGACTCTTGGTCTGATATTTATAGTTGATCAAAGGTATCGAATTTCTCAACTTTCCTCCCCCGTTTTTTTTTTTATATCTCTTAAACTTGCAACTTCATATGGAAGGCACAATCTTTGCTTCATTTAAAGCATTTGACGTTTGTATGCTTGATTCATCTTTCATCTTTTCCTCTCCTCTCTTTTTTTGAGTCAGTTGAAGAGGTCAAACAACTATCTTTTGTGAACACTGAGTGTCCCCTGTGCCACCATATAAAAAAGGTGATGACCTTGGCCCATTTCTTGGTTGTTTTTTTTTTTTTTGGGGGTTTGATTTCCATGTGAAAAAGTCATGCTCTTCTGATTGGGATTGGGTGGACTGAGGAGAGAGAAAGAGACACGGAAGCTATTAGTGAGAGTTTCTTTTTTTTTTTTTTTATCCTTTCGGTTTGGAAAGGGAAAAAAAAAGATTTTTCTATGTGAGCATACTTAATAAATAGAGATCCATAGAGGGAAAATGTGGAGGAGTCATGACTTAAAAATGTGGGTTTGTCACTTTAAAAAATGTGGGCTTATGTCAAAGGGAGAGAAAATATAGGTCTTTGGCTTAGCACATTAAGCATCTTCCCTTGTTGATATCACTTCATTTTGACCCAATTTGCCATATTATGCTTAAAGGACATTTTCTTTTTTTTTTTTGTTTGTTTGATAGCTATTGGCCGTAAAGGTGATGACTCTGATTCAAATAAATCCAAAGCAACCAACTTTATTATGTTAAAAAGTCTTCTCATGCCTTGCTGATGCTCTTTTTGACTATATTGTTGTAATGGAATGCATTTGACACATAATTATTCTTATCTCAATGCACTCCTGAAAAATTGAGTGCACAACCCATACTTTGGTATCCTTGTTGTGAAACGTGTTTCATGTGCATAATTTTCTATTTGCTCGTGACATTCAAGCATCATGCTCATTTATGTGGTGCTAAAATTCCATACCTTGGTCGCATTTATGCTTGCATGAAGTGATAAGTCAATTGAGATGTCACTTGTGAATACAATTTTCCGCTATGTCTTTTTGGGCCCTAGTGTGGAAACTCACACGCCATAAGTGACGTGAAGACTTGAAGAGCCACTTACGAACGCAGTTTACCATTAAGCCTTTTAGGGCCTAGAACGGAAACCTAAACGCCTAAAAGTAATGCGAAGACTTGAAGACTGCTTGGAAATGCAATTTATCATTAGGCCTTTGGGGCCTAAAACCAAAACCCACACACCTAAAAATGTTGAGAAGACTTGAAGAGCCACTTGCGAACGCGGTTTACCATTAAGTCTTTTGGGGCCTAGAATGGAAACCCACACGCAAAACATGGCATGAAAATTTGAAGAACCACTTGTACGCGATTTACCGTGAGGCCTTTCTGGGCTTAGAACGGAAACCCACACTCTTAAAAGTGGTACAAGTTGTGAGGAGTAGCTTGGTGGTAGAAAACCAGTATTTTTTATTGATTTTCCTTCATGTCCCCCCCCCCCATTTTTAGTATTTGTTTTTTTGTCCTTGGATATCATTTAATTTGCTGGTTTCATTCCTAAGACAGAAGCTAACTTTGTGTTTTTTTTCCCCCTTTTCAGGTGATTCAGAATTATTCATCTTAAGGAATTTTAGTGAGATGGCAAGCTTTTCTTTTTCATTGTAGATAAGGAGGACAGACAAACCCCAGTTAGGGAGTTCCTTCCAGGTCCAGCATCCTTTGAGGAGGCTGAAAACCAATCAAGCGCCTATCATAAAGCCATCGTCTTTCTTCGGAAGTTATCGATTCAAGTGGAGAAAGGCATAGAGGATGACTCAATTGGCTATTTTCTACAAAGCATATAGCACGATCAGCCCAGCGCGATTACTGAGTTCCCTATGCTTGGGTGACACATCATATCCGGGCAATCTAGATGGGGACCAATGCTACTTTATAGAGAAATTGGTTACATCTCCTCGTATTAAAGGATGGACAAAGCATGTGCTCTCTTACTTTGAGGAGCACTTCAGTAGCTGTTCACTATATCAGGCAATGTATGCCTCATTTACTCCTACAGCAGCGATGTCCATGTTCTGCGTGCCTTTTACGAGAGCTGGTGTCCTACCGCCAATACTCTTCACATGATGTATGGGGAAATGACCATCTTCTTCTTGGACTTACGTTAACTTGACGACCTTTCAATTAACAACAAGATATATGATGAGACCATGCCCAGTATTTAGGTTTTTGACTATCGGATAAATAAAATTTGAAGATCATCCCATCTTCTTGTAGATCCATGCTTGTTGCTTTTAAAAGTTTAGAGAAGGTGCATAACTATGAGAAGAGAGTCACTGCTAAAGTTTGGATTGACTTATAGTGTAAGAAAAAGCTCATCTATAACCAACCAATGTGATGCCGCCGTTGCAGTTCGACTCCTACAAGGACTCAAAACCCTAGCGGCCAAATTGTAGTTGAGTTAAGATGAATTAAATGTCTTCAGAACCCTTGGGGTTCCCAAAGAGAAGAGGGATAGAACTTATCTTGCTACCTTCTTATCATGTTGGCTATGTATCTTTGCACTTCTTGAGACTGGGAAAAGATTTATTCGCCCGAAAACTTTTGAAACTGCCAGTTTGATGGCATCTGGTTCCACCTTTATTCTAGTAATCCCTGTGTTAGCAAACATCTACTGTGGTCTTAATGAAATTACTAATGCTGTGAAGGCTTCTTATTCATGATCATTCTTTCCTTGTCACTACCTATATGGATGGCTTGCTTACTACTTCAAGACTCATCATATACTGTAGCTTGCCCCTCCGAGTCCTTTGATGGTGCACTACTCTGACTCCTAAATGACATGTAGCAACATTGGTGATACTCTTGAGCTTATACATAAAGGGAGAGTCCCTGACTTCGGATCTCTTATGTTAGGAAAGAATCAATTGGAGACCCTTGTTGATAATGGGGATTTGGATGAGGACAAGTCAAGTTACTTGATCTTTCTTTGAGATGGCTTCCTTCCCATTCATCGGGGTGCCACTTTTCATGTCAAACCCTATAGTCCACATCGATTTAGCATATAATTTGGGTTCTACCAAGGGATTCCTGGGATGCTTCTTGAGAATTCTCGCACTTGAATAGTTTTATATGATGACGCGCTTCGATATTGGAGGTGACTCTTATTTCTAGGGACCATTCTCAAGGTGTTCTACCATGCCGCTTCTTGACACTAGGTTAATATGTCACTTCAGCTTATAAGAATTGGCAGTCTAAGGTGAGTATCAATGACCTTAAATCTAGTGCTTCTATCCTAAAGAAGAGTACGAAAACAAACTCATCCAAACAGGAGAAGGATGTAGAAGCAGGCTCGTCGAAAAAAGCCAAGGGGAGGAAAGGGAAAGATCCTAAAAGACTCAGATGTTGAGGGACAGCAGTTTTGTGATGATGCTCGTGAATCCTCAGGGTTTAACTCACTGATAGAAAGTGAAGCATAGTGAAAGGTAGTGATAACGAGCCAAACTTTAAGGCGAATTTCAAACATGGGGGCGTAAGAGGCATGAGACTGTGATCCCAAAAGATGCTAGAGTCAGTCTTAGGATGACTTTTTTGATGATATCGAGAGTTATTCAACCAAACAAGCCGACCTTGATGACATATGTTCCCTTCCTTTGTGTTCTTACTACCATTTTCTTTTCTTTATCTTTGTTTTTTTTCAAAATTTTTTTTTGTAAGCACGGAATGATATCACACCTATTTTGTTTAACCACCTCTTTTTTTTCGGGATTAGCGAGTTCGACCTAGCAAAAGAGGTTGTTGATAAGTAGCTACTTGAGGATGTTAGATGTGCAACTAGATCATCCGTACCTAGGGCACCTTCGGGCATAGGTAGGGATATTGCTATTGTGAGGAGGCAAATATCACCTCACAGGGTTGGAAGTTCAGCTTTAGGAAGAACATAAGCTTTGCATGCATCGCCAACAAACAACCAACATTCAGTTGATGGGCCCAACTCTCTTGAAGTAGCCGCGAAGGGATTACCCACTGTTGCTGTCAATATTGTCATTACTAAGGGTTCTTGTGTTGTTGCTCCCCTCACTACTTCTTTCTGCCTAGGACTTGGCTCTCAAAGAATCATCACTGTTATCATATGAGTAGTGGGGTCTAAGTACTTAATCAATTTGAAAAGTACAAAATTTGATAAAGTGGAGGCTAAAATTCAAGGAGCCGCAATGATTTATGAGGGGATTGAGCTTCTGTGGGGACCTAAACCCCTTGAGGAAGAAGACGGAGGACTGTGGAAGCACTGTACGTGCGTTCTTACCATTAAAGAAAGTAGCTTTCAAGTGCCACCACCCTGATGATGTGGAGAAGGAGAAGAAGAAGGCTTTGCATGTTGAGCAGGTTGATCTTACGCGATCATATTTTGTCATGGTTCGTGCAAATCTTGATGCATTGAAAGAGAAGCTTAAAGGAGCAGCACATAAAATTATTGATTTGGAGGAAGCACTTTGCGTTACCCGAGAAGAGGAGCGCAAGCTCAAGGGCAATGTCCATGTCAAATCTACCCTGCTAGCTGTTGCTGAGAAGGAACTTGATAAGAAATCTAATGTTCTTGCTAACCTTGAAGTGGTTCCCACTCTCTCACCTGCTGATGCGAAGGAGTTAGAGAGGCATGAGCAAATCATGCTAGAGATGCAATCTTCACTCAACCCTGATACTTGGATGGACACTGATTGATTTATTATTTAGTTTGTTTTGTTCCTTCTCTCTTTTTTGGAATGAACTCTTGTGATAAACTTTATGTTCTCTATCATGTGAAGCACATTTTGGGGCCCCTTGCTAACCCATTTTTATTATGTTTGACTTCACTTGGTGATTTATTTACCAACCTACCTACGTACTTATGGAAACTTACAGCTTTCAATAAGATCAAGTCATCACGTAGCTCAATAAAGTATACTTTGATTATTTGTTTTACTGTTCACATTTTGTACACTTGCGGGCCAAGAGTATTACAAAGATTTTTTTTTGGCTATTCATAGTTTAACTCTTGCAGGGCAAGAGTATTATAGAGGTTTTCTTTTTTGTGTGCGTATGAATAGTTTAAGCTCTTGTTCGGGGGCCAGTTAAGCATTTTTTTAACGGAGGTAGCGCTCCAAGAACTTGTCATTTATTGGTCTAACTCTAAACCCTTGTCCATCTACTATCTTGTAGGCACCATTTGAGTATACCTCACGAATAATATAAAGTTCCTCTAATTTCTTAGTGAAATTGCTTCTTGTCTTATGGGTCTTGATGATTGGCCTCTTCAATGTAAGCACCTGATCCCCAACTTAAAACAAACATCATCGTACTTTTTTGTTAAATGCTCGAGTTAGGCAAGCCTGATAACATTCTAATTTCTGTTGTGCTTAGAGTCTTTTATCATGGAGGGCCTCCAATTCTACTAAGTGAAGCTGGTGGTTTTCATTCTCACTCAAACCCTTTTGCATAGCAATGCAATATGATGTGATTTAAATTTCCAGTGGCGGGATGACTTCTACTCCATATACTAGAGCGTAAGAGGTTAATGGTGTTGGCATCCTATATGTGGTTTGAGGTGCTAAAAGAACCTCCCCTAGTTTCTCATACCAATCTCTCTTGGATTTCGACACCACCTTCTTCAGCAGGATGCACAATGTTTTGTTGAAAGCTTTTGCCAGGCCATTTGTAGGGGCATAGTACATTGGCGACTTGTGCTGAGCAAACTTGAATTTCTCGCAGAGATTAGTCATCAATTTACTGGCGAATGGTTTGTCATTGTATGTGATAATGTATCAAGGCACACCATATCGATAAATGATGTGCGTTCAAATGAAGTCGACAACATTCTCATGCTTAACTTCCTTCAATGCAATAACCTCTGCCCATTTAGAGAAATAATCGGTGGCAGCCAAAATGTATACATGACCCATAAAAGACTTAGGAGTAAGAGGTCCTATAACATCAAGTCCCCACGCCTCAAACGGCCAAGATCCCACGGTTGGATAGAGTTGCTCTTCTGGAGGTTGGTGAATGAAGTTAGCATCGAACTGACATGCATCACACCTTTTTACATAGTCGATACAATCACACACCATGGTGGTCCAATAATAACCATTCTTTTGATACAGTCAGGTATGGGTCTCGATTGATGCCCCACACACGGCGGCATGCGCTTCTTCCATTACCTGTTTCCCTTCTTTCTCATCCAGACATCGTAGCTAGATACCAAGGAAAGAGTCTCGGTACAACATTACTTTGTAATAGAGGAAGCGTAAGGCTCTTCATTGGATTTGCCCTCACGTCGCTTAGTAGTTTCCCGTGCTTCAATAAGCGGCTGGCACCAACGTTCTTTATTTATCACACAAACAGAGACTACTTTGACTTATTCTTCACCTTCATCCTCGGATGATGTAATGACCCATCACCCGCAAACTAGAACATTAATGTTCTCTTCTGTTCCTAGTGCCAAAGTGGCTGTAAGATTTGCAAGTGTGTTAGCCATCTTGTTGGCACTCCTAGAGACATGTTCTAACTTTGCGGTTTCCAACCTATCCAGCAGTTGTAAGGTATGCTTTTGAAATAGGATAAGATTGACTTTTTTCACTCCAAATATTTCTGGAAGTTGATTGATGACCAATTGTGAGTTGCCGTAGACATTAAAATCTTTAATCCCCATCTCAATTACTATTTGAACCCCTAATATGAGTGCTTGATATTCAACAATGTTGTTAGAGCATAACTGAATTAGTGCGAACGAATATCAAAGAACGTGCTTCTCATGAGAGACTAGGACAACTCTTGCTCTGGCCGCATTATGTTTGGCAACGCCATCGAAGTACATTTTCCAAGGTGGAAAGACATCGACAAAAAACACCTCCTCCCCAGGAAGGTCATCATCCGAATTATCAGGAACTGGATGGTCTGCTAAGAAATCTGAAAGCGCTTGGCCTTTAATGATCTTTTATAGCACATAAACCAAATCATACTGTTCTAAGATAACCACCCACTTTGCAAGCCATCCATTCAGAACTGGTCTTGACAAAATATACTTAATTGGATTGGCTTTATAGGTAACAGCATAGTATGAGCTTGCATGTAATGTCTCAACTTTTAAACAGCAAAAACAAGAGCCGCACATCTTTTTAATTGTAAATAATTGAGTTCAGCCCCAACCAAGGCCCGATTTAGGTAATAGAGAGCTCTCTCCTTGACTTCAGAATTTTCTTGGGCACATAATACTCCAAGTGAACGTTCTTATGCTGCAATGTAAAGTATAAGGGGCTTGCTAGAAATAGGTGCTCCTAATACTGGAGGACTTAACAAATATATTTTGATACTATCGAAAGCCCTTTGACATGAGTCATCCCATTCAAAAGGTCTTCCTTTTTTCATGAGGTGGTTGAAAGGGTGACAGCGACCAGTGAGATTTGATATGAACATTCTGATATACGCCAAGCGTCTTGCAAACCTCAGAGCTCTTTGAGGTTCTTTGCTGGGGGCATGTCTCGAATTGCTTTTATCTTAGTTTGATCAATTTCAATGCCTCTATGTCGGACGACAAAGCCTAGGAGTTTTCCAAATGTGACGCCAAATGCACATATCAGGATTCATCTTTAGTTGGCAATTTCATTGCTGGAGATCTTGCAAATGATCTTTTCTCTTTTTGAACTTGACCACCAGATCATCCACATAGCACTCCACATTTTTGTGTAACATGTTTTCAAAAATGGTTTGCATCGCCCTTTGATAGGTCATTGTTGCATTTTTCAAGCTAAAAGGCATCACCTTATAGCAAAAGATGTCCTTCGGTGTGCGAAACGCTATGGCGTCTTGATCTGCTAGTCTCATTTGAATCTACTTATACCTGCAGTGCAATCCATGAAAGATAAGCTTTCATGACCAATAGTAGCATTAATAGTGAGTTTAGTGACTAGAAGTAGAAATTTATCTTTCGAGCATGCATCATTAAGATCTCAAAAATCCATACAAATTTAAAGTTGGCCATTTTTCTTCCTGACTGGGATGATGTTTGCAATCCAAGTTGGATACTTCACCTCGCATATGAACCCAGCATCAATGAGCTTGTTTATCTCTTTTTCAATTTCAGGTATCAACTCAGGATGAAAATGCCATTGAGATTACTTTTTAGGTGAAATGCCTTTTTTAGTGGACAAGTCGTGAACTGCAACCTTGGGGTCTAATTTAGACACTTCCTTGTAATTCCGTTCAAACACATCCTTGTATTCAGAAAGAAGCTTGAAATACTCTTCTTCTTTGTTGGGCATAAGCATGGCGCTCACATAGGCAGGGCAAGGTTCTTCCACAGATCCGATATTCAACTCTTTTAACTCATCAACCATGGCTTGCCCCCCATCTTCTAAAGCCTCTAGTGCTTCAATGAGTTCTATTTTAGAATATAACTCATCGACCTCTTGAACTGCGATGTGGTTAAAAGAAGCTTGTTCCTCCTTCTTAGTTCTTTTTTTTTTTTTTTTTTTTAAGCTAGCATCAGCCCCATGGCCAGTGAGAACTAAGACACACCTCTTTACTTTTAGCGAGTCAACCATCTTCGCGTCCAAAGTAGAAACACGCTTCATACGTGAAGGAATGAAACTCTGAACTTCATTTATTTCACCCAGACAACTGAATACCGAATTCCACTCTTGTGAGGATAGTGAGCTTGACGACATCCCACCCATCTTGATCCTAGTGAAGATAGTGGGTTTAGGGTGTTTATCTTCTTTTAACCTATGGATAGAGGGTCTCAAGATTTTATCATCTCCTATCTTGCTAAACATATAAGGGTGTTAGCGTGGCGTAAACGATTGCAACTTATCAAACACCGATCTCCTTGGGTTGGTGTTAGTGTTTTCACCCTCATCATTAATAACCTCCTGAGTTGTGATATATTGTGAGAGGGATTGCTCGTGCTTACGTCATCCCAAAATCCTTATGGCTTGGGGATGGTACATAACCAAGGCTAATTTTAGGCATTGTAACGCCAGTTCCTTAACTTTGTATGATCTTTTTTATACTGTTAAGTTCGTAAGGCTTAGCTTTGATTACATGCCCCAAAGATGTTGGGTAGCTAAAGTCATAGCCGAACTTCTTCATTAACTTGTATGCATTAGGATGAAACCCATTACTAGTGCGCATCCTCAGCAAGTCACTTTCTTTTTAAAGTAAGCCTTTAGAAGAAGTGATGAAACCAATGAGAGCAGCATTGGTCAATTTTCTTGGGTTTGCCTTATGAA
This sequence comes from Carnegiea gigantea, assembly GCA_029747015.1. Classification (NCBI taxonomy): domain Eukaryota; kingdom Viridiplantae; phylum Streptophyta; class Magnoliopsida; order Caryophyllales; family Cactaceae; genus Carnegiea; species Carnegiea gigantea. The sequence goes on along the minus strand of JAKOGI010000059.1, from coordinate 976,338 downwards.
CTAGAAGCACATCCTTTTCTTCGAGAACGTGCCAGCTGGCTTCCTTAAACTTGACGTCAACCTTGGTTGTACTTTTGAGATCTGTACATTCGCTGAATGGTGACTCAACATCCTTTCAAGAGGACCTAGGAATGTACCTAAAGAGTGGCACTACCGAGTTTGCCGCGATAATTCTTTACTTGGCAGTTGAGACTGCAATTGTCTGCTCATTTTCTTCTTTTCGTTGTTGTTGTGGCTTGATGTTGCCATCGTGACCATCTTCAGCAGGGGCACATATTTCTTTAGCATTCTTTACACTACCTTTTCCTGCAGAGGATATAGCCGATGGCATAGTTTCTTTTAGCGCAGTATCTTCCTTGAAGAACTTTACATCAGCCAACTATGATTCGACTATGGTGAAAGGTTGGACATCACCATTTATCTTCTTTCACCCGCGTGATAGTACTTAAGAGATTGGTGCAAGGTTCATGCTACCACTCAGTGTTCATGTAATCAGGGATACCCAAGCATCAACTTGTATGAAGTCTTAGAATCTATCACATAAAAAATTGATGATGTTGTCAAGTCACCAATCATTAACTTTGAGCGGATTATACCAATTGCACATTGCCGTTTCAAATTGAACCCATGTATCATCATTTAGCTTTTAGATAATTCTTCGATGGTGATTCCCAAGTTATTAACAGTAGACTTTGAAATAATATTGACTATTGAACCACCATCACTAGAATCCGTTTAACCATTTGTCCCTGAATGTATCCAGTAAAAAACAACAGGCGACTATGTGGTTTAGAACCTAGCAACAAGTCATCATCGGTGAATGTCATGACCATGATACATGTGGCACATTGGGCAGGACCGCGAGTAAGTGGTGCACCCTTCATCTTGTCAGCATACAGGTTTGCATAGCAAATGGCAATAACAATTTTGTCAGCACATCCCTTCTGGTAGGTGAAAAATTTGCTGCTAACCCATGTGTAATGGTAAAGCTTTTAGGATGGTGAGGACCTTGTTGTCTCTTTTGAGTGAGACACTGTGTTCTTCATTTGTCTCGTCATTATCATCGCCAAATTTAGAATATGAAGTCATGTTGACAACCACTTTATCAAAGAAACCTTTTAGGAAGAATTCTCCTAAGGCAATGGAGTCATAAGGTTTTTGGTGAAATGGGTGGACGACCCGACCTTTCTGCTCTTTATTTGTAGTGGACGTCATTCTTCGTTGACTCTTCCTGTGATAAAGTGATGGTGGCTTGTCTTGCCTTTACTTCCTTGACTTGCACCTAATAACCAGGGTTCATCCTTTGTCATCCTTTTTAAAGGTGTTAGATGCGGGAATGGTCTTTGGCAGTTGAAATGGGATTAGCAGTGAGAGAACTATTGATTCTAAACTCCCAAATTGTATTGTGATTAGCTTTTCCTTCATCCAAGGGGTTGAGTTGTATTTCGCCGAGGTAACCAAATAGTTTGCCCTCTGTTGACACGAAGGGACATAATGCTCACATAGGATAGACACGTGATTAGCTTCTGTTGTTTTATCCAAATCTAGAATGATCCTTTTGTCTCTAGCCAATCGCATGATGCACTCCTTGAGTGTAATGCACTTTTTAAGAGGGTACCTACAGTATTTTAGGTCGATGGTCCTCCCAGCTTCTTTGGGGCGCTTTAGCTTAGGCAATTCGATGACACCCTTCTCGAGCATGCCTGACAAATTTGAGTCAGAAAATGAGTACTTCTTTTCCTGAGGCTCTTTTAGTGTGGGACACTTCTTTGTCGCATCCTTGAATGAGGTGCTCTTCTTATCCTCTGATTTAAGTTTTCTCGTAAACCAAATTGGCTTACTTATAGTGGCGAACATCGATTGGTCATGTCCTTAGAGAACTTAACATTCTTTTTGAATTCAACTTTGTCCTTCTTTGATTTAGTTGAACAAAAGGAGTTGCAACGAAGACTAACTACTGCCACCTCCATGTCATGTGCCTCTTGGAAAATCCTAAGTTTGCTTATGTGTAGGACGTACAACAAGTCCCAATCTATGCCTTGAGTATACATTTCAACAGCAGAGGGTTCAAATAGTCAATCTTTGCATTCAAGCCTAAGCACATACCAATGGTTGATGTAGTCGAGGACTAGCTCGTCTTTTCATTGTTTGTGTTTGTTAGCTCAATCATGCTGATAGTGCGCTGAGCGCTGTAGAACCTATTAAGAAACTCTTGCTTCATTTGTTTCCAACTATCGATGGACTCAGGCTCTAGGTCAGTATACCAGTAAAAGATAATACATTTCAATGTCCGGACAAACTGCTTTACCATGAGGTCACCGTCAGTCCCAACATTATTGCATGTCTCAATGAAGTGTGTGACATACTACTTTGGGCTGCATTTCCTATGAAACTGGTGAAACATAAGGGGTTAACAATCGTGGGGCATGCGGAGATCGTCAACCCTCTTAGTGTGAGGCTTGGTATATAGATGAGTTCTGCGCAAATCTCCTCATAGCTATGCTTTAACTGCACTTGCTATCAAGTCTTGTATTTGTTCAGTAGTCATTGATCCAGAGGACTTGACATTTTTAGGCTTACCGCCTTTCTTTGGCTGCTTTTCATTGTTAGAAGCTTTAGTATGGATACACTTTTTTTGAGTCTTCATTTTTCGAGTCATTCGTGGAAGATTAAGGTGACCGTTTTTCTAAATTTTTAGACAGCTTAGCAATCTTTTCCTCTTGAAGCTTGATGCGCGCTTCCTTTTGTTCGTTCTCCCTGGTGAGTTTTTCTATGATGGCCTTAATATTAGCCATCTCCTCTTCCCAACAATTGTGCCTGTCATCATAACTGGCATGACTACAATTTTTGAGGACTCAGCTTCATTTTCTAAGAAGTATGCCCCTTTTGGTGAGGGTAAAGAAGAATCATTACTATAGTAATCTTCTACTTCACATATTGGAGATTGACGCTGAAGGTTTTGAATTTTATCCATCTAAGAAGACACCTTTTGCTTCCTCTTCAGGCCTTGGAGTTTGGATGGGAACGTCACTGTTTGCCTAGCAACGATTAGCGTGGCAGCTTTTTCCATGTCCTTGTCTCCATTGTGTGAGTTCGCCTGCTAGAAGTGACGTTTGTTTCGTAGAATTCATGAGAGAGAGATTCAGTATCCTTCTTCTTTGAAGACTGAGAGGCAACGTTCTTTGTGGCCATGTCTTCTTTGAAAAGGATGTTGTTGGAACTTGAAAGTCTTGATTTTTAGGAGAAAGAGCTGAGAGGTAGATATGTCTCACAGAGCCTGCCAAAAATTTGTAAACACAAATTTCAAGCCAAAAATAAATTGGACAAGAATTTGAGTATAAAATTGAATCTTTGTATTGATTTGTATATATGAGTACAATCTCTATTGAATATAATGAAAGTAATCCTCTAATTCAATCTCCTTGAATGAGTTTGAATGAGCTTTATCTTGAGAGATGGCATGAAAGGCTTAATTTCAACCAGGACATATACTTGATCTTCAAGGGAGGATGGCATACACTTGTTATCTTCCTTTAAAGATTGAATGTTGAGTGTTGGTGATTTCTTTCAATTTTCCAACCTTGAATGAAGTGGGAAGGGGTCTATTTATATGAAAATTCCCCCCTCTTCTTGAAGGTCAAGATGGACATTGACCTTTCTTTAGGCCTTCAACCGCTCTTGAACTTGAATAGATTCGACTTAGAAGTCACTTGTTTTGACTTTGACTTGGACTTAGGCCTTGACTTAGGCTTTGACTTGGGCTTTGACTTGGGAGTCTCTTGGGCTTCGCATGGGTCTTGACTTGGGAGTCATTTGAGCTTTAGTCATGACTTGACTTGAGAGTCTCTTGGGCTTTGACCGACCTTTGACTTGGAAGTCATTCGGACTCGGGTCATAATTTAGGTTTTGATTTGGGCTTTGACTTGGGAGTGTCTCGGGCTTAATTAAATCATTGAAAGGGTTAGCCCAAATAATTAATTAATTTTTTTTTTCCTTAGTACGGCACATGAATATTTTTAGTGCCTACAACCATATTGAAGAGAATTTAGGACACCCATATATAACTGGATTTACAAATGATAAACTACGTATATTGCACTATAAAAGATTATCCACTTTAGTTTTAGAATAGTGTCTTTCTTCCAATCTATTACTTTTATAGAATCTTTTCATGATTATGGCATATTGAATCAGTGACGAAGTCAGAAACTTGGGGAAAGGGTGTCGGAAATAAGCTGGTGGTTGCACTTGGATGACATTGTTCCCACCTTATCCATTCAATGATGAGTTTTCGGATTTAGAGGTTGACAAGAATAATTATTCTTTAGCTATTTTTTAAAAACATGTATACATTTTGAGTTAGAAATCAAATTAACCAACAAATTAAACAACTGTAGTTGACAAATTAAACTCATAAGTTAAAACTAAAAAAATAAACTAACCTCAAATTAAAGGTTCAAACAACAAATTGAACTATTGAGGTCAATTAAAGTGCTATTCTTTTTTAAATATCTATACATTTTGACATAAAATTGAAATCAAACCTACAAAGTAAACAACATTAGAATTGAAATTGATAAATTAAATTCAGAAATTTAACCAAAAAAAGCAAATTAATCTACAAAAAAGGAGAAGGAACAAACTAAAGTACTAAACTAGAATTAGCAAACTTTGAACTTTAAATATAGAGAGAAAACAAATTTGAACTTCAAATTGGGAAAAATAAATTAAAAAAACAAAAATAAAACCATATGATGCCCAGCGTAGGAGTCGAACCCCTCGACCACAAGGATCGAACAATTGTAGTGCGCGCTCACCCTCTGGCCAGGCACCTTGTTGTCTCATAATTGTCCTAAACATCTTATATCTAAAACTTGGCACGTTTGGATTTGCTATACACTAATTTTTTTTTTTCTTGGGAGGGAGGGGTGTCAATTGACTCCACTGACACCATGCTCCCCCGCCACTGTATTGAATGACAATATCTTTTCCCACCTTTGTCCTTTCCGTAGCGACGAATTTCCAAGCAACATCATAGATGAATACTTCGATAATTATAAATGTCGCAACGTCCCGTCTGACACCAATTGGTTTGTGTCATCTAGCCAAAAGGCAGCACGATACAAATCATAGGTATTATATTACATTGGTAAAATATTCGATATTATTTTAAATGATACTATATAGCACACTAAGAGTACTATCTTGTACTCCTTAGCATGATATAGTGATCGTTAGAACTCACAAGCCTATACACAAAGGTTTGTAAAGAACAAAGTGATGAATCCCCAAATTTTTAGTGTCGTTGACCACTATCTTGTATTTATGAACGTGTTGATATACTTTGTTAGTAAGACACACTTCTATCATTAATTTTAAAGAAGAAGAAAAGGGAGAGGGGAATTGCTAAGACCTATTATAGGATTACAGTTCTTGAAATCCCCAAATTCAGCTAATTGGGCATTGTTTCTATGTCAATGGCATGCAAAGAATTCTTGCTTCCTGAATTTATCGATACATATAGGTGAAGGAAGTTCTTATATTGGATTTCTACAAAGGGATACAATTCACATCACAGCATTGGAGGGAGCTGACAATATACGTGATTTTATCCTCGTAGTTGGAACCATAATTTATTCCTCCTGATAGCCCTTCTGTTTCCAATTTAATTTCAACCTTATCATAGAGAAAATTCTAATCAAAATCCCTTGCAGTCTACACTGCTAAGAACACAAACTAAAGAGAGGCAGTACACAAGACCCTTTCAAAAAAATGAAAATAATTTTTGCATAATAATAATATGATACATAAAGCACTTACCCAAACAACCAAAATGAAAATATGCCACCGATGTGGACCATTTATTATTGCAATTATAAGCACTTAGGCCATGTTCTTTACCATTTATCATAAGTATATATACATCATCAGCATTCAACATTATTCAATAACTTTTAGCATTATTAAGTACTTATTCTAAATAATAACAACTCTCAGTATAGATCTTACTTTTGTAGGATCTAGAGAGATCCAGATATTGATAGTCTTACTCCCTACAAGCACTTGTACAAACAAATATACTAATTATAAGAGACTCATTGAAAATAGCTACTTATCTTTCCTTTAAACTTTCAGCATGTTCAACTGTCAGTAACGTTTAGCAACTTTCACTATCATTAAGCAACTTCAAATAACTTTCAGTTACTTTCGGCCATTTCGACAAATAATTTTGATGATTCAGATGAATAAATACTTGCACTTAGTCAAAAAAGAACATGTCTTTAATTAATCATATTTTCTTATAATAATTTTCTAATATTCAGCATTTATCATCATTGATTAACACTTATTAGCACTAACATGTATTAATCACTAATAATTTATTTATGTAAGTTGAAAAGAGTAGACTATTGGCTAGTGAAATTGTTAGGAGTTCTTATCGAATATTTAAGTTTGAATATTCTTAGATAATCTTTTGCACCTCGTTTCATATTTTATTTTCTAGAAGAAAAGTTCACGCCCAGTTTTTATATGAGAATTTCAAGTGAGTTATTAATAAGTCAAATTATCCTATAAGTAAGAAATACACACTCTTTCAACTCTACCATTGATGCCAACCATTGTTCGGAGCCCTTCCCTATATTAGATTTAGGATCAGCTTTGCTTCATCCAAACAATGGTTTTAACTTGATATAAGAAGCACTGCTAAGAGGGGATTTTCCATTAGGGTCTTGTCTATTCCAAGTCATACTGGAGTTGTTTCAGGTACTTCCTTCACTGCTCATGACTCAAAAACCCTTTCTAATGGAATCTTATGAGTGGTTTGCTACTTCTAATTACTTTCTTGCCCCACATTGCATCATGTAGGTATGAGAGTTAGGGTACCCACCCAATTAGGATGACTAGACTTGTATTTATGTTAGATATTACGGTTCACATAGGTATAAGTATGCACATCAATACCTAACAGGAGATGGAGTAGGAAACATAATATAACTAGGATACAAATATACATGATTACAACCCCTCCATTTGCATGGGTGAAACAACAGACAGATTGGTCCTGAATTGGTGAAACTTCTGCGACGTTAAACCCTTGGTGAAAATGCTGGTAACTTAAGACTATATGGAATGAATTTCATAAGGAGATGACACTTGTTGACCATTTCATAAACAAAATGATAATCTATCTTAATATGCTTGCTACAACCGTGAAGAACGGGATTAACAACAAGACAGGTGGTAGGGAACAAATGAGTCGAATCGAAACTTGTACCAAAATACCCACGTCTAGCAAAAGTTGACACAACCACTGAATTATTATAGCAATATACGCAGCATGGTACTCAAGTTCTGTGAGAGAGCGAGAAACCATAGATTGCTTCTTAGAATGCCAGGAGATAAGATTGGATCCAAGGAAGACAGTAAACCAAATAGTAGAATAGCTACTATCAGGGCATCTAGCCTAGTTAGCATCATTAAAGGCAATCATAAGATCTAGCCGAGAATTGGCATTAAAGAAGAGACCATGATCTGCTATGCCCTACAAATGCCTAAAAATGCACTTGACAGCAGTCAAGTAAGAGGTACAGGGAGCATGCATAAACTAAAAAACGACATGTACAACATGAGCAATATCAGATCTAGTCATTGTAACATACTGCCATGCTCCTACCATATAACGATAATTAGCAGGATCAATAAGCAACTCACCATCAGTGAGGGATAGCCTGGCTCGAGAAACACAGGGGGTGCGCACAGATTTAAGTGTATGCAAGTGAAATTGTTTTGGAGTAGGTGACCAACATAATTGTGTTGCGATAGAAATAGACCAGATTGGTGATATTAAGGGCAACCAAGGAAAAACCACGTGGAGAAAGAGTAGAGGATGACTGCATGGCTGTAGAAAAGAGGAAAAATCAATGTTTGGTCCACTAGAAGCATGAGAACTAGATGACCCAACCTCATAGGTGGAATTAGGGAAATGATGCCCAAGAAAAACATATGTAGTGTCTGAGGTGACAGGAGGTAGCATATTAAGAGGAAGAGATGGCTCAGCGTTGCGGGTAGATGCAAAATTACTAAAATAAAAAGGATACTGCAGGAATGGTTGACTAGAAGACAAAGCTGATGCACGAATCTAGGTAGTTGTTGCCATGGAAATAGAATGGACAACTGGTTATGGTAGAGGCGGCATGGTGGAGGCAGGCGTTGCACGAGTGATAAGAGTGAACTGCTGAGCAAAGGAAACCGGAGAAGACAGAGTGCTTGGTTTGACAGTAGAAGTGGGAATTCCAAAGCAACTTAGGTGTGGCAATTCTACCATTGGTGAGAACCTCTATAACAGACACAGTAAGAGACGTGAGAATAATAAGTACACGACTGAAAGAATTAGGGTTTATGGTGGCTCTGAGAACGTGCACGAGAGTTAGGATGCCTAAAAAACTAGGGTAGCTAGACTTATATTTATATATGTACTTGGAATTATAGGGACTTTGGTAGTGTTGAGGCATTGTCTTGGCTATGATGTTGATGGATTTGGGTAACTCGGTGATATTCTTAGCAACAATGCATACATCGGATGACCCTAGCAGTCCTTTTTTGCTTAATATTGTTTGTTTGTACAATCCTAATGTTTTATGTTTGTTTAAAATGAAGTTGGATGTAAATAGTGTGAATAGTAGGCTGGGGACCTTGGGGTTCTCTTTTAGTAAGCATGATTAATCCCAAGGGCCTTACAGGTGGGATTTGAGTGGGCTACAGGCATCATCTCATTTTGGATGTGCTAATGGTTATAAAAACTGTGTTTTGTCGTTCTCTTAGTGTCCATGGTTTTCCTTGATAAGTTTGTTTCATTTATAACTCCCTAACATCTAAGATCGACCTCGTATATGCATGGCATTACAAAGTCTTTTTCCACCTCTTAATCAGCTAGCGGTACCAATCGGTGACTTTAATTAGGTTGAGTTTCATTTCAATAAAATGGGGACAGTGATATGATATGGGGTTTAGAGATTTTGTTAAATGGCAAATGTCCCTAGGTCTCTTAGATATTCCGTTCGTTAGCTCCCAATACACCTAGTTAACAAACAATCTGAAGGTGATTTGATTTTTTTAAGTGACTTTATCTAAGCAGATTAGAATCTAAGATGGACGGATAGAGTTATCGATTCTTATTGGCTTAACCTCCCTATTATGAGCTTAATCATGCACCTATTATACTATTTGTGAAGGGCTATTGTGATTTTCTGCAAGCATACGGTTTATTGTTGTAGCATTTATGGGTGTCCTCCTCATGGATGGATTATGAATTTACGCCACCAAAATTTTAATAGAAACTAACAATACCTATAAGCCAAGACAAACTTTATAACCATCAAATATGGCTTAAGTCACTAACGTTTTGAGTTAATATTCCAAATATGACCAACTTGAAACTAACAGCACATCACCAACACCAAACTAGGTCCATAATACTTTCATTCAATTCAACAGGATCTAAAATAAAAATTATAAAATAGAGACTAAATTCACAAATGGCAATGAAAAGTCTAGAAAAATAACAAAAGAGAAGACTTTACACTCTAAGTTCATTCAATGATATACACACCTAAAGCAAAACTACAAATCTAGTCATGAAGTTGAAATGGGCAAAAGCATGAATCAACGGGAAATCCAAAACGGCTAAATGCACAACCAAAACCTAGAGACCAAAGCAACAGCAGGCAACACAACCCATCACCAGGTTCTACAATAGCATCGCCTAACACACCAACAACTGAGTTAAGACAGGGGAGGGAACAAACTTAAGGACTTGAAAAGAAAATAGAGTCGTATGCTATTGCTATAAGGAATATATCCAAAACTGAAGTTGGAGTCAATTACCTTGAATTTCAACAACAAACTAAAAATCACACACGAATTTAGTGAATTGAATTCAATGTGATGAACAACTGGATCTAAAAAAACGGATGAAGAAAAGCAAAAATAAGACGTAATCTACTCCTTATTCAACTTGGTTCCCCCTTAATCGATCCTGGGGTACCTATTTATACCAGCAAATTCAAACCTTAGCACCCTTTAATTCTCAAATTAAAGCCCTTGTCAAGCCCTTATAATTGCCGAATGAGTGATTAAAGTACCATTATTGCCCAGTAGATATATGAGGAACACACACACACATACACACACACACAAAGACACACACACAGAGGGGGAGGAAGGTAACTTATTGGTAGTGATGAATGATTTGATGATGGTGATTAAAAAGGAGTATTGGAGAGAAAAAGATGAAATAGCAAGGGACAAAACAGAAATGGTTCATGAGTCCAAGAAGTAGACAAAAAGAATAGGAGGACTGATAAAAGAGGTACAGGGGTTGAGATTTCGCATGTGCAATGCATGAGCTGAGAAAAGGAAAGTAGACAGGACTGGTAAAGAAATGAGGAGAGGGAATTGGATCGAGCTAGAGAAAAGAACAGGCCCATGAGAAAAAGAGAGTAATTAAATGAGGGGAGGGAATCATGAGTAACATACATGGCACTTGAGGAAAATGAGTGAGAAGGGCCTGGGCATGCTAGTGTTTGGCTTGCGCATTTGGGCCGAATGCCTAGGCATATCTTCTCTCTTGCTTCTTCTTGTTCCAATCTAATCCAACAATTTTCTTTCATCCCTTTTGGGGAACAATTCATTCGTTCTTTTCAAATTTATACAATCCCTACAAAGAAACAAAAACACATTCAAATTCTAATTTAATAATTTATTTTGAGCAACATTTGATAATAAAAGGCATACAAATGACATAATTTTATGTTAAATAATACTCCCCACACCTAAAATTTGCTCGTCCTCGAGTAGAATGAAACTAAAAATCATAGAAAAAGGAAAGAAAATCCTAGTACTTCTTAGGAATCACAGTTACACTTGGCATGTGCAACAACCCTTTTAAACCCCTAGATTACCTTAGTGGATGAGTAAGGTCTCGTGAGGGTTTGTAGAAGATATACCCATAAAACCTAAGAAAAAGAAAAAGAAGACAAAACATTTTCTTAGGCTTTTCAGAAATCATATATACAACACTGAGAAAAAAATATAAACACTCCAGTCAATCGCATCATTGAAGTAATCTATGCATCATATCACATACAAACACAATGTACACATCAAGAAATTCTTAGTCCCCATAGACTACATCTATATACAATCTTTTAACCTACTGGGAAAATATGAACAACTCGACTGGTAAGACCTCACTCATGGATCATGTATAACACTCTCGCTCATATGTTTATCCTATCACTAGGTTCACTCGGTTCATCTCTTAATCATACAATTTACCATAAGCTTGCTAAGATTCTCAATTCTCCTTTGCTCAAATGCAAAATGTAACATGACAATCAAGAGGGCTTAATAGGATTATAATGGGGCTAAGGACAAAGGGATTAGAGAAGGAAAAATCGATTTAGAAAATGAGTAGCCAAAAGTCAAGTGATTAATAAGCGACCAAATACTTCCAACAACTACACCATAGACCTCTCAACCACTAATGGAAAAATAAGTACACCCTACATAAAATTGGACAATTAAAAATGAGTTGAAATAATCTAAACCAATTATATGCAACAACCATAATAGACGCTCCTGTTCACAAGATTTTTTTCCTCCTTTTTTATGCGCTTTTTCAATTTTTGTCTCTTTTTTTTTTCTTGGATTTTTTTCCCAAAATGATTCTTGGAATTTTTTTTTGAAATGACAAATGAATGGCATGGAAGAACATAAAACACTTAACTTTCAAATGGTCACAATAATATATTTCCTTGCCACACCAAAAGATGCAAAATCAACCACCAAATACATCATCTCCTAAATGCTATCCCATCAAATATTGAAGCGTTTCTCCCCTAGATTTGGCTAAGGTAATAGGTGTAACACCCCAAGTATACATGATCAATTGCCTGTTTTCATCTGCTTAAGATTACCAATAAGATACAATGACTCAATGAACGGGGCGTTACCGCCGTCCATGAAGGACAAGGCTTGCATTAAATATGAAGACTTATCTTAATCCAAAGGTTACCCCATAATAGGGTATACACCATCATAACACCCAAACTATTTAGTTATATACAAAAAGGTTCTAACATCCCAAGGATAACACTACCTTACATAACTTGGTTCAGAAATACAGTCGCAACATCAAAATACATAATTTAACTTAAATACACTTCAGCCTCCAAAATACATCACCATATACTAAGATAGCATCTTAGCTCTCCCACACCGTTAACCACATGAATGGTTTGTCTCATTTGGCATCTCCGGCCTCCCTGCCCGCCTCGGGGCGATTCACTGAACATTTTCCTAAAACAAAACATAAAAAAAATATTTCGAACTGTGAGCCAAAGCTCAGTACATTCATCCCTGTACTGTTAAAGGTTCATTGAAAAGTAATTTAGGGTCCACTTGCAATTCATTTTAAGTGAAAACAGGGAATGAGATGTATATAAAACTGTATTGCTGATTATTATCTGCTAGTGCACCCCTCTAGTAACTGTTACGATCTGTGAATAGGTGTACACCTGCCAAGCCGACCGAGAGACCTGGCCTGAAGCCGCGCGGGCAACTGAGGGCAATGCCCTATAACTGATAACTGACGGGGTCACCAATTATGTGATGAAACACTTATTAAAATGATTCATTGATGTGCTTATCAAAACATTATGATTTTGATAAATGCATGCTGAGTACTAAAGATACAGGCAATAAACGTACCTGAAAGTTTTAAATGTTAATGCACAGAGGAAAGAGATATACAAAAGTGAAGAAAATGGAAGCTTAGGCCTTGATTCTGTTCAAAAGTCCATTACAGGAACATGAGGTTAGAAACGATCATGTTTTCATAACTGATAATTTTAAATAAAACTGGCTTATGAAGAGCTTTTACACAACAGTTCATGAGTAACCAAACAGACGTTGATGTAAACCAAGAAATGTGATTTAAGGCATGGTAGCTAGTTTAGAACATAAGGTTTTAAAAGGAGGGCACGGAAAGAATAACCCACAACTTATTGTCCCGACCTCAAAATAGGACGTAAGACCCCAATATAAATAGCTTAGGAAAGCCTCCAAAACTTTCACCAAGGACTCAAAACATGATTCCCATGCTAGGTTTCCTAAAAAGGGGTTAGAACACCAACATGTCAGTTTTAAACCCATCCTGCACAGGTTCGGTAAAATGACCATAACTTTCTCCAAAGACCTCGGATTGATGCGATTCAAGAGTCATTTTGAAGCTAACACACTGACCTATCTCCCCACCAAAAATCAGAATTTTTGGATTGGCCGATCATTACCGGTTTCATTTCAAAGCCTGCCCTGTTTTTCTGAAATTTCAGCAGCACTGCTTTAGTGTTTTCCTTCATGTTTTTCACCAATCCTCAACTCAAACTCCTTTTTAAGAGTGTGTAAATACACTTTGGTACATCCCAACCTCATACAAAAACACCATACATAATTTCTCTTCATATTCATATCAAATAAAGCTCCCTTTTTAGTCACATATACTCACACACCACAAATTTAGCATTAGTTGGTCCAAATCATGCATTTTGAACAAAACCCTAGCTTTGGGTTAACTTGAACTCACTTCCATCTTTTCCCAAACACCATAAACACCATAACAAACTTCAATATATTAAAACATAAGCCAAAACAAGGATAAAACAAGCAATAAACCTCACTTGAACAAGTAACTTGCATGAACAAGATGAAACCCTAACCCTAACTTCATCTCTACCTTAATCCATCAACAAGAAGATTCTTAATACCTCAAAAACAGCATGATCCATCACTAAAACAACCATAATAAGAACCAAAAATCAACAAGATCAAGAATCAAAACACAAATCAACATAGGGGTGAAAAGAACACTTACTTTGTGCTTGAGAAAGTTGCTAGAAGTGATGCTTGAAGCCTATGAAAGTGAAAGGGATGTTTGGGGGTGGTGAGTGGGAATGTTTGGTGAGTTTTTGGTGGTTGAAAGAGGGCTGGAATAGTGCTGTTCTGCTGCTGGTGGCCGTGTAGAGAGAAGGAGGAGAGGGAAGAGAGAGAAAATGTCTTGAAAGCTTGGTTTAAAATGAAGCAAAAATGAAAATTTTACAATTTATATTAACATTTTACTTGGCTGAAATTAAAAGGAGAAAAATCAAAAATATCAAGCTTAATTAAAGCTTAATTAAGAGGGTTTAGCTAAACAAATACCGATCAAGTCTTGCTACGTCGCAAACGGCCCTAAACGGGCTCGGGTTTAGAGAAAGAACTGAAACCGAGTGCGTTTGATTTTTTTTTTCTTTTTTTTTTCAAAAGTTTGAGATTAAATGATTTTAGTGTCATGAAAAAGAATTAAATCGTTAAATTCGTAAATTATCAAGGCCTAAATCGATTTAAAACAGAACCCATGAATTGCAAGGTGAGGGCCTAGTTGGAAATGTCCAAATGGGAATAACAAAAAGAGATGATGTAAATGAATAACGAATTTAGGGTTGGACTATTACAGTCTTCCCCCCTTAAAAAGTTTCGTCCTCGAAACTAACGAATTTCACCCTATTATGCAGGATTACCTCGAATAAATATGGATATGCAGTTCTCATAGCCTCTTCGGTCTCCCAGGTGGCTTCTTGGGAGGTGTGGTTTGACCAGAGTACTTTGACCAATGATATCTGCTTGTTGCGCAGCTGCTTGATCCTGCGATCTAGTATTTGGACAGGGCGCTCCTCATATACTAGATCTTCCGTAATCTCGATAGGTTCAGCTACAATGGTATGGTCTGGATCTGGAATGTATTTCTTAAGCTGAGAGACATGGAACACATTATGTACGTGCCCAAGTTCTGTAGGCAGATCTAGCCGATAAGCTACAGGATTCAGCTTTTCGATGATTTCGTAAGGTCCAATGTACCTTGGACTCAATTTACCCCGCACTCCGAACCTTTTGATACCTTTGGTTGGTGAGACTTTCAGAAAAACTTTATCGCCGACTTGAAACTGCAGAGGCCTTCTTCTTTTGTCTGCATAACTTTTTTGTCGACTTTGGGCGATCCTGATATGTTCCCGAATTTTTCTTATTGTTTCAGTGGTCTCTTGAATCATGTCAGGACCTATAATCAATGCCTCGTCCAAATCACTCCAGCACAACGGGGTTCTACATTTTCTCCCGTATAAAGCCTCAAATGGGACCATTTTGATGGTGGATTGATAGCTGTTGTTATAAGAAAATTCCACCAAAGGCAAGTCATTTTTCCACTTTCCTTGAAACTCCAATACACAAGCTCTTAGCATGTCTTCCAAAATTTGATTCACCCTTTCAGTTTGTCCATCTGTTTATGGGTGGTAGGAACTACTAAAACTTAGTTTGGTCCCAAAGGCTTTTTGAAGCGCTTGCCAGAAACGTGCTTGGAATCTTTGATCCCTATCTGAAACTATGTCTAAAGAGATTCCATGTAGACGGACTATCTCCTTGACATACAGTTGGGCTAGTTTTTCAACTCCCCAAGTATCCTTGATGGGCAAGAAATGCGCTGACTTTGTGAGTCGATCAACTATGACCCAGATAGCGTTCTTTTTCGAGGCAGAAAGCGGTAAACCCATAACAAAGTCCATCGAGATCGAATCCCACTTCCAAGTGGGAATTTCTAAGGGTCGTAGTTCACCGACAGGACGTTGATGCTCTGCTTTAACTTTCTGACAAATTAGACACTTATCCACATATTCTGCAACATCCTTCTTCATATTATGCCACCAAAAATGTTGTCTCAGACCTCTGTACATCTTGGTGCCTCCTGGATGCACTGAATAACGAGTATTATGAGCCTCTTCCAGGATCCGCTTTCTTAATTCCCCATTTTTGGGCACACATAGGCGATTCTAGAACCTCAGAGTCCCATCCTCGCTTATTACAAATCCCGGAGACTTCCCTTTCTCTAAATTTTGTTTGATTCTTTGAAGTTCGGGATCACTTTCCTGGTTCAGTCGAATTTCTTCCCCTAAGGAAGGTTGTACAGTGAGTGCTGATAATCGAGCCTTTGTTTGCCCATGGGATACCAATTGAATCCCAAAATCCTCAAGTTCTCTTAAGAGATTCAATTGAGTAATCACCACAGTGTTCGAGCTATGTTGCGCCTTCCTACTTAAGGCATCCGCCACCACATTTGCTTTACCAAGGTGATATTGAATCTGCAAATCATAGTCTTTAAGCAACTCAAGCCAACGCCGTTGCCTCAAATTGAGCTCCTTTTGGGTGAAAATATACTTTAAACTTTGATGATCAGTATAGATCTTGCACGATACCCCATATAAGTAATGTCTCCAAATTTTCAATGCGAAGACCACGGCTGCTAATTCCAGGTCATGGGTAGGGTAGTTTTTCTCATATAGCTTGAGTTGTCTAGAGGCATAAGCTATTACTTTGTTCTCCTGCATCAGTACGCACCCCAAACCGTTCTTCGAAGCGTCACTATAAACAGTATACCCCTTTCCGTCCATTGGTAATGTTAGGATTGGGGCGATAGTTAGTCGCTGTCGTAGCTCTTGGAAAGCTTTCTCACACTTTTCAGTCCACTCAAACTTATTCACCTTCTTCAGTAGGTTGGTCAGTGGTGAAGCTATTTTCGAAAAGTCTTTGACAAATCTTCGATAATAGCCTGCTAAACCCAGAAAGCTTCTAATTTCAGTGACATTGGTAGGCCTTGGCCATTCTGTGATTCCTTTCACCTTTTGGGGGTCAACTTTAATTCCTTCTTTGGTAATCACATGCCCCAAAAACACCACCTCCTCTAACCAAAATTCACATTTCTTTAATTTGCCATAGAGTTGATGTTCCCTCAAAGTTTGCAATACTATCCGCAGTTGATCAGCATGTTCCTCTTTATCCTTAGAATAGATAAGGATATCATCTATGAACACCACTACAAACTTGTCTAAATAAGGTCTGAAAACCCTGTTCATAAGGTCCATGAAGGCTGCAGGAGCATTAGTGAGACCAAAAGGCATCACCGTGAACTCATAGTGACCATACCTGGTTCTAAACGCTGTCTTAGGAATGTTCTCAGGCTTAATCCTGAGTTGATGGTACCCTGACCTCAAATCAATCTTAGAGAATACTCCTGCTCCTTTTAGTTGATCAAATAAATCATCTATTCGTGGTAAAGGATATTTGTTTTTGATGGTAATCTTGTTCAACTCCCTGTAATCAATACAGAGTCTTAAGGTTCCATCCTTTTTCTTGACAAACAACACTGGAGCACCCCATGGTGACACATTTGGCCTAATAAAGCCCTTTTATAACAGTTCATCTAGTTGAATCTTTAATTCCTTAAGCTCAGTTGGGGCCATACGATATGGGGCTTTTGAAATAGGTTAGGCCCCAGGAATTAATTCGATTCCAAAATCAATTTCCCGTTGTGGGGGTAGTCCTGGTAACTCCTCCGAAAAAACATCTTCAAATTCACAAACTACAGGTATATTCTCCGCTTTCTCTTCTTTTGTTTGGGAGTCAATAGCATAACACCAATATCCAATACATTCCTGACATAACAGCTTACTTGCTTTAACAGCGGAAATCAAAAAACAAGATTTTGCCTCTCTCTGTCCATAAAAACACACTTTTCTCCCTTTCTCATCCTTCAAAATAACCTTAAGATCTTCACAGTCAATTTTGGCTCCATAAGTGTGCAACCAATTCATCCCCAAAATGATATCAAAATCAGACAAGTCAAATTGAATCAAGTCTATAGGGAAAGTAGCTTCATCAATGATGATGGGGACAAGTTCATAAGAGAGGGGGCACTCAATCACAGAGTTGTTGGGTAGCTTAATTCTATAATTGGTTTCCATCCTCTTGTTCTCCAGACTCAATTGCATAGCAGATTGGGCAGATATAAAAGAATGAGTGGCGCCCGAATCAAATAATACACAAAATGGTTTTGAATTTAAAAAGAGAGTTCCAGTGACTACCGTACCAGAGGTAGCAGCTTCCTTTTTGTTCATCACAAACGCCCTTCCTGCAACTGCAGGCCTTGCAGGTGGGGGTCCCTGACGGGGCGGAGCCAAAGGTTTTGCTGCGCCCTTGTCTACCGCTTTCAGTCGGCGGGGGCATGCAGTGATGAGGTGATCAGGACTTCCACACCACATGCATTTGTTGGTGCCAACTCGGCATTCAGGAGTGGTGTGATTTATTCTTCCACACTTTGCACAGGGTACAGGTACGGTCGAGCCCATAGGACGGCTCTTAGAGGGAAGAGGAGTAGGCTTCTTCTGGTTCTGGTTCACACTTTCACTCAGAGTCCCCCGTTCAAACCCCTTTCTCTTATGGTTGATTGGATTCAGAGCTCTCAACTCCGTCTTCACTCGTTCCACTTCAGCTGCTCGCTCATATAGTTCTTGATAAGTCGAAATTGGTTGCCCCGCTAAGTGATTCCGGATGTAGAAGGCCAAACCTTCCTCGAACCTTCTCATCTTTAACCTTTCAGAGGATACAAATTCAGGGACAAACCTAGCTAGTTCTGTGAACTTACTAGCATATTGCATCACTGACATGCTGCCGCTCATTTTCAACTCCATGAATTCCTTTTCCTTTTGCCTTTGCACCACAGCTGGGTAAAATTTCGCCCTCAACTCTACTAAAAATTTACTCCAGGTGAATTCAGGCCCTAGGAGCTTATCCTTCACAGTACTCCACCAAATGTCCGCTTCACCTGACAAATAATACGTCCCAATGTTCATTTTCTTTTCCTCTGGTACTCCAACGACTGTGAAAACTTTCTCCATTCCCCTTATCCATTCTTCTAGCACTACTGGATCATAAGATCCATTATAAACTTTAGGATTGCGACGTGCTACCCTATCTGCCAATTTATCCTCTTTAGAAGGGGCTTCAACAGGTACCTGGGGAATTCGCTTCATCAATTCGGCAACTAAGGTTGGCCAATAACTTGGGTTTCCTAAGTTGCTAGCTAATACAGAGGGCAATGGTGGCGTGTCACCATGTTGTGGTTCTTGACAAGAGGCTTGATCACCCGATTCCTGGCCTTGTTCCATATTGTCCTCTACTTAAACCTCCATGTTGTTGTGTACTGACTGGGACATTCTTATCATACATTAAATAAATCAATTCAAACATTGGAACCTCCAGACGAATAAGATAAGCATGCCCAATAATTACATAAGAGGTGGCTTGAAGATTATATCATAACTTAAAACATCATCATTTCATTTCAAAACTGCTTACTTACATACATCGTTGATTTATATACATGAGCTACATGAGCAACAAAAGCATATTACACCTAACTAAGTTCCCTATCACTAAAGACTAAATAGCCCCTAGGCACTAAGTCCGTCACATATCCAAAAAGAGGTACGGACCCTATCATCACCACTGGCGAGGATTGAATTAACTATATACAATATCAGATGCCCCACAAAATGTAGTTATCCAATCCAGCCAAAACTATATCTACATACCGGGCTCAAAATAAAACCGCTAGACCAGCCCATAGAACCACCTAACGATCTCTAGATGGATCGTAATCTGGGTCAGACTCATCATCAGGTTCTTCACCTGAATCAAAGCTACTTGTAGATGCCTCTGATTCGGCACTATCGACCTCCTGTTGAACTTGTGGCTCATGCGCCTCCCCTAAGTCCATCATCAACTCATCTGCCTCTTGCTCCCCTTGCTGCTCTATCCCCATCTCATCACCGTCTTGATCCTCCTTGGGATCATCCTCCTCTGGATCGTCCTCCTCTGGATCGTCCTCATCACCCTGGTGGTCCTCATCCCCAGAGCTAATCGCCACAACTTCTGGGGTGCTGGGGATGTCTATTACCATGTAAGCCTCCCCAGGACTATCAGGCATCAATGGGGTGGCTGGTGCGGGCGAAATGGGTGGCCCCTGTGCTGGTGCTGGGACTGGCGGGGGAGGGTAGCCCCTGTGTTGGTACCGGGGCTACAGGTGGAGGATGGACCTGATATAGGGGGAAAACATGCTGAAGAGTTTCCATAGTTAGTCCCCTCAATTCAAATTCCTCTCTCAATAATAGTTCCGTAGTGAGCGTCATCCACGCCCCCTGGGCCTGAAACCTAAGCCCGTCCACGCCTGGGTTCCCTGTCATCATAAAATTCTGGTAACGTTGCCTAAACTCTACCCACGGGCCAACCGGGGGTAAGGACCCAAGCAGTTGCTGTGCACGAACGCTAGTACTGTAGAACTCAGAATAAGGGTCCTGTGCATGGGCTTCCATACTCATGTGTAGCAACGCAATGTGAGCTATCATAGATCCCCCCGGCAGCATATTAACACCATAAGGGTCCATCTAACATAGAAAACACATATATGAGAGGCATACATATCCATAAACAAGAAATATACAAATGGAAGCAACTGGCAGTCTAATATCGTTATTACACTCTTAATATCATTCTAGCAATATACTATGGATAGCCCCCTCACTACTACCATTCTCACCCTATAGTTCCTAACTCTACATTCCTCTAGAAAATCTCAACTTGGCTATGATACCAAATCTGTAACACCCCAAGTATACATGATCAATTGCCTGTTTTCATCTGCTTAAGATTACCAATAAGATACAATGACTCAATGAACGGGGCGTTACCGCCGTCCATGAAGGACAAGGCTTGCATTAAACTTGAAGACTTATCTTAATCCAAAGGTTACCCCATAATAGGGTATACACCATCATAACACCCAAACCATTTAGTTATATACAAAAAGGTTCTAACATCCCAAGGATAACACTACCTTACATAACTTGGTTCAGAAATACAGTCGCAACATCAAAATACATAATTTAACTTAAATACACTTCAGCCTCCAAAATACATCACCATATGCTAAGATAGCATCTTAGCTCTCCCACACCGTTAACCACATGAATGGTTTGTCTCATTTGGCATCTCCGGCCTCCCTGCCCGCCTCGGGGCGATTCACTGAACATTTTCCTAAAACAAAACATAAAAAAATATTTCGAACTGTGAGCCAAAGCTCAGTACATGCATCCCTGTACTGTTAAAGGTTCATTGAAAAGTAATTTAGGGCCCACTTGCAATTCATTTTAAGTGAAAACAGGGAATGAGATGTATATAAAACTGTATTGCTGATTATTATCTGCTAGTGCACCCCTCTAGTAACTGTTACGATCTGTGAATAGGTGTACACCTGCCAAGCCGACCGAGGGACCTGGCCTGAAGCCGCGCGGGCAACTGAGGGCAATGCCCTATAACTGATAACTGACGGGGTCACCAATTATGTGATGAAACACTGATTAAAATGATTCATTGATGTGCTTATCAAAACATTATGATTTTGATAAATGCATGCTGAGTACTAAAGATACAGGCAATAAACGTACCTGGAAGTTTTAAATGTTAATGCACAGAGGAAAGAGATATACAAAAGTGAAGAAAATGGAAGCTTAGGCCTTGATTCTGCTCAAAAGTCCATTACAGGAACATGAGGTTAGAAACGATCATGTTTTCATAACTGATAATTTTAAATAAAACTGGCTTATGAAGAGCTTTTACACAACAGTTCATGAGTAACCAAACAGACGTTGATGTAAACCAAGAAATGTGATTTAAGGCATGGTAGCTAGTTTAGAACATAAGGTTTTAAAAGGAGGGCACGGAAAGAATAACCCACAACTTATTGTCCCGACCTCAAAATAGGACGTAAGACCCCAATATAAATAGCTTAGGAAAGCCTCCAAAACTTTCACCAAGGACTCAAAACATGATTCCCATGCTAGGTTTCCTAAAAAGGGGTTAGAACACCAACATGTCAGTTTTAAACCCATCCTGCACAGGTTCGGTAAAATGACCATAACTTTCTCCAAAGACCTCGGATTGATGCGATTCAAGAGTCATTTTGAAGCTAACACACTGACCTATCTCCCCACCAAAAATCAGAAGTTTTGGATTGGCCGATCATTACCGGTTTCATTTCAAAGCCTGCCCTGTTTTTCTGAAATTTCAGCAGCACTGCTTTAGTGTTTTCCTTCATGTTTTTCACCAATCCTCAACTCAAACTCCTTTTTAAGAGTGTGTAAATACACTTTGGTACATCCCAACCTCATACAAAAACACCATACATAATTTCTTTTCATATTCATATCAAATAAAGCTCCTTTTTAGTCACATATACTCACACACCACACATTTAGCATTAGTTGGTCCAAATCATGCATTTTGAACAAAACCCTAGCTTTGGGTTAACTTGAACTCACTTCCATCTTTTCCCAAACACCATAAACACCACAACAAACTTCAATATATTAAAACATAAGCCAAAACAAGGATAAAACAAGCAATAAACCTCACTTGAACAAGTAACTTGCATGAACAAGATGAAACCCTAACCCTAACTTCATCTCTACCTTAATCCATCAACAAGAAGATTCTTAATACCTCAAAAACAGCATGATCCATCACTAAAACAACCATAATAAGAACCAAAAATCAATAAGATCAAGAATCAAAACACAAATCAACATAGGGGTGAAAAGAACACTTACTTTGTGCTTGAGAAAGTTGCTAGAAGTGATGCTTGAAGCCTATGAAAGTGAAAGGGATGTTTGGGGGTGGTGAGTGGGAATGTTTGGTGAGTTTTTGGTGGTTGAAAGAGGGCTGGAATAGTGCTGTTCTGCTGCTGGTGGCCGTGTAGAGAGAAGGAGGAGAGGGAAGAGAGAGAAAATGTCTTGAAAGCTTGGTTTAAAATGAAGCAAAAATGAAAATTTTACAATTTATATTAACATTTTACTTGGCTGAAATTAAAAGGAGAAAAATCAAAAATATCAAGCTTAATTAAAGCTTAATTAAGAGGGTTTAGCTAAACAAATACCGATCAAGTCTTGCTACGTCGCAAACGGCCCTAAACGGGCTCGGGTTTAGAGAAAGAACTGAAACCGAGTGCGTTTGATTTTTTTTTTCTTTTTTTTTTCAAAAGTTTGAGATTAAATGATTTTAGTGTCGTGAAAAAGAATTAAATCGTTAAATTCGTAAATTATCAAGGCCTAAATCGATTTAAAACAGAACCCATGAATTGCAAGGTGAGGGCCTAGTTGGAAATGTCCAAATGGGAATAACAAAAAGAGATGATGTAAATGAATAACGAATTTAGGGTTGGACTTTTACAATAGGAGATGTGTTTTGATCAATGCTAAAAAGAAAGTTCATTAACAAAAAAAAAAATAATAATCAAAAAGCTCAAAAAGGGCCAACAAAGGGTCAAACGTTTAAATTAGGGTGGCAATTTGGCTTGTGCAGCTCCCAAAAAAGAATGTCTCTATCATATTGCCATAATGCAGATACAAAATATGATTTTGAAAAGAATCATAGCTAGAGACATGATCATGGAAGAGACACATGTGAAAGAAAAATAAGAGATTAAAATGAAGACTCAGTCTTTAAGGCTCAAAATCTCAAAGGTTCATCTACCAAAATTAAGAAAGCTTGCTCTAGAAATGTTAGGAGTTAGGGCTGGGTATAAAATATCACAGTTTGGACTAAGTTTTATAATTCACACCATACTTACATAGAGCCTAATGACCAAGATACAAGAGAACATGGTCGATCAGAATAGCACATATTCTCCCAAAACAAACCAAAATTTTTTTTGGATTTTTTTAAAATTTTTCATTTTTTTCCCATTTGTTGCAATTTTTGAAGCATAAATTCCCCTCCCCCCTCCCCATAACCATATCACACCATGTCCTACATTGGAAGTGTAAAAACAACATAAAAACAACTCAAAAGAAAAACAAATATATATACAAAAAGAAAAATAAGACTCAAAAAGAAAAATGATAAGACTCTAAAACTCAAAAAGAAAAGCATATATACAAAAGAAAATAAAAACAAAAGAAAATAAAAAGCATCAAATATATACCAAAATAAATAAAAGAAGAAAAGTGAAAGGAAGGGAAATAAAATTCATCCAAATAATGTCCATCCGAACTAATTTAGTAGCACATCAGTCTTCACAAATTGGCTCGTGAAGTATTAAACATTCCACATCTTCTATGCTTGGCAGCTTCAAAAAGTGCTTTAATCTCCAGTCATTTACCTTAAATTTGGCACCACTTTTAGGATTCTGTATTTCGGTTGGACCATAGAGAAAAATATGAGAAACAACATAAGGGTCTACCCAATGAGACCTTAATTTCTCTAGAAAAAGATGGAGCTCAAAGTCACATAAAAGCTCTTTCATGTCTGGAAGCGAACTCCTCCCTAAGAATGTCTATCATGAAACAACTGATCCCTCTTCTTGTAAGATATAGCACTCTCATATGCCTCAACTTTAATGTCTTCTAGCTCACTCAGTTGTAATCTTCTCTCCTTACTGGTCTTAGTCAAAATTATAATCAAGCATCTTGATAGCCCACCAAGCTCTATACTTAATATGAATATGGAGATGATAAGGCTTACTACAGACAACCCTATAGGGTGACATACCCAAAGGAGTCATAAAAGTTGCCTTATAAACCCACAAAGCATCTGCAAGCTTGTCGACTCAATCCTTTCAATTCCTATTCATAGTCTACTCAAGAATCTACTTAATTTCCCTATTAGACACTTTTACTTGACCACTAGTCAAGGAATGATATGGTGTAGCAAGTAGATGGATTCTAGAATACCTTCTCAACAAAGCATCAAAACACCTATTAGTAAAGTTGATACCTATAGATGTCTAAAAATGATATCTTATTTTAATAAGTCCAATGATGAAATTAATATTCCAATTTGAATTCTCGAGGCCTAGCAAAGTGATAGTCTGACAAAAAGGAAAGAAATTGAGTCCACAGGCGAAACTGGCCCAATAGGCGAGTCTCAGAGAAAACCCAGTTAAATTTCCCGCTTACTATGAAAACCCAACTGGGCTCCTTTTTCTGCTGAACTGAGACCCACTCTTATTAGGCCAGTTAAACAGACTCCCATTAGAATTAGCGTCTCGCATGTGATTGGATTAATTCTAATTTTTTAGTTAGAGTTCTAATCTATCAAGTTAGTCTATTTAGACTAAGCCTAATGAAAACGGGATTAGATCTCTTTTTCCTAGGTAGATTCATGTAGCCTCCTTAACTGCTATAAAAAGGGGGCGGACCCTTTTATTATGTAGGATGAAAAATCATTAGTGTGATACATTGCCCCAAAATCATTGAGAGCTGCAAACAAAATGTGAGAAAAGAAAGATAAGAGCCTTAGGATTGCTTTCCTCGAAGTAAGAATCAGCATTTCGAAAGGAAAATTAGGCATCGATTCAAGAAAGCATCACTCTGCTGGGTTCCTAGAAGATTCAAGTAGGGTTATCCTAAGGGTGCATTTTATAACCTCTTTCCCTTTCTTTTCTTTATTTTTATTTACTTCTTTTCATTCAGGTAGTTGATTGTAATATGGCAAAGATGTAACATTTGCTTAGTTTCATCCTCGCCCAATATAATAATTTGAACGGTTTGCCTTTTAGTTACTTTTGGATGAACATTCTGTTTTGATTTTATATAAATGATTCAAATTTGTTGCGTTAATATATGTTAGTATAATTAAGTCTTAATTTCCCGTGTTGATCAATAGAGGCTGTCAATGATAATGGGCAGTGATGAGATGCACCCTATCACATCACCGTACCATCGCCCAGAATCTAGATCCTCGGTTCAAGACTAAGGAGTCAGGATGATCCCCGCACTAGGGATTGTTTGGGAGTCTTTCTAAAAATGCTTTTGAAGTAATATCAATTTGTCTCTTCAATTGTCCCTATCAGTATGATTTGCTTCAAAGAGTGATATGGTTTGTCAGCTTTTTCTAAAACTCATTGGCGACTCTACAATTTAAAGTTTAATACTTTTACTTTGTCATTCTATCTACTTCCATTGCTGAAATTGGGGGACAGATTTGGATTTTGGTAGTAAAACCTGCAAAACTGGCCGAGAAACCTGCTTGTATTCCTATATTAGACCTGTACCCAGATTCTAGGCTAGAATAAAGCTGCTAATAGGGCTCAAACTAGGAAACAAAACTTGGCTCTGCCCAAGAAACCCGGCCAGGTTCTTTGGTCAGGGTCAAGGTCTAGTTTTTTGAGATGCCGCTGCCTAGTTTTACCTGCCATGTTTACAAAAAAAAGGTAAAAAAATTAAATCTGCTTCTAAAATAAATAAAGTACTTAGCAAACAAATCTGGCCATTCGTGTGGGATCGCATCCCTGGGAGGTGGATCCTCACAGTACCCTGACCACTAATGATAACTCGGAGCATGCCAAATTTAGTAAAAATATTCTCCCTGAGGATTTGACAAGCACTTTAGCATCATTAGCCCTAATAGGGATGACCTCTACCCACTTGAAAATATAGTCCACAACCAACAAAATATATTCATTCCCCAAAGAAGATGGAAAGGTCCCATGAAATCTATACCAGATTGTAACAACCCGAAATTTCTAATTCCTTTTTATTTATGTAAGGCCTGCCTTCTTTGTTATAAGTTAACCTGACTGTCTTACCTTTTATGTTATAAAATTCGTATTTTTATTAACTTTACGAGTTAAATTATTATCGATGCGCATATGTGAACGATAATTTTATTAAAAAGAATTACTATTATTATTATTGATTTTGAGATTAATTCATGCTAATTTGTGCCGATAGTTTAATTTAGACGTATTTGGGAACGAATAATCGACGAAGGATCGTATCAATGATTCGGGTTAAGATATGAGGTACGAAATTAGACATTAGACTGGCGGTGTTAGTTGAATGGGCAAACAACAAAAATAAAAAAATAAATAAGGGATCGAAGCCTCTTTCTCTTTTACGAGGGAAACACGACAGAGAGGGAGCGAGAGACCGAGAGCCACGGAAGGGGGGTTTTCTCAAACCCTAGCGTCGTGAGACCACCGGAGAGAGAGAGAGAAGAGGTGCCGGCGCCGACGACCGGCCGGCGCGCGCCGGCGCACCACGCGCGGCCTCCCTGCCTACCAACCCCATACCGGCGACCACCACAGAGAGGGAGAGAGATGTTGAGTGGTCGAGAGGAAGCAGAGGGACTCGGTGACGGCGAGGTCTCTCGGCGGTGGGCATGGCGGCGACGGCGACTCGGCTGGGCGTCCGTTCATCGCCGGCAGAGACAGAGAGATCGAGCAAGGCTGAGGGAGCAAATTGAGGGAGGGGATCGGGATTGAGAGAGGGCGTCGGTGACGGTAGAGGTCAACGGCAAGGGTCTCCAACAGGTGTGATTATGACGACCACCACAGCAGGCCGACACCACCACAAAGAGCGGCAAAACCGGGTCTGGGCATGCTTATTTGGGTCTGTGTCGGGCTAGGGTTTCAATCGCATCAACTGGGCGTACGTTTGAGACTAATTGGATCAAGGATTGAGGTTTTCCGGCCCTCAAATTCGAGCCAAAGCCCTTAGAACGGGTCCTCTAGCATGGAATCGAGGTGGGTGTTTCTCACCTCCTATGTATTAGTAGTTTCAAAACTATTTTAACCCTTAAGTTGCGTTGCATGTTAGTTTAGGATTAGTCAGATCGATTGGGGTTATATATGTTCTGTTTCATCTCAATTTAGTTTAAATCGATGTATGTTAAGTTTAGTTAGTTCATGCCTGAAAGTGACTTCGAAATAACCTAACGATACCTTGAATCGATATGTGTTAGTTTAGTTAACTAATGCTTGAAAATTGCTTCGAATTGAAATGTGAATGCTTAGAATTGATACATGTACACTTAGTTAATTCATGTTCGTTTAATAGCTTCGAAATAAAATATGAATGTTCAGAATTGATACACGTACACTTAGTTAATTCATGTTCGTTCAATAGCTTTGAAACGAAATATGAATGTTTAAAATCGATACATGTACACTTAGTTTATTCATTTTCGTTTAATAGCTTCAAAACGAAATATGAATGCTTAGAATCGACACATGCACACTTAGTTAATTCATGCTCGATTAATAGCTCCGAAATGAAATGAGTATGCTAAATTAATAGCTTCAAAATGAAAGAAGAATGCTTAGAATCGATACTTGTATGATTAGTTAGTTTATACCTAAACCGTGACTTTAAAATAATAAATGAACACCTCAAATCGATGTCTGCCTATGTAGTCAAATCACGCTCGTAGACTTGGAAATAATTTATGAATGTTGAAACAAGCATGTTTACCCCTTGATTGTAATACATGAATGTAATCGAGTTTCATGCCTTGTAAGTTTAATTCAGCTTGCTAAGTGTTCATTCAAGTTAATATGATATGGATATATATATGTATATATATGGATAGAACTGTTGGCTGTAGCGTACCGCTGAATCATATTGGCTTGCTTGATAAACTATGCATCGGTAAGTTTACATATCGCTTTTCAGTATGACCTAGGGATTAGAATGCTCGATTATGAAATTGAGACCGAGATGGTAGTTGGATGATTTGAGGTAGAACTATGAGTGGTTCGAGGTTTCCTGTAGTCGGTTGCTATGTGAGGAGGGAGTCTTAGTTGTGATTATCCGCAATCGTGTGGATTGCGAGGCCAAGTGTGGCTCATGTTGCTAAGTTGAATTATGAAGTGTTTGAATGTATACATGTGCACCCCTACCCTTTCTATGTCATTAAATTTGATTATTTGCATAAGGGTGAGTTTTGAGAAAGAAGGATTTCATATTTGAAATGATAGTAGTCATACCTATTAGTCCATGATGGCCTATTTTAACTAAATGAATACAGTTTTGGGAGTGAACTCGCTTGAACGGGGGAATCCCTGAAGAGTTTTACAAAGGCTTGAGTTGTATGATAAAGGATTTCGCTGTGAGAAACAGCAAACTTATTAGCCGCTATGGCCATACACTTTAAATTGGCAAAGATAATGTGCTTTGGACAATATGATATGAATGATGTTAGCTTGGGGAATAAGTTCTGGTACTAGAAAACCCTAGAAGACCCTGACGAGGGTAATGAACCAATATGTTAAATGTAGCCATCCCGGGAGTAAGAGCTTATGCGTGAGCGTTAGGTCTCACTATAGGGTTGAGAATAAATCTCACCTAATCAGCACCCTATAATGATCTTATGCCAGTAGTATTTTCCTAACAAGTAAAGAAAAGCAATTGGTATTATGCCATTTCAAGCATTTCAGAAAGAAAGCTTTTATGGGCCATTAAGAGGCTAGATGGATGAAATGTGAAAAGCTTATAAGGGTCAGTATGCGACCGATACAAAAGAGATTTCTTGTAAAGAATATGAGCCTCAAGAGGCTAAATGACGTGTTTTCAGTAAAAAGAAAGAAAGCTTCCTATGCATGACTTGTGCATATTATATAAATGAAATCTAAGTAAAGTATGCTGATGAAAATGAATCATTATGTGCATATTCCAAGTATAACTTATGAATGAGATGCTGAGTAAGATACAATTATGAAAAAGAAAGCCTTATGAGCATATTTCATGCATACCATATGAATGGGATTTGAATGAGACTTGAAATGTGTGTGTGCCTTATGCATATCATATGAATGAAATGCTAAAAAAAGTATGATTATGAAAAGAGATAAACTTATGTGCACATCGTATGAATGAGGTTTCACGTATAGTTTGAATGGAATGCTAAGTAGTTATGTTTATGAACAAGAAAGATCCCTATGCTTAAGTTATGAAAGAAAGTTTCTATGCTTAGCCCTCCATGCTTGCTTATGTGTTTAAGTGCTTGTTAATTAAGGAATTCAGAGGCCTAAAAATGAGTCTGAATGGCTAAAATGAAGTTTATGAATAGTGATCCTTCCCTGAGGTTTTATGAACGCCTACTATGATAGTAAAGTATGAATACATGATATGTGACTATTATGAGTATTATTGCCTACAATGGTTTTGGTTTTAAGGGGTCGGAGAATACTCACTCAGCGTGTGGTTGCTTATCCCACTACTCTTTCCCCTTTTTCCCCAGGTTTTCTTTATGACATGAAGAAGTTGAGTCAGCTACGCCGAAATAGAAGTTATCCTTGCTTAAAGGGAGTCAGGTGTGCCCATAGTGAAGTAGTCTCGCTGCTTGATGATGTTATGGAATGTATTCTTCGTTTGTAAACGTATGTAAACCAAGTATTCACGTTCATGTAATGCATATGGTATAAAGGTCATTTTGTATGGCCGTATGAGCCAACCATCTAATTAGTTAGATGTCTTCTTGGTCAAAGTTAGTTATGTTTTAGGATGTAAATCCCAATACTCCGGTTGTGTGAACCGTTGAGTTGTATCTATCATTTCTTCTTTATTAATGAACTATATTATTTGAGTACTCCGAGCGAGTTGCTCATTGAGTTGTGAACTCCTGCGCATAGCCGTTGAGCTTATTTTAAAATGTTGTACGTTTTCGTAAATTGCAGGGATTTATTGTAAGGCTTTTAGCCTGAAAACGGTTAGTTTTTAGGGGAAACTCTATCCATTTTGCCCAAGAAATTAGGTAGAAATTAATAAAATGTAATGCTCCTGGCCGTAGGGGCTGGGGGTATTACATTGATGGTATCAGAGTAAGGTCCGGCGACCATAGGCCGCGACCTGAGTCTTACATCTCATATAGTTGCTTAGGAATGCGTTCACGATGACGTGATACATGTTTTCCTTGTGTGCAAATGTGAGTTTTATGTGAATGTTAACGCGTTTACCTAGTTAGGTGCGGCTTGAGTGAGCTGATTGGCTGGATGAAAGAACCATTTGCTAAGGTGTAGACCGAGTGGCTCGTATTCTTGTGGGAAAGTTAAGTGTTAGCTCAATCAAAGTTGTTTCGCTTATATGCCTTAGTGATTTTAATCGAAAGTTTAAAGAACATATGATTTGAATTCGAATGATTGGAAAAACCTTAACTCTAAGCTCATCTTTGCCCCTAAAGTACGATTTACTCCTCGGGCCCCATAATGGAGTGAGCAGACGTGCTCGAAGGTTGATAGAGAGAGAGCTAGAAGCACTTAACCATCCTTTTATTAAAAACAAAGAGATTCGAAATAGATAAGCTATTTTTCATCCTTTGAAACTCAAGATTTTGAGATACTAATGCCATTTTGATTGTCGAGCAAAGTTTATCTTGTACTGAAGGATTAGCTTTCCGTCAGTGATGATGAGGGACTTTGGATTCACAAATACGCTCCCTTATGTGTATCAAATGTTGCTTGTAAATGTGTATGTGCTAAGATGTGTACGACAATAGAATCCTTCGTAATGAGCAAGGAACGGAATGATGGGAAATTAGTTGCTATGATTGATAATCCTACTAAATGGTACTTTGCTATTTTGAATTTTGAATTGCCTGAGTGAAATTAGGGGATATTTTTACATGCATGCTTGAAAAACTAAATGCTAGTGGTAGGATCTCGTTAAACATTGCGTAAGAGTACCTACTGTTCCCCTTTCTTGCCATTATTGCCTAAGCCGTGGATTACTTGCATTCTATTATACGGATTGTTATTCGTGAATGGGGTGACGATGTTCTGGCTCGAACGAACCCTAATACACCCAGAAAGCGAAAGGGAGGAAGAACCTAGCAGACTTTAGAATTGTACATAGTAAATGATCCCTACTAAGGTAAGCGACCTATAGTAAGACTCCTATAATCACTTATGGGATAGGTGTACCTCGTAAGACCTCAACTAGTACCTATAAGACCATTAATGTCGACCATACTCAAAACAAATATAGCCATAGCATTGCATACAGTCTAAAGCCTATAGAAGCTTATATAGTTATTTAAGTTCGTTATTTGTGACCAGTTATGTGTTTTATGAATGAGTTATTGCACGTCTAGGAGTTGCTTGACTTGAGTCTAGTTTGGTATGTGACTTGATTATCCAGATGATTTAAGTTTTGTAATTCGTGACATGGCATAACCTCTAACTCATAGCTTGTATTTTGTGAATTCTATGATTCCACGTAATAGCTGAATAACTACATACACACATATTTGAAGCATGGTAAGGCGACCCGAGAAACCTACATTCACGTATCTTTGCCCTTAAATGTTTGATCAGAGTAGCACAACGGAAGCATGTAGGCCCATAAGCCACAGACCTAGGATTCGTTTAGGAGTATAACCATTCATTTGTATGAATCTATGACTGAAGAGAAAATCAGTTCCAAGTAGGGACCTTAGGGAAAGTCTCCCCACCATCAAAACCATCGACTTACGTTATGCCTTAGCATTTCCATCTCAAAGTTATTCTTATCGACATGATATGCTAGTTTATATTGCTCATGATTCTTAATCTTCAATGCTCTGTTGTTAACCCGTATGTGATGTCAATGTGAATTCAAGTGTTACTTCGAGTTCCTTCGTTGTCCCTATAATGTAATTTGATGCCTCTGCTATCTTAGTGTGACGTGGTAACTTTCTAGTAAATGATTTAACTTTATACTAACTTAATATCTTCACGCTTTTGAATAAACCTAACTAAGTTAACTCCTTCGTATGACTTTTTGCATGTCCTGTCTAAGTTGCCATGAATGAAATGCTTAAAAGATAGCCGGAATCGATATAAAAAAAACAAACATAGAAATGTAGGCCACATATGCTTTCATATTGTAAATTGCTTGCATATGTACCTTAGGCGGTTTCATGTTACATCCAACTTCTAGGCTTAAGAACGCTGAATTGCTGATACTATGCAATACTATGTGATGCTACTGTACTTAAATGATGCTATGTGATGCTATGTGACGCTGTTATTGTTCTAATGTGCTATAGGAATCTCTGAGTTAACCATAGTGATCCCAAAGGTGACTTGAATTCATGTTTTAGAATGAGACTACTAGTGTATGACCTTAAGATGTCATTATCCCGATTGTCAAGCCTTTAGATGTCCACTTATAGATGCATATGCATAGAGTTATTGCTTGCCATGCGAACTGAGTCTAGAATATCGAAAATCTATGTTCATTTTTAAAACAAACTCAATATGGTTTCCATACCAACTCATTTGCCCCCTCTTCAATGCGATTTGCCCTCGACGCCCAAATAGAGTGAGTAGACGCTTGAAGAGGATTGGCGAGGAGGAGACTGGATACTATAACCCATTTTCTTTCGATTAAAAAGAAGTAGTGATTGCAAAATGAAACATATCGTGTATATCATGGTTTGTGTGCGTACATTCTAGGAATGATCGAACTTAGATTTAGAATTTCGAGGACGAAATTCTTTTAAGAGAGAGAGTGTAAGACCCGCCTTCTTTGCTATAAGTTAACCTGGCAGTCTTACCTTCTACGTTATAAAATTCGTATTCTTATTAACTTTATGAGTTAAATTATTATCGATGTACTTATGTGAATGATAATTTTACTAAGAAGAATTACTATTGTTATTATTGATTTTGAGATTAATTCGTGCTAATTTGTGCCGATAATTTAATTTAGTTGTTTCTCGAGTACGATTAGGTTGTCAACCTTAGAATTAGTCTCGAGCTTTATTAAATCGAACCTTAACGTATTTGGGAACGAATAATTAACAAAGGGTCGTATCAATGATCTGGGTTAGGATATGAGGTACAAGATTAGACATGAGACTGGTGGTGTTAGTTGAATGGGCAAGCAACAAAAATGAAAAAATAAATAAGGAGTCGAAACCCCTTTCTCTTTCACATGGGAAACACGACAGAGAGGAGGCGAGAGACCGCGAGCCAGGGAAGGGGGTTTTTCTCAAACCCTAGCCCCGTGAGGCCACCGGAGAGAGAGAGAGAAGAGGTGCCGGTGCCGGCGGCCGGTTGTCGCACCACGCGCTGCCTCCTTGCCTAGCAACCCCATACCGGCGACCACCACAGAGAGGGAGAGAGATGTTAAGTGGCCGAGAGGAAGAAGAGGGAGTTGATGATGGCGAGGGCTCTCAGCGG
This sequence comes from Carnegiea gigantea, assembly GCA_029747015.1. NCBI lineage: Eukaryota > Viridiplantae > Streptophyta > Magnoliopsida > Caryophyllales > Cactaceae > Carnegiea > Carnegiea gigantea. The sequence continues at coordinate 942,416 of JAKOGI010000059.1, read as the reverse complement.
TGGGCATGGCGGTGACGGCGGCATGGCTGAGCGTCCGTTCATCACCGGCAGAGACAGAGAGGGATCGAGCAGGGCTGAGGGAGCAAATTAAGAGAGGGGATCGGGACAGAGAGAGGGCGTCGGCGACGGTGGAGGTCAACGACGAGGGTCTCCGGTAGGCGAGATTCTGGCGACCACCATAGCAGGCCGATACCACAACAAAAAGCAGCAGAACCAAGCCTAGGCATACTGATTTGGGTTTGTGTCGGGCTAGGGTTTCAATCGCATCAATTGGGCGGGCATTTGGGACTAATTGGATCGAGGATTGAGGTTTTTCGGCCCTTAAAGTCGAGCCAAAGCCCTTAGAACAGGTCCTCTAGCATGGAATCAAGGTGGGTGTTTCTCACCTCCTAAGTATCAGTAGTTTCGAAACTGTTTTAACCCTTAAGTTGCATTGCATGTGAGTTTAGGATTAGTCAGATCGATTGGGGTTGTGCATGTTCTTTTTAGCTGAATTTAGTTTAAATTGATGTATGTTAAGTTTAGTTAGTTCATGCCTGAAAATGACTTCGAAATAACCGAACGAAGTCTTGAATTGATATATGTTAGTTTAGTTAACCAATGCTTGAAAATAGCTTCCAATTGAAATGTGAATGTTTAGAATCGATACATGTACACTTAGTTAATTCATGTTCATTTAATAGCTTCGAAACGGAATATGAATGTTTAGAATCGATACATGTACACTTAGTTAATTCATGTTCGTTTAATAGCTTCGAAATGAAATCTGAATGTTTAGAATCAATACATGAACACTTGGTTAATTCATGTTCGTTTAACGGCTTCGAAACTAAATATGAATGCTTAGAATCGACACATGTATACTTAGTTAATTCATGCTTGATTAATAGCTTCGAAATGAAATCAGTATGCTAGATTAATAGCTTCGAAATGAAAGGAGAATGCACATAATCGATACTTGTATGATTAGTTAGTTTATACCTAAACCGTGACTTCGAAATAATAAATGAACACCTCGAATTGATGCCTGCCTATATAGTCAAATCACGCTCGTAGCCTTGGAAATAATTTATGAATGTTGAAACGAGCACGTTTACCCCTTGATTGCAATACATGAATGTAATCCAGTTTCATGCCTTGTAAGTTTAATTCATCTTGCTAAGTGTTCGTTCAAGTTAATGTAATATGGATATATATATATATATATATGTATATATATGGTTAGAACTGTTGGCTGTAGCATACTGCTGAATCATATTGGCTTGCTTGGTAAGCTATGCATCGGTAAGTTTACATACCGCTTTTCAATATGACCTAGGCATTAGAATGCCAAATTGTGAAATTGAGACCGAGATGGTAGTTGGATGGTTTGAGGTAGAACTATAAGTGGTTCGAGGTTTCCTGTGGTCGGTTGCTATGTGAGGAGGGAGTTTGGATAGTGATTATCTGCAATCGTGTGGATTACGAGGTCATGTATGGCTCATGTTGCTAAGTTGAATTGTGAAGTGTTTGAATGTGTACATGTGCACCCCTACCCTTTCTATGTCATTAAGTTTGATTATTTGCATAAGGGTGAGTTTTGAAAAAGAAGGATTTCATATTTGAAATGATAGTAGTCATAACTATTAGTGCATGATGGCCTATTTTAACTAAATGAATACAGTTTTGGGAGTGAACTCGCTTGAATGGGGGAATCCCTAAAGAGTTGTACAAAGGCTTGAGTTGTATGATAAAGGATTTCGCTGTGAGAAGCAGCAAACTTATTAGCCGCTATGGCCATACACTTTAAATTGGCTAAGATAATGTGCTTTGGACAATATGATATGAATGATGTTAGCCTACGGAATAAGTCCTGGTACTAGAAAACCCTAGAAGACCCTGACGAGGGTAATGGACCAATATGTTAAATGTAGCCATCCCGGCAGTAAGAGCTTATGCGTGGGCGTTAGGTCTCACTATGGGGTTGAGAATAGATCTCACCCAATCAACACCCTGTAATGATCTTACGCCAGCAATATTTTCCTAATAAGCAAAGAAAAGCAGTCGGCATTACGCCATTTCAAGTATTTCAAAAAGAAAGTTTTTATGGGCCATTAAGGGGCCAGATGAATGAAATGTGAAAAGCTTATAAGGGTCAGTATGCGACTGATACTAAAGAGATTTCTTGTAAAGAATATGAGCCTCAATAGGCTAAATAAAGTATTTTCAGTAAAAAGAAAGAAAGCTTCCAGTGCATGACTTGTGCATATCATATGAATGAGATCTAAGTAAAATATGCTGATGAAAATAAAGCGTTATGTGCATATTCCAAGTATAACTTATCAATGAGATGCTAAGTAAGATATGATTATGAAAAAGAAAGCCTTATGAGCATATTTTATGCATACCATATGAATGAGATTTGAATGAGACTTGAAATGTGTGTGTGCCTTATGCATATCATATGAATGAAATGCCAAGAAAAGTATGATTATGAAAAGAGATAACCTTATGTGTACATCGTATAAATGAGGTTTTATGCATAGTTTAAATGGAATGCTAAGTAGTTATGTTTATACAAAAGAAAGATCCCTATGCTTAAGCTATGAAAGAAAGTTTCAATGCTTAGCCTTCCATGCTTGCTTATGTGTTTAAGTGCTTGTTAGTTAAGGAATTCAGAGGCCTAAAAATGAGTCTGAATGGCTAAAATGAAGTTTATGAATAGTGATCCTTCCTTAAGGATTTATGAATTCCTAATATGATAGTAATGTATGAATATGTGATATGTGACTATTATGAGTATTATTGCCTGCAATGGTTTTGGTTTTAAGGGATTGAGGAATACTCACTGAGCGTGTGGTTGCTCATCCCGCTACTCTTTCCCCTTTTTCCCCAGGTTTTCTTTATGACAGGAAGAAGTTGAGTCAGCTATGCCGAAATGGAAGTTATCCTTGCTTAAAAAGAGTCAAGTGTGCCCATAGTGAAGTAGTCTCGCTACTTGATGATGTTATAGAATGTATTCTTAGTTTGTAAACGTATGTAGACCAAGTATTCTAGTTTATATAATACATATGGTATAAAGGTTGTTCTGCAACCATCTAACTAGTTAGATGTCTTCTTGGTCAAAGTTAGTTATGTTTTGGGATGTAAACCCCAATACTCCGGTTGTGTGAACCGTTGAGTTGTATCTTTCATTTCTTCTTTGTTAATGAACTATATTGTTTGAGTACTCCGAGCGAGTTGCTCGTTGAGTTATGAACTCCGGCGTATAGCCGTTGAGCTTATTTTAAAATGTTGTACGCTTCCGTTGATTGCAGTGGTTTATTGTAAGGCTTTTAGCTTGGAAACGTTCAGTTTTTAGGGGAAATTCTGTCCTTTTCGCTCCAAAAATTAGGTGGGAAGTAAGAAAATGTAACGCTCTTGGCCGTAAGAGATGGGGGTATTACAATTTGCTACCATTAACCTATGTGGCAGTAGAAATGCCTAAGGGGTGTTACCGCCGTATTCTCTATTAAGGAATACAAGGCTAAGTATTGCATAAATCCTCTATTGAGTAACCTAATACCAAATTCAACAATCTCACAACTTGTTCATAGCACACCAAATTTGTCCACATTTCAATGACATTTATCCTAAAACACAACCAATCTAAGCCTTATTCAATGCAACTAGGATTCTTAGGCATTGCATCCTTACTCTAACTGAAGTCCCTTGCCTATGCTCATAAACTTCACCTGAAAACAAAATATTTTAAAAGAATGGGATAAACTCAGTAACAACCACCTCCAACCGTCAAAACACACACAAATTTATTTCAAATCATTTTAGGGGTGGTGAAGACACAGGTAGTTCTGTTATAGCATGAAAGGCACCCTACTAGTCTCAGCACCAGTCATACACCCATCTTAGTCATACCCATTTAGGTTTAAGGATTAAAGGGGCGAGCGACCTTAATAGGTCTCATGGCCTGCACTTGGTTTTAATGCAGTTGCTTAACCATATCACAACCTACTGCCAGTTTAGACAATTACTGCTAACCTGGCCCACGTCGATCCACAAGGTGGCACGTGACTACTAACCATGCATACACTTTACCTGCGGAAGGCTAATGGCTTCAGATGAGCAGGAGTAAAATCCCTAGTCTCGCCTAACTATCTCCTTAGTTCTTACCCTTACAAATCGGCTCGTTATTTAATTATAACATAAACCATCCCAGCCCGTCATGGTCTAACAGCATGTCACAAGTACTTTCACAACAAAACATCAAGAATGCAAATTCCAACCTTCACAACAACATCAATAAAACCTAGGAGTTCCATCACCCATTTATCCAGGAAAATCCCCCAAACATCAATTCAAACACATTTTCACGGGTCACTCACAAATATATTCAAAGGATATTGGGGAAGTTAGGGCACGATTGTTACCTGTTAGAATACGTCGCCTAAGCTTGAGCTTGGAATGCTAGTTTGCACCTATACAATATCCCAAAATAATTTATGTTACTATTAATTACTTAACCAGACTTCTCGCACGTGAAAATATACCTTAATAAATTCTACAGGCCTCCTTTTATACCCAACTATCAATTTAGGCCCTCAATTATATTTTTAGGGTACTTTTAGATTATTTTCCAACAAGTTTGTCTCTATTGTGCACTTCTAGATTACAACCAGATTACAAGCCTAACTTCCAGTGTCCATAACTTTCACTCCTAACTTAGATTTTTAAGATCTAGCCGATTCTGGAAAGGCTAATTTTTGAAACTACAACTTTTCTTTTATAACCATTAGTAGATTCTGGGTTTCACTGACTCGAAATTAACCAAAATTGTAAACTATCCTAGTGACTGTCAGGCTTGTGCAGTCGCCATACAATGGCCATAACTCAGTAGTTTTAGCTCTGATTTACAAAATTTAAAATTCTTCAATCAGAGGAAACATAGATCTACAATCCCCAATTGTTTTATAGTTTTTGGAGAGTCTAGTAACTACCAGAAAATCCATGAAGTCAAAGTACATTCTGGGTGTCATTTTCGGAGATCTTTTTATCCATATTTTACCACAATCAAAAAATTACATGTAGTTTTGCTTTCGCGGATAGGGTTAATCTGATTAGGGTATCATTTTGCGTTCGGCGGCGTAGGCGATGAATATTAAGGTTTTATAATTCATAATTAAGTCTAACTATTGAAAATCTACTGATTTTAGATAATTTAAAATGTTAAGTTTAGTGATGGCAAGATACATAAGAGATGTCTTGCTACAAGACATATATCATTAATATAATTGCACATATTCTCATCATAAATCATCAGCCAAATTAAGCTTTTTTAAATAGAAATATTTAATCACATACCATCTTTTAGTACATCAAGCTAACTTTTATTTACATCTGATCACAGTGCAAGATTTCATACTAAAAATTCTTAAAATTCATGTCAAACAAATAAGAATAGTATCAGTTTTCTTTTTTTTTCTCATAAACATATTTTCAGCAGAGCCTCTTTGAAATGTTTCCCAAGAATTTGGTTAAAAAAAATTTTCTTGATGGGTTTTTGGTTTCAAAACTCATGCAAAAGGAATTACCTTACTCATGGATGCTTATTTACTAGAAACCTAATATAATATTTGTTAGGAAAATATGAAAATAAGTTAAGCAACAATATGAAACTACTTCACTGAATGTAAATAGCGAACATCCACAACAATGATTCATTTGGGAAAACACAGACTTAAGATTTAGAAATGTCTAGATTGAAATCCTTAAAATGCCCTCCTCAAAGAAAGAACACCATTAGTACACTAGAGAAGTGTTGAACATGTGAATTTTTGCCATGATTTACATTGAAATGAGTAATATGCATATCTGTGTTTGTTGAGACTATAATTTCTCCCCCATTTCCTTTTTATCTTCTTGAGTGCATACTTCATAAGCAGAAAATTAAATAACCAAATATGGTGCTTGTTATTACTAAAAAAAAGCCAAATTAACCATCAGACAATCTCTTTCTGATGCTAAAAACTTGGGAAAATAGATCGGATCCAATGTATGTAGAGGATCTAAAAATTAGGCTATATTCTAATTACTCTTTTTAAAATTTTTATCTTTAATTTATTATGACTGGTACATCCTAGCTGCTCATTTTTCATTGAGTTAATTCTCTTTCATATTAATTGTTCAAAATCTTTTTATTTTAACGAAATACATATAATTACCAATAACTCTCAAAAAAGTAGTTAAAAGCTAGTTACAATCCATTAAAGTACTGAGTCATTTAAATAAAGAAAATGGTAGCTAGGTCACAAACAAATCATGTATCTGAGGTGCCTAACAAATCACATAGAGAAGGGGAGAGAGTCAATTGTAACGTGCACCTCCCCCCCCCCCCCCAAAAAAAAAAAAGAATGTCAAATAAGGTTGTCCTATTGGGAATATTAGCTTTTAGACTTTAGCATTTTGTTTATGTTTTTTTCCTCTTTTAAAATGGAGCCTAGTACTTTATTGCATAATGACTTCTATGCAGGCTTGCAATGGACCGAGGGTCCATTGGGCATAAAAACCCATTTAAAATCTTAACTGGACTAGGCATTAAAAGGGTAGCCCATTAACAAGGCATAACGGGTCGAGACCAAGCAGGGAATGTAGGCCATTTCATTGATATCCTTTACGGCCACTGGTCTAGAACTCACTGACTCTCGCTCATGCTCTCTCTCTCCGCCCTTCTCTCTCTCTCTCTACCACAACCTAAACCTTAAACTTTCTCCTCACAGGCATCTTGCATTCTCGCTCTCACTGGTCTCCTACTATCACAGCAACTGGTCACATTGCTGCCCTCGACCTATCTCACTAGTCGTGCTGTCCTTGACTCCAGTCTAGGTAATGTTCATATTTGCTAAGTTTGAGCTTAATTTGGATTGTGTGTTGTCTATTTTTAGTTTGATTTATAGGGTAGGAGGTAGATCTGAAGATGGAAAATGGGTACACAATGCTCAATTTATGTGGATTGAGTCGCTTTGTGTCTTCCCTATTTCTCAAAATCTCCTAAACCCTCCAATTTCATTGAGATCTAAATCTCCCCTGTTTCTCAAAGGAAAAACCCTATAAAATAAAACAAAGGAAAGCATCTAGTGCAGCCGAGCTGAGCCCATGATTGTTAAAATTCATTATGTGTAAGAATTATAAGGAACTACAATAAGATTGGAATGCCTAGATGAACCAAATGTCATTTTCTCTGTCCTCATGATCATCATCAACTTCCTCTTCAATTTTGTCAAAGAAACTCTATATTTTTTTTGTTGATACAGATGATAATTTCGTCAAAACACCCAAGAAGAATGAATATATCTTTATGGATAGGTATGAAAAGGTCATGGATTTGGGCAATTACGTGATTATTTTGATGATGTATATAATGCTGAGATAGATTCCTTTCATCCTTTGTCTTCTAACAATTATTTTTTTCTACTGCCTTTTTTCTTTTTTCTGCTGCTTTATCTTGAGCCCTATCACTATCAAACTCTATATGGTTTGAAATTCTCTAGGTATTTCCCATTTTACAATGTAGACATTATACTAAATTGCTTGAGAAGGTGCCATAAGATGTTGTGATTTTCCAATATAGTGGTTAAATTCAAATTCATAGAATTATTGTGTTATGATTTTTCTTGATCCTTGTCACTATCAAACTCTATATGGTGTATTTCAAGCCTAATATGCTTCTCATCATTTGCATTTTAGATATGAAAAGTGAAGCAGTAACCTTTTCAGTGCAACCCACAGATGGATATAGTGAGTATGTCATTCAACAATATAGAAGGAAAAAGAGGTCTAAAGTGTGGAGAGAGCTTGACAAAGGCAAGAATGCACAAAGTGAGAAAATAGCAACTTATAAGCATTGTAAAGTAGTCATGACTACTAATCCTAATACGGCACGTCTCACTTAAGGTCAAGGATATGCCATTGAAGTTCCAGGTAGGATTTGTTTGACAACTGATAATTGGAAGTCAAATCATACTTATTAGCACTATCACAACCCATTTTGTCGATAGTGCTTGGAAGTTGCATAAAAGGATCGTTAGGTTTAAGGCATTAACATCTCCTTATGATGGTGAAAGTATTACAATTGAAGTGTTTATGTTTCTTACTCAGTTGAACATTGAACATAAGATACTTACTATCACTATAGATAATGCTAAGTATGATGATATGATGGTGTCTAGTCTGAAAAAGCGTCTTATTCTAAGGAAGGAGTTTATTAGTAGTGGCGTTTTCTTCCATGTTCGATGTTGTACACATATCTTAAATTATATTGTGCCAGATGGTTTGCAATTGATTAGATACATTTTGGAAAAGATTCAAAATTTGGTGCAACTGATAACCAAATCTAATTAAACAAGTAAAGATTTCCATAAAATTACTGAACAATTTTTCATTTGGATGTGACAAGAAAACTGAATTTGAACATATAAGTCCGTTGGAATTCCACTTATAAGATGGTGGATAACTATAATGCAACGACCCCTTCTCAGGTCGAGACAGTAACCATAAACGGCTTTAAGAATTATTATCTAGCCCCACATATCATCACAAGCCTTTGCAACGTGCTTCATCCTCTCTCACATACTGCCTTGAAAACTTCCCAGGAGGTCAACGTCATTAGATTTCTTTATAGCAAGCACGCTTAACTATGGAATTCTTAAGAGTAGGCTTCCTGAAAAAGAAGGTACACCTTTGGTGATATAAGTAGTCATTTTAAATCTTTTTAGACCATACTCAAGGTGTTACAATCACCCCGACTTGAAGTGCACAATAACCCCGGTGTGCCTCACTAGCCGACCGACTTACTTATCCTCCTGACCAACGGTCTATCCCAGTATCTTTGTCCTACTTCACGAGTCAACTCTGATACTATCTGTAATGTCTAGGCCTCCTCCTGGGCTGGGATAATTATCATAAATGGTTTCAAGGATCGTTGATATGCTCCACAAATTATCACAAGTCTTTTTGGTGTGTTTCGTCCTCCCTCACACGCTGCCCAGGAAGCTTCCCAGGAGGTCACCCATAATAAGATTTCTCCACAACAAGCGTGTTTAGCTGTGAAATTCTTATGGGGTGGGCTACCCAAAAAAAAGTGCACATTTAGTGATATAAATAGTCACTTAAAATTCTTTTAAGTCACACCTAGGGTGTTACAATAACATTATGTATCTTAAGAATGTATTTGTTTATTTGCTATCCACTAATTCACCATTGAAAACCTATGTGCCTGTAGAGGAAGAGTGGAAAAAAGTCACTGTTATACATAAATTTTTAAAGTTATTTTATAAAGTGACTTGTATGTTTAGTGTTGCCAAGATCCTAACTCTGAATTTTTATTTTAAGGATGCATGGATGGTCCATTGTCATTTGCTTAAGGCTACTCAAGGTCCTTTTGAATTTTTACCGGACATGGGAAATAGGATGCTTAGGAAGTTTGACAAGGATTGGTTTGAGAATAACCTATATTTGTTGTGTGTTGTCATTCTTGATCCTAGATGCTAAATTCGTTTAGTATTGTTTCAGTAAACTGTTTGTCCCCTGATGAAGCCATAGAACAAGTGCATAATGTATTGGGTACTTTACGTTTCCTGCATGATGAGTATAAGTTACATTCTACTTCAACTTCACTAATTGTCAACTCTTCTCCTATTGTAAGTGGTTCTGGAGATGATTATTTTGATGATATAACAGTTTTAGTTGTAGAACGTCTAGACCACAAGCAGGGAGATCACAACTTGACTTAGACTTGGAGGAGTCGGCCCCTGAGTTGAATATGGAGTTAGATATTTTGGAGTTTTGGCATGGAATTCCATAAGATACTCGGAACTTTCTATAATGGCACGAGACTTGTTGACTATTCCAGTTAATACTGTAACCTAAGAGTTTGCATTTAGTCTTGGTGGCAAAACCATTTCCCTGACTCGTAGTACATTGAAACCAAAGACCATACAAGTAATGGTGTATTTGCAAGACTGGAGACGTGCGGAGTATGATGCTAGTTTATGATCGATATTAATTCTAATTCATACAACGAAGGAGCGTATAAGGATGAGGAGGACAATACAAGTCTGTTTTATAGGTAAGTAAGTCTTTTTTTTATTATTATAATATATTATACTTAATAGATTGTATTTGTGAGTAACACTTATATGATGCTAATATTTCTATATGAAATTCAAGTGCAGGACTTTCTACTCCATGGCTTCGTGATCAAATTTGGACTTTATTACTTGATGGAATTGGTTTCAGAAATTATCATCTTTAATTTGGAATGGCTAGATGGTGTACTTTGAATTTGAACTTATTGTAATTTGGATTCGATTGGTTGTGTATCTTCTAACTTTGGATTTGGACTAATTTAGTTTGGTTGGAAAACTATAAAGACATTAGTTAAAAAATTAACTCACCAAAAACACTCCTTAAGTGGCAATGGGCGGGCCGAGATCATTTGGTCCATAATCCAATCCGTCTTATTAACAAAGGTACTGGGCTCGGCCAGGCCCGTTTGGTTAGTGGATTGGCCCAACCTGTTGTCCACCCCTACTTCTATATATTCTATTATAATGTTGTGGTTATACATGCTAGTCCTTGGAATTTTTTTCGCTTGTAAACCTCCAAAGTATTTTATATATTAGTCCCTATAATTAATTTTATAATGATGATTTCAACAAGACTTCAATGAAACTTCGTGATATTAACCCCATCAAAGGTCCACCATAGAAAATTATCTTCCTTAGTTGGATATAATTATTCTGCTTATGTTTATTGATGGATGTTTTCATTGAAAAACAAAAAAGAGACACAAGATTTGTTGTTGCTAATATATGGGCTGTCTTCAATCCATTGAATGTCAGGTCTTCATTGTGTGGTTATTGAATTTTGTATATTGAAAATTATTCTTTTAGTAATCACTCAACTAATATATATAGTCAAATGGATTGTCTCTTATCCATTGAATGATGATGAAGACAAACATTAGGTCTTCATTTTGGGCTAATTGAATTTTCTATATTGAAAATTAGGTTTAGTAACTACTTAACTAATATATGTAATCATAGTTAACTAGATTATTTATGTAAAAAGAATTTTAAGTAGGATAGGCGAATATGCATCATCTCCATTGTGATTGAGATTTAGATCAGGCGTCCAGCTTAATTAATATTAAATTAGCAATAATTTCTCAGTGTGACATTTCTTAATTTTATAAGGATCCCTTTATCTAATATGTGCTGCGAGCTGAAAAAAGAAGACAAGAAAATGAAATACCATGCATAGTTAGAACCCGAATCACAAGTAATGAAAAAAATAGTTCAATTATTAAAGTCTTTATAATTTGTTATCAAAGCTTGAATTTAAATCCCTCCTATATCGATCTTTATAGTTACCCAAGAAAATTAAGCAATTAATTTCGTAAAATTGCAAAATGAAATGGTGCCTAGCTCTATTGACAAGTGAACTCTATATAAATAGTTCCAGATATTAATTTGTAGCATATTGCACTAATAAAAGAGTCTAACGTTTAAATTAAGCCTTGGGCAGTGGACAGCCAGCTGAGCCTACGACGCCGATAGCAGTAGCTAGCATATACACATACGCTCGAGAACATAGCAACTTAACCGCAACTTTTAACCCATCTCTAGTTAGTTCTAGTTTGTTATTGCTAGAGTTTGTTAGTGTGGAAAGTTTGGTATAGTTATAGCAAACCTTAAATTGTAAGTCTTAGATTGTGTATATGCTTCAATTTGTGAAGTTCATAAATGTAATTTTATATGTGTAGCACCCCAAAAATTAATTTTTTTGTCTAACCTATTAAAAATTGAAAAAGTTAACAAGCACCCATATTCGCAATTACTATCATATCATATTCATCTCCTCCCTTTCATTTTTATCATTTAGTTAAGCATGATTATTTTCATTTTTGATACTCTTGTGCAAGCCAAATAGCGAATAATGATTATTTTTATTTCATGTAATTATGTGCAAACCTACCGTGATTTTTTTCATTTCAAGTAATCGAACCCATCATTATTCTTTTTATTTTCGGTAATCATGTACATGCCAATCATGATTATCTTTATTTTAGGTAATCATGTACAAGCCCATCATGATTATTTTTATTTCGGATGAGCAAGCCCATCATGCTCTTTTTTCATGTTGGGTAATCACATACGAGCCTATCATGATTATTTTCATTTTAGGCAAGCAAACTCATCATGTTTCTTTTCATTTTGATAATCACATACAAGCCTACCACGATTATTTCCATTTTGGTTAATCATGTAAAAGCCCATCAAGGTTATTTTCATTTTGGGTAGTCAAGTCCATCATGATTCTTTTGATTTTGTCTAATAACATACAAGCCCGTCATGATTGTTGTCATCTCAAGTAATCAAGCCCATCATGGCTATTTCACTTTGGATAATCATGTACAAGCCCATTATAATTATTTTCATTTCAAGTAATCAAGCCCATCCCAATTGTTGGTGCATGTCGTTAATATCAAAATCAAATACAAGCGCATCACCAAAATCAACACGATTCTATCTCTAACCTAACATTATTTTTTACCCAACTGAGTGTTTCTTCCTAAGAAGTACTTGATAAAAGGTTTTTCTCCTATAAATACCTCTACCTCTTCACGTTATTCCCCATGACAAAAATTGATATCTTCAACTGTTAAGATAAGGATAGATTTTTACCTAGAGATTTTATCTTTATCCATGTAAATAATTTAGATTGCCTGCTCGGTTAGCTTGCCTATAAATGTGGACATTGTTCTATCAATGATGGCATGGGAAACCATGGAGTTTGATTAAATTCATCAACCCAAAAATTCTTCTTTCACAAAACTTAGTTTCTCTACATCAACCTTCTCCTTTGAGCTTCCCACTCTCAAGGAGTTGGTGTCCCAAATAGGTGATTGATCTCCATTAACAACCTTAGTTCTGGTAAGCCCTAATTCAAGCATATCATTTTCCATGATTATCTCCTTCATTTGGGCTAATTATGTTGTAGGTGGCGATTAACTGCTATTCTTGATCTTTTCATCTCTCTACTCATATAATAAACCTGTGATTAATTGTGGTACCTAGCAGAACTATGGCTGCTCTTCTGCTTTCCCATGGCATGTTCTTTAACCCAAAAACAAAGCTTGTCCTTTTCGTCTTTTTTCAATTTTATATTATGGGTTTAGTAGCCTTCCAACCAACCCTTGAAGATGTTAATATTTTAAATGTCTTTGACTAAGAGAGTTTAACCTTATTTTTTGACTGAATAATGGACTAAGAGGCTTTTAACAGTTAACTTGCCATGGTTTTCATTTCTTATGGGCCCAATTGTTCTCTTAGCTCAAATGTTTTCAAGGTGTTAGGTTTATTCTCTCGTATATCTTGCAAAGCTCTTTGTAAAAGAAAAATATCTATATTCATATCTTGGGTAAAAAACTAATGCAAGTATATTATCATTTCTACATCAGTCAGTGTTGGAGGCACAAAAGCATTTTTTCTTATTGTCTAACAACGTTACACTATTTATGATTCTACATATAGAGGAACCCCACTACAAACAATGACAAGTGCAAAGATGACTCCTTCCTCCATGTTGAAAATCATCTTCTTCTTAGCGGCTGTGGCTCCATGTCTCTTTCTGTCTCCCCCCCCCAAAAAAAAAAACACAAGCATAAATGTGTCCTTATGAATTTCGGGGATTCAAATAGCAACAAGGGAATGGTTCTTGCTCAAACTGGAGCCCTTTGGTCAGATCCATATGGTATAAACTTCAATAAGAGGAGGTGATCGATGATCTGATGGCCGCCTATACATCAATTACCTTTCTGAGTATTCGTTCAGTTACTTCGCCCCTCTCAAATATATACTCTGTCTCTCTAGTACCTAATTTAACGTATGTACTATTTTGGATGTCAAAATCTAAAAATCAGTTACTTGAGCCCTTATCTTGAGTCTGTGGTATGGGATTTCACCCACGGAATCAACTTTGCTAGAACTTCAATGACTGCTTCTAGTGATATACTGACCCAAGTTAGAATATTCATTCACATGTTGAATCAAGCCCATATGTTAAAAGAATAGGGTCTGGATATATTTAAGTAAGTTTTAAAAGATTCAATAAAAGGAAATTTCCTTACAGACCATAAAATTGTTGGTTGATTTAAAACAAAATTCAAGGTTATAAATCATGTTTGGTACTATTGAAAGAGTAGTGATTAAATGAGAGATTGAGTTGGAAGATCATGAGATAATGGATGAGGAAAAAACAGTTATACTTCTGTTAGGATGTTTGATAACTTAGGAAGGGATCAAAATGGTTGTACGTATGTAACAATTTAGTTTTTCACTTGTTTAATACTTGTGCATTGCACATGCATTGCACAAGCATTGCACTTGCATTACACAGTTTCTATTTATCTTAATAATAATTCTCCTATTGATTAATATGTTACTAATAATTTTAAAGATTTAGAGAAAGCATTTAAAAGATTATGTGTGCAAATATAATTTTGTATAACACATCAAGAATCAAGAGTGACAATGAAAAACAAAATAAAAAATAAAAATATTGGAGAGGTCATTTTGGCCAATGTCCACCAAATATACTATATCTTTGATGCCCTCTATATCCTTTGTCCATGAATTTTTGTTGAACAACTATTTTTTGCAAAGTTGTAAGCACACTTTCAAACTCCTTTCATAAACCTTTAATAGTGAGTAGTTTTTGTCCTTATACTTTAGAGGTAAGGCTACTGGTATATCTGATTCGTAAGATAAAATTCTTATATCTTATCTTGAGACAAGTGTAATTCTCATGAGGTCATCGATATAAAGCAGATAATGAGTTTCCTCCCTTGTATACTTAACCATCTCCTTAGGCGGTCCATCTCCTTAAGCGGTGGGCACATCCTCCAATCAGAAGTTTGATACTCCTTATTGGCAAAGACCCAGCAGTAGTAGTTGAGACGATAGGCTAGACTATTATGCTCTAACCCTAACACCCTTGATGCCTGCATAGTGTCAAATAGGTTACACACATAGATCCCGAAATCACGTTGGAGCCATAAGATATCATTGTATGCCCCATGCATGACCTTCCTTTTCTTAGGATCTTTGAAGGCCTCCCTCAAGTAAGGTCCAATGGATGCTTGAAGCTTGAGGTTATCCACAATGCAATCATCAGTTCTTGTAGAAATCTGCATTAGGCATGTCATACCTTGAAAAGAGCGATACTAGTTGTGCTCCAAATCAATTACAAGTTCATCCATATTCTCCAACACCAGAGCCAATTTTTTCAAGTCCTCCAGCATCTCAATGAGCTTGAGTAGGGTACGGCTCAATAGGGCTGGCTGATGGGTTCGAGGTACTCAAGGGTAGTAGCTTGATCAAGGAAATCAGAAGGAGAGAGAGCTAGGGTTTATAAGGGGTGAATAGGGTGGTTAATTTTGGTGTTTTTAGGGGGCAAAACATGATCAAAGATTTTGTTGGAATTATCAGGTTTAATGTTGTATAAATCTCGAGGTTTCGGTAGGAAAAGAATGTGGGAAGAAATTTTTGCCATTTTCAAATAGAGCTTGAGAAAAAGAAATTACGATCAAGAATTTGATCACTTAATTAAGACAAAGAACTTTCTTTGAAGAATTTGATGTAGGATGCTAAGGGAGTTATTGCATTGCTTTTATAGCCTCATAAGCCCACTACCACTATAGTTTACCTGCAAATAGAGCATTAATATTAGAATATGTGGTCTTTCCTAATGCAATGAGGTGTTTACATTTATTTTGTGTTTATTTTTCTTATGTTGTCTCTCATTGTGCTTGGATTGTAAGAAAGAGAATTAGGGTAGTAATATGTTGGCTTTCCCATTTTGATTTGTGTTTACATTTATTTTTTTTATTTATTGATTTTTCCTTTCCTAAATAAGTTAGGTTTTTATGTTTAATTTTGTATTTATTTTTCGTATATTTTCTCCCATTCTATTGTGCCGGGATTCGAGCTAGCTTTTCTCATAATAGGACAAGTGTACGAGCATCTTATTGCCAAACAGTGGGGTTATTTACCCTTTTTTTAGTGGGTAAGGTTTACGATAATATAAGTTACCTAGAAGCTTAGTAGTCCAACTTGAGTAAGCACTGAAGCAAAAGGCTTTTGTAAAGGAAAGTTTTTTTTGGGGGGCAAAGGGTGATCTGTTTGAAGTGAACGACTTATTTGTTAGGAATTTTGCATCCTATTTATGACGCTACCAATCTATTAGGTATAAGTAAGTTGGTTATACTTGAATGGATGAACCTTAATTGACATAGAATTAAGTCCACTTAGCCTATGTGTTATGTTTCTTATAGATGAATAAACGTCTACTTCAAATTTCGGTGATGCCTAACCATCATTAATTTCTTATCAGAAATGTAATGAGATGTAATTAAAAAGAAAAAGAAATGCAATGAGGGCATGCAAATTTATCAGTGTTCATGAATGTAAGAAATTAACTTAAGTAGAATCTAATATGTACCTTTCACTCTTTTTTTTTGTTGTTTTAATAAATGGTAAACAAGCCCATTTCTCAGATATATAAAATGGATTCAAACTCCTACCAACATCTACATTGTATTCATGACAAGTCAGTACATCTATTTAGTTAACATATATAAATATGAAATTTTTTTAAAAATTTATTCATTTCTACTGTAATCCATTTTTTCCCTTTCTTTTTATGTATGGAACTAATTACTTTTCGTTTCAAGGCGGTGTGGATGAAAAAGTAGATGCAAACATTTTTAAGAAAGATGATGTGGTTTTGATTTGCTACTCAACATTGCTAAAATGGGGAAAACCTTTCTCTTAATCATTTTTTGTTTTGGGGGGCGGGAACAGGGAAGGTCAATACTGTAATTTCTTCAGGGGTATACTAATGTCAATAATAAATTACTAGGAAAAATGAATTTCTAAGAAAGGGTATATTACACTTAATTAATTCATACAATCTGATCGATGATCTGATGGCCGCTTATATATCAATTACCTTTGTAAGTATTCGTTCAATTTCTTCTCCCTACTCAGATATATACTCTGTCTCTCTGGTACCTAATTTAATGTATGTACTATTTTGTAGGTCAAAATCTGAAAATTAGTTACTTCGGCCCTTGTCTTGAGCCCATGGTATCGGATTTCACCCACATAATCAACTTTGCCAGAACTTCAGCAACTGCTTCTGGTCATATGCTGATCCAAGTTAGAATATTCATTCACATGCTAAATCAAGCCCAGATGCTAAAAGAATAAGGTTTGGATCTATTCAGGTAAGTTTTAAAAGATTCAGCAAAAGGAAATTCCCTTATAGACCATGAAATTTTGGTTGGTTTGAAACAAAATTCAAGGTTATCAGTCGTGTTTAGTACTATTGAAAGAGTAGTGATTGAATGAGAGATTGCGTTGGAAGATTATAAGATAATGGATGAGGAAAAGACGGTTGTACTTCTATTAGGATGTTCAATAACTTATGAAGGGATCAAAATGGTTGAACATATGCAACAATTTAGTTTTTCATTTGTTTAATGGTTGTGCATTGCACATGCATCGCACTTGCATTGCACAATTTATATTTATCTTAATAATAATTCTCCTATTAATATGTTAGTAATAGTTTTAATGACTTAGAGAAAGCATGTAAAAGATTATGTGTGCAAGTATAATTTTGTATAACACATCAAGAGTGACAATTAAAAAAAAGAAAAATAAAAATATTAGAGAGGTCATTTTGGCCGATGTCCATCAAATATACTACATCCTTGAAGTCTTGTTCAGTAACAATAAGCCCCTCACCTACAAGGTGTTATTCAGAAATTCGACCATTGCTAATTACCAAGCAAATTTATGATATAATGTAATATGTGCTCGCATCATCAACTCTTGTCATTTTATCCCTCAATTTGTATAATGCCCTTTCGACACCATGTTGCGAGATGTTCAACCTCACTTCTTTGATGCCCTCTATATCCTTTGTCCATGAATTCTCGTTGAACAACTATTTCTTGTAAAGTTGTAAGCGCACTTTGAAACTCCTCTTGTAAACCTTTAACAGTGAGTAGTTTTTGTCCTTGTACTTTAGAGGCAAGGCTACTAGTATATCCGATTCATAAGATAAGAGTCTTGTTGTGTATTTTCCACAAGCATACGGTTTTCATTATAGTAATTACGGATGTCGTTCTCAGGGATGGTTGCCAAAAATTCTAAACTAAATTAAAACGAGATGCTAATTAACTAACTCCAAGGTTAAGCTATTCCAATAATCAAGATTAATTCTTGAATTGGTGAATCATACTCTTTGCAAAGCACTAGCCAAAATGAGAAGAACCAAACTACAACTAATTTGAACTAACCAACACTTAGCTGTAATTAGCCAATCAAAGCACTACAATTGGAAAGAAAACTGAACAAAAACGAAGACAAGGACGAAAAGAAGAAAACAAGAGCAGAAAACTGTGAAATTGAACGAAAGCCAACGAAAGGTTAATGCTCACGAAACCAATGAGAGTTCAACACAAATTATGAAATTGAATTGCAATCTTAATCAACTGATAACTTATAATCAGAGTACACCAATTCGTAAAACTATAATCTAGATCGAAAAGGGAAAGAAAATCGAGGGAAAAAAAAAACAATCCTATCCTCTACTCTACTCTCCTCCTCGACCTCCATTAAAAACTCTTGAAGAACACCACAGCCTCCCTCCCTTCGTTTGCCCTTCAATCAACTCTATAACTGATGAATGAATGACGGTGATGATGATGGATTAAATATTCTCGGGAGAGAGAGAGTAACGGACGAGAATGGGGAAGATGAAAAGGCAGCCAGCCATGCTCTGTTCTCTGTTTCTTGATTTCGAGTTCTGGGTTGGGAACCAAGGAGAAGAAGAAGAAATGAGAAAGGGGAGGGGGTAAGTGTTGAAGTCACGTGCCCCAAGTGGGACTGTTAAGTGAAAGGGAGAGAGGGGAAAATGGGTCTGGGTCTCGGCCAGGGTTGAGCCCACAGGAAAGAAAGGGGAGCTGCGTTTGGGCCACTCACTGGGCTGATTCTTCTTCTTCTTTCTCAATCAATTGCTTGTCATGGCCCAATCTAATTTTGATTCAATTTTCTCTCTTTTCCTTCAAGAAATTTATTTATTCTTCAAATGTGTCAAATTCCTACAAAATAAATAAAACTAATGTTAAAATCCTAAATTCATAATTTATTTCGAGAAAAAATTAGATAATAAAAGGGCATAAAATATCATAATTTTTGGTTGAACAAATACCCCCACACCTAAGTTTTGCTCATCCTCGAGTAAAATAAAACTAAAAATCCTAGAAAAAGAAAATAAAACAAAATCCTAACTCACTTTCGTAGAAATTATGGTTGTACTTAGCGCGTGCAACAAGCCCTTTAAACCCCTAGGTTACCCCTAGTGGACGAGTAAGGTCTCGTGAGGATTTGCAGAAGATGTACGCATAAAATCTATAAAAGAAAACATAAACTAAAACTCGAAAATCTTTTTTTTTTCCCTTCAAAAATTAATATGTATAAAACCGAGGAAAGATATATACACATTCTAATCAACTAAATCACCCATGTAGCAAAGATATTGGCCTACATATAAACAAAATGTACTCATCAAGGCTCTCTACCCTATGAATGACATCAAAGCACTAACTTTTCACCCAACTGTACATGAAAACTTTGAATCCATCCCAGTACTCGTGTGCAAGTGTATCGTCATCCTAGGGCTCAGGTTTACCAAAATCAAACTCAATCCCGCGCGACTGACACAAATTACATTATTGATTTATTAACATAGGAAGCAGACTTTCCTAGCAGCAGTATTGCCTCAAAGGGTAACACCTAGTAGAGCATGCCTCAAAGGGATACTTGTCATTCCAAATTTTATTTCATTTCCTTTTTCTGTTTTTTCTTTTTTTTCTCATTTTCTTTTTTTTTTCCAGAAGACAAATAAAGAACTAAAGTAATCGTGTCAAAGACAAGTGGAAGAGCCAATATTGGAAAGCTAAGACCTTAGGATAATGATGATGGTATAAATAAGGATTAGATTACACATCAATAATGTACAATTGAGGTTAGAATCAAGGCTTAGAATGACACACTGAGGACAAAGACCTATCAAGCATATCACGCTTGCATACAAGCTAATAGTCAATGCAAAGGGAATTTAAGCTGATCAGAATAGTACTAAGTTTTCCCAAAAACAAAACAAAAATCTTTTTAGATTTTTAAAAAAAGTTTTTTTTGGGATTTTTTTTCTTATTAAAAGTTCCCCACTCCCATACCTAAATCTCACAATGTCCTCATTGGGAGTGGAAAGAAGCATAAAACACAAAATAAAAACAAAAAAGAGACAAAATATACAAAAATTAAAAAAAAAACATGACTCAGAAACAAAAAGGACAAGACTCTAAACTCAAAAAGAAAACAAAAATAAAAGACAGCCACAAATATATACAAAGAAAAACAAAATTAAAAAGAGAAGATAAAGAGAAACGTTTATACTAGGTCAGGTGTAGGATTACACCTAAGTTATGCCGCCAGAAATTTGCGCAAATAGAGGACTATGGAGCATCAGCCACTCTATATCAAATGGAACATTACTACTTAAATCAAAACTCGTTAAAGTACGAAGTAGCTTGAAAAATACAGAAGATCAACTCTCAATAAGATCAATGCAGAGCAAATAAGAAAGTTGGCGCCAAGGAAAGTACATCCACCTTATCAATGCAGCACAAGTAAGGGCCCGTTTCAATTTGTCAAATAGTTGGGCCTAATCAGAAAATAGATGGACATACTTAAAATCAGCCAGTAGGTGGGTGATCGACCTAGAAATCGGGTTATCATGAATTAGCACTCTAGGCAAAATAGTGGGTGCAAAGTTCACAAGTCTGTTGATATCAAAATGTGCACGAGTCTGGTCTAAAGCAAATTTCTTAGTGGCAATATTCTCAGACTCAACAAATTCAGGCTTGTAATATTCAAAAAGGAAAAGTCAGGTTGGATGGGGTCAAAAGAAAAATATTCATATTCAACACACAGGTTCTCATTCAAACCCGCATTGATATCAAACCCACATAAAAAAGATTCATATTCTATAGAAAGAACATCATCGTCTAATTTCAAAGTAGTGGGTGCAATTACCTCCACAACTGTCTCCTATAAAATAGTATCGTCTAACTCATCGAAATCACGATGCTCAATTTCAGGTGTGACGCTCATGTTTAATTCACTAGCACTCTCAAGGTCTTCACCCTCCTAAACTCACAAGAATGATGAAAAGGGGTGGGTGAGTCAGCAGAAACTAGGGCATTCTCAGTGACATCCATAGGTGAGCCAGTGTGAGGTGCAAGGTCTTGTGATAGAGATATAAGGAAGTACCCCTCTTGCTCTACACTAGACAAAGGTATGTCGTTATTCAAATCGGGCTGAGCGAGATAAGAGGGATCAAAATCATTATAGAGACTAACTTCAGGTTTAGGAGATCCTAAACTAGAGTTAGGCTCATTACAATTCTCTCTATTTTGATTAAAACATTGAGAATATTCAGCAATTCTCACTTTCATGTTCTCTATCATTTTATCAGTCAATTTATTTATCTTCTTTTCCCCACTTGCACAGGTAGCATCAACGTAAGCACAGTATGGGCAGTTACAAGTATCATGGTCGTAAGAGTCACAATATTCACACCAAAATAGGGGACACACAAGAATAAGAAGGGTCATATGAATCTATATAATGATCCTGAAGGTAAGGACTAACAAGAATAACAGACTCACTATGAAGTGGGTAACCAAGATTCTTCTGAGCTTGTTTAAGCTTGTAAGTATCCCAAGCTAATTTTTCAAAGAAATTCCAAATTTCATCTTGAGTTTTAGATGACAATCGTAATACACCTCCAGGATAAATGGGCTCAGTATAACCCCAAGATTCAGAATTCAGACCCACAGCAGTGACATCACAAATTTTCCATTTTTGAAAATTTTGATTCAATTAAGCACAATAATCATTAAGTTGCGATAAATAGCTCCAGAAAGATTCATGCCCAAATTGTGGGAATTTAAAAACAGGCATTCTTGAATCTAGTTTTTTTTTCAATTTTAAGAATTTTTTATTTTTTTGGATTTTCAAGTTTTTAATTTTTTTTTTTTACTTTTAGGAAAGAAAATACATCTAGGACACTATTTACAAACCAATGACTAAAACAAAAAGAAGAGACTCAAATAATTAAGTGAACAAAATAAAATAAACTATCAAAAATAAAACTATGCTACCAAAATAAAAGAAAGACCAAAATGACTCAAACATCACACAAAATACAAAATGAACACAAACATAAAAGAAGAGCATTTTTTTTAATTTTTTTCTTGTTGACACACAAAAATGGAAATAGAAATAAATTCAATCTAAAACAAAAATAAAAACAGAAACACAACTGAAACTAAAACAAAATGGAAAATAAACCAAAACCTAAACAAGCTAAATCTAAAGAATAAAACTAAAATAGAAAATGAAACCCCAAAATCAGAACTAAATAGACAGAAAATTCCACACAATCACAAAGGATATAAATATATTTTTTCTCGAATTTTTTCTATCCCTGAACAGTGCAAAAAAAATGCAAGCAAATTATTAAGGCAAAAATTCACAGAAAAATCATAATAGTTCCAAAAATTCCACAAACATTCACACAAACTATAAAAATTATGCTGAATCTAGAAAAAATATCCAAATAGCAAAAATCACACTAGACTTTGCCCAGAAAATTCGAACAGAATGCTAAAATTAGAGAAAAATCTGCACTGAGCTTTAATTTCTGGATTAGTTCAGCCTTGGATCTTTGTGCTGCACATAAACCAAATACATTAGTATTGTTGTTTTTTTCAGCAACCAATAAATTCTAAAATAAAACTAATCTCGACAAAAATCAAAAATTGAAATACTAACTAAATTCAAAATGAAAACTAAACGAAATTACGGAAACGAAATAATGACTTAATAGAAACTAAAAATCACAACTCTAAAATTAAAACGAAAACGAATCGAATGACTCTAATAATTAAACTACGACTTGAGGCAACCTAATTCCACAAACTCATCCCCAGCAACGGTGCTAAAAACTTGTTGTGCATTTTCCGCAAGCATACGGTTTTCATTGTAGTAATTACGGATGTCGTCCTCAATGATGGTTGTCAAATTTGGTTACCAAAAATTCTAAACTAAATTAAAACGAGATGCTAATTAACTAACTCCAAGGTTAAGCTATTCCAATAATTAAGATTAATTCTTAAATTGGTGAATCATACTCTTTGCAAAGCACCAGCCAAAATGAGAAGAATCAAACTGCAACTAATTTGAACTCACCAACACTTAGTTGTAATTAGCCAATCCAAGCACTGCAATTGGAAACAAAACTGAACAAAAACTAAGACAAGGACGAAAAGAAGAAAACAAGAGCAGAAAACTGTGAAATTGAACGAAAGCCAACGAAAGGTTAGTGCTCACGAAATCAATGAAAGTTCAACGCAAATCATGAAATTGAATTGCAATCTCAATCAACTGACAACTTATAATTAGATTACACCAATTTGTAAAACTATAATCTAGATCAAAAAAGGAAAGAAAATCGAGGAAAAAAAAAACAGTGCTATCCTTTACTCTACTCTCCTCCTCGACCTCCATTAAAAACTCTTGAAGAATGCCACAGCCTCCCCCTCTTCGTTTGCCCTTCAATCAACTCTGTAACTAATAAATGAATGACGATGATGATGATGGATTAAATGTTCTGGGGAGAGAGAGAGTAACGGACGAGAATGGGGAAGATGAAAAGGCAGACAGCCATGCTCTGTTCTCTATTTCTTGATTTCGGGTTCTGGTTTGGGAACCAAGGAGAAGAAGAAGAAACGAGACAGGGGAGGGGGTAAGTGCTGAAGTCACGTGCCCTAGGTGTGACTGTTAAGTGAAAGGGAGAGAGGGGAAAATGGGTCTGGGTCTCGGCGAGGGTTGAGTCCACAGGAAAGAAAGGGGAGCTGCGTTTAGGCCGCTCACTGGGCCGACTCTTCTTCGTCTTTTCTCAATCAATTGCTTGTTATGACCCAATCCAATTTTGATTCAATGTTCTCTCTTTTCCTTCAAGCAATTTATTTATTCTTCAAATGTATCAAATTCCTACAAAATAAATAACACTAATATTAAAATCCTAAATTAATAATTTATTTCCAGCAAAAATTAGATAATAAAAGGGCATAAAATATTATAATTTTTCGTTGAACAACTCTTATATTTGTTCTTGAGATGAGTGTAATTCTCATGGGGACATCGATATAAAGCAAATAATGAGTGTCCTCCCTTATGTACTTAACCATCTCCTTAGGCGGTGGACGCATCCTCCAATCAGAAGTCTGATACTCTTTATTGGTAAAGACCTGGCAGTAAAACTTGAGAAGATAGGCTAGACTATTACGCTCTAACCCTAGCACCCTTGATGCTTGCATGGTGTCAAAGAGGTTGCACACATCGATCCCGAAATCACGTTGGAGCCATAAGATATCATTGCAGGCCCCATGCATGACCTTCCTTTTCTTAGGATCTATGAAGGCCTCCTTTAAGTAAGGTCCAACGGATGCATGAAGCTTAAGGTTATCCACAATAAAATCATCAGTTCTTGTAGAAATCTGCATTAGGCATGCCATATCTTGAAAAGAACGACACTTGTTATGCTCCAAATCAATTACAAATTCATCCATGCTCTCTGACACCAGAGCCAATTTTTTCAAGTCCTCTAGCGTCTCAATGAGCTTGAATGGGGTGCAGTTCAATGGGGCTGGCTTGGTGGGTTCGAGGTGCTCAAGGATAGTAGCTCGATCAAGGAAATCAGAAGGGGAGAGAGCTAGGGTTTCTGAGGGGTGAATAGGTGGTTAATTTTGGTGTTTTTAGGGAGCAAAACATGATCAAGGGTTTGTTGGAATTATCAAGTTTAATGTTGTATAAATCTTAAGGTTTCGGTAGGGAAGGAATGTGGGAAGAAATTTTCGCCATTTTCAAATAGAGCTTAAGAAAAAGAAATTACGATCAAGAATTTGATCACTTAATTAAGACAATGAACTTTCTATGAAGAATTTGATGCAGGATTTTAGGGGAGTTATTGCATTGCTTTTATAGCCTCTTAAGCCGACTACAACTGCAGCTTCCCTGCAAGAAAGAGCATTAGTATTAGAATTTTTCCTAATTCGATGAGATGTTTACATTTATTTTGTGTTTGTTTTTCTTATGTTGTCTCTCATTATGCTTGGATTGCAAGAAAGAGAATTAGGATAGTAATCTATTGGCTTTCCTATTTCGATTTGTGTTTACATTTATTCTTTTTTATTTATTGATTTTTCCTTTCCTAAATAATTTTGGTATTTATATTTAATTTTTTATTCATTTTTGTTATGGTTTCTGCCATTCTATTTGTGCCTGGATTCGAACCAGCTGTTCTCATAATAGGCCTAGTGTACAAGCATCTTGCTGCCAAACAGTGTTATTGACCTTTTTTTTTTATGGGTAAGGTTTACAATAATATAAGTTACCTAGAAGTTTAGCAGTCCAACTTGAGTAAGCACTAAAGCTAAAGGCTTTTGTAAAGGAAATTTTTTTGTTTTTGATTTTTTTGGCAAAGGGTAATCTGTTTAAAGTGAATGACTTATTTGTTGGGAATTTTGTGCCCTATTTATGACGCTACCAATCTATTAGGTATAAGTAATTTGGTTAAATGGATGGACCTTAATTGACATAGAATTATGTCCACTTAGCCTATGTCTTATGTTTCTTATAGATGACTAAACGTCTACTTCAAATTATGGTGATGTCTAACCATCATTAATTTCTTATCAGAGATGTAATAAGATGTAATTAAAAAGAAAAAGAAATGCAATGAGGGCATGCGAATTTGTCAGTGTTCATGAATGTAAGTAATTAACTTACGTGGAATTTGTAACGTACCGTTCACTTTTTTTTTTATTGTTTAACAAGCCCATTTATCAGATATATAAAATGGATTCAAACTCCTACAAACGTCTACATTGTATTCATGACAAGTCAGTATAGCTATTTAGTTAACATATATAAATCTGAAATTTTTTTAAATATTTATTCATTTCTATTGTAATCCATTTTTTCCCTTTCTTTTTTATGTATGAAACTAATTACTTTTCATTAAAAGATGGCATGGATGAAAAGGCAGACGCAAACATTTTTAAGAAAGAGGATGTGGTTTTGATTTGCTACTCAACATTGTTGAAATGGGACAATTCTTTTTCTTAATCATTTTTTTTTTGGGGGGGGAGGAACGGGGAATGTCAATAATGTAATTTCTTCAGGGATATACTTATGTCAATAATATATTACTAGGCAAAATGAATTTCTAAGAAAGGGTATATTACACTTAATTAATTCGTAAAATCTAATCTACAAAATTAACAACCTCTCTTAGTATTGATCGTGCCAAACGGGAAGGATGGAGCTTATGAAGAAAACAATACAAATGGTTTGACAAAATACTAATTAGTATGCATATTATTTGATTGGATGGATGTCAATTGACCCAGAATTAAGTCCAGTCAACCTATGTGTCATGTTCCTTATGATCATGTTATGTTTTTTTTTAATCTTATTATGTTTATCTTACAGTTTATATTTCTATTTTATTGAAATCATTCCTCCACAATTTTACCTAAAAAGTGCGATTATATGGGGTCTTTAACATTATAGCTGTTAATTTTTATTAAAAAGCATTGGAATTATAGTGTGATTCTTGAAA
This sequence comes from Carnegiea gigantea, assembly GCA_029747015.1. Classification (NCBI taxonomy): domain Eukaryota; kingdom Viridiplantae; phylum Streptophyta; class Magnoliopsida; order Caryophyllales; family Cactaceae; genus Carnegiea; species Carnegiea gigantea. The sequence goes on along the minus strand of JAKOGI010000059.1, from coordinate 915,557 downwards.
TTACATTATATAGGCTTCTATTTGCCTTTTGTTTAAAAGAATTATTATATTATCTTGCAATGATGATGACCATGATCATAATGCTACTAATAAAAACTTCAAAACAAATATTCAAGCTTTGGATGTGTATATGTCTCTTAATTATACATACATTGCTATAGTATTACCTTGTACCCTTGTCATCTTGTCATTTTATCTTATGTTCTTAACATATATATGTCCATATTTAATGCTTTAGATGTGCATTTGCAAATGATGATGTCAATAATTGAGATAAAATTATCCTAGGAATTTTGCGTATAATGATCATAATTGTATGGTAGTTGAGGTGCTTACCCTAGCTAGGGCAGCTCAGCATGTAGTAATAATTATAATTAGGATTTACTAGGGTACAAGGATTACATCCAGGCCCAATATAATTTACAATTATAGATATATGGTATTACACACCCTCAATCTGTACACGGGAAAACCATTGATAGATTGACCTTCAACTGATGAAACTTCTGTGATGTCAAACCCTTGGTGAAGATACCAGGAACCTAAAACTAAGTCAAGATGAACTTCACCTGAAGGTGGCAACGAGAAACCATCTCACGAACAAAGTAATAGTCTACTTTGATATGCTTGTCACGGCTATGAAGAACAGGATTGGCAACGAGACATTTGGTGAAGATTTTATCACAAAATAGGTGAATGGAAACTTGTACCAAAATGCCAAAATCAAGAAGCAGCTAACGAAGTCACTGAATTTTAGCGATAGTATAGGTGGTAGCATGATATTCAGCTTCAGTAGATAAGCGAGACATAGCAGGTCATTTCTTGGGATGCCAGGAGATTCACATAAAGGAACCATAAGATCCAGCCGAGAGTTGGCGTTAAACCGTAAGCCATGATCAGAAGTGCCCTATAAGTGCCTGAAAATGCATTTAGTAAAATTCAAATGAGTAGTACATTGAGCAGGCATAATTTGGGACACCACATGCATGGCATAAGCAATATCAGGTCTAGTCATAGTAAGACACTGCAGTGCCCTAACTATACAACGATAATTGGTAAGATCAGTAAGTAACTCACCAGCTGTCAGGGATAATGTGGTTCGAGAAACACATGGGGTGTACACGGATTTAAGAGTATGAAAATGAAATTTCCTAAGCAGGTCAATGACATAGTTGTGCTGAGAAAGAAATAGGCCAGTGGGTGGATGCACCACCTTGGCCCCTAAGAAAACATGAAGGTCACCAAGATCCTTCATTGCAAGTTGAGAGGACAAAGTGGTAATAAATGCATGCAAAATAGCAGGATTATTACCAGTAAGAAGCATATCATCAATATATAAAATTAGCATAAGAATAGTATCCTAATGGCGATAGACAAACAGGGAAGCGTTAACTTTGCTGCAAATGAAACCTGCCTGTTGGTGATTGCCAAGAGCTACGAGGGGAGCCTTGTAGCGGTCAATTGATCCATCTAATGCACATTTAGTTTCATGACTCCACTTACAACTGACTACATTCATAGAAGGAGTTCGTGGAACAAGCTCCCAAGCATCATTTTCTTAAAACGCATTAAACTCTTCCACCACAGCTTGGCGCCAGGTGGAGTATTTAATGGCTTTGGAAAAGGAAGTGGGATCACCATCCTCATGTTCAATAGATAAAGACATTAAGTTTTGGGCTTTGTGATGCCTAATTTGAGACATGTTTGCATGGCATGGTAATTCACGGGGCATGATATGGAGCAGTACTAGCAGAGATCTTAGGTGTGGGTGAATGTTAGGCGATAATTTATCGTGTTTTACGTACCTCTTGCACCTAATTTTAGCTCGTATAATAACATAATCTTTAAGATTTTTACTTGTTTTATTTACTTTTGTAGGTAATAAAATTAACAAAGCAAGTGCTGCGAAAAGGAGCAAAAAGGAACGAAAGAAAAAGACAAAACAGCATGCGACAGCGGGCCGGTCGACTGCATGACCATCGTCGCACAACCGACCCTGCAACAACAACCAGCCAGCAGCTGGCGACGTCGGTCACCCAGCTGACAGCCAGGCTGTTGTGGCGGTGCTGTTTTGCTTTTGTCGATTTCGTATATAAAGGGCTTTGCTTGGGGTATTTCGGGGGTTTCTAAAATGCGATTTTTAGGCTAGTTTGGTTTAGGGTTTAGCTTCAAAAACCTCATTAGGAGGAAATAAAGTAGTTAGATTAGGATTGATTAGGCTGTTTTTGGCATTCACGCATTGTACATTCAAGATTTTCTAAACAATCCATAAGTTTTCTCTCTCCTCTCTCTCTTCTTATTTTATGTTTGTTCTTGTTTTCTTTTGTTTAAACTTGATAGTTTAGATTATATTTAGCTTAAATGTTTAGTTTTTATTATGATTTTGTGTTTACTAGTTGTTTTAATCCATGTTAGACTAGATTAATTTCCCCTTTGTTCATGTTTATTGATTTATTTGTTAGCTTAGTTTTAGTTTGGGGTTTTTGCACTTTGTTGATAATTAGTTATTAATCTTGGTTGCTTGGATTGTGATTAGTCTTGAGATTGCTAATTAGACTTGTATTCGGCCTAACCACACCCGAATTATGCTTAGAACTTAGAGTTTTCCCGCACGTCCGCTAAGTATTCGATGAAATGTTTGAGAGAGCTTTCATTGTTATTTTTGAATGATTGACTTATGCTGAGAGGTGAGGTCAATTAGCTAGTGTGGGAGAGGGGATAGCCGGGTTCGAGACATGAAAATAGTTTCGATTCTAGCTAGGTCTGAGGGTTGCTAGCTTTGTGGCCTAATTGGGCTAACCCTATGAAAATAGGTGGTTAGGCTAATTAGGCTAGCTCATGACCCTTGAGAGAGGGCTTGGGTAATCTTTAATGGAGCAACCGATCATCTGGTGCTCTTAGTTAAGGTCAGGTAGGTTAGGACTTATCTTGACTATTAAGTTCATCACTTGGTGAAATCATAGTCTTAAGCCACCTCTTTCACTTTTATTAGTTTAGTTTAGCTTTTCTTTATTTCTTCCTTTCATCTGGTCTAGATTGGACACTTAAGCCAATCCCGGTACTTGAAACCCAACTCCCAGTGGATGACACCCCACGTACTAGACAATAAACCCTGCACTTGGGGTTATAAATTTAAAACTCGAATTCTTCCTATCAGTGAAATTGGGCTGGACTGACTAGGATGAGATGTGAATGTAGAAGGCATAAACTGGGCTAGGGAAGAAGAATGCTGTAGTGGGGAGAAGAGGGTTGCCAGTGAGGAGGCCTCAACAGTGGACTAGATTGCGGGTCGTAAATGGGCGGAGACAAAACTTAGTGAGGGCGTGGCATGGGATTAAGCTAGCAAGGGCGTGAATGTACGAGGCTGACGGCCTCTGACATGGACCCCAGTATTAGGCTGGGCTTAGGATGTGGAGATAATACAAGGAGGGGTGATGAGGTGGGGGGAAAAGGAGTAGAAGTCTGGGTCGAGCTAGAGGCAAGGCTGCATCTCGGAAAGGAATGGAGATGAAGTGATTGTAGAAGACCATGATGGAAACTGACGGATAGGCGAGTATTGATTTTTACCACTACAGATTATGGCAGGATAAGGAAAATATGCTCATGAAATATAACATGTTTGCCTATGGAAATGCAGCATGAAGTAAGTTCAAGACATTTATAACCCTTATAATGTGGGGCATAGCCTACAAAAACACACCATATAGAGCGCGGTTGAAGCTCGTGCTTGGTGTAAGGTGTCAAGTTGGAAAAACATCCAGAACCAAATACTCATAGAAAATTGTAATCCAAGGTTTTGAAAAATATTTTTGACGTGGGGATAACCCTTGAAGAATAGCTGTTAGCAATCGATTAAAGACATAAACGGGGGCTAGAACAGCATCATGCCAAAATATATCAGGCATGTGAGCATCAATAAGCATTGTGCGAGCCATATCCACAATGTGACAATGCTATCTTTCCGCTGCCCCATTATATTGTTGAGCATGAGGGGCAGACTTATGAAAATAAATCCCTTATTGAGCTAGAAAGTCAAAGAATGGAGTATTATCGTACTATTGGCCACCATCTCTATGAAAATATACAACTTTGGTTCCAAAGAGATTTCCCACAAACTTTTAGAATTAGGTGAAAACTTTCAATGCTTTTGATTTATACTTTAGAGGACAAACCCAACAATAACAAGCAAAGTCATCAACAAACGTAATATAATATTTATAACCACTTCAAGAAAAGATAGGAGATTGTTATTAATCACTGCGTATTAAATTTAAAGGTTAGGGTGCACAATGTTCAACCTCAGTAAATGGTAAACAAGTACATTTGCCCAAACAACAGGAAACATAGTCCTTCGAATTTTAGTAGACCAAACAATGCACTTATTAGGGTGAAATAAATCTGAAAATTGTAGAGCTAGTATGACCTAATCTATGGTGCTAGACTTTAGATGGTTGATGAATAGAGATGAAAGCGGTGAATTAGTGACTATAAGATAGACATCTCCACTACTTCTGACCTAAAGAAGTACAATCCCTGTTTCCTTGTCCTGAATGGAAAAAGTAGAATCATCAAAAACAACTTGGCAATTGTTGTAACAACATAAATGTTTTATGGAACTTAGATGATGTTTTAAATAGGAACATGAAAAACAGAATCTAATTTTAATGATTTAACCAGGGTAAGAAGAAGACAATTGCCAATATTTTCGATGGGAAGCTTGGCTCCATTACCTACAACTATAGAGGTAGTGCCATTATAAGGGGATTTAGAAAGAAAGTTACCATCATAAGGAGTTATGTGTGTGAATGCACTCGAATCAGGATACCAAGTAGTGTCTTAGCCATCACCAATAGACAATGAAGCAAGAGACAATGACTTGGGAGTAGGACCTACACTACAAGGAAGCTAAGGGCATTGAAGGCCAAAATGCCCCTGTTGAAAGCCAATCTAGCAAGTGAGGTTAGCAGGGTATGAACCGAAAAGCCTGGACTAAGATGAGTTACATATAGTGGAAAAATTAGCGCATGGTGGGTGGCGAGTACCAAAATATAAAGAGACTGAATTACTTATGCACATACCTAGGGGTACACTCCGAGGCTAAGCATTAGAAGATTGAGTGGAGGAGATGGAATTATGTTGATTTCAATTATTGTAGTTATAGGAGTGAGCCCCTTCTCTACCATGGCACTCCGATTGTTGCAACCACCCCCTCTATGATTACACCTAGCTTTGTTGTTGTGTGAGTTATTCGATAGTCAGGATTTGACATCTGTTGGGTGTTGCTAGTCTCTTCACCATCAAGTAACCGAGACACTGCTCGTGTAGAAGAAGACACTGGTGAATATAATCAAAGCTAAGTTTCATAGGAATATGAGTTAGAGTGATCACCAATGTCTCATATTCATGGCCAAGACCTATGAGAGTAATAATGTAAAAGATCGCTATGAGGGACATGAGAGATGACTAAGGCAGAATCATCAACGATGGACTTGATCTCATGCAAATATGTGTCTATTGTTTGGATATCACTCTTATGTTTGTGAGCATTCATTTGAGTTTAAGTACATCAGTCATGCTTGAGTACATGAATCGATGAGGTAGTTTGTCCCAAACATAAGAGGAGGTAGGAGAGTCATGGACATCAATCAAAATTTTGGGAGAAAGGGTTCCAAATATCCAAGAGCAAATACTTTGATTGACTTTTAGCCGTGTTTGAAATTCAAGATTGTAAGTAACCTTCAGTAGAAGACGTGATGGACATAGAGGGAGGAGTGGCTAAGCCACCAACCAAACCAAGCAAGCCATGAGAGATAAGCATCGCCATGAATTGTGCTTGCCAGGTGAGATAATCTTCAGGTGTTGAGAGACGCACAGTGACTAGATTCGTGATGTTTGGGGCAGCGAAGTAGATAGCAAGAGAAGATAAAGAGGGAGTGGGTTCTATATAATGAAGAAGAGAGGTAAAAGAGGGATGTTACATGGTAGGGAATTGACGAGATTGACTAGACGAACCGGGTTCATATGTGGAGTTTGCAAAGTGTAGCACATTGAGATGAAGACTAGGATGAGCATTAATAATGAGTTGAAAGAAAATTATTAAAATAAAAGGGGCATCAAGGAGGTCCAAGGGAAGCGATAGGAACTGAAGGCACTGGCGGTAGCGAAGCTATACTCACATGGCTGGGATGAACGGGATGACCATGCTATCGCTCACGGATGATGATGGAGTAACGGGCTCATCAAGGCTCGAAGTGATCCTGTAGCACACAGGATGAGGAATGCCAGTCATGGCTACAACGCAAGGCAAACCGAGAAGATAAAGAGAAGGCAATCGGCCAGCTGGTGAGAAGAGAGGGCTGGAAGCGTCAGTGTATACGGTTGCAGTTGCTCTAATAATAGGATGCATGAAAACCATATACAAGCATTTGTAAGAAAGAGAGGTGGTGGTTTGATTTGTTACACAACATTACTGAAATGGGATAGATCTATGTTGTTAATCACTTAATTCTTTTTTTTGGGGGGGGGGAGGAGGAAGGGTGTTGGCCAATAAATTAATTTCTTTGGCGACATACATATGTCAATAATAAATAACTAGACAATAAATAAATTGCTAACAATGGATATACTTGAATTGGTGAATAGCTAGTGTTGAGAGGTGGCAATGCATAGCTGGTAGTGTAGGCGGTGTTTGTTTTTCATGAGTTTTGGTGTTTGTTTTTCTTAAGTTGTGGTGTTTTTGTTTATTTTGGATTTCCTATTGTAATTCAAATTTAGCCTAGTGACTTAATAATAATTTAAAAAACAATGGATATACTTATGTCAGTAGACATCCGAACTACATAAAACAATGGCTCAAATAATTACAGTCAACAGTCATGAGCAGCATTTACTAATAACAAAGTTGGATGCTCCATTACAAAAAGTTGAGATTGGAGATTCCAAATTATGGCTCAAATAATTAATGGACCGCCAACCGATCACCTACAAAATTAAACAATGAGATATCTTTGGTGACATTAAGTTTGTTTTCGAATGTATTGATATTGGCAATTGCGATGGCAGAACTCATGGTGATTATAGTCAGCTTTTGCGAGTAGTTTATTATCCAGGTTATCGTAAATTGGATATATAGCGCCTCAGATGTATATGAAACATGTCAACAATTCAAATAAATTATCCTGTAAATTAATTATACACATAATGATCATATGTATTTCTAGATAAATAATATAACATTAATGATCATATGTATCATAAATTGGATATATAGTGCTTCGGACAATCAGCACTATCTGCAAGCGAATCATTTGCTGAACTGGCTAGCAAAATTGAATTTTAAAAGGGCCAAAAAAGCTGATAATTGGCAATATTAACTATCAATATGGAGGCTTTATTAAAGGCCAAAATGTGGATGAAAGGGGGAAAAAAAACAAAACAAAATATAATAGGCGTAGTGATTCATACATTTGGACATTTGGGTCCAATCTTCATACACTAAAACTCGGACGCCTATTTGGATTTGCAATTTAAATATCCGAATGTCTGGGTCAGGACATTGGACATTTGAATCCGCATCCGAATATTGTCAAGCTTGTTCGAATTGTAATCTGATCAAAGTCGAGATATAACAATTTTGACCAAATGACTAGTTTGCCTAATCATCCCATATTCCTATCCTATGCTATGCTCGAATTAACAGTAAATAGCATCAGCCATTAAATTGGATTGATAAACCAAGCTTCAACGCCATAAGACAATGTAAGCAATTAACAAAAGCACAATTAACAAATAGCTTGATAGTGAAATATAGACCTATAACTTCTTATTGGAAGGGGGTCAATTCCCACTAGACTATCCATTTATTGGTTAGAATGTCTAATACACAGAATGCATCCAAACCCCTACAAACATCTACATTACATTCAAAGAATCAGCACATGAAAGTATACACATGAGTGTATATACTCCTAAATCCATGTAGACAATTTTTATACATGCAAGCATTGCTTTTTTTTAAAAAATAAATAAACTAATTCCCTTCTCCTCCTTTTCCACGTTTACAACAGTTTCTTCCACTCTGACCCCGTCCCCCCCCCCATGTGATCAACATCATCTCTCTTCCTATTCCCAAAGAATTTACCAAAATCATAGAAAACTCCCAACTTTTTGTTACTATAAGCTCTTATCCTCTACCTCTCTGCTCTGCTTTCCTTCTTTCATATTATATTATTGATTCTTCTTGTACAATCCATCGCCAACAATGAACAAAAAGGTCATTGAAAATAAGTTATTTGCTACCAAAACTTCATTGGCATCTTTGGATTGACCCCCTTGCTGTTGCTTCTCCTTCTCATTGTAATTTTATAGTAAAAAATACTTATAGCACAATGAGCAATCCAAACTCAATAGTGAACTCCATTGATAACTTAAACGAGAAACTAAGTTTGATAGAAATGAACCTCAACCACCTAATGACCTAATTGAATTTTCACAATGAAAATCTTTTTATTGTCCAATGAACCAAGTGCACTTTTGTTGGTGAACTAATCACCAATCTTCTTTTCTATAGTAAACAATCCCAAACAAATTGGGAACAAATTGAAGTTAAGTAGTGGACAATGTTGTGAAATTATAAACAAGTTGAAGTTTTATAGTGCAGATTTCGATAGAGCTCATGAAGAAAGGATATTTGATTGATGAACAAATCCCATTTTGGTGGAAGGGCTCCTCTATTTAGATAGAGAAACTGATGGCTATGGAAAGTGCTTCATGAACAATTTCCTATTACTAGATCTATTGCTTATTCAATTACTCCGTAATTTACCACACCTAAAACTTCTTTTTCTCTACTTAATTCACTGCCCTGCTTCTCCCTTTCACTTTCTCAACTATTCATGGCTGCCATTTGCCAGTGAACAATGTCATATAACATAATGAACAAACTTAAACTCAATCGTTAACAAGTCTTTGAAACTCAGTGAACAAACCTATACCCATCATTTCACTCAAGTTTGTTCACTTTGATATACTGAATATTCTTCATCAACTAATCCACTTTATTCACCATGTAGGTAAAATTTGACAATTAGTTCATCGACAGAGTACATAATTCATTATAAAACTAAGGAATTTATATTGCTTATCAAGAAGTTAATGCCTGTTCAAAAACTTGTTTTGTTCATTGAATGACAATGGTTGTTCATTTTTCAATTCTGATTTGTTTAACCCTTTGATTCTCCTCCAAAAAACTTGAGGATTGTTCAACTTTATCATTATATCAATATTAGTTATTATTAATACAAATACAGCGGGAGAAAATAGAGAGAGAAAAAGAAGAATTTACAAACCATTATGGGGGGAGAGAGAGAGAGAGAGAGAGAGAGAGAGAGAAGGGGGACAGAGAAGATGGATGACTGCGGAAAATTCTTAGATACAAACGTATGTATCTAGCATGGTACACACCATAGAGTCGTGTAGTGGACACGTGTTTGAATGTTGCAGTGTATTTTTTTTCCCGCAGTAGTGTATCTTTTCTGTTCTATAGTGTACCTCTTCCTTCTTATAGTGTGTCCTTTGTTTTTTGTTATGTATCTTTTTTTATCTGCAGTGTATCTTTTCTTATCTGCATTGTACCTTTTGTTTCCTATAATATATCTTTTTCTAGTCAGTTAAGTTGAAAGGATTACGAAAATACTTGTTAGGTTTCAGGAAATGAAATAGGGGATAAACCAAATTATATGATGTCTCTTATATATGTGTGTACCTAAGTATATTATATAGGTATGTACTATAGAATTACTGCTACTCCTAGTCCCAACAAAAAGATAATAATAAAATTTGGGTTGGGAGGGGGGGGGGGGGCTCCCTGTTCCTTACTTCCATTTCCATCATCAGCAATTGGGGATCGATTTAGCTCTGTTGAGGAAACAAGAAGACTTCAGACTCAGAGTTTCTCTCCTCCAACCAGGGAATTAATGTGGATGCTGCCACATTCAAGGAAGAATTTAGGGGGGTTTCGGATAATCAAGCTTCACATGTGTTAATTTAAACCTGCCCCTGGTCTTGATGGGGTTTACTCTGGATAGCTTCGAGCCTAGCTTGTCTTCATGCTGATGTGGAAACTGACAAATTTTGTAATCCTCCTTGATTTTCTGGAGTGAGAATTATCCTGGCTTCACTTCAACCAAAAAAAAAAAAGAAAAAAGGTAACCAACGAGATCCTAACCCCCATTAAAAAGGGGGAAAAATATCTCTTTTCGTAGCTGTGGGATTTCGGGAAGTGAAATATCCGTAAGAGGTAGAACAAGATTTTCCCCGGATATTCATTCGTCTTTTCTTCTACTGATGTAAATATTAATCAGGTATCCTTCGACAAATGCCCATCTCCTAGTTTGCCTTCATTCATGCAATCTTTAACCTGCAATATCTGCAGCAGTGGCTGCACTGCCACTGTCTTCTGTCTTCTGTCTGAAAAGTCCGTATTTTCCACTTGCATGGGTTTGGATGGATTTTGGGTTTGCGTTTGGGTTTAGGTCAACTTCGCTGCCAATCCCCCATATGTGTAGTTTGTAAATCATGTGATACTTACGATTTTTTATAAACTGCATTTTTCAGGGTCAATTGTCTTTTTTGGGGTGCCGGTTTATTTTGAGTCCAATAGACCTTAGAGCAAGTCAACATTGGATGCGATGACAGAAATGTGTGAAAGTTCTTGAGGTATGAATTCAAACCTTGGATGCTCCCGTCCCCCTTCTCCTTTTTTTGGGTCTCTTGGTAAAAAAATTTTGAATTTTATGTATGTCTTGTGTCATTATTGCAACTCTCGTTCTAGATGCAGGAGACTAAACTGTTTTGTCCATAAATTTGCTGACTTTTCTGGTGTTTTTTGTTCACTGAAAATACATATTACATAGGAGTTTCAACAAGGAATTTATATGGAATTGAGTTTGTAGAACTTGAAATCAGCTGAGTCTCATCGCAATGCAATCTTTTGGGCAGAGAGAGAATGTTTTCCCTTCTGAACTCCTTTGAGTTAACTACATACTTGAATTGAGCAAATTGTTGCATTTGTTTATTGCCCAATATGCAATTTTTTAAGCCTTACCCATCTTCTTTGGCTGTGATCCTTTCATGGTGGTTCATGTTACTGGTTATTACTTCTGCAGCTCAGGACACAATCACTCTTACTCGACCCCTGCGAGAAGAGGAGACCTTAGTGTCTGCCCATGGAAACTTCAAGCTGGGATTCTTCAGCCCCGGCAGCCAGAGGAAATATGTGGGCATCTGGTTCAACAACATCCCAGATAAGACTTATGTCTGGGTTGCCAACAGAGAAAGACCACTTGTTGATTCTTCTGGGGCCCTTCTGATTACCAACAACTCTGTCCTACAGCTGATCAATGCTAGAGGCAGCATCATATGGTCTGCCAATGCATCGAGGTCAGTACAGAATCCCATTGTGCAGCTTTTGGACTCTGGAAACCTCGTTATCAGAGATCAGAATGATGCCAGTTCTAGCAATTACTTGTGGCAAAGTTTTGACTATCCCTGTGATACACAACTGCCTCAAATGAAGTTGGGGAGGGACCCTGTTACTGGCTCTAATCTGTTTCTAACGTCATGGAATAGCAGCGATGATCCTTCTCCAGGTATCTATACATATAGGTTTGACCCTCGTGGATACCCACAACCCATTCTCTATAAAGATTCTGCTGAGTTCTCCCGTAATGGTCCATGGAACGGCTTCTGGTTTTCCGGAAATTCCATTTTAGACCCGGATCCCACATTCAAATACCAGTTTGTTTTCAACGACACAGATATGTACTATACGTATGACGTTATCAATTCCTCAGTTATTTCTATAAACAGACTTCTGTCATATGGAATTATGCAGCGTGTTCTGTGGGACAATCGCAAACAAGCATGGGCTCAATTTTTATCCATGCCCATCGATAACTGTGATTTATATGAGGTCTGTGGCGCATTTGGTATCTGTAACCTTCTCAATTCTCCTCAGTGTCAGTGCATGAAGGGATATGCGCCGAAATCCCCTCAAAATTGGGATGAAGGGCAATGGTCAGATGGATGCGTACCTGTAGCCCCATTGAATTGCAGCACTCATAAGGGCTTTGTAAAGTATTCGAATGTCAAATTGCCAGACACAAGAAATGCCTGGTACAATACAACCATGAGCCTAGATGAATGCCAAAGGCAGTGTTTGCAGAACTGCTCCTGTGTAGCATATGCAAATTTGTATGCTAGTCTTGAACCAGATGGAGGAAGTGGCTGCTTCCTTTGGTTTGATACTTTGATTGATGTGAGAGTGCTCGCGGGCAGAGGACAAGATCTTTATGTGAGGGTATCTTCTTCAGGATCAGGTAATGAACTATTTTTGATACTATATTCTCCTTTTGCACCATTGAAAGTTTATCTTTGTTTCAGTTCTTTCCGATGTTTCCAAGGACGGCTCTAATGCACATCTGAGATAACAGTTTCCTATGGCTAAGATTGGCTGCTATATGATTAATTGATGCAAATAAATTGAGGCCAACTATCCTAGACATAAGACAATCTGATTTTTGAACTGCGCTCGAACTGAAAAAGCCCACAAGGAATTTGCCTCCTGCAAATATTGATCGCATTGCTTGGCAAGCTTATTGGACGCTTGAATATGATCCAGACCAGAATGACCAGAACCGGACCAGAAGGTGACGTTGACCTGGATATTCCCCAAGCCCTTGCTTACCTGTCCTGACCCCTATCTGTGGAGTCTTTATAGCAAGATAAGTTTTGAAATGAGGGAACCTCCATTAAACCAGCATCGTGACTAGATTGCCATGTGAACATGCAGAGGTTGAGGTAGGATGTCCTTTATTGCCTTTAAAGGCAGGCGAGATATGTTGGTAGTTGATTAGGCTTTCTGGAAAAGCAGTTTTTGTCAAATGTTTTCTTTTCCCGGATTTCAATGTTGATTTTGTTTCCAATGTCAGTTCAGGGATTATAGAGCTTAAATATGTTGTCACTTTTGTCTAGGTGCAAAGCGAATTTGGATCTCGGTATGCTCCAGCCTGTTAGGTCTGCTGCTCCCTGGTGGTGTTATAATTTTTGTTCTACAGAGGAGGAAGGCGGCAAAGAGGAAAGGCAAGTGGCAGGGAAATGGTTTTCTTCTTCTCTTTACGAAATGTTCACAATTTCCAGTGCGGTTATATTTCTTGTAGTTTTCAGAGTTGGAAAACTATATCTTTATCCTCACCATTTTTGTACTGCATCCTAAGATTTGGTTTCTGCATGCCACCTTCTGCTTAACAGCTAGAGGCAGAGGTGATGCAGGAGAAAGTGGCATCAATAACAGCAAAGACCAAGAGTCTGACTTGCCTATGTTTGCCTTCAATGTGGTAGCTCACGCTACAAATTTCTTCTCACCTGCCAACAAGCTTGGAGAAGGTGGCTTTGGACCCGTCTACAAGGTATCAGTCCCAAAAACTTGCTTTGATGATTGCTTATTGAACACGATATATCACTGTTTATCGTAAAGAGTATGAAGTCAATCAGACCAAAATCACACCAATATACGAATATCAAAATTGGACAGCTATGCTTAGGAACTCTTAAACGTCTACATCTGCTGAGTAACCCTCTAGGAAACTTTGTAACAAGGTAGGAAGCTTAAAAATACTTATGTGATTTGAGTCATTGAACCCATATTTGTGTTGACAACTTTATTATTCGCTGTTCTAGAATTGTGGGAATTGTGCTATTTCATGATGGTCTGGATAAGACTGAAGAATCTTTATTTTTGTTCAAGGACGGTTTTCTAATCATGTCCACTAACAATTCTTAGGGTGTGCTAGATGATGGCCAAGAGATAGCTGTTAAAAGGCTTTCCAAGGATTCAAAACAAGGTGTAGAAGAGTTTAAGAATGAGGCATTGTTTATTGCAAAACTTCAGCATCGGAACCTGGTGAAGCTTATAGGATGTTGCATTGAAGCAGAAGAACAGATGTTGATCTATGAATACATGCCTAATAAAAGCTTGGACTACTTCATATTTGGTTAGTTCTTGCCCTACTTCAATATGTCTATAGTTACTGACATCAACTTTGAGTTAGTACTTAGCTGCTGGCAAATTCATTCAATTTCCATGCCTTGTATGATTGCGCTTTTTCGCTTGTAGAGAGACATCGGCTCACTTTTGCAGCATAACGGTGCTGCTAAGTTTAAAGTTAAACATGACTTTGTCAAGCTGTGTGTCAATTATTTAACAGCAGTAGCTTACCAGCTGAAAATATGCACAGATCAAAGAAGCAGTAGCTTATTGGATTGGCCACAGCGCTTTGAGATAATCAAGGGGATTGCTCGTGGTCTTCTATATCTTCATCAAGATTCTCGACTGAGAATTGTTCACAGAGATCTCAAGGCAAGCAATATCCTATTGGATTCCAAGATGAATGCTAAAATTTCAGATTTTGGCATGGCAAGAAGTTTTGATGGATGTGAAGATGAGGCTAAGACCAAGAGAGTGGTTGGAACATAGTAATAACCTGTCCCCTCACTTTGCATCTTCCACCCTCATTTTATGTCTATATCTCCTAATATTGTGTTGATCTACTGCAGTGGCTATATGCCTCCTGAATATACAGTTGATGGACTATTTTCAGTAAAATCCGACGTCTTCAGCTTTGGGGTATTAGTGCTTGAGATTGTATCCGGCAAGCGGAACAGAGGATTCAACCACCCCGACCATCACCACAATCTTCTTGGACATGTAAGACTACCATTCTTTAAATCCTGCCTTAAAGACCTCCTTAATAGATATCCTGCTCTTCGATGGTTTTGATTGAATTGTGACTTTCTTTTAACTAGGTAATATTGCTTTTTTGGTCGCAAAACCAAACAAACTGAAGTATTTCTTTCCTTTTGCGATATGGTTGTGTTGTGGTCGTTTTAAGTGTAAAATAAGCATTTCTTGCAATCCATAGCTTCTTTAGGGAAATGTGGTTTTGAGTTTGAGCTTGCGCTAGCAGTATTTATTCCACCCCTTGGGTTGTCAGTCATTCAAACTAATGGACAAAAAGGCAGTGCACAGAGTTCAACTTCATGATAACATTACCGTTAAAAGGGGCATTGGTGGACCGTGCTAGGCTTGACACCTAGTGTCCGACATTGGTGTATATCAGAAGCCTGACTCTCCATTTTCGAAACTTCTGCATATTTTTAGCCTAACATGAGCTTATACCCCTAGGTGTCTTGTGTTTGACATGACTACTTGACACAAGACGAAGAATCCGAGTAAATACTAAAGATATAAAGAGTAGAACGCTGCAAAGCAGTGGTGCAAGTAATAGACAAATTCAAATTTTGAGCCAGTTCATGTCTTCTATCTGTGAAGAAGCACTGATATCTCAACTCTTACTGCTAAAATTGGCTAGGCATGGATGCTGTTCAAAGAAGGTACGACCTTGGAAATTGTTGATCCATTGTTAAGGAACTCAAGCTATGAACAGCAAGTGCAAAGATCGATCCACATAGCTTTGCTATGTGTCCAGCAGCATCCAGATGATAGGCCGAGCATGCCACTTGTTACTGTCATGTTTAGCAGCGATTGTGAATTAACTGAACCCAAACAACCTGGTTTTTACATTGAGAGGTATGTGCAGCAAGGATCAGTTTCAGGTAAAACCGGATCAAGTTCCAATGATGAGATGACTATGACATTACTTTCGGGGAGGTAGAAGTGCTTAGTCTCATCATATTATCAACTTTATGATTATTGTCTCAGTTCCCCATTGTTGCTGCAAAACGTGTAAACAGGTTTTGATTACGTGTGACTGATGTAAATAGGTTTCAATCTGGAACTCAGTGGGAAAGAACTGGTGTACCTGAGTTTCTGGGTTGATGAACTGGTTGCTGAAAACTGTGTGGACAGTTTATTCATAGGTTTACCGCCTCTGTATCCTAGTCGACTTTTGCCAAATTTTTGTGAACATTTTGATCACAAAGATAGATGTAACTTTCTAAAATGCTTTTTTTGTAGTACATTGTTTTATGTAGTAGTGAGAAAATAACAGTCAAAATTAGTTCTCAAAGACCATTTAACAGTCAATCTTAAATGCTTGGGCTATTGGAGATGATCAGATGAAGTTATTTAAGTATCAAGGCCACCTTTGTTTATGGCAAGTTGTACTAAAACATTTCGTCAAAAGAACCTAAGTTTTAACCAATGAAAATTTCATATATCATGATCATGCCCAAAATTAAAATCACAACTAGCACATGTCCATTTCAGTAATGTACATAACTAGTAACTATTTTAGTAATGTGCATAAGTTGTAACTAATTGTTGACAGAGCATCTAGCAAAGTGCTCATAGCCATAGCTACCTAAAAATATCCTTTGCATCAAGAGCTTATAGCTCAACTAGTGTAATCCCATCTTTTAAGGTCCTTGGGTTGATTCAGTTGAATATCAGGGAGCAAAATCTCCACATGTAGAGATTGCACTAGAAATTAAATAGGTCTTTCTGCGACCTAGTTTGTTAATTGTGCACCCCTCCCTCGCCAATTAAAGTCATTGGATCAGCATGTACGCTCATCATCGCGTGCGTACACTAGGAGAAAATCCTAAATATCTCAAGTATATAAAATGATCTACGTTTATAAGACAAAAGAGCAGATGATTCTATAAGTTAGTACGGGTTATTTTAAAATTAGGATTATTTCATTCTTAATATAATAGATGACTTCCATATTACAAATTAAAATACAACAGTAGGTATTCTTTTAAATTCATTATCAAAAAGTTGATTCTAATTTTGTATTCGAAGGTCGGCTAAGGAAATCCTAGACTTTTCTAGGAGAGGGGCAACAAAATGGAGGGTGTCTGGTGGTGGAACGAGGAGGTAAAGGAGAAAGTCAAGGAGAAAAAAGAGGCTTACGCGGATGTCATGAACAGTGGTTCAGATGAAGAGAGGGAGACTAGGAGTATTAGATATAAGGCAGCTAAGAAGGTAGCCAAGAAAGCTGTGGCGGTAGCAAAGAACCTGGCTTTTGATAGGCTGTATCATAGATTGGGGACCACGGAAGGGGAGAAGGAAGTCTTTAAACTGGCAAGGGTTAGGGATAGAAAGACTAGGTATTTAGGTGTGGTGAGGTGCATCAAGGACGAAAATGGTAAGGTGTTGTCTGAGAATGCTAAAATCAAGGAGAGATGGCAAAGGTTCTTTTTCAAACTCCTTAATGGGGAAGGGATGGGAGATTTCTGTAGTAGGGACAGAGAGTGTAATAATAGGCGTATCGAGTGTGTGACCTTATGACAAAGGATGAGATTAAGGAGGCCTTGAAGAAGATGGCTAATGGGAAGGCAGAGGGTCCAGATCAGATACCGGTGGAAGTTTGGAAGTGTTTGGATGAAGTAGGATTAGAGTGGCTAACGGAGTTTTTCAATGTCATTTTTAGGACCTTAAAGATGCCCAGAGAATGGAAGTCCAGTACAGTCATTCCTCTGTACAAAAACAAATGGGATATTCAAGACTGTAATAATTTTAAGGGTATTAAGTTGCTCAGCCACACTATGAAATTATGGAAGAGGGTGATTGAGAGAAGGTTGCGAAAGGATGTTGCGATTTCAGAGAATTAATTTGGTTTTATGTCAGGCAGGTCGACCATAGAAGCGATTTACCTCCTCAGAAGGCTCATGGGTTTGTACAGAAATAGAAAGGTGGATCTTCATATGGTGTTCATTGACCTGAAAAAAGCATATGATAGAGTCCCGCGTGAAGTGTCATGAAGCTGTATGGAAAAGAAAGGGGTGTCGCCCTTGTATATTCGTGTGATTAAGGATATATATGAGGGAGGGCGGACGAGTGTTAGAACGTCGGGAGGGGTAAATGACTTCGTCGTTAGTACGGGTCTGCATCAGGGTTCCGCCTTAAGCCCGTTTCTTTTCACCTTAGTTATGGATGAACTTGCTAGAGGGATTCAAGATGAGGTTCCATAGTGTATGGTATTTGCAGATGACATTATTCTTATTGATGAGACCAGTCATGGAGTGAATGACAAGTTGGAGAGATGGCGGCATATGCTGGAAGTTAGATGTTTTAGATTAGTAGATCGAAAACAGAATACCTCCATTGTTGTTTCAGTGGAAGGACAGATGCGGGGGAGAAGTCACCCTGAATGGGAGGTCAATACCAAAGGTCGCTAAATTTAAGTATCTTGGCTCGATCATCCAACAGAATGGGGATATTGACGAAGATATTAACCAGCGAATAAAAGTAGGCTGGCAAAAATGGAAGTGTACCTCAGGTGTACTGTGTGACAAGAGGGTGCCCCTAGGATTGAAAGGCAAAGTCTATAGGATGGTAGTTAGACCGGATGTTCTCTATAGTTCGGAATGTTGGCCGCTAAAAAAGGCGCAAGTTTAAAGGTTGATGGTAGCTGAGATGAGGATGGTTAGGTGGATGTGTGGTTTTACAAGAATAGACAGAATTAGGAATGGAGTCATCAGAGACTTAGCTAAAGTGGCTCCCATAGAAGAGAAGATGAGGGAATCAAGACTCCGATGGTTTGGTCACGTGAAAAGGAAAAGTGTGGCCGCTCCAATGAGGAGGTGTGAGATGATCGACCTTTCCGGTGGTAAGAGAGGGAGGGGTAGACCAAAGAAGAGTTTGGACGAGGTGATTAGAGAGAACTTGAGGGTTATGGGTTTGACGGAGAACCTGGCTCAGGATTGGAGGCTGTGGCGGGATAGGATTAAAATCTTAGATTGCAGAGAGTCGACTCCGTAGATGGCAGTGGCTGCAGTGGCTTAGTGCTAGTAGGGGTTTGTCGTTCTCGTATGCAGGTTGTACTTTATTCTGGGAAGAGACAGCGCCTGCTTACCTTGGTTGGTTGAGGTATGTTTCAGCTTCAGCTTCTTTGGCCTTTGATTTATCTTAGTCACCCCTGACTTTGTGACACTAATTTTCCTCATTAATTGTTTCAGAAACGCTTTCTTCTATAAAACTTTTTCACAAAATCTTTTTTTTGTGGGTCTCTTGGAATCAACCTCTCTACGGGTAGGAATGTCGGTAGAGGTAAGGTTGCCTACAGTTGGATCTTCCCAGACCCCGTGAAAACGGGACTCACACTGGGAGGTGTTATTGTTGTTGTTGTTGTCACATAACATTAAGTGATAGTTATCAAATCCAAGTAAGATCATGTAATGCATTCATCATTATGTAGATTGTGCTATAAAAAATGATCATTTATCCTATCTAATTGAGTTTCAAAATAGTTTTTTTTTCCCCAAATTATTAATGTTACAAGCTCGTGTTATATATCAGGAGAGATTGTGACGTACCTCTTTATTTTTATTTTTATTTTTCCTTTTTGCATTCCCTTTTTCACACTAATGAATTTCCAAATCAAGCACATAGCTGAATACTTCCACAATTATAACTGTTGGACAAAAATATTATTTTCATTATTATTTTTCAGTGCGCCCATTTCAACACAGGAGGGACTTCCAAATCAACCACCACATCACATGGATAATCACTACTTCCACAATTATAAATGCTGTACTAAATTACTCTCTCTTCTTTTGCGTTAACCTTTTCGCACCGTCCACACATGAATACTTTCACTAATATTTGTTTGAAATAGTGAAAACTATTGTATAAAAACAAAAGTCTTAATAAACTTCCACAAAGACTGTACAAATTCAATTGAACTATGTTCATGGGCAATGTTCATATAAAATATATATTGCTAAAATAATTTTTTGATTATGATTAAGTATCAACAATTTGTGACATTTATTTAGGAGCGTGAATCGGATTACAGGATCCATGCGTTTTTTAAACTCAATTAGGATTATAAGATCCTAATGACTAATATTCTAGTGGGAGTTAGATTGATGGAGGGTTTCGGATTGTAAAATCGCAGGATCGTAAGATCCAAAGCGAGAGTTTAATAAATACCACGGGTACAACCCAATTCAGCCGAAAGAGTGAAAGACGTTATGTACCCAATTCAGCCAAAAGCCGTTAGAGCACGAATTTCCAAATCAATCTCTTTCTACAATGCAATACATCCGGTTTCTGACCTAACTAAACCAAACCGTTACACTAAGCCTACAGCGAGGTGGTTCTTTCCTTCTCTCTTTTTGGGGAAAGGGGCAAGGAGTTTGATGAATGTACACCGTTTTACTCACCCAGTTCGAACCCGAATTTGTTCTCCAGATGACATGTCTCTTTCCAGTCAAATTTCAACCCTGTAACAGAGAAATTCCCAACCAAGTTCCCCTCTAGTCAACACCACTAAGAACACAAACTGGTGGGAAGCACCACATAAGATACTTTAAAAAGGATGAAGAGTTTTACACAAGAATAACACGATAACGTAAAACATTCGCGCAAGCCTCAAACAACCAAAATGAAAATAAGCTCCGTCTGGCATGGAGCATGTTTTGTTACTCCCTAAAACTGTTAGTATACTCAAACAATTCTAAGCATAGGAACCTCGATGATAAACAGTCACTACAGTTGCTCAGTAGTATGCCTTGCGAGGGTTATTCTACAAAGATGAACAAATACAGATCAGTAACTAGAACACAAGGAGTTTCGACAGAATGCAATAGTATTAAGTCAATGACATTAACAGCCAGTCATTGGGTAACAGGGGATCGCAGAAGCATGATAGATAAACAAAGGTAAATAATACCAGAGGGTTTGGTCTGTGACGGTATCCTAGCATCATTCGCTTCTTATACTGCTCGTATATATCATCATCAGCAGTCACCTCACCGGGTTGGTGGGCTCCAACCCCCAAGTGGTCTTTCTTCACATCACCGGCCATGATGGGATCTGCGATACCTTTTCTAGAGCTCCCTAGGCCCTCGCCTGCAGGATTTGAGCCAAGATATTCTCTCTCAAAAAATGCAAAATTCAAAAGTCTATTAAATCATATGGCCAAGTTTATATTGTTCTAATCTCACAGTGAAATAAAGCCATCAGACAGAGTCATTAGTAACCAAGAAACACAACAGTCTGTACAGGCAATAGAAATACGTATGGTTGAAACAGTTGGGATGCTTTTCCAAGTGGTGTAGATAATCACATCTTGCTGCCAGAAGAAACAGCAAGAGAAACAGAACATGTCAACAGCCAATATAAAAAATGAGCATGTATATACATGTGTGCATGTGTGCATGTGTGCATGTATGTGGGGGAGCGGGACACAGAGAGAGAGGGGGAGAGAGAGAGAGAGAGGGGGGGGGAGAGAGAGAGAGAGAGAGAGGAAGCAGAGGGGAGGGGAGGGGAGGGGGAGGGAAGGAGATTATGATCACAAAACTTGTTTAACAGGATATTTCTGTTGGGTTGGTTATGAAACCGTCAAAGTACAGTGCACATCTTTCGTACAAAGCAGGCATCAAATATAAACCATTTATTCCAATTTTCTGAATTTCTTGAAGTAGTTATTCTAGAAACTCACCCCCAAAAAAAAAAGTTGGCAGAGACCTTAAATTGAACTGTAAATGGACTTCAATAATCTCAGTATGCACAAAATATCAGAACATACCTTCTTTCCAACCCATTTTTGACAAAAGCCTATGACCAACATTATCAGCTTGTATTTTTGCCTTCGCAGCAGCCTCTTTGGCAGCTTTCTGTGAAGCTGCATCATTACATTTAGCCAAAAAACTTTCCAGTTCTTCCGGTGGGATGTAGTCCCCCATGTGATGACCCCTCTTTCCAGAAGCTGCAGTGAAGACAATGAATAGAATAATGGATGGTCCCAGTAATTACACACACACATCATTACGTAATAGACCAGTAGGTATAGCCATGCAACGTACAAGATCCATGGATCTTAAAAATGACATCAAAGGGGCTCAGGTTTACAGAGAATGGTGCTACTTAAAGGAATTCTTTTAAATATTAAAGCACTTCAATATTATTGTTGACAATACCCACAAGAAAGCGGACAATATGGATATTAACCTTGAAGAGAAGCTGGGGGAGGCATCTCATCTCTTGATTGTTTAGGCGGTCTCTTTCTCTCTTCTGCAGCTGCTTTCTTCATGTAATACTCCATCATGGCTATAGGATCAACTCCAGCTGCTGCTGCATCAGATTCCCCTGCAAATATAACCTAGTGAACTCTATCCTCTTAAGGAAACAAGAAACAGAATCCAATACACCACTAGCTCAATGTATGCCCTTTGTATCATGGCTGCATACCAGACAGCCCAAAGAATGCAGTACATACCAACCATGTAAATAATTCATCTCAGATAATGGGAAAGACTAAAGCGAACTCAATTTAATTTTTTTTTTTTTTAAATGGTGAGATAAGGAAAACATTGGGAAAAGCTATCTTAATCTTTGCAGAACAGAGATGAGAAATATATTTCTTTATACACCCTCCACCAAACTCCCTCTCAAGTTGCCCATATCGTCACTTAGAACCCAGCCTTCTACAAGAAAGTTTCAATACCCCATTACCTACCGTTATAAATTATGCATGCATATAATATACAATTATTTGAACTGTCTTTTACTATCTCAATTTCCTAACAAGATAAACCCAGCCAAACAGGACAATAATCCAATCAGCAATCTAACAATGCACAAATACATGAGCGTGACATCATAAATGAGTCACAGGCCCAGGAAATCCCAGAAATGGCCCAGCTGCATCCACAGAAAAGCCTGGAAGCCAGCTCAATCTCTTACAAGGCAAATTCTATGCAACAATATGTTGCTAAATGTCAACTGATTAGTCCATGAAATAATTGGCACTATAAAATCCGACTGAAGATCAGAAGCACAATAATCTTGTACACTGATACCCTAGAGACAAAGGGTATTTCAAAAGCAATAATCCATCTGGAAAAATCACTAGCAAAAAGGAATAATGCATTGACATTAATCCTACGGCAGACAACTTGCTCTAAATCAACTAGCCCGTCCTGAGATAAAATTATACTTTAACTCTTGGAGCTCAAAGACACCCAAATCTGGATATTCAAACCAGAAAATCCAAATTCAAATCTCTACCTTGGGAACTCTCTGCTATGCAGCACATGGGGGGATTAGAGATACCAATCCAACCCCAAAATTACAAAAAAGGTTGCTTCTGCAGGACCCTAGATTAAGGACTACTTTTATTACGATTTAGTTCTAAAAAAATATATAGAGCTAACAAGCAAAACTACTCTGATTAAATTTCTCATAAAATGCTCTTAAAAATTATCATTTTATACCTTTTGACTAACATAAAGGAGTAAATAGTAATGGCAGAAGTTCGATCTCAGAGACCAAGAACATCAGTCAATGGTTATTAAACAATCGATTGCTCTAGGTAAATCTATGAAACTTGCTGTTTCCTGTGCTAGTCACAAGGAAATCGACTACCTCATCAGCAATTCAGCACTCAAACCAAATTAAAGCATTACAAACACATATTCTTACCACTTGCAGATGCAGTCTCATGTGACCTGGCCTCAGTTACTTCATACAAAGCTGAAGCTGAAGTATGATAATTTGGCTCCCGGTTACTTGATCTTCGTGATACAGAAGTTCTAGGAGTGAACTTATCACCTGCAGATGCTTTTTCCACCAACAAAATACTTCCATCAAACTTGAGGAAAGTATTAACTGAGCTTTGCTTTTTGTTTTTTTTTGGGGGGGGGGGGGAATGCCAATTGACAGAAAAATAGAACTCAAAATCTCACAAGTCACACCCAGCAATAAGGAACAGTTTGCAGCTACGTGATGGCCTAGAATACCCACTACATAAAGCATAATGATGAAGCTTTCAAACCCAACTCAACTCTACAATAACACAAGCATTCTCGTACATCCCCATGCAACGCACCAAAGGGGCAGCAAAGTTTTGACTTCACCCCAAATTCAACCATACAAGTAAAATCAAGCATGCATTGAGTTAGTGGAACTTCCTATCCATTTGATAGTTGTCTAAGCTCAACTAAGAGCATCACTTGTTACCAGCATAAAATAATTCCACAGTACAATCAGTGAGATCCAACACACTAAAAACATATCACATAGGTCATCTAAACAATCATAACGAGTGAAATATGTGATGCACACCACACCACACCACAGCGCCACAGCTTTGCCAATGCTTAGTATATGACTGACAAGAGTTGAACAATTTTTCCCACCAATAATCAGAATGCCTTAGGATGGCTCTTGCACCAGCTTAAGATGCAACTAGAAAGCATATGCCGCACACTTGTATCTAACATTTTTAAAGCCATTAATAAATTGGTGGAAGTATAATTGACATGCACCACAAAACCACAAAACCACAAAGAGGATGCAAATAACTTGTTCAGTGATAACGAAGATCAAATAACGTAGAAACCTCTCTTCAGCGTTTGAAAGAGAATTTCATCAAAATTCTCTACTTTTGGAAGAATGGGAAGTTTAGCTCTTCCTTTATTGATTTGGCAGATTGTGTGAATAGTTCATACTTAGGTTGTAAATAGCCTTTTGTACAATGCTCACTGTGCAACTGAGCTTCTGATATTTCTATATTAATATATTACCTTTTCCTTATCAAAAAAAAAACTTGTTCAGTGACTTCAGTCTACTAACCTCTTCATGTCAAATTCTGCATAACAAGTGAACTTCCTAACCATTAATGTTCCAGCTTTTTTCTGGGCCAAGTGTTTTTTTTGGGGGGGGGGTGTTGTATGAAGAAGTCAAAATCAATAAAGCTTAATCTAGCAACAAACCATTTTGCACAGTTTGCAAGTCTTGAATCTGTGAAAGTGCCTTCTCATCTTCCTGAATCCGATACTCATAGTACTTGTAGTCTGTAGACTTTGGATCGAACAAAAATCTCCACATATAGAGTGAGACGTCAGGCAAAAACGAATTAGTTATTTCTCCAAGTGTCACAATGCCAGAGAAACCAAACAACTGCGTCAAAAAAGTACGTACCTGAAAGGAGTATCTCCAGGGTTCTTTTGGCGAGTAATATCCTCAATTTGCCTTCCATTTTTAGCCACAAAACTTGCTAGTTTCTCGGCAGCTTTCTTCACTGCAGGATCACTTGGGGAAGGAGGTGCTGCATGTCACTTAAAGAACTGATTAATACCGAGAGCATGAACAACGGAATGCAAATTACTCTTGTACGCCATATCGTTCATTGACATCTCTGACCCCTTTGAAAGGGATATAAGATGTGAGCTGCATTCATGAGACAAGACATTCAAAAATGAATAGTCCTATTTAATCCCACTTTGAAGTTTGAAATAGATAAGGCCATCTACTCGAGTTCATAGTGACGCAAAGCAGGAAGGTGAGGAAGGTCACGGAGATGACAGCAACAGGGATCAAAAAATTTAAAAAAAAAAATGCAGATGAAAAGATTCCTCTTCCATCACATTGTGTCTGCTCTCCTTGTCTCCCTCCCTTCACCTTTTTCTTGCATTGAAAACATGGCTTCTAGATCAAACATGTCTTCGTTTTGCTATCTAACCCAAGCTCCTCACAACACTAGAAGGTAATTATTTTGATTTGCTCACATCAGCGCATTGCAATTTTTTTTTAAAATCCATAGTGCAATGTTAAGTTTGCACAATGAAAGGGAACCCCCCCCCCCGGCCATAAAACATTTTCCTTACAACCAGCAAAGCTAAGGCATCACTGCGTAACTTAGTAACGTGCTCAATCATCTGCCATATCACTGATATAACAAATAATGCATATAGTCATTGGCTCATTGCCAAAGAAACTCTACAAATTTATACCATAGGTCAGCAAAGCTTTTAGGATTTTCACCAAAATTTTACATGTGAATGTCAATGACCGAAGTCAGATCCACATACAAAACTACCATAAACCATGGATATGATATAATGAAACAAACAGTTATAACACAGGTTGAAGAAGCATGGATGGGAGTATTTCTATAAGAAATGTGTGTGTATGCGTGCGCATGTGGGCGATGTGAGAGAGAGAGGGAGTATACTGACAATACTATGCTCACTGTGAAGAAAGAGAAAACAGATGGCACAACACATGGCATAGCTGCAGAAAATCCATGTACATGCTCATCCATTGCCAACAAATACACTGAGAAGAGCAGACACTAACTATTAATATTGAACACGATATATTTCCAGACATTACCAACATCAAACTTTCTCATGGGAACATCATGAGCATCTGCTTCACCCATTTTCTGCCGTTTAGCAGAAACTCCTTCTGATGCACTTCCAACATCTGTTTCATCTTCATCATCATCTTCACTCAACTTCACAGCAGGAGTCACAAGCTTGGATTTTTGTTTCAAGCTAAATGCAAGTTTGCCACCTGAAGGCACTATAGCAGTCTTCCGAATATTAGTACTAGGCCTAATATCTCCAGTTTTAATAATTGGAGCCGAACTCCTTGGAGTATTTGTTTTTGGTCTTGAATCTTGAATTGCAGATCTATCATCCTTTTCTTGATGAAGCAGTTTAAACCTCTCCATAAATGAACCATCATTAACGAATAAGCTAGAAGGTACTCCTTTATCCATTGAGATTGCACTTGCTTTTAGGCTGATCAGAGGATTTCACCTGTTCGGCAACCCTTCAACCTATTTAGATATTTAACTTATCAAGCAAGGAACTTGACCATAAGAAATCAATGTATTTCTTAACGACGGAAAAGAACTTTGCATGCAATCTTTGCTCAATACTTGCAAAATTCATCTTTTTTTACTCTCTTACCACAAATAAAACATGCATTCAACAAGCACATTCATAAGAGAATAAACAACGCACCTTTATCAACAATAGGAAACTCAAAGAAATTCTGAGAAACCATACAATTACAATAAGAGAGCAAATTAGTCCTCTTGGATGAATCTCAAAATTCAAAGTTCATCTCACTATGGATTCATTTAATGTTAATCCCCATATGATAACTTCTGAAACCTATTATGTTTTTGTTGTGCTGCGTTGCATACGTCAACCATCTTTTCTTTAAGTCCTGGTCATCTCTTAGACTCCGTTTGGACCTTAAAAAATTTGATGGAAAGAAAAAAACTGAAAAAATAATTTTGTTTTTTGTGTTTGGTTTAGAAAAAATCCACCAAAAAAAAAAAATATGAAGAAAAATTAGGTGAAAAAATTATCACAAATAAGTGATAAAATTTTCCTCATACAATTAAGAGAAAAATTTGAGAAAAGTTCCCTAAAGAATTCTCGACTTCCTCCAACCTCACATTACTTAGATAATATCAACATAATTCAAATAATTCATAAACATTCAAATTTCTCATCCAAATTCTTGTACATTTTTTCTTCAATCCAAACAAGAGGAAAACAAATCACTTTCTCCCTAACTTTTTTTCCTTCACATTTTTTTCCTTCAACTTTTCTTTCCACCAAATTTTCTAACAACCAATCAGAGCCTTAAGTTATGGTTTCACCCAAGACAGCACATTTGTTAACAACATTGTTCCTTCTCATTGAAATTTCTTGCAAAACGGGAGAACCGGAGCTTCAAGTAATTTATATACAGTAAACTAAGTCTTTTTCGCCCTTTCCTGAGGATGCATAAAAAATATTGAAACAAGCAGCTATAACAAGAAAAACACATCACCGAGCTCCACTGACTAGTAGATCGGGGGCTCGTTAATGCACGAAATCAAGCTAATACTTTGCAATAATAGCTGAAACAAAGGCAACCCAAAATTCTCCCACAAAAAACAAGGAAAATCCAGCGCCCAAGGTATAGCTTACGAGTTAAAATCAACAAAAATCTGAAAAACCAGAAAGACATAGACTTATTCTTCAATCTAATATTTCTACTCGAATAAGACCAGCAAAGATACATAAATTGCGAAAACGTAGAATGGAATTTAAGCCCCAGAAACAGAACGATTAATACCACAGATCTTATCTGAATTCTCACATATTTACAAAGTCGAATTGTAACGCAGAAAATCGATTCAGACGTTGCTTAAACTATTGAGCTTTCATTTCAACTAATCGAAACGATTCAAAAGTTTGTTAGTTTCTCTCCCATCTCCAATTAGGAAGCTTCAAGGATTCGAAAGCGACGAAAGGTAGAAGTGTAGTTAGAATTTAAGATGAATATCAAAGCAGATGAGGAATTAGACAACGCACCTGAAAAATTAGGGCACAGGACCAAGCTGACCGCCAAATCGAGGGAGAAAAGTGTGGCGTTGGCAAAAGATCGGGTTTTGTTCTACCAAGACGATGAAATTTCGCCAAATTAGACACCGATATTGCTGATATTCTATGTACCTAAAAAACCAAAAAGTGGCCTATAGCAATCTTTTTAATATTAAGTTTTGTACAAAATCGTCTCACATAAGGTGCATTATAAGATATACATTTTTAGGACAACTTTAATAATAATTAGAATGATTAATAATTTAATTATGAATGATTGTAATAAAGGTCATTATTAGATAAACTATTAATTATTACTGGATTAAAAAGCTACTTCAAAATATGTGATTAGTCACCATGACACCTCAAAAAAGTTAATCCTAAAGGAGTTCATCTCATAATAACTCTAATGTGGGATGTTCTTACCCAAGAATTTGTATTCTTTGAAAATAACTTGGTCAATGCGAAAGTTTTTTTTTTTGGGTTGTGGTCATTATTTTAACAGAGTTGAGCTATTATTGGTTATTCTAAAGAGAGTTTTCTCATAACGAACTGTTTTTAATTCATAAGACTTAAACCTTACATCATATTGTGAGACGTCAATGCAATAGTGTTAAACTATTTGAATATACAATTACAGAACACTTACCTTAAATCATGCTCAGTTCCTCTCATCGGACGCATTGAAAGGATACAAGCTTTCATGATAACTTCAAATCAAAATGTTGAAGATACCCAATATTGGGGGGGTCTTCGCTAGGTAAGTTCACCATGAAATAAGCTCTGTAAATTCTTCGAGGCGAAGATGTAATTCAAGCTAACAATTGATGGAGACTAGCCTGGTATCTAAATTTCCCGCAACGGATCACATTGTTTATTTGGTTGGTCATTGATAGCAAAGTTGTCACCCACTCTTACAGGGTCGTTAGACATCTTGTTGAAGTCCCTGGACATGTTTTGTGCAAACTCGATGAAGAAATGCTTAATCATTTGCTCAGGCGGTATTAGACATCCTTTGCTCTTTGGATGGTACTGGGAATTTCGAATTCAAATAGCAACTTCTGGAACCTACCATTTGAAACTTGGATAATTTGCAAACCCAAGATGGTAAGCTTCACAATGGTCATGGAGAAGTTTTTGCTATTGTATGTTGGTATTTGTGGAAGTGTAGATGTTGTACAACATTTGGAAGCGAAGATGAAGTCTCCCATGATGAAATGGGGTTCCTAGTTCAAAGGCGGTTGGATATTAAGAAAGTAATGGAACGTGATTTTGATTTGTTTGGAAGCCCTCATTATGTTAAAGAAGAACAATATTTTTTATTGTCTCCATTTGTGGGATGATGGTTGATGCTCAACATTAAAGGGGCTAGGGATGGCAATGGGGCGGGGAATCCCCGCCCTCATCGGGGCCCCGCCCCACATTGGGGAAAAATATCCGTTCCCAATGGGGATGGGGACGGAGACGGGGACAGAAATAAATCCCCGAACGGGCATGGGGATGGGGACGGGGCAAAAATTTACTCGTCCCCTTCACCGCTTCTCTACTCAAGAAAATATCTCTGTCGCATCCTTGTTTCCTCATCCCCAGTTGAGGAAAAATCTTAATCCCCGTCCCCACATATTAATTTAAAATTAAATATAAGTCTTTTATTTGTAAACATAATACCAAGATTATATTTTCGTACATTAAGTTTAAAAAACCATAGATTGTATGGAGTTGTTTCGTATAATTTGTGTATTGCTAGACTTATAATGTATGGACTCGTTAAACTTTAATTTCAGTTAGATTGTAAACTTTAATGAATTTTGTTAGAATTATGTTGCATGGAGCTTACAAGAGCTTATTGTACAATTAATTGGGTTAGGATTTAGGGATGAAAGCTGACTTTTATCTAAAACTGGTAATATAGTTATCACAAAGGAGATGAAAAAATGACAGGTAAAAATTCCCGTTGGGGCCCCGCCGGGAATTAGATCCCCGTTGGGACCTGCCGGGGATTAGATCCCCGCTGCGGACGAGGACGGGGGATATTTTTTCCCCGCAACGGGTAATGGGGCAGGGATGGGGATCTTGGCGGCAATGGGGACGAAGAATATGTCCAGCGTCCCCAACCTGCCCCGTTGCCATCCCTAGATGGGGCAGCCAAGGAGACCTGGGGTTGTGGGAGGGGGTGGGATTTTGCGTGATCACAAGGCAACCTTATTGAAGCCTTTGTTGAAGCATTGGATATCTATAGCTCTACAAGGCTAGAATTGAGGGCTCTAAGGTGGGGGCTTGAGATGGCCATTAGTTACGAGTTGTGTAAATTGGGTGCGAGTTCAAGCTAGAGCATTGCTACCAAGAGGCAAATAGTGCAGTAGCCTGGTTGGCTACTACTCCATCTCTAGCCCCTCCCCCCCCCCCCAAAAAAAAAAAACCCACCAAAAAAAAAAAAACCTCGCCCTTGCCTTATGAAGGGGGATAATCTTTCATGATCAGTTTAACTCGACTATAGTTGTCCCTTAAATTGCACAGTTGTGGCTTATAGTTGATTAAATCATACGCTGGCACATCATTACATATGGACAATCCAACGACCTTATTTTAACCATCAAATAATTTAATTAAAAAAATTTTAAAATTTATTTAATTCATTAAATCTCCTACTCACCTCTCTCCTTTTCCTTCTCCTCTTTTTATGCTTAGCCAACCCCTGTCACCGCTCCTATTTCCATGGTCAAGTTCTGATCAAACCACTATCAATTGCCATAATGATGATAGCACTTCAGAATGTCTTCTTGTCATGAAAGAGTGCAAACCTTTTTTTTTTTTTTTTAGGAAATGTAATTGCATGGTATATGTAATTGAAGAAATCCAATTACAATATTCCATGTTCTTTTTCTATTTTCTTTTGGATAATTTACTAGTGCCATTCATGTTTTTCCTTCACCTACACTACTTCGCCAAATTATTCTCTTTTTTGCTATATCATCACTGGTATGTCTTCGTCGAACCAAATGTCCTATATTATACCTTTGAACCAACTCCTTACCCAATAGTAAGGCAAATCTAATGAAGGAAATCCTTTTTTTTTTTTTTTGGATGTGTGATTTTGCCATAAGAGAACTCCCAATTCACTAGAGTTTGTTATGGAAACAACCTAACAAAACTATATGATATCCCAGTTACATGATGCAAGTGTACGTAGGATATATCATCCAAATCATACCCCCAAAGTACACAGTTTCACACAAAGAGCTACACTCTCCCCCCCCCCCCCCCCCCCCATGGTTGAGATTTTCAGTGTCCTTAATGAAAAATACATACAAAGGAATAAGGGAAGGGAAGACACTTATAGTGCAAAGGAGGAAACGGTGGAGGAGGGGAGGGGGAAGCGGTGACACTCGATTTTTCTTTTCTTTTTTTTGGAAAGTAAATAAATGCTTGAGTTACCTCCTAAGAAGTACTTGTTTTAGGTCTTTAGCTTGACCCTTACCTTAGACGGTGAATGGTGGCAGAAAGGAGGGAGGTGGAAGAACTAAAATAGTGAATGGTGGTGAATTCACCACCTCCTTATGATGAATAGTAGTGCCTCCGAAACAAATCAGCATCGGAGGAGGCAAATCAAAAAGGGCATAAGACCTCATATCAGGTATTCAATCTCCATCAAACACCTTTATCTCAGAAACAACCATAGAAACAGCAAGAACCACATAAATTGCAGAAACTGGAACAAAAGGGTCATAGGTACACAACTGAAAGGAGATCCTTCCTGCAGGCACATCAATGAACACACCTGCGGTAGCCAGGAATGGCTTCCCTAGGATGAGGGGCTATGGGTGGCAATGGGGTGGGCACGGGATGAGTTTAGTCGTACTCTCACCCATACTCATTTTCAAAATTAATACTCATACACATACCCATGCCTATATCCATCAAGTATTGTAAAACGATACCATACACATACCTACTAGGTATAGTGGTGTTCGGGTTCTATTCGGATACATATAAAGCAAAATGGATTAATCCTGTTTTATACATATATTCAACATCAAATAGGCAATATGTCATATGAACACCAAGTTTCTAACAAAATATCATATCACACCAAATACAATTAAAATTTTCCAAATTCAAGCAACAAATTAACACTTAACAGTTACAATTTCTAATAAAATATCCCGCCGAAATCTTGAATATAATACAAATCAAAGCAACTGGCAAAATATCTATTTTTTCCCCTTATTTTCAATACCCATGCTTGTTCTCATGCGCACTTCAGCAATACTCGCCTAATACCTTTTTTTTTGGGTTATTTTCAATACCCATACCCATACCAATTGAGGGGGTTTTGTTGGTTTTAAGCTGGTACGAGTTTTTTTTACCAGCCTTAATAGGGGTCGAGAGTTGTCATCTATGTCCATAATTAAAAGTGATGTAGAATGTCAAATTTGCCCACTTGAACTGGAGTGACCACCAGGATACCTATAGGGCACATGATGGAGCAATTTGCTAATTGAAAGGTTTTATTGGTGGGTTTTAGGTCCTACAATTAAAACTTCTTGCAAAGAGAGAGAGGTGTCGAGCTCACACTAATTCTCAAATTACAAAAAGCTCTCTCGATCTGCAAGTCCGCTATAGAACAAGGAATAGAGAAACTACATGGATCCTATAACTTGGATAGTGACTTAAAATACATCTACTCAGCGGCGGAAATACCGACGAAAAAAGGTCTGTATTCCGACGCGAAAAAGGCTCTCCGACAGAAAATACGACGGAAAATAGCCCGTCGGGATTCGGCTCGTCGCAGAAACTGGTCCGACGGAATCCGACGAAATTTCTGACAGAAAACACCCGTCGGGAAGACCGTCGGACACTTTTTCAGAGTGCAGGGCAAAATTGTAGGTGGGGAATTTCCGAAAATTCCCCACCCCCCCCAAAAAAAATTTTTTTGAATAATTTTAGTTGCGTAAAAAACGAAACTTTAAAAAAAAACTTAAATCATCACAAAAAGATACATAAAATAAATTTAATAATTACCAAATATAAAGTTTCATATCTGAAATTAAAAATATGCTACAAACATTCACCACAATATCCATCAAACACAATTGCTTTGGATCTGCACGCAGGTCATATACATTAATTACAATCAGATAAATTTGTGGAATCATCCTCATTGTCATCTTCGGAGTCCTCTTCAAGTTGATTTGGCTTGAAGAACCTGCACTTTGTCCTTTAAGAAATTTACAAAAACAATAGAAAAATTAAACATACCTCAAAAAACATACATGCTTAACATATTCAACATTTTATAGTTTTATAATAAACAAACTTATTTTACTTAAATTATTCACATCAACAAAACATGTATTATACATGCTTAACATATTTTACATTTTAAAATAACAAATTAAATACATTAAACTAAACAAACATGCTTCAAGATTAAAATTCAAAAAAACGAACATCACATATCAAATTAACACAATTTTAAATCGCAATAATTTTACTAACCTTTAAAACCCGAAAAATCAAGGGTATTACCGGCGGTGGAGGCACGGCGGCGGCACGGGGGCGGCGGCGGCATGGCGGCGGTCAAACTTGAAAAATTAAAACCGCACAAAACATCAATTAACTTAACTATTTCAACTTTAAATAACAAATTAACAAAAAAAATCACATACCGTTCAATTTTCCAACCATTAAAACCTTCAAACTTCACTTTCTCTCTCTTCCTTCTCCTCCTTCTCTTTCTCTTTGAAGCCTCTTCTCTCTCTAAATTTGCATTTGCCTGGCGAAACCAACCCTCCCCAAAATTTAAAAGCCAGCCAAAGTTTCGAGATCTGCGCTGCCTCGATTTGCGAAAACCGTCCGACGGGATTTCCGACGGACCGTGACGGTTTCCGACGGAATTCCCGACGGAAACAAAGCCCGTCGGAATTTCCGTCGGAAATTCTGACGTCCGTCGGGCGCCACCTGCTTTTCCGTCGGGTCTTCTGATATTTTCCGACGACCGCCTATAAACCATCGAAGTTCGGCTGCGTTTGCAGAATTGCGCTCCAGGGCTCTCTAATGGGAATCGTCAAGGCCTCCTCAAGCTTGTGCTTCTTTAAAAAAAGCTCCCTCAAAAATTCCAGATAAGAGGATGCTTCTTTGAGAGCCTCCAAAATGGAATATTGACATAATTCTTTCTCAGCACATCCATGAATCTAACAAACCTTGGCTCGAGCTTGAATTATGCCACCCTCTAAAGGAATGGTAAAGGCGACTGGTAGAGGTGAACCAAAGGTGACTTGGCGTCCTTCTTCTCTAAATTCTGACTTTTTCCCTTTTTCATCGCCTTTGTTCCTGCAAAAGCAAGAATTAAAACTGTGTCTTGAATTACCATCATGGGGCTATTCACTAACTTCTCAACTCTAATAGAAACTGCATTAACGTGGGAAGTCATGTTGTCTTGATAGATGCCTCTGAGGGTTGGACAAATTGATAACTTGTCGCATTATCTGCACAATTTAGGCATGCATTATCTTTTGGTGGGAAGTCATGTTGTCTAACCTGAAGTTGATCAATTTTATGTCTCACTAAGATTCTCATTGGTCTTCGTCTAAGTCGGAATAAACCTCTTATAAGAACAATCTAGGTCTGACTTCTATTGAGGGGGCTAGGGTTGTGGATTTGGATTGTAGGAAGCTCGGTACTGGAACCTAGGTTAGGGCAGGGTTAGAGTTCTTGTTGAAAAGGTTAAGGTGATTCTTTCATCCAAGGTTATATGTGTTGGAGTAGGGGTTATTTTGTGGTGATGGGTTCTAACTCTGTAGGCAACTAGCATAGTTAATGGCGAAAGGACCATTGTAGCATTCAATAGATGTGTGCCTCTACACACTACAAGTCTCACATAAAGTATGTATTCCAACTGAAGAACTAGAAGATCTACCTAGAGTAGGTAAACACCAACCCTGTCAAGTCTCTATGTTAATGCATCCATCTTGTTGGGTAAAAGTGTCATAGCATTTGTTGCCGCTCCTCTTGGGGGTAGGCCTCTTACTAGATCAGTGATAATTGTTGGAAGTTATATCTTCCAACAAAGCAGTTGTTGCCTTTATCGTCTGTCCCATAAGAGCACTGCATGTTGCAATATCTACTGAAATTCGCACCGATTGGTCCAGCCAATTGTAGAACATATGAACTAGGAGCCAATCAAGAACTCCGTGGTGAGGGCACTATCGCTCCTTGAACCTCTCCCAAGCCACATATAGGGATTCTCCTTCGTGCTAAGTGAAAGAAGTGACATCGGCAGTTAGCTTCGCAGTTTTTCCTAGGGGGGAGGAAGTGCTTGTTGAGAGGAAGCCTTCAAGAGTGCATCCCAAGTGGAGAACAGAATTGGCTTCCTTATGCTACAACTAGTCTTGAACTTTATCCTTAAGGGAGAAGCAAAAAAGCCTTGGCCGAATTGCATTACCGGAGACCCTATTTTACTTGATAGTATCGCATTTTGTAAAAATTTACAAATGTGATTGGTGGGATTTTTTGAGGAGTGGTCTCCAAATTACTCCTTTTCCACAAAGGTAATAAGAGCTTGTTGCACTTCAAAATTGTTAGCCTCAATTGGCGTTCTCACAATAGAAGAAGTAACATTGGAGGTTTTCAGCATTGCATAACCCTAAAGCACCATATTTTCTTCTCCCTATATCATCTTTGCCTTTTTCTTCCTCCTTCTTGCTTCTCCGCTTTGCTTTTATGGGGTTATTTTGATCTCAGAATCAAGAAGAACAAGTCATGATTGCCCTACCTTCTCCTGTGCATAAAAAATAGACACTACACCTAGCTTAAGTAGTGTCAAGTAATAATAAAGAACTAAAAGCTACAAATAGAAAAATAAAAGCTTAATATATAACATTCTAATCGGTTCTGATATTGAAAAGAATAAGCTCTCTGACAACAGTACCAAAAACTTGTTACAATTAAAATGTACGCACACGGTTTAGCAGTAGTTAGCAGCTGATGAGTACTGGTCGAATCCACAGGGAACATACTTTCAATTACCAAAACTAATTAAACTAATCAATCCAGGCAAATCAAATTTGGAGATTTTACTAACAGCATGGAACAAGTAATATTTTGGGGCTACTTCATTATTCAACCAGACATAATTGGCATTAATCCCAACCAACTTAGGAGATTTAGCCACTAAAACATGATGAAAATCACAACACAATAATCAGCAAACATCACCCTAACAACTATTAAAGAACTAAAGCAATCAACAACAAAGAGCGAGAGATTAGAGAAAACAACTGAAGAAAAGAAAATCTAAATGAATTACGAATCTTGAATCCAATGATAATCTTAAAATTGCGAAGTATTGATATGCTAAAGCCTAAAATCTCATCTAAACGGTAGAAAAAAAGTGTATAAAAGATAATCCTCTAAGACCACAAATTATCCCTTTTAAACAAATTAAGGAGGCGGTTTCATAATGCAACATGGGTGTGACAAACAACACGTCACCCTTTATTGGCAAGACTTCCAAAATACCGCACTATGTAACACGGCCGTGCTAAACAGCACAACACCCTATGTCACTATCTAGTAGGGGTGCTCAAAGTCGGTTAATCGGATTTTTGGTTAACCGAAAATCAGTTAACCGTTTTTTCCGTTCGGGAAAAATGCGAACCGTGAATCGAACCGAAATTACTGGTTAACCGAAAATCGGTTAACCAAAAAAACCGGTTCAACAAAAAACCGAACTGTAAACCGAGCCGAAATATCCGGTTAACCGGAATTTCGGTTCAGTTAACCAAAATTTCGCTTCGGTTTACGATTAACCGAACCCCATACACCTAAATTTACATTTTTTTATGGTTTAGAAATTTAATTACTATTTAGTATTTACAATTTATTTGCTGCCATTAAAAAGAATTCGGTTTGGATAACCGAAAAATCTTTCCCCCTGAACCGAAACCGAACCGTGAGTTGGGGAAAAAAATTGGTTCAGTTAACCGAATCGAAAATTTCATAAAATTCGATCCGGGTAACGGATTTTTCGGTTCGATTTTTTCAATTTTTCGGTTCAGTTTTCGGTTTTGAATTTTTTTCTCACCCCCACTATCTAGAACTGACCCTATAAATCGTATAGGAGACTTGCATGGCGTGCCATTCCGCACGGGACCCAGTGGCATTCCTTTCAACTTTTAGTTGCCGGCATAGACGTGTAGTTTGGCACTGTGACCTGTATTGCCCTTCTTTCCTTTGCTTCCCACTTGACTTCCATCCTCCTCTCCTTCTCTTAGCTTCTTTGCTCAATATAGTCCTTAAACCTTGAAAGTAAGGCTAAATCACCTACAAAGCAACAGGTTGGAACCAATTAAGCAGTTTGGAAGGAAATTAGGCCAAATTCTCTAAATTAGAAGTGGAATGTAGGGATACAAGGGGGATTTGGGTATGGGAAAATGGATAAAGTATAGGTTTAATAAGGTGCTTTACTTTCTGAATTAATCTCTTACTACTCAAAATCCTTGATCTGTTTGCTTACTATCCTTGACTTTATTGTTCAATGTCTTTGAGTTTGCTATTATCTATTACATTATGTGATTAAGTTTATATTTGCGAATATTTGTGATCACCCTGCCTTATTTGCCCCTCTCTAGGGTGATTAAGCTAATTTGGGACCGACATTTCGTATGATTCATCTTGTGAATATGCTCATCCAATGAACCTTTCATATCATGAATATTTATAAAACAATCTCTGGGGGCTATCTTGAGACCTTGATACTTTTATTTCAGCATGTTGAGTGCAATTTTGTCATTTGACGTCCATGTCATAATACAAATAACTACTTCTACCTCCACTATAATTGTCTAAGCCATACATTCCCCCCTCGGCTAACAAAAAAATATTTAAAAAATAAGGCTGCCTTTATCAATCAAAATAAAAAAACATAAACTTAATTTGACACTACAAATATTGAGTTGAATTGACAAATAAAAATTGTCAAAAAAATTCCTTACCTACATAACTTCAGCTTTCACTGATGGTGCTTTGCACATTTTCTTTGTGGGGGGTGGGGGGTTGGCTAGAGAGACATGGAGGCGGACAGGATTTAATAGGGAGGGCCCTTTCAAATAAAAAATCATCAAATGACCATTGTGTGTTTTCCAAGGGTATTTTTTGGAGTGAAGAACTGATGATCGCCTAATCAAAAAGCATGCAGGAAAGTGCTTTAACATAAGGGCATTATTGGAATAACACAAGGTCCTGCTTTATTTCGTGTTTTGATATAACTAATAGGTGTAAGGAGATATAAGGAGTTATAAGAAGATGTAAGGAAATGTAAGGAGCTGTAGAAGATGTAAGAAGCTATAAGAAGATGTTAGGAGCTGTAAGAAGACGTAAGGATAGATGTAAAACGTTGTTGAATGTTATGGAAAATTTATATAGGATGTAAGAAACTGTAAAAAGATGTAACGAGATGTAACAAAATGTAAGGAGATGTAAGAATTATGTTAAGGATGTAATGAGCTGTAAGGGGATGTAAGTTCTTAGCTAAATCCTCAAAAATACGAAGTAGAACAGGGCCAAACCTCATGTATTTGAACAGAGTACACTATCGGATCCTCTAATTTGTCAATGTATGCTAAAGGTGAATGGACTAATTAATCCATTTTTATAGGTCTGTGTCCAAATCATTCGTACACAAATCTCGAAGGACCAAATAGTAAATTTTCTACAAACAATAGAACCAAAAATCTTAGTTTATGAGGGATTTCAGAGAAGCTAAAGTGCTAAACCCTATCATAACTACCATAGTAACGAGACTTCATCGCACAAGTGGTGGACCTAATGAGTCTTCTTATTAGCTTCAATAAGTAAATGAGATTTTAGTGTAATTAATAGTAAATTTTTTTAATAGTATAAAGCTCTAAGTTTATTTGTTTTTCTTTTTCTTTATGTCATAATTATATTATTCTTTTATATGAAAAACAATTATATTATGCTTTATTAGTTACTCCGAATTTAAGAAATAATGAAAACTAAAATTTAGTCTCCATGGCGAATTAAAGAAGCAAAGATGTAATTTCGGATCATTAACTTATGATATCCAAGGTACGTTATTTAATTTGTACTTCATTCTACTTCTTTGTTATGAGATTTTTCCTCAAGAGTAAACAAGTCCCTAATTAGTATTGATTGCCGGTATATTTAGATAGGATATCCATAAATTAGAAGGTAAATAATTGTAACACAAAGATTTTGGACGTGTCCAGTAAAATTAGCTGTTTTACTAGCTGTTAGTGATTTTACTAGCGATTTGCTGTGACCCACTAGTGGTTAGTGGTTAGCGGTTCAACTAGCGATTTAAAATAAATGCGTTTGGTAAAGGTAGCTATTGAAGTAACAGATTTATATAAAATGACTAAAAAGAACACAATAAATAAAGGTTTTTAGTAAATCAAAAGAAGAATTTTGTAATTTGCAATGCAACCACTAGGTAGAGGTTCTTAAAAGTTACTTTCATTAGCTTTTAAAAAACACTACATAAAACTCTAACCGCTATCTCATTTACTACTTTACCGAACACTTTAAGTAGTAGTCCATATTATTTTGACTACTATAAACCACTAACCTCTACTTCAACCTCTATTACCAAACACGCCCTTTGTCGAGGCAGCTTATGTCCCACAAGGAGAAACAAGCATCATCTGGAACTTACAACTTGATGGAGCTATAAGTGGATGATTTTCAAATAATACTAATTTTATGATATCATCTCAAAACCTCAGAATGAATTCCAGTAATTAAGCTTGTTATAAATTTGTTTGAGCATAGTATGTATTGTAGATATCATCTGACCTTCAATTAGTAAATTCATCATTTAGTCCCCCCCAAAAAAAAAAATCTCAAAACATCACAATACAATAGAAAGATCTTTCTTAAATCACAACTATGATTTTTTTTTTAAAAAAAAATACATGTGAGTCATGCTTAAAAAGAAGTGGTATCAACCGCTGAATTAAGCAAGGGGGGAAATCACTTTCTAAATTTACTCATAATTTCAGTTAGATCTAACAAAATTACAAAGCCTATATCGTACACTCGAGAGTCTGTACTCTCATGTGACACATAAGTAATTATATCTTAAAAAATATAATATATGACAAATATACTCCAAAAATATATCTATAAATTAGATTACCAGAGTCAACAACTCAAGCCATGATTTAAATCCAAAAGAAAGTCAATGCTATTTTGATCCCAAATTCAATCCACCAGTTGCAAACCAAAATCAATCTAAACTTTTATTGCACAATTAATTTTCTTAGCCAAAATAAATCCAATAGTCTAAATGTTAAACGCACTTAAAATTAATTCGAATAAAAAATGACTAATTTACACTTATATTAATTGACCTATTGGCCTATGTTAATTAGTTTCCTACCAACACAATTTTTTTAATAAAAAAATCTCTCTCTCAAATCTAAAATTACTTGGGTAATTTTTTTCCATCTCATGAAAATGGATATGTAAAAGATCAATATAAGTAAAATTCAAACCCAAATTTTAACAATAAATATCAACGATATTAACAATTGAACTAGTTGAAACCTGCCATAAGTAGATTTTATTATGACCAAGCGATGTTGATTTTGCTTGCCTTGTAGGGTGTTGGGTCTAATTCGGCTCGCTAAATGGGAATATGGGTTGGTCAAGCTGCATTTATTAAACCTGTAAGCCCAGATAAATGGTTTGTGATGTGAAGCCCAAAGCCACTTATCTAGGAGTCTTGAGCCCAAATCTGAGTTGATACACATCCTACCAAGCGCGCCATTTTGCCTGTTCTGCTTCCTCCCGGGAAAAACAAACGAGCCATACCCTAAAAGGTTAGTCTAAGGGATCTATGGGCAGGAGCAGAATTAATCAAATACACTAGCAATCTAAAATATATACATAAAAAATTCAAGAGACATCCATTTGCAACTTCTAATTCTTTTTTTTTTCCCAATCCTAAAAAGTTAGTCTAAGGGATCTGTGGTTTTAGATTTTCGAAAACGCTTAGATTAACAACGGTGCGTTAAGGGAGGATGTAATTTCATCGGGAAAAAAGTCCAAAAGAGATGGGGGAAGCAATTATTTGACTGTTGAGGAGGATGTAAATTTTTCCAAAATAAGCGCGGGAAAGATACTGTGGGGAAGAGGAAGTAATTACTTCACCGTCAAGGGTGGATACGTATGTTTGAAGACAATGTCTAGACAAATATAGGTTAAAAAGTTACGTAACATAGTTTTTAAAAATTTTTGAAATTTGAATGAACACGTTTAAAAGTGAACTAATATCCCTAAAAAGTTCAAATCCTTTAATTTTATCGATGTAGGGCAAACTCCACTTTCACAACTCAAACATGCTAAAAATGCTCCTAATTAAATACAAAAACAAAGCTTCACCAAAATCTCCATTCATCCCCCTCCCCCACCCTCCTTTGTGTGCATCCATTTATCCTTGTTTGATAACCTAGTAATTTCTATTCACGATTTTCCAGCACCCCTTTCCACTTTCAAATGAAAAATAGGTACTCCATAAATAACAAAATGAGAATAAGGGTCTATTCTTTTCGTTGGTCTTTTTCAATTTACTAACTTCAACCCACTTTAACCAACTTCAACAAAAAATATCAACTTCAACCAATTTCGACCAACTTCGACCCACTTCAACCCTCCTTATTCAAAATTTTATTCTCACTATTTTAATCAACTTTAACCCACTTCAACCAAAAATACCAACTTCAACCCACTTCAATCAAAAATACCAACTTCAACCTACCTCAACCAACTTCACCCTTTTACCAACTCCAAATTATCAATGAAAAGAACATGCCCTAAGAACTCTCAAATTCTATCTCAATCTGATACATATGCTAAAGCTAAGCTATCCCTTATTCTCAATCTCATCTACAAAACTCCAAGTGCCAATAACGCTCCATTCTTGCAGATAATGGAAACAAAAAGAAGGTTGGAAGCGGTCATTCACGCATACTGGATAAAAAAGCAACAATAAGCTAGCTAGCGATCGGAACAGATTCGATCCTTGATTCAAAGAGAAAAGGATATATGATAAATGAATTGATGCTTTTCAAAGAGGTTCAGAGCACCTGGGTAGTTAGCTTAGCAACCGGTCCCTACTCTAGCTTTTCTATATATGCCTCAATTCTTGCCCTCGAGACAGAATAACATAACCAATTAAACACAATGGTAATGATATGTATGACTGATTTGAACACCCCCTCCGCTCTTTGCCTATTGTTATGAGTAGCCCACCTTTTTGAGAGTTGTTATGTTAAATTTTAGACGAATTAGGTCTTAACAAACAAATCATATATTACATATAAAGCATAAACTCAAACGAGATTTCAATGCAAAAATAATTGATAATAGTTAAAGTGATACACTAGTTTATATACATACTCAAAATCTTTTGATCATTTGTCCATATAGGACAACCCTAAAATCATACATTCTACCACACATCCTTATATATATATGTAAGCTACTAATAGGGCCTAGCATGTGAACACAATTAACCAAACGGGGATGGCAACCAAAAAAAAAAAAAAAATCATATCGAATTTTAAATAAACTGGACCTTAAATAAGCGAGTCATGCATATAAACCTAATAAGGTTATGACCAAAACTAATTGGCTGAGTAGAGTGACCAATTACTAATTTATGTATACTCAAGACCTCTAATTTGTACATGTGGAACAACCGTACTATCATATATTCCAAATTTCTAGACCATGTGCCCTTTTCAAAGACGAAAAGCCCATCATTTGTTGTGAAATTGGTTTGGGATTGTTACCATCCTCTCAAGGATGAGATCAGAATATCATGACCACAGCTGTCTTGCTGCTACAGGACAATCACGTATCATCTCCCCCTTAGTTGCAGCACCTCCGCCGCCGCCCCCTCCACCTTCAACCACAGTCAAAAATTTTGGGTCATTGGATCATAAATAGCCATGGGGGGAAATGGCTTAAAGCTAATTTGATGACTACTTGACACCACTCCTATTTTTCTCATTTTCAAGTGCCAACTTGAAAAATTAATACGAATGTTGAGCGGTAATTTATGCAATTAATTATACTCGTAGGATATATACAACCTCTATCTTAAGATTAATTAATCATATGTGATATCAAAATATTCTATATATAAATTAATCAATTATATTACTACATATAAATAATCTATCAATGAGAATGTGTACTTTAAAAAATAGAGTATAGTTTATTGATATCGTCTTAACAAGTATGCATACACATCATAAAGCTAGGGATCATTTGGTAATTGAAATTTGATACGTGGACTCAATAATGTTGTGTCAACAAAATGGAAAAAGGAGTTCTCATTCGGTTTATAGTTTTTGCTAAATTTAGCAAGTCAACCCAAGTTCCCAACCGCATAAAAGAAACCCTCTTCTTGTTCCCATCAAACAACAGTTCAATTTTCTAGTAAATGTCAATTCATGCATAGGTCCATCAATCCGCATAGCCCCTAGCTAGTTTTGGGTAAACTCTCTCTTTTTTTACAGGTACATGTTTTCTTAGGCTTTAACTATCATTTGTACAACTCTTTAAAAAAAAAAAATAATCATTTTTATACAACATTTGAAATGAGGGTCCTATATATCATCGGTGATCAATTGACCACTTATATTCTACCCTAGGATAAAATGATACACTGAAGTAGTTCAAAAATTAAAAGATTACTTGATCACGTAAAATTATCATATTATTCACACATTTTTTCATTATATATATAAGATAATGTACATATAATATAATGATTGATTGTTTTTAAGGTACTTTATTTTGATCACTAAGGCCCTCACTGGTTTTCATGAGTAGAATGTCTCCTGTAAACCTACTTAAATTAATTGCATAATAACTAAATAAAATAAGAATAAATCAATTAATTAAATAGAATTAAACAGCACAAAAGGATGAACCTTTTCGATCAAGTATATTGAGAAGATCATAATAACAGATATTACATAAAGTTGATCATCACTTTTCTGGCTTATTCTTTGGCTTGATGATATGATGATCTTAATCATATGTGCTATTATTGCAAAAACTTGCAGCCAAGGTTTGGAGAGCGGTCATCGAGTCTAGAAGGTTTTTATGGTTGTCTTTGTTATCAATCACATAAAGAAAGTAATGAAAGGGGTAAAATATAGAATAAGGTAGGGTTAAAAATGTCATTTTATAAATTCGCATAGGAGACAATTTCACAGATACTGAGTCTATCTGATTATTTAGATCATTTTTCAATTTCTATTTCACAATTATCTTATGTAAGATAGACATACATCTATTTTACGATTATCTTATGTAAGACACTAAGACACAGGGTGATCTAGGGTAAACAACCTCGGTTTTGAACATTTGGGTAGATGGATTTGACTAGGGTTTTGAGTAGAGATTGAGGTAGAGGCTACATGCCCTTGCATGGGGATAAATGGCAAGGAAGAAAATTGGAGATTAACAGGAGGGTAAAGAAGGTAATTCTCACTACCACAAGGAGTATTAAGATGATCCACCTTGTCATTATTACCACTACTACCCCCAAAAGTCTCCAAAGCCTTAACTTGGTTCCGAAGA
Source organism: Carnegiea gigantea (assembly GCA_029747015.1). NCBI lineage: Eukaryota > Viridiplantae > Streptophyta > Magnoliopsida > Caryophyllales > Cactaceae > Carnegiea > Carnegiea gigantea. The sequence goes on along the minus strand of JAKOGI010000059.1, from coordinate 870,767 downwards.
AACTTGAGATAATTAGCAGCTTCATCAAGCATGGAGGCAGTATCCATTTTACTCCCACCAGGCACCAGCTTCTGCAACACTCTTAACTTCTCGCTGATCCTCTCTCTCCTCTGTCGTGCCGCCACTGTTTGCGGGTCGCTCGAGATCCGAACGTTCCGCCTCTTGGGCTTCTCCGCCGCCTCCTCCGCCCCGAAGCTCACTGGCCTGAACGCCGCCGCTCTGTATATCATCTCTTTCATCTGCTGGATCGCCTCTGGGTCGGGCTCCGACCCGCTCCCCTGCCTGAAGCTTATGTGCACACCTGAATCCAAACCCAGGTCACTCTTTCGGATCTTCTTGTTTGGGCCGGTGGACCCAAACCCGGGATTAGTATGGTCTCTCCTCTTTTGAGTGCCATCGGAGAAGAAGAGGGAGATGCCGTCGTCCTCAATAGAAGCAGGATCCGTCTTGGTGGTGGATCCCGAGAGAAGGCAGTCAAGGGACCCGGATTTGGATCCGGATCCGGATCCGTCTATGCCCATTAAGCAGGCTTCGTATAATGGGCTGCTGATCATGGTGTGTGGGATTGAAGATGAGCTAAGAAGACCTGCCTGATGATCTGAATCCATGAACCCTTCTCCAGCAATTGGATTCAAGATGGAAGGAGTAACCGGGTTCAGAGTTGGTGCAGACCATGGGTCGTTGCTCCCTTGAGGTAGCATTAACCGGATCTCCCAGCTCGAACGCCCATCCATGGTAGTTGAAATTTAATATTTGTATATTTCACCTTTTTCTGTTTTTGAGAAGGCTAATTATTAAGCTGTTTTGGGTGCAGAGAACTGGAGCTATAATGTTTGATTTGGGTGTGAAATGGGTATGAAAGGCAAACAAGAATGGGAGGAGAGCAAAGGAGAGGATATTTATACAGACAAGGATATTGCGAGTTGTAGTACTTTATGAGAATGATAAGAGAGAGAGAAAGAGAGCGAGGGAGATGATAACAAAGGATAAGGGTTTCGGGACAGGCTGGTGGGGGAGTTCAAGGCTGAATTATTTTATTTTATTTTATTTTTGCAGATGGGGAGCATGAAATATATATTATATACCAGCTATATATGTTTGAATTTTGTGATTTATGACTGGGACTTTTCCATAATTTTATTTGTAATATATAGAGAATTTTGTCAAACTTTGAAATTTCTCCCCATTTTTGTTGTTGGGAAACACAACTAATAGAGAAGAGGATCACCTTGCGATATAAATGTTGTAACCAATTTCTCATTTAAATAATATTGAACTTAATTAAATTATTTACAAAGATCAATGTATTATGAATATGAATGGACCATACTTCTGAAAGAGCATGATACTCAAAAAACTCTACAAGCTATTTGAACTTAGGAGATACAACTTATGAGTATACACCACGAATATTACATGTTACTATGGAACACTGAATTTATTTATCAAGTTATAATTAAGGTTGTTAAACTTTTGTGAAAGTAGATAATGATCATAACAAGTGATCCAGTTTAATGTTTATAAGCAGCTCTGTTGCAATTATTACAAAATAATGTACTCCCTCTATTCTACAAAACTTAATTTATCTAGGTAGCACTATGAATTTTTCAGAGAGCATCATTTAAATGTAATGCTTTCTACTATGTTTAGAAGAGAGAGATGACTCTTAATACTACTGATAGTAAAAATGGAGTCTAGCTATTTTGGGACACCTAAAAAAAGTAAACCATTTGGGATGAAATTGAATGAGTATATTCTTCGCTTAAAATTTTATGAATATCAATATTTATAATTCTTGACTAATTTAAAATAAAGTGCAGAAGAAGATTAAAGTAATCAGTTAAAGTTTCTAATTCTTAGAGTAATCCTAAATGAGAATATTATTCAAAATCTCTTTACTCTGAACAGTAAGGCTTTGTATACATTTTGATGAAATCTACAATGTATAATATCTCCCGTTCCTATAGTAGACTATAATTGGTAACTTCTCTGATTAGAGATCCCCCCTCATTTGTAAGAGAAACAAATATGAGAATAATCAAAAAAAATTATTTCTGTTAGGAAGATATTTTATCTTATTACCAGTGATTCAGTGAATTTTATTACCATGGATATAGATTCGGAAAAGTGCTGACCTCCTTTTTGATGCAGCACATTCAAAGCGGTTGGTCCTTGTAAAGCCCAAGCAAACAGCACTCGCAGTAAAAGATTGATCCTTGTGTTACATGATTCGTAATATGTATACTGTACACATGTACGAGTACTAAACAGATTTTAATTATAGTTATATTGATATTGCTGATGCAAAATTTGTTAAAGTACAAAATATTTTAAAAAAGAAGAAAATCTTAAATAAATTTGTTAAATTAAGTACAAAATTTATTTTTGAACCTTGCTTTAACCATATGATTAAAGCAAGGTTCAAAAATAAATTTTGTACTTACTTTAACAAATTTATTTAAGGTTTTCTTCTTTTTTTTTTAATACTTTCATGTGTTTTCACTTTTAGATCTTGCCTTTGTACATTTTGCTGAAGATGAAAATGTTGTCAATATATATTAAGAAAAATAATAAATGTCTTGTTATAAGACATTTTTAAGTGTCTTGTTTTGACCTAAAAATTATATTATAATATTTATAAATTGAAAAAAAGGGTATGATCGAATAGTAAAAGCATATTATAACTTATAATTAGATTATGTAATATAATCTTTTATCCATAATTTTCCACATTCGTAATTAAACTATGTGCATCATATGCCTTATAGGACAGAGTTGATCCAATTAGGGTGTCATTTAATACTTCACTGATGAGCTGACGCATATTTACACTTAGTCATTTATAATTAAGTATAATCATTGAGAATTTCACGATATTAAATTATAAAATAAATTAATTTAGGATGAGACAAGATATTTAAAGATGTCTTAATTATAGCAAAACACATATCATCATTCTATATATCAATCAGCAGCACTACCAGTCTAGCATATTGCTTATGCCATTCCCTCTTTTTGACCATCTACCGGTAATACGTAGTAGAAAATTGACTAAGTTGTTTAGAGTAACTGTTCAAATGAAATTCATCAAGAATTGTTCGAAATTGAACTTTTTGAGGGCAGCTAATCTTTTGAGGGCACTAAGTGAGGCATGGCCCTAATTCCTCATCTTCTTTCAGACCTTATATTGAAAAAACAGCTGTAGAAATTATAATTGTGGAGTGGCTAGTTAGATTGGAAACATGTTATATTGTAAATTCTAATTGACAGTACAAAGATACGTGCACTTAGCTTTATATCTCCAAATTAAATACTTCAGTTCAATCTTAAATTCCCCTGTATATAAAATAGACTCGCTATTATCTCGTTTTTAATGTCAAGCCAAAAAAGAAAATTCTATGGGAAGGATATGCTATAATATATATATATATATATATATATATATATATATATATATATATATATATATATATAAGTGAGTCCGAACGCTGCGGTTGTACCACGTGTCTTCTGAAGCATTTATTAAAATTTTATTTAAAAATTAAAATTAAAATAATTAGTGATTTAAAATCACCATGATGAATAGTATCTTTTTAACTACTTCAATGAAAGAGAAAAAGAAACTAAATTACAGATATATTAATATTATCATTTCTAAATATTTAAATTATAAAATTAATTATAATATTTAAAAAATATTTTAATTAAAATTTTTAAAAAAATTGTACATAATACAGATTTAAAGACTAGTTTAACAAATTCTTAAAGTTATAGAGGAATAATTACAAGCGAGAAGATATGCAGGTGAACTAAAGTACTAGGGCTTAATTATGGCATTATATATAAACAAGAAATGATTTGGTAATAAAAGAGATGCGGGCAGAAGCAGTTGTCAGACTCAAAGAGGAGAAGAGAAAAGAAGAGGATGGCAAGCACAGAAACCCACTAGCTCCTAGGAATTTGTCTCCACATCTTATATTATACATTTTTTTTTTTTAAATCTTTGATGATTTTTGTACATTTATTCATTTCAATAATTCCGTCTCAATAATAAATTAAGAAAATCATGAATTAATTTGGTTATCGCGTAAAATCCACGCACATGCGGCTCATTATTGTTCAAATTCATTGTAGATGAACTGAGCTAGCTAGCAATTGGCAACCTCATTTTGCCTCCCCTTTACCCTTCCAAACCATCCAATGGGCAATGGGCAATAGTCAATATTCAAACTTATATTTCTTTTTTATTAAAAATCTAAGAACAATGGGCACACTGAATTTCTCTGTTCCAAATTTGTTGATTTGGAGATTCTATTAGATTTTTGAGAAGATGGAATCGACAAATTTAATGTAAAATTCTTGTTTTGTCATAGAGATTGGTTTGAATATATCTACATGTTATACATGATCATTTTGGATTCATGACTATGGCTCATCATTTGAGAGTTTTAAAACTCATATGGTGGCTTTATAAGAGAAGACGAACAAGATTTGGAAGGGGAAAACAACCTGATTTCCATTCCCTTTGTGTAAGAGGAATTGCTACTGATACGTTCTATTGATTGTAAGTCTCATTTCAATTGATTCTATACCGATAGTTGGTATAACTTTAGTTTTTTTAATTAATAAAATTTGTCTCTTCATTTATAAACTTAATTTTTTTTTTCCATCTAATGGGTTACTTTTTTTTTTTTGGGTGGTTTGAATGAGTTACAGAATATAGTATACTATAATTACAATACAACAGAAGATAGAAGAATCAAACTTAGGACCTAATATATCCAAAGTCTCAGTGTTAACTACTAGGATAAGATCATTTTTTCTATTTAATGAGGCTATCAATTTCTCTTCTCTAAAGGGGGTTGCGATTAATTAGTGCGGTCCAAAAACAATAGATGAACATTTACTTTCAGATCACTATAGCATAAATTGCGATATCCTCCATCAATAACAAATATGCAAAGTCATCAAACATTACTCATAACAAAATTGTCATAGTTTTAGAAATCGAAGGTCAATGCATGAGATTGATATTACTTATAGTAATTAATGCTGAGGTTGAGTTTTTTCCACAGTTGCAAAATCGAATGCCAGCAAGATTTCAAATATTGACAATGTGATGAGCAATCACATAAAAGAATTGAATGAGAAAAATTTACATATCTTCCTACTAGCTAGAAATCAAGAGGACATTAATTGGAAGTACTAAGGAGTCATTTGAGTGAGTTGGTTACACTTACATGACAGAAGAAATGCATAAGAATCTTTTTTTTGGAGGACATATACGACCATGTCTAGAAGTCCCATGGTGTAACACAATATCTTAGACAATATAATCACAAACTAGTGCGCGCCCGAATCAAATAAAGTTGAGAAAAATCAGAATACAATATTAGTGGGGGAGCAAGTGATGAGCAACCTGCGCAGGTTGCACAGATTATTCCATTCAACCTCATTTTCTGTGCAACAATATATAGTTGTCCTGGGTGTTTCCATGTGCCTGGATTTCCAATCATCTTTTCATTCTTTTTTTTTTTCCAAGAAATTTTGTTTAATTCAATCATTAATGAGCTCTTTCTCAAAAAATAGAATAAATTATAGGCTCAAATTGAATTTCCCTTTTTAAATCTTATTCCACTATTGCTTTCCATCTCTCTCGTTCCAATTGCCCCAAAATTGATAAAGGGAAAGCAATGGCATGGAAATGATGATTGATGACAAAATAAAGCAGAAGATTGAAAGTTTTCACGTTGAAGGTTGGCATGATGGAAACATGCAAAATTCACATTTAATTGTAAGACAATTAATACCAATAATATATTTTTTTCTTCGAGAATGCAGTTTAGAAAAAAAAAAAAATTACTCCGTAATATTTTACTTAACAACAGCATAAGCAACAACGTCTTTTGTATCTTTAGTATTAAATTTAATTGGGCTACTTTTTGCTTTAAAAAATTGGTCTATTTTCAATAATGACAAATAGTTTGAAAAGAAAATATTAGATTTAGCATAAATGCATTTTCTTTATGTAAGTACTTTATTATATTTCAATGCATTCTAAAAAAATACTTTTTACTTAATTATATCTCACGATCCGCTATCAATTCTATTGCAATATAAATGTATTAAATTTTTTCAACAATGTCTGACTAAATTAAAATTAATTTCGGTAACCCAATTGTTGTCCAACATTTACAAAGAATAGAGTTTATATAGCAATATGAGAAAAATAACCCCTTAAATGTATTAAAACGTAGTTACTACCATCCAACATTCCAACTCAAATAATATTTGTTTTGAGTACAAGACAGGTTATTTTGAGTGTCCATCATCATTACGTACATAACATGTGATTAATTCGGTAATTTTTCTAAATCCTATTTAACTAGCATCCATGAATACAACATATTGGTAGCTAGTAAAGCACGATTTGGTCAAGATGTAAGAAATAAATGTATACAAATGGATTTGTAGTCCCATATAAACATCAACTCTACAATTGAACACACCTTAAAATCATAGTTTTATTGGAAATAATTTACAATAATTAAGATTCAATTTCATTATATAGTCGTAGCTCGCGCAAAGATTACGTAATGGACTAATGACGGGGCCAAGCGACACATTAATCTAGAGTTGCACCCTATTCTGAAGTTGCAGTTGAACTGCTTCCCATAAATGCTTTGAGTTGAAATGCTTTGAGCTCATTCGATCAGCTTGTGATGGGATTGAATATGATGCAGAGATCTTACCAGCAAAGAGGGTAGGAAATTAGATGAGACATTGTTTTAGGGAGGCAAATTAATCGACATATTATGCAGCATAGAAAGCTTTTTTTTTTTGGGGGGGGGATCCTCAGGTGTTCTATATAGTGAATCAATTATGAACGTCGAAAGTTTGACTTCGAACATAATATAAGAGCTGTTGTTGTAAAACAGGGCTTCCACAACATCAAAAGAAAGGGGGTAGTCATCCAAAATCTCCAATTAATAAGAGACTAAGATGCTGTTTGGCAAATATCTGTTAATTAATTGAGTTAGCTATTTGTTACAAAACTGTTTGATAAAATTAGTTGTTTCTAATAAAGTTATGAGAAAAAAAGCTAATTTTTCCAAAAATTCTTCCAAAAAGCTCATGAAATTCGCTTCTTCAAATGAGCTTTTTGGACCCAAAAACCTTTTCTAAAAAGCCTTTTTACTAAACATCTAGATTAGCTTTTTTACTTAGCGAAACATCTGGTTTTAGTAAAAAAAGCTCTTTTTGATCAAAAATCTCTTCAGAAAGTTGTTTGTCAAACACCTCCTAACTCTATCTAACTCTATCTCTTTGTATGTGTACGTATTCTAAATGTTAATGTAAAATGATAGACATTTTTTATCTCTCAAACGAAATTTCTTGATGGTTTACTTTCCAGCATTCAAATTCATAATTTCAGACTTTCTTTTTCCATTTCGAGTCTCCTACTAGCATTTTGGTGATGACTATCATGTACCTAAGTCTTTAATGTCTTGCCATAATTGCAATCCTTCCATCACCGAGCAAGTAACTTAGTTGAATAAAATAATCTGAACTTATGATTTCTTTAAGTGTGTAATCAACTCAATTACCTATTTTTGTATCATTACTGACCTGGAAAATCCATATAGCTCCACAAACAATTAGGCTAGTACAAGAAAACAATTAGTTTGAACTTTTAGTTAAATTGGTTCTTGAACATATTATGAGAGCTTTTCTGAGGGAGATGTCTTGAGTTCAAAACTCAGCATCTCCATATATATTTGATTATTGCACGTCGTGGGAAGAGCTTTTGCAGCACCCAAGCCTCAAGCACAAATGACATTTTCATAAACGAGCGTGTTTGAGTATAAAAATTATTCCTAAACTTTCAATTATCAGCTTAAATTTTGATCGAATTGATTTTTAAAGAAAGAAAGACAACCACAAATACACCAACTACCCGTTACTAAAAACAACTGCTTCGTAAAATACACCAAACAGTCCAAATCATTAGGCCCAGTAGCCACTAATTGCCTAATGATATCTATGAAGCGTACCACCAAAGTAAACCTACCAGGACGATCATCATACTTAACGAAGTCTATAATTAGAGCATGTTTTCTGACCAAACTCGGATTACATTGCAGTTCGCAAAACCAACCATGACGATTATCGATTCAATTACTTATCATAGTGTTTATGTTACCTCTAATTATCAAACAAAGACTCGCGACTTGCGTGGATCATCTCTCTGTTTATTCTTTAGCAAGAATAGTATGATTTTTTTTTTTTTTGGCATTTATTTTCTGTTCAAGAACCATCTCAGCTAAAAGTTTAAGCTAATGGTTGAACGTCTAGGAATATGTTTATACTCTAACACACCCCCTCACGCAAATGCCCTTTGACCTTGTAGGGTGAATGCTGCAAAGGCCTCCTCTACCTTGCGCAATAAATCAATGTGAGGATTGCTGAGATTCGAATTCGAAATTTCTCACTCAAAAAGATTCTGATACCATATTCAAGAACCATCTCAATCAAAAATTTAAATTAATGATTGAAGTTGCAGGAATATGTTTATATTATAACATTTTCTTTGTCATTCTCTTCCCACTGTGCCCGTGGACGCTAAAATTTGGCCAGCTGCCTTTCAAACGAAAGGTGAGGTGGGACGAGTCGAGGCTTCTTCTAGCAGATTACCAATCCACACGTGCACATAAGCCACTCTGCTGATGTGGCGCTCCGTGATTGGTGAAATGGCCGACGGTCACGTGGGACCAAATCACCGAGGGTATAGCTGTAAATTTGGGACCATCTGATCTTTATTTGACCCTGATCAGATCATACACTAATGCTACAATCTGATTGCGTTCAGTGCATTTCATACTTAACATTATCTTATCCTTCTCTCTCTTCTGCCAAAAGGATCTCGGCATTTGAATCAGCCTCTTCTCCCTCCCCCTTTCTCTGTGGCCCCAATCAATTTCTTTTGTTTTTGAACCAGAATAACTAGCTTCATGTTTGACAATCTCTTCAACAACTAGGTCCATGTTTGGCAATCTCTTTTACATTAATTAATCATATAACGGTCTACAAGATTGGTATCAATTAACTTAATTGATAATTTTTCAAAGATCAGATATTTAAATTCAAATTAAAATTTAAATTTTATCCATATTATTATTTTTCATGTCTCATTATTAATCTTTAAATCTTATTTTGAGCATATTAGTTCATACAAACAATCTATTACCTTCCTTGCTAACTCATAAGATATGGTTTTTCACATGTAACTTTTATTCGTAATTCAAATTTGCAAAAATTGCAATATTTTCCTGATTCACAACTTTTTATTTGGGAATGTATGTAGGGTTCATGATAGTATCCCTTTACATATCGATATTGTGATTGGTGTGCCAGTCTATAAAGCAACGTTAGGCGTACTTTGATTGTCGTCAAGGTCATCAATTATACTGTGGGTGTATCAATACTTTTTAGTTGGATACTTCAATTTTTTTTTTTTTTTTAAGTAATAGGAGCTTGAATCAGTTTATAGGATGTGTGTCTATTCTTTAGCATGAGTCATTTATATTTAATTTAAAGCCACTAGTAAACTTATCTCTTGTTAGTTCCATCAAGAAACCCTAATCTTGTTGATTATCGACTTTGCCAAACGCCTTCAGTCAACAAATATTATTAGCCAATTTCAGCTGATTAATTATACATGATCAAGGGAAATTCCATTAATGTGGAGGGACAATGCAGTTCTATTACCCACAATTAAATAATCATTCGGGTGAGAACAATCAAGTTGCTGAGGTTGGACTCTAGGGGACCAACTAAACTTGATGCAGATATTATTGCTATTAGTTTTTTTTTTTTTTGGGGGGGGGGGGGGAATATTGCTGTTAGTAATTAATACAATACCAATAATTGACTATTGGGCGGTGGTCTCGTTTAGTTGTACACTTTGATGTTGCATGAACATTAGACGCTTGCCTTTAAGGTTTCCGTGGGCTGTCGAATAGTGACGAATAACATAAATGTAAGTTGATGTGAAGCTAATTAATTTCTAGCAACACAAAGATCACAATCTTTTTTTTTTTTTTTTTTAAAGAGCTTTCTTTTTTATAAAAAAAGAAAGTTAACGGTCATTTCCGTAAAAGCAGCGACTATGTGTCATGGGGTCATTACCCCTCTCCCCAAAAGGCCGATCTGATGGAACGTGCAGTGCCACCTCTTATAAGCTCATGACCCGCTTATCATTTTTCCGATTTAGGACTCTTATCCGTGACATATGGGATTGGGGCCATTAGGCTAAAGTAAGTAACGGATGAAAATTCATTTGACATTTATATTAATAACATTCTGACAAAAATAAATCTAAAATATTAAAAAAGATTTTTATTTTAATAAATTTATGAAATAGATTTTCGAGGAGCTCTATACTTAAAACATTATTTTGGCCATAAATCATATTGTTCGATTTCAATTCCCCCCCCCCCCAATCTCGGCGAACTAGGTATAATTTCATATATATAACATACACATGTGATAGAATAGGTCCAACTTGGGCGGTAAAACAATTTTAATCGAACCATAGGAACTTTCATTATGGAATAATTCCCAATCAAACATTTAAAACCATTGAAACTAGCTGAACAAAATATATGAACAGTACTCTCTAATTAAATCAGTGACTCCCATTAAACTTGCATAAATAACAACAACAAAAAAAAAGAACAATAATAATAACAATAGTAATAATAATAGTAATAATAATAGTAATATTAAGATTGTTGTATAAATTGCAACGAATTATCGACGGTTGTGGTTGCGGTTGCCTGCATGTTGCTTCAACTTACATAACCACCACCACACACTAAAGAGGGGTGAGAAAATCAATTGGATAGGTCCAACTTGGGGGCTAAAACAATTTTAATCCAACCATAGGAACTTTTATTATTGAGTAATTCCCAATCAAACATTTAAAACCATTGAAACTAGCTGAACAAGATATATGAATAGTACTCTAATTAAATCAGTGACTCCCATAAAACTTGCATAAATAACAACAACACCACAAAAAAAAAAGAACAATAACAATAGTAACAATAATAATAATAGTAATAATAATAGTAATAGTGAGATTGTTGTATAAATTGCAACGAATTATCGGCGGCTGGGGTTGCCTGCACGTTGCTTCAACTTGCACAACCACCACCACACGCTAAAGAGTGGTGAGAAACTCACTTGGATAGGTCCAACTTGGGGGTAAAACAATTTTAATCCAACCATAGGAACTCTCATTATTGAATAATTCCCAATCAAACATTTAAAACCATTGAAACTAGCTGAACAAAATATATGAATAGTACTCTCTAATTAAATCAGTGATTCCCATAAAACTTGCATAAATAATAACAACAACAAAAAAAAAAAAGAACAATAACAATAATAATAATAATAATAATAATAATAATAATAATAATAATAATAGTAATAATAATATTGAGATTGTTGTATAAATTGCAATGAATTATCGGCGGTTGCGGCTGCCTGCATGTTGCTTCAACTTGCACAACCACCACCACACACTAAAGAGGGGTAAGAAACTCACTTGGACCCAAAATACGCAACTGTTTGGGAGATCCAACGAGGGAGCCCACTTTAACCAATTGGCAATAGGAGGAGTAGCCCACTTGACTTATATACACTATAGTCTTTCTCTTCAAACTCCCGATGTGAGACTCTTCGCTTATATGTGACATTCCCAACAATTTTCCGGTCACACATTAGTCTTTTTCGAATCACATCAATGCACAAGCGCCCCCTTGAGTGGAAGTATTTACCAAGGTGTCAAACCATCATCAAGAGCATACATGCATTCTACTCCACAGAGTCCGCATACTGCTCTATACCGAGTGTTCATGATATCCAATTTGTTGCAGGAGTACCGACCATGCATTTCATGTGTGTTTTTTTTTCCGCTCTTGTCCATGGTACTTTTTTTCATAATACCATCCAAAAGTTTATCCACGCCATCGAGTCACGCTACAGCACACGTGTTCCCGCTCAATCAACATTCGCGTGTCACTTCACCAAGCTCGTCCATGGGGTCTACCATACCACACCTTTTTCGTCCAGCCGAGCGCACCATCGGCTCTGATACCACTGTTGGGGAGATCCAAGGAGAAAGCTGTAAAACCTTGGAAATTCGATTTGGAATTCTTACCCAGTTGGACCGACCTAGGCCAAGTCAACCCAAGTCAGTGTCAATTAACCCTCGTGAAATTCTTTTAATAAAGTTCTTGATATATTTTGGGAAGTATTAAAGTTTCCAAAATTTTCCTTTTTGATTTTTGTAAAACTCCTAATGTCATTGTTATTATTTTATTATTATATTATGAATATTATTATCACTCTACTATTAATATTATCGTTTTATTATCATTTTATCTGTTTCGACGTATGCAAATTTTACTATTTTATTAATATTATTAATATTATTATCATCTTATTATCATTTTATCATTTTATCATTATCCTACTATTTTATTATCCACAAAAAAAAAATCCAAACCCTAACCACCCCCCTTGCTGCCGCCACTTTTGTTAAAAAAAAAGTTTGAAAGTTGTTTTTCCCCCTTTTTCTTTTCTTTTTAATCTAGAATCCTAACTACCCATTCCCCCACTTTTTCCCCCTCACGTTCTCTCTCTCTCTCTCTCTCTCTCTCTCTCTCTCTCTACCTTTACACCGTCGCCGATCACCGTCCGGCCACCCTAGTGCCGCCACCCCACCGGCCGTTCCTTGTGTTTTTGGTAAGAAAATCAAGATGATGTATGGGTTCATACACCCCATGCATCCAAAAGAAATCATCACTTTTCTTTCATCTCTGTTATTTTTGTTTTTAATCTCTTTTATTCTTGTGAATTTTATGACCATCGTAAACGAAGATTTTGACATAGCCTTTACTGTTTTCTCAGCACTCTTGGCATTGAATTTGAACGAAGGAGTTTCCTTTAATTTAGATCCGGTGTCGATCAAAGGTACTAGTAACAGCGTTTTTTTAACGTTATTTTGGCATTTAATGGTAAAGGTGGGTTCTTTTGACATGATTGGGTCTGGGCAAGGGTTTAAGCGTGTCTAACGGGTATGGGCGTATTTTTAGGCAACCCGAAACGAGTGAAAACCGTGCAAAAAGAAGTCGAATAATCTGGACAGAATTCATACTGATTTTGACGCAACTTTGAAAATTCCGGATAATTATTCTGGTTGTCCAAAATTATGAAATTTTTACAGTAGTTAGATTAAGATGTGAAGAGTACGTGGATTTTTGAATTGGATGAATTGGAAATAAATTGAGGGAGTTATGGCCAAAATACCAAACCCTGTCAAATCTGGAAACTGCAGGCATAGGGTACGGTTTTTGAATTTTTAGACTTGGTTATGCTGTGAATTTGTGGAAGTTCTGAACATAAAAGTTTTAGTAAACAAAACTATCTTTCTAGATTGGGTAAGATCATAATTTTTGGAAGTCGGAAGAAAAAGTTATGAGGATGGGAAATTAGGAGTAAAAATTCGGATAAAATCTGGGGAAGTTGAATCTGGACTGTTTCGCCTTCAAGTTAGAAAAATTCCCTAGATTAGTACTGGTGGCCAAAAATTATGAAATTTACTAAGTAAGAGCATTTAGATGTGTCAAATAATGTCGTTTTGGAATTGGGTCATTTGGAGTAGCGTAACCCGAGTTTTGATAAAATTTGCCGGGACTGTCCTGGGGAAGACGGTCTTTGGTATTGCCAGAAGAAACAAAAATTTGACTGGGTTCGGGGCAGAACCGAGCCAAGCTCTAAACATAGAAAAGACATAGAACATTGCAAGGCTTCCAGACTGACCTAGAACACTAGAATCGGATATCGGAAACTAGAGTTATAATTTTTGGAAATTGGACCCATAACTGGCCAGTCGAACCTTTACCCCAAATAGGATTGGAGAAATAAAGATCTAGAAAACCTTTTTTTAAATTTGGGGGAGGCCCAGGGCTGCCTTACACTGAATGTGGACTGACTATGGGCTGCTTGTGGGCTCAGGTGCGGAGCAGTGAACCCTCATTAGAGTAACCGAGCTCGTAAATTGTACGGTACCCAGGTAACAGTCATGCCCTAATCTTTCCCATGTGTTACTGAAATCATGAAAGTCTTGGGAGTTCTTGTATTGATTCCTTGGTATTCCTTTCCAATGGGATGAATATTGGTGTGAAACTTATGGATGGTTCCTTGATGGGAACCGAATGCTGTGTTTGTTCTGGAAGTTAAAAATCTCCATATTGTAAAAGTTGAAACTTACTGTTGTACAAGTTGAAACTTACTGTGATTGTAATTGAAGTACTGTTTCTGCATTCTGATTTCTGTTGGGAAAAGTATTTAAATCTGAATGAAACTGAATGTATCAAGTTGGTATCCATTAACAAAAAGGAGCTAAATAGGGTAAGTTGAATCGACTGGAATTGATTGAAGGCCATAGCCTTCCCCGGGTAATAGGTGCATGCATGTGAGCGGTCACGTACTCAGTCGAGACGTGGGCCAGGTTATCGGTAACCACCCATGATTGTGGTAGGCCAGGAAAGTTAAACGGTAACCGCCTGAGGAGCGATAGGCCAGGAAAGAGTTGAACGGCTGCGCCATATTAGAGCGCAGGCCATGAGACCCACTGGGGTCGCTCACCCAAGACTTATCTGAAACTGAACATTTTGAATGGAACTATGAAAGTGTGATTCTGAACTTGATTTTTGTTTAAGGAAGATGATGATAATGGGTTGTGTACCTTGAAACGTGATGTTGTTTTTCTCCCCTCTCCCTAAAATGTTTTCAAAATGAATTTGTACGTGTCTTTGACTGTTGGGGGTGAATATTACTGAGTTTATCTCACTATTATAAAATGTTTTGTTTTCAGGTGATTTAGCTGTTCTTGGGACTGTGGACAGGAGAGTAGAGTAAAGCTCGAATGCTGGTTGTGCCTAAAAAGGGATTTAGAAGTTGTAATAGAATCTAGTTGGTTTAATTATGATGTTCAAGTTCTGTGTTAAAATTCTTGGACCCATGTATGGTGGGCTTCGTTTCGTAAAGACTTCATTGTTTTTAAATGTCAGTTATGATATCCAGCCTGGTATTTCCAAGAAGGGAATACGGCGGTAACACCCCGTTAGGAGTTCCTGCTACCATTCAGGTTAAATCAGTAGTAAATAAAGAATTAGAAATCTGGGGGTGTTACAAAGTGGTATCAGAGCCCAGGTTAACTGACCTGAAGGCTCGCCTAAAGGATAAAGGAAATAATATTAGTTAATAACCTAAAATAGGTAGACATAAGGACTGCTCGGAGTGTGAGTGTAGGTTGGGAAGGGAATATACTTATATATATGTTACCTTTTTGTATATATATATATATATATATATATATATATATATATATATATATATATATATATATCTATATATATATATATATATATATATATATATATATATATATATATATGATTTATTTGGGCCTACTAATGTCTAGGATGAATGCGGCCCGTCATTGTGGGTGCATGGGACGACTTTGTCGCCACCGGAGGTTGGAGAAGATTCCCGGGGCCAGTTTTGAGAGTCACTTGGAGCGAGTGGAGATTTTTCTTTATGGAAGACTAGCTGAGGTTCCTGATGATTGTTTGAGGTTCGACCACAACCAAGCCCTGTTCTTCCTTTTAACTCTTTGGGGAGACCCCTTGTGGCGTTATAGAGTCAATAAGCTTCATCCTGAGAAGAGAGCATTTATGATTGTTAGGGATTGTTGTTTGTGCAAGTGGCAGCCTATGAACTTCAACCAGGATGAGCTAGTGGACTACCTCATTGATATAGGTCCTTATGACGAACCCCCCACCCCTGACTCTGGGGACGCTAACCCGCCACCACTTGTAGAGGAGGATACTGATGAGGAGGGAGACCCCATGGGAGAGGAAGACCCAGAGGAAGACCCCATGGAAGAGGAAGACCCCGAGGAAGATCCTGAGGGATACCCTGAGGAAGACCCTGAAGAAAACCCTGAGGGCAATTCTGAGTCCAGCGAGGGGCAACTTATGGGCAGTGAGGACTAGGGGGAGATCAGAGAGATGAAAAAGGGAATCACCTTGTGCAGGATGAGCACTCCAGCCACTTGGAAGACTTAGGAGCAAATGAGATTGGGTTGACCCGCGGGGAGCGGGGTAGATGCGGTCAGATGTGTAGAGACACCTGTCCATTAGATGCCCCTAGTCAGTAAAGGTTAGAAGTATTAGGAAGTTATTTTATTTCTTTTTAGGGAAGCAGTAATAGTAATTTTTTCTTAAATTGTTACTAGCCATTGTGGCAAATTTTGAGTTAAAAGTTGTGCTGTAATGAAAGGGTGCTAATAGGAACCCTTGTAAAACCGAGAATTTATGCAATAAAAGCGTTCTTGGATGATTTTGAAAATATTCGTGCACCTTGTTGTGAAATATGTGAAACATGTGGATGATATACCTGTGTGCCTGTATGATATAAACCTTCTGAGTTGTGATGTAATGGATCTACCACCTGAATGTGGTAGTGCGTATTGTGAACGAATCTCTAAGAAAATTTTGGTAATATGCACTGGCATGCATTATGTTCCTGGAACCTAGTGAGTTATAAGATGTGAACTATTAGAGAAGGAACTGAACCCGAATTGTTTTTCTCGACCAGGATGGCGGGAAACAACACCAACAACCATAATAAAGAGTCTCCAACGGGCCCCCACCCGGTGACGAGGGTCCCTACGACCCAGGACATACATATGGCAGCCTTTAGGGAGCGATTGGAGGCCCTGCGCCCCCGGAACGGGAATGGGCCTCGCAGCCAGATCGATGAAACAAATCTACCCATGGGAGTCGAACTCGCCAACTTGTTACTAATAGAGATGCTGCAGAAGCATGGGGAGCAACTGCAGCTCCAGAATGAACAAGTCCATAGGTTAATGGAGGATAGGGAGAAAAGGGCGGAAGAGGATAACTCACATATGTTCAAGAGATTTGCAAGTCATCACCCACCCGTTTACGATGGTACCCCTGACCCCAAAACTTTCGAAGACTAGATTAGGGGGATGCAGAAGCTGTTCGATGCACTCCAGTGCCCTGAGGAGTGGAAGGTAGGATTTGCGATATCATACCTAAAGGATAAAGCCGACCCTTGGTGGGCTTCGATTCGTAAAGACTTTGTTTTTAAATGTCAGTTATGAAATCTAGCGTGATATTTCCAAGAAGGGAATACGGCGGTAACACCCCGTTAGGAGTTCCTGCTGCCATTTAGGTTAAATCAGTAGTAAATAAAGAATTAGAAATCTGGGGATGTTGCAAAGTAACACATCCAGGGCTACCCGTAAGTGGTGGGTGTGTTCATTTGGGGTTCTCGAGTAAATTAAGATATCGTCAATGAAAACCACCACGAACCTATCCAAATAGGGCTTAAAGACCCTGTTCATCAGGTCCATAAATGTGAATTTTGGTTGGAGAAGGTAGCTTTTCTAGAACACGTAGTGTCCAGTGAGGGAGTCTCGGTGGACCCACAAAAGATTGAGGCAGTGGCAAATTGGCCTAGACCTAAAAACCCGACAGAAGTAAGGAGTTTCTTGGGTTTGGCGGGATATTACCGCCGATTTATCCAAGACTTTTCGAAAATTACCACCCCGCTTACTAATTTGACCAGAAAGGTCACCAAGTATACGTGGACGGAAAGATGTGAAGAAGCCTTCCAGGAGCTTAAGAAGAGACTTACGAGTGTACCAATACTGACTCTACCTACTGCGGAGCAGGACTTCGTGGTGTATAGTGATGCTTCTAGGAATGGGTTGGGGTGTGTGTTAATGCAAGATGGACGAGTGATAGCGTATACTTCACGACAGCTAAAGACACATGAGCGAAACTACCCGACTCACAACCTGGAGTTAGCCGCGGTCGTGTTTGCTCTCAAAATCTCGAGACATTACCTATACGGGTTCGTTGCGAAGTATTCACCGACCACCAGAGTCTGAAATATCTCTTCTCGCAAAAGGATCTGAACCTGAGACAGACAAGGTGGCTAGAGTTCCTAAAGGACTATGACGTCCATTTTCAGTATCACCCGGGAAAGGCCAATGTAGTAGAGGATGCGTTGAGTCGCAGGCCATACCCAACGCTGAGTTGTGTAATGGCGCTTCCAGAGGAGTTATGTCGAGAATTTAGAAAGCTAGAACTTAATGTGATTACGCCAGAGGCTAGACCTATGCTTTGCACTCTGGAGGCCCAACCGACTCTCATAGAGGAAATCCGACTAGCTCAAACCACGGACCCTCAACTAGAGTGGATAAGAGAAGAGATATTAGGGGGAAAAGCGCCCGGATTCGTAATCCACGAGGATGGGACCATACAATTCCATAATCGTGTGTGTGTTCCAGCTGTAGAGGCACTCAAGAAGAAGATCCTAGATGAGGGACACAATACTCCGCATTCGGTACACCCTGGGGGAAATAAGCTGTATAAGGATCTAAAACAAACGTTCTGGTGGAGTAATATGAAACAAGAAGTGGCTGATTATGTGGCAAAGTGTCTGACCTGCCAACGAGTGAAAATAGAGCACCAAAGACCGGCGGGACTCTTACAGCCATTGGATGTCCCTGAGTGGAAATGGGACTCTGTGTCTATGGATTTTGTCATGGGGTTACCATTGACCCAAAGGAAGCACAATGCGATTTGGGTTATAGTGGACCGGCTCACGAAGTCGGCACATTTTATAGTCATGAGGAACACGTGGACCCTAGATCAGTTAGCTCGAGCCTACCTCGAGGAGATAGTACGGTTACACGGAGTACCCAGCTCCATAGTGTTGGATCGAGATACCTGATTCCAATCGAAATTTTGGCAGAAGCTGTAGGAAGCGTTCGGAACGTTGTTACGTTTTAGTACTGCCTTTCACCCTGCAACTGACGGGCAGACC
Source organism: Carnegiea gigantea (assembly GCA_029747015.1). NCBI lineage: Eukaryota > Viridiplantae > Streptophyta > Magnoliopsida > Caryophyllales > Cactaceae > Carnegiea > Carnegiea gigantea. Next base: position 851,765 of record JAKOGI010000059.1, on the reverse strand, counting down.
GAGCGTACTATCCAAACTTTGGAAGATATGCTGCGGGCTTGCGCCCTGGACTGTAAGAGCGCGTAGGATGAACAACTGACACTAATTGAGTTTTCTTACAACAATAGCTACCACGCGAGTATTGGCATGGCCCCGTACGAGGCACTATATGGGAGAAAATGTAGGACTCCACTTTGTTGGCAAGAGATCGATGAGGCCTTGACCATCGGGTCAGAGTTAATCCAGGCCACCGCAGACAAGGGAAGAGTGATTCAGGAACAAATGAAAGCCGCCCAAAGCCGCCAGAAGAGTTATGCGGACCGGAGGCGTAGACCCCTTGAGTTACAGGTAGGAGACCAGGTATTTCTTCGCGTTTCCTTAATCAAGGGAGTTGCGAGGTTTGAAAAGGCAGGAAAGCTTAACCTGAGGTACATCGGGCCGTATTCGGTCATACAACGAATCGGGGAGGTGGCTTACCGACTAGAGCTGCCGGCTGAGCTTCAGAGAATACATAATGTATTCCATGTGTCGCAATTGCGGAAGTACATTCTAGATCCCTCGCACGTCATCGAACCTGATCCTACACAGCTCCAAGAAAATTTATCATGTGAGGAACAACCCATACAGATCTTAGACCGGTGGGAAAAGCATCTCCAAAAAAAGACGGTGCCCTTAGTAAAGGTCCTTTGGGCCAACCATGAGTCGTCGGAAGCCACTTGGGAGCTGCAACAGGAGATGCGAGGTAAATATCCCCACCTTTTTCCATAGTCAGGTATGTATCAGTTTCGTGGACGAAACCTCCTAAGTGAGGTAACATGTAAGACCTCAGGAATTAAGGATGTATTGGTGATGTGTCACGGCATAATGAAGTTTCGAGGACGAAACATTTCTTAAGTGGGGTAGTATATAAAACCCTGAAAATTCGATTTAAAATTCTTGTCCAGTTGGACCGACCTAGGCCAAGTCAATCCAAGTCAGTGTCAATTAACCCTCGTGAAATTCTTTTAATAAAGTTCTTGATATATTTTGGGAAGTATTAAAGTTTCCAAAATTTTTCTTTCCGATTTTTGTAAAACTCCTAATATCATTGTTATTATTTTATTATTATATTATGAATATTATTATCACTTTACTATTAATATTATCGTTTTATTATCATTTTATCTGTTTCGACGTATGCAAATTCTACTATTTTATTAATATTATTAATATTATTATCATCTTATTATCATTTTATCATTATCCTACTATTTTATTATCCACAAAAAAAAAAAATCCAAACCCTAACCACCCCCCTTGCTGCCGCCACTTTTGTTTAAAAAAAAGGTTTGAAAGTTGTTTTTTCCCCCTTTTCTTTTCTTTTTAACCTAGAATCCTAACCACCCATTCCCCCACTTTTTCCCCCTCACGTTCTCTCTCTCTCTCTCTCTCTCTCTCTCTCTCTCTCTCTACCTTTACACCGTCGCCGACCACCGTCCGGCCACCCTAGTGCCGCCACCCCACCGGCCGTTCCTCGTGTTTTTGGTAAGAAAATCAAGATGATGTATGGGTTCATATACCCCATGCATCCAAAAGAAATCATCACTTTTCTTTCATCTCTGTTGTTTTTCTTTTTAATCCCTTTTATTTTTGTGAATTTTATGACCATCGTAAACGAAGATTTTGACATAGCCTTTACTGTTTTCTCAGCACTCTCGGCGTTGAATTTGAACGAAGGAGTTTCCTTCAATTTAGATCCGGTGTCGATCAAAGGTACTAGTAACAGCGTTTTTTTAACGTTATTTTGGTATTTAATGGTAAAGGTGAGTTCTTTTGACATGATTGGGTCTGGGCAAGGATTTAAGCGTGTCTAACGGGTATGGGCGTATTTTTGGGCAACCCGAAACGAGCGAAAACCGTGCAAAAAGAAGTCGAATAATCTGGACAGAATTCATACTGATTTTAATGCAATTTTGAAAATTTTGGATAATTATTCTGGTTGTCCAAAAATTATGAAATTTTTACAGTAGTTAGATTAAGATGCGAAGAGTACATAGGTTTTTGAATTGGATGCATTGGAGTTAAATTGAGGGAGTTATGGCCAAAATACCAAGCCCTATCAAATCTAGAAATTACAGGTACAGGGTGCGGTTTTTGAATTTTTAGACTTGGTCATGCTGTGAATTTGTGGAAGTTCTGAACATAAAAGTTTTAGTAAACAAAATTATCTTTTTGGATTGGGTAAGAGAATAATTTTTGGAAGTCAGAAGAAAAAGTTATGAGGATAGGAAGTTAGGAGTAAAAATCTGGGTAAAATTTGGAGAAGCAGAATTTGGACTGTTTCGCCTTCAAGTTAGAAAAATTCCCTAGGTTAGTACGGGTGGCCAAAAATTATGAAATTTACTGAGTAGGAGAATTTGGATGTGTCAAATAATTTTGTTTTGGAATTGGGTCATTTGAAGTAGCGTAGCCCGAGTTTTCATAAAATTTGCCGGGACTATCCTGTGAAAGACAGTCTTTGGTATTGCCGGAAGAAACAAAAATTTGACTAGGTTCGGGGCAGAACCGAGCCAAGCTCCAAATATAGAAAAGACAGAGGATATTGTAAGGCTTCCAGACTGACCTAGAACACTAGAATCGGATATCGGGAACTATAGTTATAATTTTTGAAAGTTGGACCCATAACTGGCCAGTCGGACCTTTACCCCGGATAGGATTGGATGAATAAAGATCTAGAAAACCTCAAGCCTAGGGCTGCCCTACACTGAATGTGGACTGACTATGGGCTGCTTGTGGGCTCAGGTGCGGAGCAGTGAACCCTCATTAGAGTAATCGAGCCTGTAAATTGTACGGTACCCAGGTAACAGTCATGCTCTAATTTTTCCCCTATGTTACTGAAATCATAAAACTCTTGGGAGTTCTTGTATTGATTCCTTGGCATTCCTTTCCAATGGGATGAATATTGGTGTGAAACTTATGGATGGTTCCTTGATGGGATCCGAATGCTGTGTTTGTTCTGAAAGTTGGAAATCTCCATATTGTAAAAGTTGAAACTTACTGTTGTAAAAGTTGAAACTTAATGTGATTGTAATTGAAGTGCTGTTTCTGCATTCTGATTTCTGTTGGGAAAAGTATTTAAATCTGAACGAAACTGAATGTGTCAAGTTGGTATCCATTAATAAAAAGGAACTAAATAAGGTGAGTTGAATCGACTGGCACTGATTGAAAGCCATAGCCTTCCCCGGGTAATAGATGCATGCATGTGAGCGGCCACGTACTCAGCCGAGACGTGGGCCAGGTTATCGATAACCACCCATGATGGTGGTAGGTCAGGAAAGTTAAGCGGTAACCGCCTGAGGAGCGGTAGGTCAGGAAAGAGTTGAACGGCTGTGCCATGTTAGAGCGCAGGCCATGAGACCCACTGGGATCGCTCACCCAAGACTTATCTGAAACTGAACATTTTGAATGGAACTATGAAAGTGTGTTTCTGAACTTGTTTTTTGTTTAAGGAAGATGGTGATAATGGGTTGTATACCTTGAAACGTGATGTTCTTTTTTCCCCCTCTCCCTAAAATGTTTTCAAAATGAATTTGTACGTGTCTTTGACTGTTGGGGGTGAATGTTACTGAGTTTATCTCACTATTATAAAATGTTTTATTTTCAGGTGATTTAGTTGTTCTTGGGACTGGGGACAGGAGAGTAGAGTAAGGCTCGAATACTGGTTGTGCCTAAAAAGGGATTTAGAAGTTGTAATAGAATCTAGTTAGTTTAATTATGATGTTCAAGTTCTGTATTAAAATTCTTGAGCCCATGTATGGTGGGCTTCGTTTCGTAAAGACTGTGTTTTTAAATGTCAGTTATGATATCCAGCCTGGTATTTCCAAGAAGGGAATACGGCGGTAACACCCCGTTAGGAGTTCCTGCTGCCATTCAGGTTAAATCAGTAGTAAATAAAGAATTAGAAATCTGGGGGTGTTACAAAAGCCCATTTCAACCAAGGTCCATGACAACAAGCCAAGTGAAGCTCCATCCCAAATCAATTGGCAATCGGAAAAGTAGCCCACTTAACTTATATATCATTGTTCTTTTCTTCAAACTCCCAATGTGGGGCTCTTCACTTATGTGTGACATACTTACATTTCCAATAGTAACTCATTTGAGACCTAATTATTGTGCAATTGAAAGCTTGATAGCACCTGGTATTTCCGAAGAAAGCAGGACTTGGCCCTGTTCAACTATAGTTGAATAGGGAAATCGATACAATGTGAACTTTTCTAAATACTGCTCATTTCTGTGTTTTAAGTCCTTTACTCTAGGAATTTATATCGGCTCAAATTTGTATGATATGCACAGATATTTATAGACTTACGCAATTTAAAGAAGAATTGAACTTTAATCTTCATTGTAAAAATCAAAAAAAAAAAATTATCGCATTATTTCAAAGGCAAAAGTCAACAACCATCCACCGGTGACCTATCGTGTAATGACCTTTTCTACCCTACCCTTCACCACTAGATATAATATTGTTTGACTCCCCTGATACTTAGCGTATTCAAAACCAACCACGTAAACAAATGACTAATAACCAAGTTAGCATAAGCAAGTCAAAAATTTTATTTCTAATATAAAAACAAAAATTATTTTTAAAATAGAAGGTTGAAAAAAATTATTTCACGATAGCTAGGAAGAGTAGATGTTAATATCTTTTAAAATAAGTCATAATTGATGGGTTGTTTTCTACAAAGATGTGCAGAAAACTGGTTGGCGTGGCGCCCAATATAATCATTGAATAAGCTCTTGAATTATATATTCTTGAAATATTTCAACTTGCGAAACAGAAATTCAACTTCAGATCTTAGCATAGGTCATATTCTAGGTTGGTCGTCCACGCTGTGGTTCACACTGTGATCAATCAAGCTAGCAGACATACTGCACATTGTAGGAGGCCACCTTTATTTTGGGTGAACTTAGCAAGCGCCAAGTGCAATTCATGTGGCTTCCCTTGTGACATTCTTATGCAAATTATAAAATTTAGACAATTAAATGAACTCAGAAAAATGATAAAGAGCATATTTCTTAGTGTATTTCTCACTTCATAAGATATTGATTCAATGATTAAACTGAAAAAATATTCTATTTTGATTTGAATATCCTAATCATACTGGATTGATTTTTGTATCTTATAAGCATTTAGAAAATGCTTACAAAGTATAGTGATTTCATCTTTTTCCCTCCTTAATCAGACAATTTTATATGCTTGATATCCAACACGGAGAGAGGGGATTAAAGAGTGGATAGAGAGGCACAATCTCAATGATCTTATCGAACAGGTTAGTGTGCAAATTATTAATCTGGAAGTCCTCTTCTAATTCTTGAAACAAATAATGTGACTTACGCATTTTTGCTTTGGTTAGGAGTTCTAGACAAGTCATATCACAATGAATATTTTCGAGGTTCAATGTCTCAGTTCATACTGTAATTGACATTGCTTTAAATTGAAATAAAAATAATCGTATTAAATATAGGTATAAATTTGAACAAGTTTGTATATACATATCATAGTGACAAGGAGTGATGGCGATGTTGAGCATGCCGACTGCAGAGACAACTCAGAAAGAGGCAACGTCAAAGCTGTGGCAGCGAGGTTTTTGATATAGATGCAAAGTACAAAGAGGGGTACATGTCTCTCTCAGTCTCAGTCTCAGTCTCAGTTATATTGGAGGCACAGAAGTAGGACCAGGACACCGACGCTCCACTCTCTTACTCATCAGTTCACCCCTTATCCCTGTCATTTGTTCCTTTCCCAACAATAAAAAATGAACCCCCCCCCCAAATAGTAGCTGTCCCGAGCTGCTTGATTATGACCACTGTGCCCTCCCCTTCATGGATAATGTTAGGAACAACATCTTTCACACAAATTTTTAAGCGAGACTGTCCCATGGAAGTGATATGGTAAAATTCGCTTCTTAAAGAATGATATTTTAGAGGCATTCAAGTAATTATAACTCATTTTAGAATGATTTTACAGGCATTCAACTTCCTCTACTAACTTAGGCTTTAGAAGCTCTAACAGAGTCCTCTACAGGTTTCCTTCCTTGAAGGTGCGAATCTTCTCATGGCGCTAAAAACAGCGCAACAAGATCCAACTAGAGCAGTACCAAAAATAAACAAATAATGCATAAAATGTTGAGCAAGTCATACCAATGACAATCATTTAGCGAATTGATTGTGCATCACTAAGAAGTGACGTCTGTCGATATTAAGCAAAAGATAAAAGGTCTCCTTTTTTGTTTCCCAAGACAAATGAATTTGTCATAAAACCGTCTATTACTAAAAGTTGCATTCGGTAATAACATTTTGAATAACGTTTTTGATTAAGTTAATATATTAATTAGTTAATTTTTAGCATTTGGTAATTTAATATTTAACTAGTATTTTAACTAGCATTTAGTATTTTAAGAAACATTTCTAAAAAGTTAATGATGTTATCATTTGGAATTCAGAAGTAGCATTTTATATTTTTTGTTCAAAAATTACCTTTGGAAATTATATATATTCTTTTATGTCAATTTACATTAATTAGCTAAACCAACAATTAAATTTACTGAACACATTTGTTTTAACTGCTCATCTAAACAGCCATACGCTAATAGTTAAATTAAAAACGCTATCTATTACCTAAATAGTTATTTGCTAGTTACATCACTATCCTCTACCTGAACAGCTAATTTTATTAAGCAGGGCCTAAATGTTCGGAAATGATTTCTAACACCTTTACACCCCAAACCCCCCAGCGTGCCAAATAAAAAGCTACACAATGCTTCTAAGAAACCCGCAAATGATTGTGTGCAATTAGGTGGACATCTTATTTGTCCACCGGGCTCACAATTATAGTCATATTTTTTTTTTTGTTTTTGTTTGCATGATTTTTTATTTTTGGGGTTCATTTTGTCCACCTTTTGTTTACACATTATTTACTTGGAAGTTTAATATAATATGTTCGTCCTTCTCATCCTCTATTTTTTTACACACTAAAAGAATTTATATTTGTTAAAAAAAATATTTCCTCCTTTTTGTCGTATTTTCTATTTCGTAGCTCATTGTCCCTTAATTTTATAACCTATTTTATCTTTTTTCTTCTTTCTTTCTTTTTTTTTTTTGTATAAGCAAATATAGAGAAGACCAATGAGCAAATACCTATTATTTACTTCACTTATTTGTTACTGGGACACAGTACATGCTCCCCCCTTCCCAAAAAAATATGCACACACATTTTTTAAAATTCTTCCATTGAAATATTAAGGCATACATTTATATTTATATTATGGATCTACGTTCACTATTTTTGTATAAAAACCCGAATTTTTAAGATAAATATGAATTGAAAATTTGTATATATATTATCCGTATTTTTACTCAATAGAAGCATACAGATTTATTATAAAAATAAACAAAAATAAAGGAAATGCACTTCAAATTTTTATATGTATGGATACAACATTAGTGAGCAATATTGCATATGCTAGTGAGCTATATAATATATTCAATGAGCAATACAATGTTACTAATAAATATTTACATTATCTTTTTATTATGACGTAAGCGCATTCATATTATACATATTTAGTCAGTATAATACAAATATAACCCTACTCACTAAAAATATGTCATAACTCATTAAATATAAGCCACAACTCACTAAAAGGCAAATATATCATACCTTAGAATATTGTTAGGCGATAATTTATCGTATTTTACATACCTCTTTCACCTAATTTTTAGCTCGTACAATAATTTAATCTTTATGATTTTTACTTATTTTGTTTACTTTTTTAGGTAATAAGATTAATCGAGCAAATCTTGCAAAAAAGATCAAAGATGGAATAAGAATAGCAAAAGAAGGCAAGAAGGGACGATGGACAAGGCCGTGCCACAGTGCCACAAACTTGGCACGGCAGTGCCACCCTAGCACAGGTTGGCCGTGTCAACTGGCACGGCCGTGCGCCGCTCCCCACTCGTTCGCTCGCCCGATTTTCTATTTAAAGCTCCTTCGGGCGTTTTTGTTGGGGGTCTTCCCGGCTCTCCTTCCGCGACGTTTTGGGAGTTCTTACCTTAGGTTTAGCCAATAAAAACCACTTTTAGGGTGATTAAATTTGGTTAGTTTGGTGTATAATTTGTAGAAGATGGATTAATTTCAAGATTTAATGCTAAGTTCTTCCTTTCTCTCTCTCTTTAACTTCATATTTTTGAGTTTGTTTGCTAGTTTAATAGATTATTATTTTGCTTTGGTTTCAATGTTTGTTTATGAATTAAAGCCTTGATCTTGGGTTGTGATTTGTTCTTAAGATGGCCGATTGATTCTTGTTTAGGCCTTGACCTGCTTTGTTTATGTTTGAATTTAGAGTTTTCTTTCATGCCGGTCAAGTGTTCGATAAAATGCTTGAAAGAGCTTTCGTCAGTATTTTGGGGCATTCGACTTATGCTACATTTGACTTATGCTGAAAGGTGAGATTGATTGTCTACTGTGGGTAGAGAGAATAGCTTGGATTTAGACATGAGAATAGTCTTGGTCGCTAGCTAGGTCAAGGATTGTTAATCTTATATTTTAATTGCTCTAATTCCATGAAAAAAGGAGGTTAGAACAATTAGACTAGCTTATGACTCTTAAGGGATGGCTTGAGTGGTCTTTAATGATGCAACTGATTATCTCTAAATACTAGCATAACTTGGAAATGTTAATGTTTGACTTGATTAGTCGATTTATCTCAGGTTTAATCATAATCGAAGTTTTTATTTTTGTCTTAGTAGTTTAGTTCTATTTTCTATCCCTACTGTTTTACCTAACTTGAGAAGCTTTAGTTAGTTTTGATACTTGAAAACACAACTCTCTACGGGAGACACCCCGAGTGCTCAATGATGCACCTTGCATTTGGGGTTTATAAATATTAAAGCTTTTTCCTAATAAGTTTTTAGCGCCGTTGTCGGGAAATTGGCGTTTTTCAATATTAAAGCTTAATTGGGCATTCGAGACTAGGCTTTTATTTTGGGGAAAAAAAAATAATGAAAAAATGTCCTCTTCCTACTTCCCTTAGTCTGAGCAAGAATTGTTTTGGAGATACTATGACAGACTATATGTTTTTCTTGCTCATTGTGGTTATTGTTTGAAGAAGTGAAAAATTTTGAATACAGTTTATGAGGGTGTGAATCATGAGACCCATGCTCTTTTAGAGTATTGGGGTTTTTGTGCTAAAGATGTTAACGAAGCATGTGATTTTCTTGATTGGCTGGCTTGGGATACTTATGAATTTGAAACTAACTGTTCTCATTCTTACATCCCACCCCCTTACATCCCTGATTATACCCATCTTGTATGTAAGATTTGTCGTTGTTCTGGCCACGATAGTAATTCTTGTCCTTGTGATGCTTCTGATGATAGTTTTGCTAAACTGTCCAGCATGATAGAGACAATGAATTAGCAACAAATTGAATTTACTAATAAATACGGGAGTATGACCTATCGCATGAGACTAACCTTAGGTTTAGTTCTCCTAGACTTGATGTCAATCTGTGTAATGATGGTGCATCTTTCCCTCCTCACGAGTCTGAACTAGAGGAAGTACTCGATCCTCCCTTGACTACTTTACTCACAGTTGTTCCATTCTTTCCTACTACCCTTAGGGATAACACTGCATTTATCATGACCTTTCCTGATGCACTTCCCCTTTAGCTTAGCCGACGGAGTTCAAGGTAGGTGAGACCCTTGGTATTAGCGCTCTTGCTGATCAGGATGATACTTGTTCTGAGTCCGGCGATGTTTCTATTAAGGAGCATGATCTTGATGTGACTCTAGTAGGGAGGTCATATGTGGACGTTGTGGTTACTATTTCAACTAGTCCTGATTTAGTTGATAATACATCCCTCGGCCACCTTGATACATTCCATGCCTCTCCTTCATGTTCGCGACCTTCCCCTTTCTGTGAGTGTTATGATATGTCACTTATTGATTCTCATGTGATACTTGAGAGGAATAAAGTTCACTGTTCTGAGTCCACAGGCACCTTTAGAGGGTACGACCTCTTCCTTAATCCTTATAATCTGTACCTAGAGGACATATTTGGAAAAATCATATTGACTAGCGTATTTGATTATTCTTCTAATTTTTCCAAGACATTTGATATGTTTAGGAGAGCACTTATTATTATGCATGTATTCATATGTGTGTGCTCTTACTTACATTCATTTGAGTTACATGCTCAGGTATTTGATAAGCTCTTGCGAGATTTGACAACATTTGAATTGGTGGCTTGACTCTTGAGATGAGGAGTGGTAGATGCTCCTCCAACCTCTCGCAGCACCATCTTGAGGAGGTGATCTTAGGTGCACTCAACACCTAATCTGGTAAATTCGTTCCCACTTTTCTCCTTCTTTATTTTCATTTTGTATTTTTCTTTTTTCTTTTTCCTGTTCCTTTTTTATTTTTGTATATCCATTATGGTAGGCTTATTTTGTAAATATTTGTGTTTGGCTTGTACTGACTCCTCGGCTGCCAATGAGGATATTGTGAGATTTAGGTATGAGGGTGAGAAGTCATATACCCTTTTGTGCATATTTTTGTGAAATTTTTGGGCTTTTGTACAGTTATTCTTACTGTCTTTGGGGAAGTTTCGTGCTATTCTAATCAACTTAAATCCTTTATACTTTGACTATAACTTGTATATAAGCAGGATGTGCATGATAGATTTTCGTCCTCAATGTGTCATTCTAGGCCCTAATTCTAACTGCGATTGTTCATTATCGATGAGTAATCCATTCCTTATCTATACCATCATCATTAGCTTTAGGGGTCCTAGTCTTTCATGATTTGCTCTCCCACTTGTCTTCAACATGGTTACTTTAGTCTTTGTTTGCTTTTCAAAAAAAAAAAAAAAAATGAAAAAAAAGGGAAAAGAAAAAAATAAATTTTGGAATGACAAGAATCCCTTTGAGGCATGCGTTACTGGGTATTACCCTTTAAGGCAATACTGCTACTGGATGTTACCCTTTGAGACTATACTGCTCTTGGAAAAGCTTGCTTTCTATGTTAATCAGTCCATAATGCAGCTTGTGTCAGACAAGTGGGATTAAGTTGATTCTGGTAAGCTTGAGTGCAAAGATGATGATACACTTGCATGCCGAGCACTAGGATGGATTCATATTGTGTTGGTGCACAGTGGGGTGAGAAGTTAGTGCTTTGATGTCATCCATGAGAATAGAGAACCTTAATGTGTACATTATGTCTATATGCTGGGCTAATATCTTTATTACAAGGGTAATTTGATTGGTTAGAACTTTTACAGCTTTTTCTCTCGTATGTATTTGTGTTTTGTCTGTAAACCCAAATAGGTTTTCTATTTTTCTTTCTCTTTTTATTTTTCTTTTTCAAAATTTTGTGGGTATATCTTCTACAAACCCTCACGAGACATCACTTGTCCATTTGGGAGAACCAAAGGGTTTAAAAGGCTTGTTGCATACGCTAAATACAACCGTGATTTCTATGAAAGTGAGTTAGATTCTTAGGTTAGTTTCTCATTTGTTTTGCTAGAGGACGAGTAAAAGATACGTGTGGCGGTATTTGTTAGGCGATAATTTATCGTATTTTACATGTCTCTTTCACCTAATTTGTAACTCGTATAATAACTTAATCTTTAGAATTTTTACTTATTTTGATTACTTTTGTAGGTAATAGGATCAAGCAAATCTCGCAAAAAGGACCGAAGACGGAACAATAATAGCAAAAGAAGGCAAGAAGGACGACAGACAAGGCCATGCCACCATGCCAGAAACTTGGCACGGCTGAGTGACGCTCCCTGCTCGCTCGCTCGTTCGTCCGATTTTCTATTTAAAGCCCCTTCGGGCATTTTTGTTGGGGGTCTCTCTGTCTCTCCTTCGGCGACTTTTTTGGGAGTTCTTAGCTTACGTTTAGCCAATGAAAACCCCTTTTAGGGGGATTAGATTAGGTTAGTTTTGTGTATAATTTGTAGAAAACAGATCGATTCAAAAATTAATGCTATGTTCTTCCTTTCTCTTTCTCTTTAACTTTATGTTTTTGAGTTTGTTTGCTAGTTCAGTAGATTATTGTTTTGGTTTGGTTTCAGTGTTTGTTTATGAAGTAAAGCCTTGATCTTAGGTTGTGATTTGTTCTTGAGATGGCCGATTGATTCTTATTTAGGCCTTGACCTACTTTGTTTATGTTTGAATTTAGAGTTTTCTTTCATGCTTGCTAAGTATTTGATGAAATGCTTGAAAGAACTTTCATCCATATTCTGGGCCATTCAACTTATGTTAAGAGGTAAGGTTGATTGTTTAGTGTGGGTAGAGAGAATAGCTGGGATTTGGACATGAGAATAGTCTCGATCGCTAGCTAAGTCAAGGATTATCAATCTTATAGTTTTATTGCACTGATCCCATGATAATAGGAGGTTAGAACAATTAGACTAGCTCATAATCCTTGAGAGAGGCTTGGCTGGTCTTTAATGATGCAACCGACCATCTCTGAATGCTAGCGTAGCTTGGGAAGGTTAAGGTTTGACTTGATTAGTCGATTTATCTCAAGTTTAATCATAATCGAAGTCTTGTTTTTATCTTAGTGGTTTAGTTCTATTTTCTGTCTCTACTGTTTTGCCTAGCTTGGGAAGCTTTAGTTAGTTCTAGTACTTAAAAGCACAACTCTCTGCGGACGACACCTCGAGTACTCAACGATGCATTTTACACTTGGAGTTTATAAATATTAAAACTTTTCCTTAACGAATATAAACAAAAACGTATATGGACTAACTAAAATTGTGCACTATATTATTTGTTCACCCATTTTTTTTATTATGAATAATTAGTATTCTACGCTAAATCATATCGGTGACAAAATACATTTTATAACTCACTAAATATCTATCATAACTCACTAAATAAATAGTGTATAACTCATTAAAAAGAATAGTATAGATAGTGAGTAAATAATATTGTCAAGTTTTTGGATTATGTTACAACTCAATAATTTTTTTACTATGACATAAGAGTGTTTATATTATATTTTGTGAATATAATACAAATGTAGTGAAGTCATTCAATCTAGTCAAACTCACCAAATATATGCTATAGCTCACTAAATATATATCATAACTTTCTAAAAAATATAGACAACTAGAATATAGTTTAGTGAGTTTCAAATGCAAAATAACATTTTTTTTAATCACAATAGCATATTTTAATAAGTTATATAGTATTTTTACTAAGTGAAACCTAGGGTACATAAGATGCAATACTTTTGATCTATCCGCCCCCTAAAAGTATGTATTAGCTCACTAAAATTGTGTCTCGACTCATTAAAATATTGTAGTGAGCTATACATCATTTTTAGTGAGTTGAAATTCGATTGTACAATTGCTTCTGTAAAACCGATTGTATGATATAACAATTCGCTAAATAAATATCATAACTCACTAAAAAAATATACGCAAGTAGAATATAGTTTAGTGAGTGTTAGATGCACAATAACTTTTTTTTTAAAGTACAATAGCACATTTTAATAAGTTATATAGTATTTTTACTAAGTGAACTTTGGTTAAATAAGATGCATTGGTTTCGGTCTGTCTGCTGACTAAAAGTATATATTAGCTCACTAAAACTGTCACAGCTCACTAAAATATTTTAGAGAGCTATACATTATTTTTAGTAAGCGAAACTGGGTGCGCAACAGCATATTTTAGTGAGTTATATGGTATTTTTAATAAGCTGAAATCTAATTGTACAATTGCAACTGTACAATCGATTGTATGATATAACAACTGCTTCAATTTGGTAGCGTCACATGATCAGATAAAAAAAATTGTTTGCATTCACAAAGAGCAAGAATAATTAACTTCCATTTTTCTCAACATCAAAAGTATATTAATTTTATGTTTTTTCAGCAAGTGATATTAATTTTATGTTAATACTGTAAGCCTTGGCCATTTCAGCTTTAAGTTTAGTTTTTCACTATAAATATGATTAAATTTAAAGTTTAGAACTCTTTACAATTCCGTAAACCTTCTTGCAACTCCTCACCTCCCCTTGCAATTGAAAAGAACAGAGTTGGTGTGATAAGCTTCCTACATTCCCTATTTTAAGAGGTCAAACACTCGAACCTATTTCCTAACATCATTACTAGGAAAAGAGACAAACATGCTAGTCATCATCACCATAAGTCGATCCTGAAACACAATGCCTACCGTGCATTGTTTATGCTTAACGCTAGGTCATCTTTCACTCATGTGCAAGCAACCAGCCGCTTTC